>CM031606.1:16534795-16649795 GCA_018398815.1 Conus ventricosus
TGTGTGTGTGTGTGTGTGTGTGTGTGTGTGTGTGTGTGCCCGTATGTGTGCGTGTGCGTGCGCACGTGCGTATTTTATGTGTGCGTAGGAATGTGTATGCATAGGTTTGTCTGTCTATCTGTCTGTTTTTTTCAAATAAAAGAAAATAATGCAAATATCGGTGTGTCTCAGAAAAAAGACAGGAATTCCTAATTTTTAAAAAAAAGTTTAATTGAACAAAAAACTTTTTTTCTTTTACATGAGGCAAAATGTTCTGGAAATTTTGTTTCACACACACACATACACACACGCGCGCGCGCACACGCACGCACGCACGCATGCACACGCACGCACGCACGCACACATGCACATACGCACGCAGGCAAGCACGCAAGCACGCACGCACGCACGCGCGCGCACGCACACACACACACACACACACACACACACACACACACACACACACACACACACACACACACACCGCGCGCGCGCGCGCGCGCGCGCGCGCGCGCACGCACGCACGCACGCACGCACGCACGCACACGCACACTCTCAACGCAATACACACGCGCGCGCATTGCCTACAACATGTATATAGATCTTCTCCATTACACTTAGCTTTTTTACTCACAGAAGAGGGCAGACAGCATATTAAAAAGACGAGGTTGAAGTACAAATATTAAATCCTTCACACACACACACACACACACACACACACACACACACACACACACACGCAAGCACGCACGCACGCTCGCGCGCGCGCGCACGCACAGAGATAGAGAGAGAGAGAGAGTGTGTGTGTGTGTGTGTGTGTGTGTGGTGTGTGTGTGTGTGTGTGTGTGTGTGTGTGTGTGTGTGTGTGTGTAGCCTATATGTTTTTCTCGGAACAAATAGAAGAGAAACTCTTGTAAACGTCTCGGGGGCGGGAGGGGGGGGGGGCGGGGGCGGGGAGGGGGGGGGGCAAGAAATCATCCTTTATCAGCAGCGAGGGAAAAAGCACTCACGTAAGCTCCAACAACCGTTATTACCTGTCTGCCCCAGCAGCCAGATGTCATCCCGTCACCTGCCTGTTGCCGGACTGTCGCTGCGTGGGCCCGGATATCCCCGGCAACCTCCGTGCCCAGGACGTCCCCCAGATGGTCCTGCTCACCGTGGACGACGCCATCACCGCCAGCAACTACCACCACGTCCAGGGTCTGCTCCCGGAGCAGGACCCCGTGATCATCAACCCCAACGGCTGTCCCGCCACCGCCACTTTCTTCGTGTCGGAGGCCCGGAGCAACATGTCCTTGGTGAGGGTGGTTCAGTGGAACGGAATGCAGTGGAGTGTGATACACTGAGGTGCAGTGTGTTCGGGGGTGGTGTGGAGTGTAATGTAGTAGTATCTCCTGGGTGTAATGAAATGTCATGGAGACAAGTGCCACGTGGTGGTGTATAGTGGAATGCAATAAAATGTAGTGGAGTGTAATGTATTGGTGTACAAAGTGGAGTGTAATAAAATGTAGTGGAATGTGATGTATTGGTGTACAGTGGAGTGTAATGAAATGTAGTGGGTGTACAGTGGAGTGTAATGAAATGTAGTGGGGTATGATGTATTGGTGTACTGTGGAGTGTAATAAAATGCAGTGGGGTATGATGTATTGGTGTACAGTGGAGTGTAATAAAATGTCGTGGGTGTACAGTGGAGTGTAATAAAATGTAGTGGAGTATGATGCATTGGTGTACAAAATGGAGTGTAATAAAATGTAGTGGGTGTACAGTGGAGCGTAATAAAACGTAGTGGAGTATGATGTATTGGTGTACAGTGGAGTGTAATAAAATGTAGTGGGGTATGATGTACTAGTGTACAGTGGAGAGTAATAAAATGTAGTGGGGTATGATGCACTGGTGTACAGTGGAGTGTAATAAAATGTAGTGGGGCATAATGCATTGATGTACAGTGGAGTGTCATAAAATGTAGTGGAGTGTGATGTATTGGTGTACAGTGGAGTGTAATAAAATGTCGTGGAGTTGGATGTTTTGGTGTACAGTGGAATGTAATAAAATGTAGTGGGGTATATGATGTACTAGTGTACAGTGGAGTGTAATAAAATGAGTGGGGTATGATGTACTGGTGTACAGAGCAGTGTAATAAAATGTAGTGGGGTATGATGTATTGGTGCACAGTGGAGTGTAATAAAATGTAGTGGGGTACGATGTACTGGTGTACAGTGGAGTGTAATAAAATGTAGTGGGGTATGATGTATTGGTGCACAGTGGAATGTAATGCAAAGTGGTGGTGCAACGGAGCAGTGTATTGTGGCGCGCGATGCAGAGTGTAATCAGGTGGTGTATAGTGCAATGTATGTAATGTTGTAAGCAGGAGTGTTTTGTCCTGGTCTATAGTGAAGTGTTACAGAATGCAGTGGAATGAATGTAATGGCGTAGTGTACAGTTTGGTAAAGTGTTATGGAGTGAATGTGCTGTATTGGAGTTGCGTACATAATGGTAAAGTGTGATCAAGTGGAGTGGTGTAGGTGAAGTATAGCGAGTTGAAGCAGAGTGGACTGGAAATGAGTGCAGTGTAGTGAAGTGGAATGTAATGTAGTTGAGTGTATCGAAGTGGAACACAGTGTGATAGAGTTAATGAAAAGTGGTGTAATGTAAGGCGGAGAGTTTCTTTTTTTTTTCTTTTTCTTTTTTCTTTCTGCGCTCGGAGGCTGAAACTCCTGCGGACACTGCTTGTATAGACAGGCAGTGGAGTTTTGTGTGTATCACCGTTTTTTATCCCGCCATTAAGGCAGCCATACTCCATCTACGGGGAAGGTGCATGCTATGTGTAACGTGTCATCCAGTCAGGTTTCTGTTTACAAATCTGTAAAGTTTTAGAAAAGTAGTTACAGACTCAGAATCAAAACTTACTTGGAGAATATTTCGACAGGGTCGCCCTGTCTTCATAAGCTCACTGTTGCTGTTGTGGCAGCGAGGCCTGGTGGGGCGACTGTTAATAATAACAATAATAATGAATACTTATATAGCGCCTATTCTCGGCTAGAGACCAAGCTCTAAGCGCTTTACAATCCACACTCGTTTACACAATGGGCTGCCTACCTGGGCAGTGCCGACTGAAGAGCTGCCAGCCGGCGCTTCATTCAGTCGTTTCCCGTGTCATCCAGTCAGTATCGTTCAATATCGATCACTCATTTTCCTTACTTCCTTCATTCTTTCCATTTCTCACGCAGGGTGCATGCTATGTGTAACGTGTCATCCATACCAACGGCCAAACTGGCCTACTCTTCCGAAAGTTGGTGATGGGATTTTACGAGTGTGCAAGATGTTATGCGTGCGTTCACACACGGAACCTCGGTTTATAGTCTCATTCGAAGGACTGTATGGAAAATGGAGTCAGAACCAATGTTAACTCCGAGGGAAAAATCCCCCTGTACCGAAACGGCCCGGCGTAGGTTGTGTGGGGTGAACGGTTGTCAGGATCTGATTGTAGATGGGGGGGGGGGGGGGGGGGAGTTCAAAGCCTTGATATATGTGCAATCAGATCCTGACAACCGTTTTCTTGTTTTCTTGTGACAGAGAAGTCGAATAGGATGAAACTTTCACTCTGTACATAGCCTATCATTACTTCCCTTTAGAGAGAGAAAGTCCGAAGCTGTTTTCTCCTTCTTGCTAAAAGTAAACAAGCTTTTCTTTTCTGCCTACATTTTGACGCAGATCCAAACCAGGCGGTGGATTCGGAATCCCCTCGACGTCTGCGTTTTCCCCGAGTGCTCTTTTAGCTGCTATAATCATTATCGCTATGACATTCCCAGGTGAAAGCGCTGGTGGAGAGAGGAAACGAGGTGGCCTCCCACTCCCTGTCCCACTCCCTGTCCTACAAGCACGCCTGGAGCCCCCAGGAGTGGGACGACGAGATCCAAGGCATGAGGGAACTGCTGGCCAACGGCACGGGACTGAACATCAGTCAGGTGAGAACTACGAGCATAACGCTCGACAGATTCCTATGTTAGAGCCCCCCCCCCCCCCCCCCCCCCTCCCATTTCCTTGTGCTGATCTGATTGGTCGTACATATCCCATTCTGTCAGTTGTATGCGTACGAACACACAGAATCAGTTCAAAATCCTGACATATAAATTCTTGTAGGAAGAAACTCTGGGGAGAGACTGACAGCAGCAGGTCTTCAGTAAATATGTATACGATCCAGATAATATCCAGGGATGAGAATAAATACTACATGTGAGAAAGAAAATGCCGGAATGCTTCCTGAATTCAAAAAAAAAAAAAAGAAGAGGGGGGGGGAGGATATGACATTGTATAATAAGACAAAAATTCGCCATCGGAAGGAATGATATTTTCATGGTTGTTGTTGTTGTTGTTATATTTATCAGTTTAAAAAGAAAAAGAGATTAGAGAGCACATTATTTTCTCAGACATATATACCACCCTTTGGTCTGACGAAGCGCCACACTTTATTTTTCTCCTTTCAAAACTTATCAATTAAAAAAAAAAAAAAAAAGAAGTGTCTCGGCTGAATATGTGCATGTAGTCGACTAAAGACTAGTATACTACTGTTCTCAAGAACTGAACAGAAACTAAAGAAAATTGACTGCATAAATCGTAGTTATTTACCGTCCAAGACCTCTCTTCTCCTCTCCCGCGACTTATGCACCAGAGAACCGTACTACATTTCGTACATTACAATTATCAGCTATGCAGTTTTTTTCTCGCATGTGAGAGAGCCCCATGACAGTCTAGCAAACTCTCGCCTATCCTAGCTCTCCTCGCCAATAGGGAGTGTTGTCTTCTTGTTGTCGTACCCTGGCTAAAAGACTCCAGGGATGATCCGAACAGCCGAAGAACTAAAACAATGTGGCACAAATGCATCAGCTAGGGATGAGAACATTACGTGTATGACCGTTTTTGATTACACTACCACGTGGGCAGCCACACTCCGACTTCGAGAGATTCTGGAGACTGATAATGTTATGCAAGGAGCTTGCCACGACTGAAGACAATCCCCGCATAACTATGCAGAGGATAACAACATTTTGATGTAGCCTTAGCGTTCTAGCCTATGTCAATTGGTCTGACAGAGCCTTAAGCCAAGGCGGGGGGGGGGGGGGGGGGTATGAAACGCTGATATTCGCTGGGCAAGGTAGCACCAAGCAAGATAGAATTCTCGCTACCTTGCCCCTATGAAATGCTTCTCTGGTTCCCAAACTCTTTTTCCATACTGAGATCCATTTCGTTGGACCCGTTTCAGATCCGAGGAATGAGAGCACCCAACTTACAGCTAGGAGGGGACGTTCAGTTCTCCATGCTGAAAGACAGGGGCTTCCTCTACGACTCCTCCATGTACGGGGGTGTCCTGGACGAGGACCCCAGCAGGGCCCCTCTCTGGCCCTTCACCCTGGACTTCCCACCCTACCTGCCCACGCCTCACGCCGTGTGTGACCAGTCGGACTGCCCGACTCGCGGATACCCACAATTATGGGAGGTGCAGCTGATGCGGCTGTACACTGTGCACGGCGAGTCCTGCGCCATGGCTGACGCATGTCCTTTGGGAGAAGACATCAACAAGACGGACATCCTCGCTTTCTTGAGACACAACTTCCACCGCCATTATGAGCGCAACCGGGCTCCCTTAATGATTGCCATCCATGCACGGTGGTTCACGAGAGTACCTGCCAGCTACCAGGCTCTGAAAGAGTTTCTTCTGGAGATCAGCCAGAACCCGGATGTATGGCAAGTGACTGTGACACAGATGCTGGATTGGGTGCGGAATCCTAAACCGCTGCCCAGTCTTTATGAACTTCCCTCATGGCAGTGTCAAGACCCCTGGCAACACACGCTGAAGCACTTCGAGGGCGTTGTTTTCATGTTTTGCACGTTCACAGTCTTGTTCGTGACTGTCCTGGTCATGGTGATCGTACTGGAGCTGAGAAATGCGGGTTTTCGACTCCGAGGCTTAGGACGATCAGTGGGTGGGCGCTACACTCAACTACCACTTCAGGATCTAGACGGTTTGGTGGAAGAAACGTCACCCAGATGAATGCAGAAGCAGTCAAAACACTTCCAGGCATGAAAACGCAAGGCATTCTAAGCACCTCATATAGAACTTAAAAAGTATGTTCAAGGAACAAACTGCAACCTGCCTACTAGAACTGGTGAATGTTCAAATCGCGCTGATACACGACACAAGTCAGTTTTTGCCTCTCACGTTAATGTAACAGTCTGGCGGTGTAGTGTATGAACAGGCAATTAGTTAAGGGAGAGGACCAGACGCGTGTTCTGATGTGGACCGTTTGAAAAGCCTCTGCAGTGTGTCAACAAGTGATTTTGGCCAGCCAGACAAAAGTGAATTGCAGTAACGATCTTGAAGATAAGAAACGAACTGATCAGAGTTTGGTCGAATCTTCAATCAGAAGATGGCGGGCAGGGCTGATCCTTCGAAACTATAGACACAAATTCGGCTGTTACAGACATGCTGCTGAAAGGAAAGAGTGTGGTCAAGAGTGACTCTAAGATAATGTATGGAAGTAGGAAATATATAAAGGGAGGTGGGTGAGGGGAGAAGGGTCGTTGGAACTTTTCATTTTCATTTCACGCTGAGTCGATTTTGCTGTGCTATATTATCCATGTTTTAACATCCGAGGCACATGCTTGGATGTACAGAATCAAATTGAATAGTTGACACAAGCATCTAGAAATGAACAACTGTTCATCATCGGAGAAGCTGTGATGGAAGACTGAGTCTTAAAAGATAATATTGACAAGATGCTGGACATGAACAACTGTTCATCATCGGAGAAGCTGTGATGGAAGACTGAGTCTTAAAAGATAATATTGACAAGATGCTGGACACAAAGAACAAAGAGAACAGAGCCAAGAACAGAACGTGTGAGAACACCGTTTGTCAGAGGTGCTGGAGTGGAGGAGAGACCACTAGCAAAAACTGTTATGGTTCAGTTCTACTATCAGTTGTTCCAAAAGTACGTATGACAGAAGACAGGGGTATTAAAGGCTGCTGATAAGTCAAGCCAACAGAGAAGGGAGACCTGATCATCATTCAAGGAGAACAATCTTTAGAAGAGCCGTTTTGGTGTTGTGATTAGAACGGTGAGTGGACTAAAGATGTTAGAACAGATTGTTCACTTGCAGATATTCATAGAGATGCATAAGAACGATTTTTCAGTTATTTTTGAAAGAAAGCTAAAGATAGAAACAGATTCGTGGTTTTTAAGAAAGCTTGGGTCGATAGAGGTTGATTTAAGGAGAGGTCTCGGTATTGCAGATTTAAAGACGGTTGGAAATAAACCAGGAAGGGGGTTGTTGGTCGGTTTTGGACAGAGAGGAAGAAGGTATGGGGGAAAACTCCAGGGAGAGGTTGACGGCAGAAGGTCTTCAAAGAAGAGCCCCATCCCCACCCCCTCCTGATCTGCCGTTGTCTTTAGAGCTCGGGTCCTCTTCCGACTAGAAATTGAGAGCTATTTCATCAGAACACTGACCATTGAGCGCCTAGTCCCATTGCTCCGATCTCTATGGCGAGAACTTAGGCTTGGAAACCAAAGGCTGGCATACTTTTGTGTCGTTAATATAAGTTTGTTCCATTCTGCTTCACATGGCACAATGAGTTCAGTCAGAATCATTTGTTTAGATGAACCCGTGTGGAGCACTACTTTTGTACTCCTGCCACTCGTCCTGATGATCGCTGGGTGGATTTCCCATTCCCATTCTGGGATTTCCCATTCTGGGTCTGCCGTGTACTCCCTCCCAGTGACCCACTCCATCCTGTAAACCTCGGTTCCCCTTGATGTCACCACTGTTCCAGACCACGATTCACCACTGGCACATGGTAGAAAGTCTTCAAGATTTGGAAATGCATGTTCCATTCCTCTTGGCAGTAGTTATTTGTCTGCATGTTCCATTCCTCTTGGCAGTAGTTATTTGTCTGCATGTTCCATTCCTCATGACAGTAGTTATCTGTCTGCATGTTCCATTCCTCTTGGCAATAGTTATCTGTCTGCATGTTCCATCCCTCTTGGCAATAGTTATCTGTCTGCATGTTCTATTCCTCATGACAGTAGTTATCTCTCTGCATGTTCCATTCCTCATGACAGTAGTTATCTGTCTGCATGTTCCATTCCTCTTGGCAATAGTTATCTGTCTGCATGTTCCATTCCTCTTGGCAATAGTTATCTGTCTGCATGTTCTATTCCTCATGACAGTAGTTATCTGTCTGCATGTTCCATTCCTCATGACAGTAGTTATTTGTCTGCATGTTCCATTCCTCATGACAGTAGTTATGTCTGCATGTTCCGTTCCTCATGACAGTAGTTATGTCTGCATGTTCCGTTCCTCTTGGCAGTAGTTATCTGTCTGCATATTCCATTCCTCTTGGCAGTAGTTATTTGTCTGCACGTTCCATTCCTCATGACAGTAGTTATCTCTCTGCATGTTCCATTCCTCTTGACAGTAGTTATTTGTCTGCATGTTCCATTCCTCTTGACAGTAGTTATCTGTGCATGTTCCATTCCTCTTGACAGTAGTTATTTGTCTGCATGTTCCATTCCTCATGACAGTAGTTATTTGTCTGCATGTTCTATTCCTCTTGGCAGTTGTTATTTGTCCGCATGTTCTCTTCCTCATGACAGTAGTTATTTGTCTGCATGTTCTATTCCTCATGACAGTAGTTATCTCTCTGCATGTTCCATTCCTCTTGACAGTAGTCATCTGTCTGTATGTTCCATTCCTCTTGACAGTAGTTATCTCTCTGCATGTTCCATTCCTCTTAACAGTAGTTATCTCTCTGCATGTTCCATTCCTCATGACAGAAGTTATCTCTCTGCATGTTCCATTCCTCATGACAGAAGTTATCTCTCTGCATGTTCCATTCCTCATGACAGTAGTTATCTCTCTGCATGTTCCATTCCTCTTGACAGTAGTTATCTGTCTGCATGTTCCATTCCTCATGCATGAGGTTTTTCACACAAGTCAAGACTTTGGGTTTCAGATTGAAGCGAGGAACAGAAAATCCCCTCAGCTCTTTGCAACGTTTATGGCAAGTTTATCACCACCTTCCACTACTGACATGACCGGGAGCCCAAGCAAAAAGTATGTTTTACCCATCACATTTTTTAAGAAGTGTACAGTTCAAATAAATGAGCCGAAATATGCTGGTGCTGGAGGTTATGGTCTGAAGTGGCCTCCAAAGAAGACAGGGTGTCCAAGACAATGAGGAGGTGTTTATGTTTTGATTTAGAGACCACCTGAAATGTCGATACCAACACTGTGAACTCAGCAGTGTAAATGGAGCTGGTGTGGGGAATGTGTCCAGCACATCCCTGGGGGGGGGGGGGGGGGGGGGGGGGGGGGGGGGGAGCTGTTGAACGTGTGCAGCAGAAACAACTCATTTGTCAGATTTGAATCCATCAGTAGTTTCCGATAGGATGGAAATCAAGAACCAAGTTCAGTTTAAAAATATGTCTTGTATACCAGAGAGGTGGTGAAGTCTTTGCAACAGGAGGCCAGATGACAGCTGATCTCCAGGGAGTGGAAGGTCCATGTGTAAGAATGCGTTTTTGAATATATCTGCATGGTGTTTGTGTTCTAGAGAACAAAAACTGCACTCTGAATATATCTGCATGGTGTTTGTGTTCTAGAGAATAAAAACTGCATTCTGAATATATCTGCATGGCGTTTGTGTTCTAAAGAACAAAAACTGCATTCTGAATATATCTGCATAGCATTTGTGTTCTAGAGAACAAAAACTGCATTCTGAATATATCTGCATGGTGTTTGTGTTCTAAAGAACAAAAACTACATTCTGAATATATCTGCATAGCATTTGTGTTCTAGAGAACAAAAACTGCATTCTGAATATATCTGCATGGTGTTTGTGTTCTAAAGACAAAAACTGCATTCTGAATATATCTGCATGGTGTTTGTGTTCTAGAGAACAAAACTGCATTCTGAATATATCTGCATGGTGTTTGTGTTCTAAAGAACAAAAAGTAAGATGGGAGGAGAACAGACGGAGAGAGAAGGAGACAATATAATGTAAAAATGATCATGAACATTTTCCTTTATTCTTTCCCAAGTATATCACAGCAAAAACGGAACACATACAAATAGAAAACATTTCCTTTGGCAATGCCATGTTGAAGCACTTTTTTTACCATTTAGAAATCAAATTCATAATCCAGACAGCCAACAAAAATCAGTCGCAGCTCGAATGATACATACATGAGAAATTCAGATTTCTTGTTGTCAATTAAGGACTAAAAATATGACAAACATTGTCACAAGCATGTGTACACACCTTCTCACCTACACACACACACACTGCCAGATGCCATAATACAACAAATGAAAACATTTGTTTCAATGGAGCGAGGACAGAAGTGGCTGTTAATGTCTATGCCTGTTGTTGCTTTGAGATTAAACCAAGCTGATTATGACGGTCCTAAGTATAAGAATATTTTCATACAATGTGTGAACTCCACTGTCCCATTGAGTGAGAAAAAAATCGCAGGCTATAGTACAGTAAAGGTTTGCAGATGTTGTGCTGTACTTTGTTTTTAAGATATATTGCACTTTACTCTGTACAGTAAAATGGTGTGCAATGCATATGCAGTCACTTGAACTACATTTTGGGCAAAAGGAAAATTAAAACAAAAACAAATCAAAACAAATGACTGTGCCTCAAAAAGCAATGTTTTACTTTAACTTCTTCAAGTTTTAGGAACGAATATAAACAGAACGTTTTAACCACTACCATGCCAATGTTATGGACAATGTCCACGCAGTATGTCTCCAGATGAACCGACATCTAATAACTGGGTGTAAAAGGAACAAAGAAAAGTTGTATGAATCATTGTCATTCCTTTGACATTAAACGTCAAAATCAATCATAAAAGGTCAAGATCAACAACTTTTGTAAAACGAATAGAAAAAAAAAAAATACAGACCCAAGTTGCTTGTTGCTGGGAGGTAATAAGAAACTCTGGTGACAGTTTGACAGCAACTCCTCTGAGTCAAAGCTCCACTCATGCAAGAGCTTCAGCCATCAACTCCTTTTACTAGGCCTTACACTGGTTATTTAAACAACTTTCTATAAGTATCTGTCTGGTGAATTAAACAGAAGGAGATTTTGAAAAAGATAATTACATTTGTATAACAGCATAACTTTTCAACTGTTAGTATTTGAACATGACATGCAGAAACAAAAATTATTAGTAACTGAAAAAAACAATAATATAAATCAAACTAGTGGCTTGTGAGTGTTTGATTAGGTGTTGACTTGTCCAGAATGGTAAAAATAACAGGCGAAAACAGGTGGCAAATCCTGCTTGTCATACTCCAAGCAAGAGCTTGTTCACAAATAATCCAGTAAATGATATTCCACAGCTCCGGAAAAAAGTTACAGCCTTTTTAAAAGGAAAGTCCGTGTGGATTATACCAGTCTCCATGCAGGTAATCCAGGTACGAATGGATAAAGTACAGTTCAGTTTTCACATTGAAATCACTTGCTGATAGCGCAAAAAACACCCAAGAATGGTCACTATCCACAACAATTGTACCTCTTATTATACAAAAGTCATACTGTTTTTTTGCCTACATGATTACATAAGTGCAGAGGTAAGTGCAGGTGAATAAATGTTGAATTGTTGGTCACCCGCTTCATCAGGCAGATTGTGAAGTTAACATTTTTAGTCCACACAAGAGTGGTAGATGTTAAAACAGCGTGGGGGCACAAAACGACCCACAGGTGTTGCACATGAAGCGACTGCTTGCGTTTTAGCCATCACGCTCATTCTTCTTTTTGTTGCAAGCAATACAGTCACGATTCGGTCTCTTCCCTTTACTCCTTCCTTTTCAGCAATGTAAACAGCCGTATGTGTACCTTCGAGTCTTTGAGGAGGGTTTGGACACAATGAACAACAAGCAAGTCAAAAGGTTTAGGATCTTTTTGGAAGCACTACACTGGTTTTTTTTTCCCCACTGAATGGCATCTTTACAATCCCCTCCCCGTTATCACTCACCCAGTCATTGTAAGAGTCAATCTCAAAATCACAATTACATGGTGCTTTATTTAAACAAAAATATCACCCACCACACCCAGTTCATTCACAATGTCCACAACTCCCCCGCTTGTTCCCAACAGCATCACAAAAAAATCTTCAACCAAGTTCCTAATTCTTTCCACATTCTCCGTGGGGGGCCACTATTGTTGTTTACCAGACGATTTGATCATGATATGTATTACAAGCTGCTACTAACTATAAACAAAGCTAAAATTAGTTCGTGAGTTGAGCCATTGTTTTTGTATCGGCTTGTGTAAGTGAAACTAGGTTGCAAGGCTGACCCCAAAACAACTTACTTGCGACAAACCAGCATAGGGTTAAACATTATCTAAATGAGAATTATTTCACCCGAAATGGAAACATTTCCTGAAAACTGGTCTCTTTAGAAAATTTTCCCGATGTATTACCAGTTCAGATGACAAATTTCCAAAGAAAATATTGGCCATCAGTACTGGTCCTGATTTCATTTTTGTTTGACTAGATGTTAGCTGTTGAGAGTTCTTCAACACTGGACTTTAGTTGACTGCAATGACCAAGCAATAAAATTTGTTTGGATCCTTTTGCCTTTGCCAAGTCTGCCATACTCGTTTAAAAATTACCAGTGTTACTCCTGTTGTTAGACTTACCGACATGCTTTCTGACCGACAGAGAAAAACACACACAATTTGCATCATACCTGCATCCATCAAGTCATTTCATAGATCTGCCAACATGGAGCCTCTTACCTGTTAACGGAACTTAGTGCTTTTATTTGTGTATGTCACTCTTTCTGATAAACAGGACTGGTGAGTTGATTTTAAACGTGGTGCCAGCCCTGATGTGGCCCTTTGCGGTCGGCTGGGCTTTAAGCAACATTATCTTATCTTCTGATAAACAGAAGAACAGTTAGCAAATGACAATGAGAATAAATGTAGATCAATAAACTGAGGGAACGTAGGTAATGTCACATTTCTCCAACCCAGCCATGTATGCCACAGCATGTTCAGACACACGTGCACCTGCCCAAGTTATGTTGTTTGTAGCCCAGCCGATCATAAGGTCCACATTACACACAGACACACATGACCTGCCCAAGTTATCTTTGTAGCCCAGCCAATCAGAGGGCCCACATTACACACAGACACACATGCACCTGCCCAAGTTATGTTGTTTGTAGCCCAGCCAACCATAGGCCCCACATTACACACAGACACACGTGAACCTGCCCAAGTTATGTTGTTTGTTAGCCCAGCCAACCATAAGGCCCACATTACTCACAGACACACATGCGCCTGCCCAAGTTATGTTTGTAGCCCAGCCAACCCTAGGGCCCACATTACACACAGACACACATGCACCTGCCTAAGTTATCTTTGTAGCCCAGCCAACCATAAGGCCCACATTACACACAGACACACATGCACCTGCCCAAGTTATGTTGTTTGTAGCCCAGCCAACCATAAGGCCCACATTACACACCAGACACACTTGCACCTGCCCAAGTTATGTTGTTTGTAGCCCAGCCAACCATAGGGCCCACATTACACACAGACACACATGCACTTGCCCAAGTTATAATGCTTGTAGCCCAGCTGACCACATCATGTGCTAACACACATACATCTCCCCAAGTCATGTTTACAGTCAGGCTAACCAGGAAACCCACACCATGCACGAATACACATACATCTCCCCAAGTCATGTTTACAGTCTGGCCAACCACAGAACCCATATCATACCTAAACACACACTCCTGCCCAAGTCATTACAGAGTCCATATCATACCTAAACACACACTCCTGCCCATGTCCTGTTGTTTATAGTACAGGCAACCATGGAGCCCTATATAAAATCCTAACCACACACTCCTGCCCAAGTCATTACAGAACCCATATCATACCTAAACACACACTCCTGCCCATGTCCTGGTGTTTATAGTACAGGTGAACATGGAGCCCATATAAAATCCTAAAGACACACTCCTGCCCAAGTCATTACAGAGTCCATATCATACCTAAACACACACACCTGCCCAAGTCCTGTTGTTTATAGTACAAGCGACCATGGAGCCCATATAAAATCCTGAACACACACTCCTACCCAAGTCCTGTTGTTTATAGTATAAGTGACCACAGAGTCCATATCATACCTGAACACACACACCTGCCCAAGTCCTGTTGTTTATAGTGCAGGCGACCATGAAGCCCATATAAAATCCTGAACACACACTCCTGCCCAAGTCAAGTTGTTTATAGTATAAGTGACCACAGAGTCCATATCATACCTAAACACACACACCTGCCCAAGTCCTGTTGTTTATAGTGCAGGCGACCATGAAGCCCATATAAAATCCTGAACACACACTCCTGCCCAAGTCAAGTTGTTTATAGTATAAGTGACCACAGAGTCCATATCATACCTAAACACACACACCTGCCCAAGTCAAGTTGTTTATAGTATAAGTGACCACAGAGTCCATATCATACCTAACCACACACACCTCCCCAAGTCAAGTTGTTTATAGTATAAGTGACCACAGAGTCCATATCATACCTAACCACACACACCTGCCCAAGTCAAGTTGTTTATAGTATAAGTGACCACAGAGTCCATATCATACCTAAACACACACACCTGCCCAAGTCATGTTGTTTATAGTATAGTGACCACAGAGTCCATATCATACCTAAACACACACACCTGCCCAAGTCATGTTGTTTATATACTGTTCAAAAAAAAAACGCAAAATGCCAAGCTGCCGATTTGAAACACAATTTATTGAAGCTCAGTGTGACAACACGTTTAATGTGAAAAATGACAAAACAGGTCATCAGTAGGACAGAAGTCTCCCCTGCAATGCTGTGGTAAAGAACCAGCCCCAGACCCTCAAGGAAATCGCCAGGCCGCTTCCAAAGTCAGTAACGGGTGTGACCCCTCTGGCTGCAATGGTTTGCCTGGCATCTGCGGGCAATGAAGCAATAATGTTCCTGATTGTCTGCTGTGGGATGGCCGCCCACTCGGCCTGCAATGCCCGGAACAGTTCATTTGGAGTCGCTGGGGCGTTGGCCTCACTCTCAGGCGTCTGTCCAAACGTCCCAAACGTGCTCAATAGGATTCAAATCCGGGGAAAGAGAGGGCCAGGCCAGGGTGTTGATGTTGTTGGCGGTAAAGAAGGCTGTGGTCAGGCGTGGTGTGTGGGGCCTGGCGTTGTCCTGCTGGAACACGGCCCTGGGAGTGGCCATTAGAGGCAGGACGTGTGGCTGAACAATGACCTGGACGTACTGCTGGGCTGTCAGGTGACCTTCCACGCGCCACCAGCTGGCTCCTGCCTGTGTTGCTGATGGCCCCCCATACCATGACATTGCCGCCACCATGCGGAGGTGCCTCGTCGACGCAGTTCTGCTGGTTGCGTTCATTAACCCGGCGGTAAACCCTTCGCCTCCTGTCATGGCGCTGCAGCAGAAACTGTGACTCATCCGAGAACCAGACCAATGGTTCCTCAGTGTCCAGTGTCTGTGTTGCGTAGCCCATTGCAGTCTGGTCTGTCGATGGCGCCCCGTCATTACGTTGCCACGTAGGGGCCTGTAAGCCCTCAGCCCAGCAGCATGCAGCCTGTTCCGGACAGTCTGGTCGGAGATGCGACGGACACCAGCGCATGCCTGGACAGTGGACGAGGCCGGCAGGAAGCGATTGCGGAGATGTCTTAGCCGTATAAAGCGGTCCTGGGCTGGCGTTGTGATATGAGGTCGGCCTGACCTCGGGGCATCAGCTGATGACCCTGTCCTCTGGAAGCGAGTCCAAAGTCGGCATATGGTACTGGGGGAGACATTCAAAGCATGGGCCACATCAGTTGCACTCTGACCAACTTGCAAACGACCCAGGTCTAAACACACACACCTGCCCAAGTCATGTTGTTTATAGTATAAGTGACCACAGAGTCCATATCATACCTAAACACACACACCTGCCCAAGTCATGTTGTTTATAGTATAAGTGACCACAGAGTCCATATCATACCTAAATACACACACCTGCCCAAGTCATGTTGTTTATAGTATAAGTGACCACAGAGTCCATATCATACCTAACCACACACACCTGCCCAAGTCATGTTGTTTACAGTCCAGCCGCCCACAGAGCCCATTTCACACCTGCCCAAGTCATGTTTATAGCCTAGCCAACCATGGGGCCCATGTCTTGCACAAACACACATACATCTGCCAAAATTGCAGAATCTACATTAGGACAGCAAGACACATCTGTACAGATCCTTATCACACAAGCACACATACATGCACATCACGTTCATATAGTTAAATCTCTGAGCACACCAGTCTACAAAACTGAACATGCTGATACTGCTACCACTGAGAGGAATCTGTTCCATGCAAGACCTGTTGCTCTAGCAACTCTGTCAGTATTTGATTTTTCTTTCGCACTGTGGCAGCGTTCTGAGGAGAGCGATGATTATAGCTGTAAATGTCAGATTCTCTGGAGCATATGTGACTGTAGGCGTGGCAGAGACGGCCCATTTCCTGGACCGAGAGCATGTAGGAACGGGAGTGGGGGGTCCACGTCTGATGCCTCGATCATCTCGAGCACCAGGTCTTCTCTATCCACTGGGAATAGTGTTCTGATGAAGAAAAACAGAGTACATTATTTTTACACATACACACTAACAGGTATGATGACTATATTTTCTGAGAATTTGTTGAAACAAAAACAAAGAAATCTGCAGACAATTAGCACCAATAGTTCAATTTATCCCACTCCTCTGTTCCCTTATAACACAGTGGAATTACATCCCTGTTAAGATCTAACTGCTTGCATGCCTGTGCACCATTTTTTCCACATGTCGGCAAACAAAACACTGGTCTCACACATTCATACACAAAGAGCATGAATGCTCATTATCACTAACTGAATAAGTCCTCGTAAAACAAAGAACTCAGAAGTGCCTACAGCTGTCACAACTTTTTCATCATGAACAACACACACACACACACACAAACGAAACATTTCTGTCAACTTTGTAAGTCCTCACAGTGACATTATACACTTCTCATTCAAGCTCCCTCCCTAACCCACCCCACTCCCCCCCATGTTGTCCCGAGGCAGCCCCAGCATGACAGTTCACAGTCAGGAATGAATACAAAGTGATCATGGGCAACCCAGCAGAGGAAATATTGCTCTGCAGTCTGGTCACATCTGAAGTGTTCAGTGGTATCTGTTCTGATCTAACCAGTGCTCTGAAGTCTGGTCACATCTGAAGTGTTCATTGGTATCTGTTCTGATCTAACCAGTGCTCTGAAGTCTGGTCACATCTGAAGTGTTCAGTGGTATCTGTTCTGATCTAACCAGTGCTCTGAAGTCTGGTCACATCTGAAGTGTTCAGTGGTATCTGTTCTGATCTAACCAGTGCTCTGAAGTCTGGTCACATCTGAAGTGTTCAGTGGTATCTGTTCTGATCTATCCAGTGCTCTGCAGCCTGGTCACATCTGAAGTGTTCAGTGGTATCTGTTCTGATCTAACCAGTGCTCTGAAGTCTGGTCACATCTGAAGTGTTCAGTGGTATCTGTTCTGATCTAACCAATGCTCTGAAGTCTGGTCACATCTGAAGTGTTCAGTGGTATCTGTTCTGATCTAACCAGTGCTCTGCAGCCTGGTCACATCTGAAGTGTTCAGTGGTATCTGTTCTGATCTAACCAATGTAGGACACCAGATGCTCTTGTACTAAGCCCCTTCCAACGACAAAAACTGCTTTGGTTGTACAGTCAGAGTGAGCCAGTGTCCTCTTCCAGAAGGTGCTATCACCCCCATCTACTGCTGTTTTATAGCCCAGCCAATCACAGATGGCAAATGAGAGCTGCATATCTTACAAAAATGAAGGTTACCTCTCAAAATGCTGTATAACAATCACATTAACAATCTTACATATCACTTTTGTCTGAAATCAAACAAATCTAAAATCCAACCATCTCTACAAATAAGAAAATTCACCTTCACTGATTATTAACAAAATTCCTGATCAGATTTTTTTTCTGTCATTACTAACTGACAATGAACAACATATGCATCCATATCACATGCCGAGAGTAGAAACATTCCCAAGACTCTGGTACTAGTTAGGTACCTAGAATTTGTTGTTGCCAGTATTTTTCATCTTCCAACTGCTGTACTTTGGAAACTTCTTTGCTCACACAAATACTTTGTATGTAGTGACATTCCTTCATTACAAGCTGAAAACCATTTGCAGCATCATGACTATGATGTTGTTAGTATAACTGTCAGACCATGGCAACTTTAAATCCAACACATTTATTGTGAAAGCCGCATAAAAAAAAAAGAAAAAAAAAAAGAAAAACTGTTGGTTACATGATCATGGCTGCACTTCACATCTAATTTTTCTTTTTTTTTTCTTAATGTGTGGGTGAGCAAACGCACCAAAAGTATGTAGGTACACAAATCTGTTACCTTGAGCAGTTCCAGAAAAGCACATTTTTAGAGGGAGGATGTCTTAATTGGCAGGGTTTTAACCAGGAAGACATCCCTGTACCACACAACAAGGACGACTACTCACTCAATGCCTCGCCGGATATACTTCTGCCGATAGTGGCAGACTTGGCGGACCACTTTCTCCACCAGGGGGAACGGCAGCTGTATCAAGGGGTTGACTTTGGGAACAAGGTGAACCACTCCCACATCCACCTGAGGGGGTGGCACAAAGGCCTTACCTGAAAGAAAAGTTTACCACTGAAGCTTATGCACAATTTGTAAATTAATTTTGTAAAATACTGCATAATGTTTGGGTCATCTCCATGTGGACTATGTATTCATGGGTAGCTTTGCAAATGTAAGAACTATATTTGGGGCTACTTGACTTTGTCTTAGCTGGCTACCATCATGAGTCAAGGCTTTTAAAATGCATCAAGGAATACATAACTGAAATAATTAAATTAAGTAATAAATTAAAATATGCTCGAACCTGCATTATTGGTTGAAAAGTCCAATTTGGTTTAATTCAGCTTTACTACTTCTTCCTAGACATTTTGAAATGAATTGTAACACTTTGTAAAAAATTTTTGCAAATGTAAGAACTAAAATTGGGGCTTCTTGACTTTGTCTTAGCTATCATGAGTCAAGGCTTTTGAAACGCATCAAGGAATACATTACTGAAATAATTAACTTAAGTAAGAACTTGAAAATACATTTGAAAGTGTCTTATTAGTTGAAAAGTCCAGTTTTGTTTAAATCAGCTTTGCTACTTCTTCCCAGACATATGAAAATGATTTGTAACACTTTGTAATCGACAAAAGTCAATGTTGATTAATTAGCAGAATTTTCAACAGCCAACTGAAGAGACTATGTAATACACAAGTCCGTTAAAAAAATTTGTGAGACTGTTCATTTTTGAGGAAAGTCACCGCTGATTGGCTAATAGAAGTTTCAAGTACCAATCAAAACACAATGCAAAACACTTCCACTTGAATTTTTTTTTTCCTTTCATAGCTGTAAACTCTAACTACATCAAATACTGACAGTGACTTGTCACAATTGTCTGCACTGGATAATCAACCTCATCATAGCTGTAAACTCTAACTACATCAAATACTGACAGTGACTTGTCACAATTGTCTGCACTGGATAATCAACCTCATCATAGCTGTAAACTCTAACTACATCAAATACTGACAGTGACTTGTCACAATTGTCTGCACTGGATAATCAACCTCATCATAGCTGTAAACTCTAACTACATCAAATACTGACAGTGACTTGTCACAATTGTCTGCACTGGATAATCAACCTCATCACATGTCATTTCTTTTTTTTTTCTTTTTTTTTTGTGAGCATTAATGATGCAGGCCCACAAAAACTCTGAACCTCTAAAGAGGGTTCATCTTCTTGCAAATGTATACTGAAGAGTTAAATCCCCTGGACTAATACTACAATGTAAGTCAGGCACACTGGCAGAGACAACAATGTCAAATACCAAGATCGCCTCTGACCAGCCTGACTGGCATTTGGAAATCAAGCACCAACTACACGAACCTGGTGACAGAAGATCCCACAAAGAATGGGTGCCTCTTACTGCTTTCAATGATCAAATTCTTCCACTCTCCTCTACCCCCTTTCTCGTTTCTTTCTTCCTTTACATTACTCCTGGGTCATTCAAGCGTTCTTTTGGGTGTCAAATATCAATCATCAATTAAATACACTGCAAAAATGTACAGCTGCAAGTTTGAACATCACACTCTATTATGCAAGTATTTTTCCCCTTAGAGCTGAATTACTTTAACATAAGCGGAAAAACAGAATGAAAATTCAATTCAATTCAATTCAATTCAAGACACTTTATTTTCTTTCATAAGAACTTTGTGAGTTCTTTCATGAGAATAATCAAGCTACACAAATTCGGGTAAAAAAATTCAGTGACACATGTAGATCTCATGTCCAATGCTAAGATGAATCTACTAAAGACTATCCACCATAATACTCTTCTTAACAGAAAGAATCAGCAAGAGAGCAATGATCTAAAAACAATCTATCCGAAGAGCCAAAAGCATATGGGTATATAATACAATCATGAACTCTTTCAAAGGTTACACATCACAAAACTACTGTCTTTTGTAAATAAAAACACTACTAGTAGTGATCTCAAAATAATATACAACTTCTTAACAATGAAAAAAAACAAAAAACTGATGCAACAGGCGAATTTAGACAGCTCTTCCAACCAATCACAAGGCAGTTGAAAGAATTTGAAGAGAAATTTACTTTAATATTTACAAATGAAAGTGACAGAAGTAAGAAACAATGGTGAAGTTTGCTTCAATCTACTTCCTTCTTCAGCTTCTTTCTGTTTAACATGCACTTCATCTTTGATGAAAACAAATGTTGATTTTGAAGGAAAAAAGGTCGAAAGAATATCCTTCTTTATTATGATTTCTTTATTATGTTCAACCATTTATCTTCTCCTCATGCAAAGAAAGTAGTAATTACCCTGTTTGTTACAAAGAACTGTCACAACTTTTACTTCCTTCGTGAAAGCATCTAGACCATACGTTTTCCTAAAAATCATACCAGTCTAGTTCACTATTAAACCCTTCCCGTACACCATGGGTGCAAATGCACCCATACTTTTATTTAATGTTTCATATTTCAGTTATTGTGCATACAATTTTACTGAAATTTTATGACTTTGTTAGTAAAGGGACTGAGCACGTACTACCCAAAAATGATGCCATTTTGCCTTTAAATAAACAAATAATCAAAACAACAAAACATCGTATAACCTTCCCTGTACTTCGTGGGTGCAAACACACCCATACTGCCAAAGAAGGAACTGTGCGGGCCGTACATCGTGGGTGCACACACACCCATACTGCCAAAGAAGGAACTATGCAGGCCGTACGTCGTGGGTGCACACACACCCATACTCCCAAAGAAGAAACTATGCGTGCTTAGCCCTACTCAGTAATGGAAGTTTCCACACGCTGTGCCAGCATCATCTAAGAACTCGACAGAACAGTGCCGTGTGCAAAATATAGGTACTGCGTGGTTTACTGACGTCACATTCCCGCCACTGAAGCCTGCCGAGCCTGTGGAAAAGTTCCAGATCGCCACGTGCTGAAGTTTCGCTGTGTTTCAAAGTAAGTATACCTTCACATTTCTGTTTACCTACCTCTCATTTTATACATAATGTTACACTGCATTCCATAACAGGCTAGATCTTCTTCACACTTACTGCTCAAGCTCTTTTTATATTACAGGAGCTGTAGTCAAACGAGCGTAACATTGTGTCTGTAGTAGGTGCGATGCAACTACATTCTGCGTTTGTGTTCTATCATTTTTAATTTTAGCATGTGAAACTAATTTCATTGATCGTATAGGCTACAGTAATAAATTGATGGTAATTGTTACAACACTCACAGCAGTAAAAAGGCTTCATCGCCTGAAAGTACATGAAAGCAAGTCAAATTTATTGCATACAGTAAATCTATGCAGCACAGCTATAGAGCTGAAAACTGATGGTTAGATCAAACAAAATATGTATTTTGGGAACCATAAAATAAAATGGTACACATGTATATTTGCAGGCTGCATCCATAATGGAACGTCTCAACATATTTGAAGCCCTGAATGTTGCCAATGGAGCTGAACCAGACGATGCTGTTGAAGCACTAAACTGTAAGTATTCAGCCCCTCATTTGCCTCATACGCTTTGAGCAGTCAGTATAACCAGATGTGCATGTGTGCAGTGAGCAGCGATCACAGTGTGTATTGATGAACGTCAGTTTATGCTCTAAAAGTACAGACACACATTGAATTTGATGCATATACATACACACACATATCTGAGCATAGAAACATGCATGCACACTTTACATATATTACACATACGTAAACAGAAACACAAACACGGAACGGGAAAGAAACGTTTATATTTCTTTTTTTTTCAGCCCCAGAAGATGCACTGAATTTTATTCAAGACAACACGGATGGTGACGGGAGACCAGTCAGTGGTGACGACCTTACTGATGAAGAGGAACCTGATGTCACAGGACAAGCAAATGGTAAGGGTGAAGAGAAATAACGCACACACACACACACACACACGATGTATGAACCCGGTATTGATGTTCTGTGTGCGCACGTGTGTGGATGGGGAGGAGTATGTGTGTTTACAAATTTATTTTTGTTGCAGTTTTCAGTGCTATGGTGTCAAATAAAAATGGGGCTCATATATGTTTATGTGCGCACATATTTATGCATTCATGCTTGTGATACACACACACACACACACACACACACACACACACACACACACACACACACACACACACACACATAATGCTGAACAATTAAGTAGTGGGGGAAAACAAGTGCAGGCTAACAATTCTTCAGTCATTATAGTAATGACTTTGCAAAGATATATGTATGTGTGTGTGTGTGTCTTTGTGTGTGTGTGTGTGTATGTGTAACAGATATGGTTATTGTTGTTGTTGCAGTTGTCAGAGCTTCTGCAAGTGCTGAGGAGTCAGATGAATGTGCTCCTGAGTCTGACTGTGAGTCTGATGCCTCTGACGACTACCCCTTTTTGACGGCACAGATCCAAGCTATTCGCCAGCAGAGGAAAAGAGTACCACCCAGGCAAGATGTCAACAGTTTGGAAGAAATTGGGCACCTGGCAGAATCGGTCATGAAAGGCAAGGACGGTACAGTATGGAGCTCAGTTCCCCCTTCTGCATCTGTTGGGAGAGCTTCTGCTGAAAATGTATTCACGATGCCTGCAAACCAGCTAGCTGGTTGCGGTTCTGTACAGGAACCTGTAGATGCATTTCAGCTGTTCATGTCAGACAAGCTGATAAAGTCCATGGTGAAGTTCACCAATCTAGAAGGCAAGCGCCAGAAGTCAGACTTTGTGGAGACAGACGGCACTGAAATGAGGGCTTTTTTGGGCTGTATTCTGTTTTTGGGTGGCATGAAGCAAAGCATGTTGTCATCCGTTACTGTTTTTGATACTATGTATGGGCAGGGGTTTGTTCGGGCATCCTTCAGCCGAAACCGTTTTGTGCAGCTGTTGAACTTTTTGAGGTTTGATGACAAAGACACAAGGAGTGCCAGGAGGAGCCGAGATGTCTTTGCTCCTTTCAGAGATTTTTGGGATGACTTCACCAAGAACCTGAGGGACCACTACACTCCTGGTCCTTTATCACCATCGATGAACAGCTGGTTCCGTTCCGTGGCAGGTGTTCATTCATCCAGTATCTGCCTTCCAAGCCAGACAGGTATGGCATAAAAAATTTTTGGGGCAGATGCAGAAAATAATTTCCCCTTGTGGCAGAGCCCTATCTGGGGCGACCACTGGGTGCTGAAAGACAGGTCAATTTGGGGAGGAATGTTGCTCTTCGTCTGTCAGCTCCTTTCTACAGAACAGGCAGGAACATCACAACAGACAATTTCTTCACTGACAAGGAGTTGTCTGACGTTCTCCAGAGCAATGGCCTGACATTTGTTGGGACTGTTCGTGCCAACAAGCGATTTCTTCCCGAGCCCTTCAAAGAAAAAAAAGGATTGCACCTTCATGCGTCCTCATTTCTCTTCCAGGACAAAACTACCATCGTGAATTATCAGACAAAAGCCAACAAGAACGTTGTAGTCATGAGCACCATGCATCATGATAGAGCAGTAGCTCCTGATGCCCCAAAGAAGAAGCCAGACATTGTGCGCTTCTATAACGCCACAAAGGGTGCCGTGGATTCACTTGATCAGATGGCTCATGCATATTCCACCAAACGCATCACCAAACGATGGCCAATGGTGATGTTTTACAACACTGTGGATCTCAGCACCATTGCTGCCCGTGTTGTCTGGAGCATCAAATTTCCGGACCATGTTCTCTCCAAAAAGGATGCCAGGCCTCTATTCATTCTCCGGGTCGCTGAGCAGCTGTCTTTAGAACATATGGAGAGGAGGCTGTGTGCAAAAAACCTGCCAAAGCCCTGAGAAACACAGTGGAGCTTCATGTTCAACACCTTCAACAGAAGATGATAGCTTCACAGGATGGAGGACAAAGTGCTCGTGCAGGTGGCAAAAGAAAAAGACCAGCATCGACCCAGAGACCATCTACCAGCAAACAGAGCAGCCACAAAGAGCCAAAGCAGAAACAAGGTCGCTGTGGATCATGCAGCTGGAAGCTTGATAGAAAAGCTCGGAAATCTTGCTTCTGCTGTTCCGCTTGGCTCTGCAAAGAGCACACCATGTTTGTCTGCAAACAGTGTGCCGATTCCATCACTGATGCACCCTAAGGAGATATCTGCAACTTGGTCGTCTTCCACTTGTCTGGAAGAAGTTCTTCCTCCAAAGTTCGACAGCTGCAACAAATGGTTCTGTCATAAATCTAGTCATGCTTGTTATTTTACTTTGCTGAAACAAAGTTGATTTTCTATTTCAACAGAGAAATGAAAATTACACGGTTGTTTTATCAGCTTGCTTTCTTTATCACCCTCTTGTTATGAAATGGCAATGTTATTGCTGTTCTTGCTTTTGTCATGCGCTGATAGGTTATACATGAACTGCTATTAAGCTAGTTTAATAAACATTTTCATCTGCAGAACTTGTCGTCTTTTCTTTATTCTTACGCACTCGCATGTGTGTGTGTGTGTGTGTGTGTGTGTGTGTGTGTGTGTGTGTGTGTGTGTGTGTGTGTGTGTGAGAGAGAGAGAGAGAGAGACAGACACACACACACACACACACACACACATACACTGGCACCATCACACACACACACACACACACACACACTGGCACCATCACACACACACACACACACACACACACACACACACACCCCACACACACACACACACACACATGCATAGAAAAACAATGCAAAAATACAAATGCCAATCTATGAAATAGTCATGGGTGTGTGTGCACCACGACGTACGGCGAGGACAATTCACCGAATCGCCTATATAACGACCATGGGTGTGTGTGCACCCACGATGTACAGCGAGGACTATTCACTGAATCGCCTATATAACGACCATGGGTGTGTGTGCACCCACGATGTACGGCGAGGACTATTCACCGAATTGCCTATATAACGACCATGGGTGTGTGCGCACCCACGATGTACAGCGTGTGAGTTTTTTGGCGACGTACGGGAAGGGTTAAAGACACTGTCCCATCAAATCACAAATGCATACCTGGAATAATGAATTTCAGCTTTACATCACAGAGATATTGACACATGACTGACAGACGGCACGCTCCTTCGTCAGTATTTTGGCCACCATGCGTTCCGCCACTCTTTCTGAAATGTCAATGTCAATTTGGTGCGGCCAAACTTCCATGGCCCCGACTGTGTAGATATGGCAGCCAGCCACTTGATCAAAAGCGGTGTGGAGACACTGAAGGGAAGATTGCCAATGATATGTATATCTGGAGATGCCGAGCTCCATGGTCTTGCCAGGTCTTCTGGAATGATGTGTTTCAAAGTTGAAGTTGAGCACGTCCCCTTCATAGATGCTTAATCTACCTTCTGATGCGTCTGACAAGATCTGCACAGAACAAAGATGCCAAAATCAGCTCAAACCCACATGTATATGAATTAGGAACTGTACAGTACAACACATTCCTGCGTTCATCCCGAACATATGCACACACACATACCAGGAAACTTATGCTTAAAATTTGGCATGTATCATACCATTGATAAACTCTATCATGATCCAAATCTCATAATCATAACTTACAAGAAAAAAAAGACTTTTCTTTTTTTTTTCCTTTCTGCGTACACAGGCTGATACTCCTGCGGAGACTGCCTGTATAGACAGGCAGTGGAGTTTTGTGTGTATGAAAGACTTCTGAAACCACAAAGATTGAGAGGAAAAAGCCTTTGACTCTGTGAACTGAAATTATATCTTCAGTCCTTTTGGTGAAGATATAGGCAACTGCCTTTGTTCTTCTTATAATAACAGCAACTCAATGTTCAACTAGTTCGGTTTGGGATTGACATTACCAGAACGAATGAAATTCTTCATTTAAAATAATGCTATGGTGAAAGTAGTTTGTCCATAAATATAGAATTAATCATTCAAATCATTGATGACCACCATTTATAAATGATATGAAACAAAAATAACCACAAAGAAGCACAATCACTTCATGAAATGACATATGACTTTATGAAAAAAAATGTTTACTTATGTACATTTACTATGTACAAAGTAACAATATCTCAGTGGCTAATATCGACAACACACAGCAACCACACTTACAACCTGTATATTCTCCTGCAGATTCAAAATCTTACACATATTTATTTCCATACCATAAAGGAGTAATTATTTTTTCTCCATGGCTTTCAAAAAGATGAGACCAGTTTTCTGGACACTGAGGAACCTTAGATTAAATTTGATGACAAGGGTGTTATAACCGATGTCAATTCATGGTGGGGAAATAATTTTTGTTTGCTTTTCTAATATCAAAGCAAAAGCTGAGACCACAATTCAAAATTTAAAGGTGCCACTACATCCCCCTTTTTTCTATTCCTTTCCTCAGACCTACTTCCTTTTTCTGCCTGTCCCCATAGTCACCTTCAAGCTGGGCATGAATCGTCGATCCTTTTCCACCACGGCCACATGGCAGGCGCCAGCGTTCAGCAACGATCGGGTGATGCCCCCTGGTCCTGGACCCACCTCGCAGACGAAGCTTCCATTCAAGGAGCCCGCCGTCTGAACAATCTTCCGTGTCAAGTTCATGTCCAGCAGGAAGTTCTGTGACAGCTGTTTCTTGGCCCGCAGCTGGTACATGCGGATCAGCTCCTGAATGGAGGGCAGTGGGGGCAAACGTCGCCCAGCCATGGGGAAGGTGCCCAGTGCCGGCTGTTGGCCAAATGCAACAAAGACGGGACAGGATATAAGATCAAATCATGTCAAGTCATGCTGTTAGTTGTCTAACTTACTTTGAAGACCAATGTCAATGTGCGGTGTGGGTGCATTGCCACTGAGGTGGCACTGGAGACGGGACAGCAAAACAAACAAACAAACAAACCTTTGAAGACCAAATCAGGGCTAAATTAAATAGAACTCTGCCAATTCAGGTGGCTTATAGTTATATCCCAGCCGTTAGCTGGACTCTATCAGGGCTATGACCTTGTCAAAGTAACACTTATGTTTCACACACACACACACACACACACACACACACACACACACACACACACACACACACACCTAATTAAAACACGCTTTCTTTTAAAAGAAAATAAATAAATAAACAAAAATTGCTTTAAAATCTTTCTTCTGTAAAATCTTAGATAAGATGACAACAAACGAGATTATATGGTTTATAGCTCAGCCGACCAAGAACAACCATATATCAGAGCTATCAGTAAGGGCCGGAACAGCACAGTGGTAGTGCCGGACTCATAATCTTGGGGTTGCGGGTTCAAATCTCTGCTAGGCCGTTTCGGTACAGGGGGATTTTTCCCTCGGAGTCAACATTGGTTCCGACTCCATTTCCCATACAGACCTTCGAATGAGATTATAAACCAACGTTCCGTGTGTGAACGCATGCATAACATCTTGCACACATGTAAAATCCCATCACCAACTTTCGGAAGAGAAGGCCAGTTTGGCCGTTGGTTTGGATGACATGTTACATATAGTATACACCTTCCCCGAAGATGGAGTATAGCTGCCTTAAAGGCGGTACAAAAAACGGTCATACACACAAACTCCACTCCCTTTGTTGGGTAGATGGGATTAATCTTTGCCTGTCTATACAGGGAGTGTCCGCTGGAGTATCAGCCTGCGTACGCAAAAAAGAAAGAAAAAAAAAGCTATCAGTTACAGTCAATTCTCAAAATGAATTTACTTTATTTAAAAAAAGAAAAAAAAATGATACAACTCATAGAAAAAGACTTTCTAAAAACAGGCCAGAATTTTGAAAGAATCTTTCTTAGATCAGATGAAAAATGTTGATCTCTTTCAGATGAGAGAAAAGAGAATGTTATAATTTAGCCAATCTAACTGGTCAACTCTCAGAATGGATTTAAACACACACACACACACACACACACACACCACACACACACACACACAACACACACACACACCACACACACACACACACACACACACACACACAGCAGATAAAAGATTTTTGACAGTGAATCTGTTTTCTACTGGACAGCAATCACCACAGGCTTCAGTTGTTGACACAGGAGCTGCAGCTCCTTAAAATATAAGACTCCATAAATTCTAAACGAATAATTCATAATAAACCACATTTCAAGTGAGAAAATGTTCAATGACCACTTCCCCCTATTTTCCTCTTCTCTCTCCATGCGCCCTTGTTTTGTAAAATTCTGAAGACTTCTCTTACCAAAAAATTCCTTTGCTGTTACCTCTACTTCCAACACACCCAGTCTCCTCTTCTATTATGCTTGACAATTTTCAAGCCCTGCTTACCTGAATACATACACACAATTGTAAGTGCGTCAACCTGTCTAACAAAAGTCACAACTTTTACTTCTGTAGACTGACATTTATCATGGATATGGATGTAAATGAAACCAATGGGGAACAAACTGTGAAGCCCAAAAAGTATGAGCAGATATGTAAATTTCATGTTCTACGGGACTTGACCATATAACTCATTGCCTTCCTGTTCAATTGACAAAGCAAAACAGGATTTCATCAACCCTGTAAAAGCTTGTCTTCTCTGAATCAGAGAAGAAATAGGAGACAGAGTATCTCCTGCTAGCCTGATGGATTATCGAGATAAAAAAATGAAGAAAAAAAAACAGCTGCCAAACAGGCAGAATAGTGCAGGTGAGATGCTCAGTACACGCACACACGCATACATGCATGCATGCACACACACTCTCACACACACAGATACAACTTTCAAGAAACTAGAAGCGCATGAGAAGAAAAAAAATGCGCACAATATATACCCGTAGTTTTCTTGATCTAATGATACACTTATGGATATGCTGAAAAGAAGATACACGCACTCACATGGGAAGTATGTCTGAAAATTAAATAATGATTAAGGACATAGAAGACACAACAATGCAAATTAAAACCCAAGACAAAAAATAAACAAAGAACAACAAAAAACACTCACATATATACACATGAAATTATATATATGGTCAAGTAACATGACATATATGCACTTCTATAGGTTGGCAATGTACACTGTTGCCTCATTTGCAGTAAACAGTACTTTCTCGAAGAGTAACTACTGAGCGGTTGTTCAATCTCTTTTCACAGTCGATATCAAAACACTGGAAGGTTGTTTTTTTTGTTTGTTTTTTTTCTGTCCCAACCTCTGCGCCACCTCAGAGGCAGTAAACCCACGCTGCTCATTCCGACACCCCGTCCACAGCCACAGCCCAGTCAGCCCTGCCACAGCCCCGGCACCGGCAATCCACAGGGAGCAGTCAATGTCAAGTCGTCAAGAAGCAACCCGCCGAAGGAGACATTGCACTGCTGCTGAGTCACTTCGGTGGTGTTCAGTGGCACCTGTTCTGATCTAACATACGCAGGACACCACCTACTAAGCCCCTACTGACGACAATAATTGCTTAGTCGCGGAGCCGGCGTGAGTGAGCTCTCCCTCCGGAGGGCGCCACCACGTCCGTCCAACGACAGACCCCATGGACTCGCCGATACCGGTGACCCCGATGGAACCAAACCAAGGCCACAGACGTGGAAAGGACATTGAAATTGAGGTCACCATGAGAGCAGGGCATGAAGGGCCACAGAATTTTAGACATTTTTTTTTAATGCTGATCGATAAGAATGAGGACGATTAACATGATGCTACGGATTTCCATTTCGGTCTGAGACTTCGTGACAGGGCTGTACTCTACGCTTCCTTTCATAATATATCCCGGCGTCAACCAGGCCCGAGAGATACAGGCACCTGCAGTGTTGGTCAGGAAATTTTGAGCAACACTCACAGAAACGCATCCATTAAGTGGATGAAACTCGACTGTGTGGTCTCAGTCTCCCCAACTGAGTCCGCAGCAAACTCAACTCTGGGTAAGGGCCGTCAGGGCAGAAAAACCCACATGACTCTGATGGGATTCGAACCCACGACCTCCCAGCCGGGAGTCCGCGACACTAACCACTTCGCCACGGCGGCTGGTTAAAAAAACACTGAAAGTTTGCTCCTTTTCGAAAAGTCTTTTGTAACAGACAGGTTGTACAAATCCACTTTGTAATCATGAATCAGCACTGCCTGCACAGGGTGAAAGTTTCACACACACACACACACGATTGTTATGAGATCGACCATCATAAGCTTATTTTTGTAGTGGAGGGGAAAACATGTGTAACATTGGGGGCAAAGCACATCGCAAATTTGTGACAATAGGCGAGGTCTTGCTCACCACAATACCTTAGTTAACACTTCACTGGGCAGTCTTCAGTCACAGAGGTGTTACCCTAGTTTCATTTTTGGTCCCACGGAATCTGAACTAATGAACTAATGGCACAAGTTAACGGTTCACACACACACATATACACGAGAGAGAGAGAGAGAGAGAGAGAGAGAGAGAGAGAAGAGAGACCAACAGATATGGTCCTATCTGATGCTCGGATCTATGGATGATAATTTGTGTGTAGGCGAATTGGCGCTCGTAACCTCACGTCATGTCAACCTCGTGTCCGTGGCCCACTTTCGTTTATACGCAAAGCAGATGGGACTTTACAGGAAAATGACGTCCAAGCAATGAATGTAAACGCTTAAACGTTAGGCCTAGGTTGGGTTGCCAGTCCCTCTTATACTACTACCACTCCTCCTCCTCTACTACTACTACCACTACTACTATTACTAATCGGAATTGGCTTATGTTTACTTACACATTTGTTCGTTTTGGTTTAAAAGATGTTTTCCGGGTCAAAGTTCGTGTAAAAAAGAAGTTACGTGTATAACAACATTGTCAGTTGAACTCTCCAGCATTAAAAAGAGAATACTGTTATACTGAACCTATGTGCTTGTTGGATTGAATGTTGCACATGGTTTTTGGTGTCCGAAGCCGAGATGTTTGGAAAAAAAAAACCACATGAACTATAGACAGTAAACAAGTGGGGTAACTTTTGCTCCCCTAAGAAAACCTAACACAGAGTAACTTTCATTCAAGTCTGGCACAGCCTTTTAAACTTGAATAAAGTCAGACAAATACAAAGAATCTAATAGTGGTGGAAAAAACAAGCGCAGGCCAACAACTCAACTGTCTTCATAGTAATGACTTGGCAAAATTTGGACTTATTGAAATTAAGAAAATATATTACAGATATGAAAACTCTTCACTAGCTGCGTAAAGGAACCATCGCAATCCCATTTGAAGGCAGATATAGCAAAAGTTACCCCACTTGTTTACTGTCTATTGTTTACTGTTCCCTGCCTCATTTCATTTCCAATTTCGTTTTGATTAAATCGAGGTTATTTGTATTCGTTTCTGTCCGTCTTTGTGTTTGTCTTTTGATCTCCCTTGCATCCTTGGGTGGATCCTCAAGCGTAGGCTCAGAGATTGACCCCTACATTTTATACTATTTGCATCATGGCTTTAGTTTTTCAGCAACTTTTTTCCTCCCACACTTTCGTTTGGTTTCATTTACTACCCTTCACTGGCTGCTTTGGGGTGCTATTGGATTCTTTTTTGCAACCTTGGTGGTGAGAACACCACGGCATTATGGACTGTGGTGTGTCTCTATTTGACGCCAGGAGCACATACGCAACTGTGTTCATAGTAATGACTTGGCAAAATTTGGACTTATGGAGGGGGTGAGGGGGGGGGTGAAGATGGAGAAACTGGGAACATGAAGTGAAAAAAAAATTACAGATATAAAAACTCTTCACTAGCTGCATATGGGAGCCATCGCAATCCCTTTTGAAAGCAGATACAATTATATTGCCTGCTCTGAAGCCTTTCGTCTGTTGGATCGGAACTCATCAGGGAGATACGGCTGGTTGTATCTATCCCGAAAATAGTTGAGTTTTACTTCCTCGTAGCAAAAAATTGTATCTGCTTTCAAAAGGGATTGCGATGGCTCCCATATGCAGCTAGAGAAGAGTTTTTATATCTGTAATTTGTTTTCACTTCAAGTTCCCAGTTTCTCCATCTTCAACCCCCCCCCCCCCCCCCAAACTCCTCCATAAGTCCAAATTTTGCCAAGTCATTATTACTATGAAGACAGTTGAGTTGTTGGCCTGCGCTTGTTTTTTTCCCCCACTATTAGATTCTTGGAATTTGTCTGACTTTATTCAAGTTTAAAAAGTAATTGTGCCAGACTTGAATAAATGTTACTCAGTGTTAGGTTTTCTTATGGGAGCAAAAGTTACCCCACTTGTTTACTGTCTATCTTCCAATAACAATTTTTTCGTGAACTATATATGATGACCCCTCTCCTCCCCACCCAGACCTGTTTCTCTCTGTCTGTCTCTCCCTCTCTCTTCCAGGCATTGATAGTGTTCTGTTAATTTTGTGTTAACCATTTCTTCTTTCTATATACAGCGTTTATGTATGTTTACTTCTTTTCTAGATTAGTTTTGCTGATGTTGTTATTGCATTTTCTATATATTTCCCTTCATTGAGGGCTGGATGTAAAAAAGCCATTTTGTGCTTATTCCGCTTTTTCCCTCATTAAAAAAGATTCACAGTAAACAAGTGGGGTATGTTTTGCTCCCATAAGGAAACCTAACACAGAGTAACTTTTATTCAAGACTGGCACAGCCTTTTAAACTTGAATAAAGTCAGACAAATACATAGACGAACAATCTAATACTGGGGGAAAAACAAGCGCAGGCCAACAACTGAACTGTCTGGCAAAGATTTGGACTTGAGGGGAGGGGAGAGGGGAGTTTGAAGATGGAGAAACTGGGAAAATGAAATTTAAAAAAAAAATTAAATGAAAAAAAAATGTTACAGATATGAAAACTCTTATCTAGCTGCATAAGGGAACCATCGCAATCCCTTTTGAAGGCAGATATATTAATTGTATTGCCTGCTCCGAGGCCTTTCGCCCGCTGGATCGGGACTCATCACTGAGACTCGGCTGGTTGTGTCGGCGCTCCCGGCGTCAAATACAGACACACCACAGTCCATAATACTGTGGTGTTCTCACCACCATGGGTGCAAAAAAGAATCCAATAGCACCCCCAGAGCAGCCAGCGAAGAGTAGTAAATGCAACCAAACGAAAGTGTGGGGAGGAAAAAAAGTTGCTGTAAAACTAAAGACATTATGCAACTAATATAAAATGTAGGGGACAGTCTTTGAGCCTACGCCTGAGGATCCACCCAAAGATGCAAGGGAGATCAAAAGACAAACACACAGACGGACAGAAACAAATACAAATAACCTCAATTTAATCAAAGCAAAATCGGAAATGAAATGAGGTAGGGAACAGTAAACGATAAACATTAACAAGTGGGGTATGTTTTGCTCCCATAAGGAAACCTAACACAGAGTAACTTTTATTCAAGACTGGCACAGCCTTTTAAACTTGAATAAAGTCAGACAAATACATAGACGAACAATCTAATAGTGGGGGAAAAAACAAGCGCAGGCCAACAACTGAACTGTCTGGCAAAGATTTGGACTTGAGGGGAGGGGATAGGGGAGTTTGAAGATGGAGAAACTGGGAAAATGAAATTTAAAAAAAATTAAAAAATTAAATTAAAAAAAAAATATGTTACAGATATGAAAACTCTTCTCTAGCTGCATAAGGGAACCATCGCAATCCCTTTTGAAGGCAGATATATTTGTATTGCCTGCTCCGAGGCCTTTCGCCCGCTGGATCGGGACTCATCAGGGAGACACGGCTGGTTGTGTCTGCACTCCCGGCGTCAAATAGAGACACACCACAGTCCATAATACTGTGGTGTTCTCACCACCATGGGTGCAAAAAAGAATCCAATAGCACCCCCAGAGCAGCCAGCGAAGAGTAGTAAATGCAACCAAACGAAAGTGTGGGGAGGAAAAAAAGTTGCTGTAAAACTAAAGACATTATGCAAATAATATAAAATGTAATAACCTCAATTTAATCAAAGCAAAATCGGAAATGAAATGAGGTAGGGAACAGTAAACGATAAACAGAAAAACAAGTGGGGTATGTTTTGCTCCCAATAGCGCCCCCATTTTCCCCAGTTTCTCCATCTTCAAACTCCCCTCTCCCCTCCCCTTAAGTCCAAATCTTTGCCAGGTCATTACTATGAAGACAGTTCAGTTGTTGGCCTGCGCTTGTTTTTCCCCCACTATTAGATTGTTCGTCTATGTATTTGTCTGACTTTATTCAAGTTTAAAAGGCTGTGCCAGTCTTGAATAAAAGTGACTCTGTGTTAGGTTTCCTTAAGGGAGCAAAACATACCCCACTTGTTTACTGTTTATCGTTTACTGTTCCCTACCTCATTTCATTTCCGATTTTGCTTTGATTAAATTGAGGTTATTTGTATTTGTTTCTGTCCGTCTGTGTGTTTGTCTTTTGATCACCCTTGCATCTTTGGGTGGATCCTCAGGCGTAGGCTCAAAGACTGTCCCTACATTTTATATTATTTGCACAATGTCTTTAGTTTTACAGCAACTTTTTTCCTCCCCACACTTTCGTTTGGTTTCATTTACTACTCTTCGCTGGCTGCTTTGGGGGCGCTATTGGATTCTTTTTTGCACCCATGGTGGTGAGAACACCACAGTATTATGGACTGTGGTGTGTCTCTATTTGACGCCGGGAGCGCAGACACAACCAGCCGTGTCTCCCTGATGAGTCCCGACCCAGCGGGCAAAAGCCTAGGAGCAGGCAATACAAATATATCTGCCTTCAAAAGGGATTGCTATGGTTCCCTTATGCAGCTAGTGAAGAGTTTTCATATCTATAACATATATATATTTTTAAATTTCATGTTCCCAGTTTCTCCATCTTCAAACTCCCCTCCCCTCAAGTCCAAATCTTTGCCAGGTCATTACTATGAAGACAGTTCAGTTGTTGGTCTGCGCTTGTTTTTCCCCCAACTATTAGATTATTTGTCTATGTATTTGTCTGACTTTATTCAAGTTTAAAAGGCTGTGCCAGTCTTGAATAAAAGTTACTCTGTGTTAGGTTTCTTTAAGGGAGCAAAACATACCCCACTTGTTTACTGTTTATCGTTTACTGTTCCCTACCTCATTTCATTTCCGATTTTCATTTTTCATTCTTGCCGTTTATTCTACGAAACTAATACTAAATAATACAATGTATGCATCAAAATGTGATTATACAAACAAACAAACATGAAGCCAAACAATCAAGCCAAACAAGCAAACGATATTCTACAAAGCTAATACTAGATCATACAATATATGCATCAAAACATGATTATACAAACAAACACCATGAAGCCAAGCAATCAAGCCAAACAAACAAGCAATAAAACCACCACCAAGAAGCAAGTACGGACATCATCAACGAAAAAAGCAAATGAAAAAAAAAAAAAAAAGCAATTCAAAGTTCAACAACAAAAACAATTAGATCTAAACAAAGAGAAAAAAGCAAATCAAAGTACAACACTAACAAAACTGATCAAGCAGATACCATAAAATATTTTAGAATTTGTATGAGACATACAAGGAAAAAGGAAAAAAAGAGAAAAAAAAAGAAAAAGAGGGGGGGGGGGGGGGGGGGGGGGGGGGGGGGAGGCAAAAAGAGAGAGAGAGAAGAAAATTAAGGCAAGTAACAGACACGTAAACACACAATATACACACATACAGTGCGCGTGCATGCAGACACACGAATGCAGACAGATAGAGTGGGAGAGAGAGATGTACGGGGCAGTAGGAGGGGTAAGGGATTGATGGAGTGGAGGCGATGGGGATGAAGCTGGGCAAGGGTTGTGGAAGAAATGTGGGGTGATGTGCAGACAAGCAGTTTTAGACTCAGTTTGTGAACGCTCAACTTGTAGATAATCAAGCCGATACAATGCAATTTTCCTATTTCAGCAGTCTTTGCCTTTCTAGAATGTGTTTTAGTTTAAATTACATTGATTTCGTCATTTTTCCAAACTCTGTATTTGTGATAAGTGCATTAGTTTAATGCAACTTTGATATGAAAGTAGTTTTGCTTTGATCACATGACCAAACATGGCGCAGAAGTTTCCGCCAAATTTGAAAGACAAGACAACGACGTATTGTTGCAGCTGTGGGCATTAGGCCTATTAACCGGAAGATGAACTGGTTAAGACTCATTGAACAGTTGGGATAAAGTTTAATACCATGGCTCAAGATCGATTCAGTTGGTTTGACGTGGCTATAACAATCCTTTCCTCTCCACAACTTTGATTTTGGACGTTGCGACTGGTAAGTATGAATTCGCCAAGGAATTTTGTTAGAATATAAGTGAAGAACTGACGTAATGCATTAGGCCTTTACCGCCTCATTCTCCATTTTTAATCCATGTGCCTTGTTCGTAAGGGAATCATTTGTTTTATCCTGTAGAGGTTCTAACGTGAGCGGCGACAGCTTTTTAAGAAATTTGTCTTCGATTCGGATTACTTGCAAACCTCTTACAAGTTTGACTTTGATTATTGATGTTAATTGTTGTTATCAACGATTAAATGAAAGGTTTCGGAAGAAAAACAAAAATCGTTGTGGATGGCCACAATCAGTGTGACTCCTTCTATTTTTAACCTAAACAAAGGAAATTATAACCAACTGAGAAGTATTATAAGTAACCACGATTGGACAACTATGACCAAATGAATGTAGAAGATAGGAATCACCTCAAGGAGTACTAACAACAGGTATGGAAGAGTGCATTCCAAAAGCGAAAATAGGTTCAGTAAAAGACATAAAGCCGATATGGATGGATGGGAAAAGCATTTAAAACAATCAAAAGAAATTTTTTTTATATAGAGTTCAAAAGATACTTGTGCACCAAATCAGGACGGGATTACTTAAAGAATATTGAAATAAGGAATTTAACCAACAGACTTGTTAAGAGAAGCCGTAAAAAATACGAAAGAGAACAGGTAAAGAAAGTAAAAGTAACCCCAAAATGTTCTGGAAATATGTTAAAGAAAGATAAAAATAAACACTGGAATAGGCACATTGAAAAGGAAAGATGGAAGTTTGGTAATAATGATACAGAAAAGGCGAAACGCTAAACGACTTCTTCTCTAGCGTTTTTACACGTGAGGACATAAGTAGTGTCCCAAACTTACCAGAGTGTTCCCGATCTGATGGGTATCTATATGTGATGTAAGGGTAACCACACATGCAGTTAAAAGCAAATTGAAAGAATTAATAAATCCTAACAAGTCTCAAGGTCCCGATCTCATTCCACCCGAGTGTTAAAAGAAGTAGTGATGAGATAGCTAGTCCACTATGCAATATATTTAACAAATCCTTAGAAACAGGATCCTTGCCTAGAGATTGGAAGACTGCAGAGGTCACAGCTATATTTAAAAAAAGGTTCAAAACAGACCCAGGTAATTACACTATTTACAGGCCGGTGAGTTTGACTTGTATTGCATGTAAGATTTTAGAGAGCTTTGTAAGGGATGTGGTAGTTGCTCATTTTACTGAAAATGACTTATATGCTAAATGCCAAACATGGATTTAGGAAGAGGAGATCATGTGTCACACAATTACTAGAAGTAATAGACAACCTAACAGAATTGGTAGATAATGGGGAGCCAATTGATATAATGTACTGGATTTTAGAAAGGCATTTGATTCTGTCCCCCACGAAAGGCTGCTAACTACAACTAAAAGCATATGGAGTAATTGGTAATGTTTTTAAAACTGGATTAGAGGTTATTCTTAAAGGAAGGTCACAGTTAGTGAGAGTGGGAGAAGAGAGATCCAAGACATCTGAGGTCCTAAGTGGAGTTCCACAGGGTAGTATCCTAGGGCCCATATTATTCACTGTGTTCATCAATGATTTACCGGACATGACTCAAACCACATGCAAAATATTTGCAGATGACACAAAAATATATGATAAGGCAACAAATAGCACAAAGATCCAACAGGACATAAACAAGCTACAAGAATGGTCAGATGAATGGAACCTTTACTTCAATGTAGCAAAATGTAAGGTGATGCACATTAGCAAAAAGAATATAAAACAGTTTGAATATACTATGATTGTGAATGACGAATTGCAGAAAATAAATACATGTGATGGAAGAAACAGATCTGGGAGTAACCTTTGATAAAGATCTATCCTTTGATCCTCACATCCAGAGAGTGGTGAACAAAGCAAATCAGATGATGGGACTCATCAGGAGAACTTTTACCTCCTAGAAAAGGAGACATTTATCACAGTTATTTAAAGCATTTGTTAGACCTCATCTCGAATACGCTAATGTATTTGGAGTCCCCATCTCAAGAGACAGTCAAAAAATGCATAGAAAATGTACAAAGGCGAGCTACTAAATCCTGAAAGAATGTAGGAATTTAAACTATAAGAAAGATTACACTATCTCCAATTACACTCACTGAAAGGAAGGAGGATCAGAGGAGACCTGATCCAATTTTTTAAAATATTCCATAATTATGATGATGTCAATGTGCATGCGCTTTTCAAATTCTCAGAAGTGGATTGCACAAGAAATAATGAAGGCAAGATTTGTATTAGACATTGTCATATTAACAAAAGAAAGTCTTGTTTTACCTTCATAATTGCTAATTATTGGAATGCACTGCCTACAACACCAAATATGAAACTGATATCAAAGCTTTAAAAAAAACTCCTAGATGAAGACCCTAAATTGAAAGATTTTTTTCTTTAGTGTGGATTGAATATAATGTTATTTATGACAGGCATGCAGCCAGGACCGAACTTAAATTGAAAAATAAATGAGGGGCTAAAAAAAAGCCAGGTCCCTTTTAAACTACTAACTACTTACTACTAAAATACTGGTTCACTCAAAACGAGTGGGGTCACCAGCGCGACTGTTAGATCTCTTACGATTACTGTGACGTTTTGGATTGTGTTCAGGTTTTCTTCTTCTTCTCCATCTAGACGGGATAGAGCGACCACGATAAAACATTCTGATTCTTATGTCGCTATATTGAAAGGGGGTCCACCAGTCAGCGTTCAGTTTAAGCATTAGATGATCCAGAAGGGAACACACACACACACACACACCCCAACACACACACACACACACCCCACCACACACACACACAAAATGCAGGAAAAGTGAAACAATGAGTTCAGGTTGTCAAAGTAATGAAAGTAACATTTTCACATGTACCATGCAAATTTCATTTTCAAAATTTCAGCTACATCAGTTTCATAGTACTGTACCCCTTTTTTCTATCCTTTTAGTAAGTTTTACTCAACTATTATTAGTATTAACTATGCTTACAAGTTGTACCAAGAAATACACAAAGACAAAGCAAAGGGGAAAACTAATTTTTGAGCAGCAGGAAGGTTACACAACCACTTTTTCAGTTCCTACTGCAGGCTAGGGAAGCATAATGAGGGTTTGGGCGTACAAAGGAAGAAGAAGAGCATACCTCCAATCAGAGATGGACAATGGTGGATTATCTAGATTTAACGGAAAAAAAGGTAGGTTAACAATTAATCGGAAAAGAAATGAGGTAGGGAACAGTAAACGATTAAACATTTAACAAGTGGGGTATGTTTTGTCCATAAGGAAACCTAAAACAGAGTAACTTTTATTCAAGACTGGCACAGCCTTTTAAACTTGAATAAAGTCAGACAAATACATAGACGAACAATCTAATAGTGGGGGAAAAAACAAGCGCAGGCCAACAACTGAACTGTCTGGCAAAGATTTGGACTTGAGGGGAGGAAGAGGGGAGTTTGAAGATGGAGAAACTGGGAAAATGAAATTAAAAAAAAAAAAAAATGTTACAGATATGAAAACTCTTCTCTAGCTGCATAAGGGAACCAGTCAGCGTTCAGTTTAAGCATTAGATGATCCAGAAGGGAACACACACACACACACACACACAACACACACACACACACACACACACACACACACACACACCATACTTTCGTTTGCATTTACTACTCTTCGCTGGCTGCTCTGGGGGTGCTATTGGATTCTTTTTTGCACCCATGGTGGTGAGAACACCACAGTATTATGGACTGTGGTGTGTCTGTATTTGACGCCGGGAGCGCAGACACAACCAGCCGTGTCTCCCTGATGAGTCCCGATCCAGCGGGCGAAAGGCCTCGGAGCAGGCAATACAAATATATCTGCCTTCAGAAGGGATTGCGATCCCTTATGCAGCTAGAGAAGAGTTTTCATATCTGTAACATTTTTTTTTTTTTTTTTTAAATTTCATTTTCCCAGTTTCTCCATCTTCAAACTCCCCTCTCCCCTCCCCTCAAGTCCAAATCTTTGCCAGACAGTTCAGTTGTTGGCCTGCGCTTGTTTTTTTCCCCCACTATTAGATTGTTCGTCTATGTATTTGTCTGACTTTATTCAAGTTTAAAAGGCTGTGCCAGTCTTGAATAAAAGTTACTCTGTGTTAGGTTTCCTTATGGGAGCAAAACATACCCCACTTGTTTACTGTTTATCGTTTACTGTTCCCTACCTCATTTCATTTCCGATTTTGCTTTGATTAAAATAATTGAGGTTATTTGTATAATTTGTTTCTGTCCGTCTGTGTGTTTGTCTTTTGATCTCCCTTGCATCTCAGCCCTGATGTGGCCTCTGCGGTCGGCTGGGCTATAAGCAACATTATCTTATCCCTTGCATCTTTGGGTGGATCCTCAGGCGTAGGCTCAAAGACTGTCCCCTACATTTTATATTATTTGCATAATGTCTTTAGTTTTACAGCAACTTTTTTTCCTCCCCATACTTTCGTTTGGTTGCATTTACTACTCTTCGCTGGCTGCTCTGGGGGTGCTATTGGATTCTTTTTTGCACCCATGGTGGTGAGAACACCACAGTATTATGGACTGGTGTGTCTGTATTTGACGCCAGGAGCGCAGACACAACCAGCCGTGTCTCCCTGATGAGTCCCGATCCAGCGGGCGAAAGGCCTCGGAGCAGGCAATACAAATATATCTGCCTTCAGAAGGGATTGCGATGGTTCCCTTATGCAGCTAGAGAAGAGTTTTCATATCTGTAACATTTTTTTTTCTTCATTTTTTTAAAAATTTCATTTTCCCAGTTTCTCCATCTTCAAACTCCCCTCTCCCCTCCCCTCAAGTCCAAATCTTTGCCAGACAGTTCAGTTGTTGGCCTGCGCTTGTTTTTTCCCCCACTATTAGATTGTTCGTCTATGTATTTGTCTGACTTTATTCAAGTTTAAAAGGCTGTGCCAGTCTTGAATAAAAGTGACTCTGTGTTAGGTTTCCTTATGGGAGCAAAACATACCCCACTTGTTTACTGTTTAACAGATAGTTTCAAAGTGAGGTGACTGCAGACAGAAATGGGAACAAAAGAAAAATTACTAATTCTGTACTGACAAATGAAAGAAAGAAACAAATTACAAGACACACACTTACAGTCACTTTTGTCCACAAATTGGATGCTGAATGAATGAGGTCACATTTTGTGTGCCTTATTTTTAGGAGATAAGTGGCTGTTCATGCTTTATTTTCATTGCCTTGAATGTTGTTTGAAGAAGACCAAAGACTGAAAGAGGTCAAAACACATTGTCACAATTGTGTTTGTCTTGTATTGTTTTAATTCGTTTCTGTCATTTTTTTATTTTATATATTTTAAAAATGTTTTTAAGGATAATATTTTGATTGTCAATACATAGAGAGTGGAGAGGGAAGGAGAAAGGAGCAGAAGTAAGTAAAAGTAGCGAAGTCAGGTGCCAAGTGCTGTGAGTCATGGTGCCAAGTGCTGTGATATGTCATGGTATCATAATACATCAACTCAAACTTAGTCAGGAACTTGCAATCGATGGTAGCTACTTTTAGATGGGCACACAGTAGTGGTGAAGATCTTGGAAAATATAACATGTATAGAAAATACTGCATTCCACTGAAACTGTAAGAGTCCTATAACACATCATGAATAAGCTTGGAACTTCATTACAAAAGGATAGCAGAAACACACTACAATCCTTCCATCAAAATAATTCGACTTATTTTGTGATTTGAAAGCTCTTCACAGTTCTAAGCTAGCCTGTGTATGTGTTGTTTATCTTATCACTGACTGTACATTGACAAGCACTTCTCTGCTTAACAGGACTTTATGCACACATAACTGCAACAACTACAAAAAGAAAACATGAACTAGTGACATGTAAAAATTGCTGAGACTGAAAATTGTCAATGCCATTCTTTTTGTTGTTGGATAACATGCTAAAAATTACTAGAACCCCTGTCCAGTATAAACCTATCCTGCAAGACCAAGGCCACTGTTTAGAGTTCTTATTGGATGAGACATTCTAAGGATAATTATAACCCTTAGTTTGATATGAATTTTTGAGGGTCATATTCTAAATTCAGCGAGTCAGGGTCAACTTTTTCTTTTTTTTTTTATAGTAAAAGCAGGGAAAGAAAGAGGGATTGGGGAGTATCTCCACATTTTTGTAAAAGCATGGGGTGCAATCTTTCAGATCTCTTTGTTAAAAAAAAAAAAAAAAAGACAGCTGGGGTGGTTAGAGTATCTAGACATCGTCTTCCTATCATCAGCAATGGGTTTACTGGCAGAAGCAGTTCAAGGTCCAGGTGGGCTCAGCTCACTGTTTGTTTCATCTGCTGGAAGCATGGTACGAAAGATATATTGGGTTGACTGAGTGACATGAGGCAGTTGTGCATGAAGGAAAATGACTCCGGCTTCTTCCTGTTGTGTTGTCTGCTAAGCTTTCTACGATGCAGTATGATAAAAAGGCCAGTACATTTGATTTGAAAATTAATGTGTGGCACAGTGACCCACAGAGTGATATTTTTAGTGCCAGAATTGAACTTTTGTGCTTCATTATGCAACATTCATGTTCAAATTTTCACAATAACTAGTACTGGGGGTGTTTTATCTGATTAGACAAAGGCCAGTCTGTACTTAAATAAGTCAAGGGAATCTTTTGTTGATTTTCTGATTCTCTACCAGTATGAACCTCGGGTACATTACCAGCCCTGACATGACTTAAAAGGAAGTGTCAAGAAAAAAAAGCATACAAAAAACAAAAACAAAAAGACCCACCAACCTGCCTCAGTACATATCCTAGCTAAGGTGGCTAAAGAAGAAGTTCATAGCAATGAATATATCCATATTTGATTTACGCCATAAGAGAAGACTATCTATTGACAGGATGATTAAGACGGTTTGGAATGATTTACAGGTTCTTTCATCAGCAGATAATCTATCTTATGGGTATGAGCCTTATTTTAGTCTTTCATGCCGACACCCAGGAATGTGCCTGTGTCAAGAACTCAGTTGATGACAACTACATCAAGATAGCCTTGACCTTTATGAAGATCTTAGGAAACGTAATTGATGTAAAGAGTCTTTATGCTTCATTCCATTCAGATAGTAAGATTCCTTTGGTACGTCATGAGTAAATCTGTGACTTTGTAGCAAAAGGAAAATAGAAACACATTGTGATTCCTCTGCCAAAATCATGTGGCTTTGTCTCGTGCTAAAACTAGTAAAAGTTTGTCTAGTTTATTTGCTGTGACTGGCTGAGAGTGCTCTGCTTGGTTGTCGAGCACACAGAACCGCAAACAACTTTGGATCAGTGACTGACAGGTAAAAATCTCTCATGACAGAAAATTTTCAGTGCTGTCCATTTTGTTGTAATATTAAACTAAAAGCTACTGAAGCATCAGCATACATCCTGTGTCAGTTACTTCCCTGATATTTTACTATTACCTGGGCCTGAATTTGGCCATTGCTTTTATCTTCTTGAATATCGAGTGCGACCCCTTGTTGCTAAATTTGCTCCAGGGGCCAACAGTCTGAGTCGCACTGTTTTAATGTTATTTTATTTTACTTTTTAACATGCGCGCTGGTGACCTACTCGTTTTTGAGTGAACCGGTGTTTTTAGGAAGAAGAAGAAGAACTGAGTATGCTGCATCTGTCTGGAACTCTTGTGCACCATGGGAGACAAAAAAAAGTCCAGCATCATGCAGCCCACTGCACAGTGAACAGTCATCAGCATACATCCTGTGTCAGTAACATGCTCACCCAGGGCACTGATCGGCACAAAATGACAGGAGAAATGTGAGACTGGCAACCCTCCTCAAGTCTCCTTAGACTAGTTAGAGAGATTGCTATCAATGGCCCACACAGGCCAGACCTTTCTTCCCCCCCCCCCCCCCCCCCCCCCCCCACACACACACACACACACACCTCCCTATCTGGACTCTTCCCTTCCCCTGTGTCAGCAACACAGATGAAACAGTTACACAAGGAAACATTCATGTGCTGTCTTCCTGCTTGTAAAATGACAGAAAGTGCTGCCTCTCAGAGAAGAGCAGTAAGCCCTGTTTTTAAGTTTTATCTTAGTCTTCTGTGTAGTGGTGTAAGCATTCAGAAGAGATAGCAAAATTTTAAATCCATCCGACTGCAGTTTATATTTACTAAGTACAGTAAGTCCTCCACACCATAAGAAGAGTCTTTTACATAAAAGGAAAATAAGAAAAAGGGAACAAACAAAATTTTCTCGGTGCTACTGCGCTGACATGACCATATCTTTCTCTGTCTCTGCTGTATGGCAACTACAGTAGCACTGTAGGCGTGTGTGAGTGTGTTGTTACCTTCTTACCAGACATTCCCATCATCTTACACTCCCCCTTCCCAGCCTTCCTCGCCACACCTGTCACCCCTGACCCCCCCTCTAATATGGGCCTGTGGCAACCTATTCCCTTCCAATCTTTCACACCCCTGCCTGCCGTATTGCATACACTGCTTATTTATGATTTATATGATGTTTTTTGAGAGCAAAAAGAGTTTTACAGAACACGTGTTATGATAGAGGAATAATGATGAATTTGAAAGCAACAGCTCTGTTTCATGTAAATCTGTTTCATAGCTAAAAGTCTGCATACATTATAAATTGGATTAACATGAGAGTATTATATCTGGTATTGATCATTCCTAGTCTTCTTAGAAAGACATTTTTGTTTATTAGTAATGTTTGATAATTATAATGTTGATGGCCATGTCTGTTTTTAACTTTTGTTCACAGATGTTGCCGTCACAGTGTTGCTGTATTCAGACCTCATGGTAGTGTGGGGCAGTCTGACCTTGTTCTTTGTTGTTGTCCCTCACTTGGTGATCAGTGTCTTCAGCCTCAAATGGCATTCTACAGAGAGAGCTATGACATGCTCCATCATCCTGCCACATGTCTGTCTGCTGACCCCATTTCAACGGTAAGTGCTGGTCAGAACTGGGAATCGGGATCAGGACTTGTACGTTGCTGGAGCCTTCCTAAGTTTTAATAGCAAAGGAAAAAGCAATGGGTCAATACTGCAAAGCCTATCCCTCATCCTACCTCAGTCAAGTAGGTGGTAGCTTGGTTCATTCAGTGTTTAATGTTGATGTTTATTCTTAGTTTACAGTTGATATATGTAACATCCTGGCCTAGTCATTTTCATAAACCAACAAAAGCATTGATGGGTGTCTTTATTTGTTTTTCTAAGCAGTGACAGGTGTCTTATTCTTCTTTATCATGAATTGTTTGGTTGTCCAAATAAATTCTTTTCTTTCCTTGTCTTCCTGTGGCATTTTTTGTTTTCGTAGTTAATTCATTGATTTGCACAAGCATCATGAAATGATGAATTGACTAAAAACTGGGTAGTTGGGCTAGTGAAAGGCCCCGGACTGGGGTAGAGGTCATCTGGTTCTTCACAAACCTGTAGAGAAAGTAACAGGTCTACTTAGCAAATGAAGTTTCTTCAATCCTGTGGTCAAATAATTCCGTTATGCCCATGCTTCAAAATGCACTTATTTTCTGTATTGGTTGTAGCTGTGGAAACAATTCACACTGATGGCAGTAACTGAACAATATCATTTTATATGTAACATGAGAGTTTCCACAGACATGTGGAAATTAAATTAGGTATTAGTAGACCACCATAAAGTTGCAAGAATTATTGGGGGGAAAAAAGTAGAAAAAAGAACAAGAAGGGAAAAAAATGTATCCAGTGATCAAAATACATGAGAAAAGCTTAAGGGAGTTAATTAGAAATTTTTGTGAGTCATGTATTTTGTACATGCTTGACAAAAAGTCTTCAATTAACTAAATTGTAGTGTAGTTTTCTGGCTTACCAATTTTGTATATGAAACTAAAATGGCATTACAAAGAAAGGTCAAGGACAACTGAATCTGGCTTCTGAAAAGTCCTTATGAAAAGGATGAATTTAATTACACATACTATACCGTGGCTCACTAATGCAATAAGCGGCAGCAATTTGCTATCCCTGCCTCGTATACAATAAAGTCCGTACGGACAACAAAACCCCTGAAAGGGCCTCGTGCCTTGCGCATGCTCAGAACCATCCTCTTTTCTCGGCAGCCATTTTCCTGTTAAGCCGCGTATTCACAATCAGCTAAGTATTTTTTGACTTTTCTCGCAATCGATCGATTGTTGTTGCTGTTCGTTGGTGTCCTTGCTTATGTTTTCACTTAAGGGAGAAACGTACGTGAAGCGATTGGGTGGTAAGGCGAGAATTAAGAAGGTTTCATCTTTCGATTCCCGTATCTCGCCAGCAGGCTCAGGCTCTTTGTCTATAGCTCTGCCAAAACCCCCTCTCCCTTCACGTCACTTTCTCCAAGGGTTCACTTCAACTCAGCTGCGGTTCTGTTGTTGTGACAGCGAGCGCTTTCTCGCAACCCACATTTTGTGGCGGTTATCGGCTCAGCTGCGGTTCTGCCGATTCCGCCCCTTTGCCCCATAACGGTGAGCGACTCAGCTGCGGTTCTGTCGCATCCGTTAGTGCATCCTGTGTCCAGTTCAGCTGCGGTTCTACTGCGCACAGTTCGATTCCCATGGCAGAATCGAAGATGCACGGGCCCTCAACGGAGGCGCCGGGCAATGACGTAGACTATTCGTCACCCTCCCCCTTTCGCTCGGTAGGCGTTCCAAGGGAAGCAACTCCTGCTCAAGGGCTTGAATCTTGCTCGGCCCCGGTTGTTTCCCTTCCCCCGCCTCATGTGTCTGCCTCTCCTTTTGGGCAGACCACCGGGGTTTCGCCCTCTTTCCCGAGCACCCCTCAGGGGACCGGCGCATTAGGCCCCCCACTTTCTGGGTTGGGCCTGCAACCACATTCTCAGCCCCCCCCTATCATGGGGTCAGGGCCCTTTGCCTTGGGCGCCATGGGCCCAATGGCAATATCCCCCGACCATGGGCTTTCCACAGCCCCCTGCTCTGGGGTTTCCCTGGTGGCCGGGTTTTATGCCCAGCCCTCCACCAGTGCAGGCCCCCTCGGCCCACCCGGGGACTGATCCCTCTCCCGGAATGTCTGGGGAATCAGCCATCCCAGGCCACTCTGGGCTTTCGCCGCGCACCGCTTCGCCAAGGGCGGCCACCCCATCGGTCTGTGGATCCGACCTGGGGGATTCGGAGTCAGAGTAGAGACCAGTCACCGGTTCTTATTCCTTCCAGGACTCGGTGGCTCTTCTGGCTTCCCTTGTTCCGGAGCGGTGTCATCCTCTCAGGAGGTCAGAGCCCCCTCCCTTCGGCAGCGGAACTCGCCCAGGGATCTCGCCATTGGCAGCTGTCACGAGTTTGTCACGAGGCCTACGACGTTTGACCCCAACGGGGTGGCGGAATTATTCATTTGTTTTTTTATCGTGTTGTTGTCACGTGTCCGTCCCTTAGTGGGCTTGTGGTGCGGTTGCACCTTGGTGTAGTTCAGCTCGTTCGGTTTGCTTTCTCTCTCTCTCTCTCTAATTCCACTGCCCGTGCTATTCATCCTGCAGGTTCACGGAGGCTGGTACCTTTCTCTCGAACTTGCTGTCTATCGGCTCTCGCCTGTCTTTTTACCTGTCGCACGTGCTTCATTTTTTTAGTTTGAAGTATGCTCACTCTGTGACGTAGCGTGGCATGTTGGCCGCCATCGCTGAGGGAGGTAGCTCTTCACTCGGCGGAAGATGTCTCTGGGAGCCCCTGCTCCGGTCTTGGTTTTCACCGTATCGTCGAAGGTACAGTCGGTATCTTCAATTCCTACAGTCGGCCTGTAGGAGAGGGACATCACTTCTTCTTTTTCCGCATCTGGGGCCTCTGTCCTCTCGACTGGACAGAGGGCAGAGAGAGTCGTTTGACCCGCCTCTCGGGTCACCCACGGGTAGCTGGTAAGCATCATTTTTCGTGGTTTGTTTGTTTTGGTTTGTTGTTGTTAGCCGGCTTATTCTTCTCTTTTGGGGCAATTTTCTTTTGTTTGAAAAAATTATAAAAGAAATATTGTTTGAGACCTTTTCTCTGTTAATTCAATTTTTAAACCCGGGCCATCCTAAATTATATCCAAAATTCTTTCTCCTGTTTATGCATCTCGTGATGCGGTAGTCGGTGTGGATGGGAGAGAACCGGGTGTTTCAGGGTTGGTACTTGCTTGGTCTCGCTCGTCCGCCCCTGTCACATTCACCGGGACTCTTATCCTTCGGCCACCGTCTGTTGTGTGTGCAAGGAGAACGAGTTTTATGTTGCGAGCTTGCGTACGCATGATTTGTCGTTCGGATGGTGGTGGAGATTTGTGTTATTTTGAAATGTGGCTTAAAATGTGACAATTATGCCATTGAATTTTATTTGCAAATGTGGTGGTAGTTATAAAGCGATGGTCGCTGTGTTGGTTATTCCTAAAAAAGGGAAAAATTTTTAAATGTGAGTGAGAGAAGGGTGAAGATAATTCATATTGGTTTTTAGCCTGTTGATTTAATGCATCTTTTACCTGCTTCGTGTGAGAAGACTTTACGAACATTCCTGATTTGATTGGTTTACTGTTTTTATGCTCAGGTCTGTGTTGAGCTGGTGTTGTTGGTGTATTTAGTAGCCCTCCCCTCGCCCATCATGCGAGTGGCTGTTAGGATTTAACAGCATGGGTCGATTGTACTGACGGCGGGGTTCCAGTGCCCTTCCTTCCCTCCCTTTCTTCTCTCCCTCCCAGTTTCGTTTTCCCCCCTCCCGGGGGGCTTCACCCAGAGTCTGGACTGGTTGGTGCCACGTGCTGGTTGAGGCCACGCTCTGGTTGGGACCGCGGACTGGTTGGTGCCACGTGCTGGTTGAGGCCACGCTCTGGTTGGGACCGCGGCCCTGGTTGGTGCCACGCCGCTGGTTGAGGCCACGCTCTGGTCGGGACCGCGGACTGGTAGAAAGCCCGCCGGCTTGACTGGGCCGGCCCTGATCCCCGTCCAGGCCCTCCAGTAAAACGCCACTTTTCCCCCCCCCCGGGACGCGCTCTTCACTGCCTGCTTGTGGGGTTCGGGGGTGTGGGGCCTTGAACGACTCTCTTCAAGAGCCGCCCCGGTTCGGAGCACCTAGTGCGACAGGGTGCTCCCAGTAGACTTGGGAGAGGCAGGGGTGGAGGCACCCATGGTGTGGAAAGGGATGGATGCTGGAAATGTTTTTTTATAATTGTGATATGTTATATGTGTTGAAATGTTGTGATTGTGTTGTGTACGTCGTATGGTGGAAATGTTTATTTATAATTGTGCATGCTGTGTGTGTTGGAATGCTTAATTGTGTGTATGTCGTGTGTTGAATGCTTGATTGTGATTGTGCATGTTGTGTGTGTTGGAATGCTTATTTATGACTGTATGTTGGTGTGAATAAATGGGTGGTTGTATCGTAATCTTTATTGTGTGGTCTCTTGCGGGGCGTGTGAGGTCGTCACTCCTTCACTCCCACCAAAACCGATTTCCCGTCAGGGCAGACCTCCAGGGGTCGGTCGTGACAATTGTGGGGGCTGTCCGGGATGTGAAGGGCTCTGACTGTTCCTCTCCGTTTCGCGGAAATACCTGTTTAGTTTTGTCTGTTTTGTATATGTTTAGTCAGTTTGTCGTGTTTGTTCGTGGGTGGTTGGTGGGGACTCTAGTGTGAAGGGAGTCTCTGGGTGGCCTGAAGGAACATCCGTGTGACTCGGGGGTTGAGGTGAGACCAGGGGGAGTCGACCGCGTCCCAGACCTCCTTCCGCCGGGGGCCTTAGCCCGGTACGGCCGTAAGTCTTGCCTTTCTGTCGCCGCTCAGTCTGCCATTTCCCGTTTTGTAGTTAGCCAGTTTTTTTTTTTTTTTTTTTCCCGGGTGGTTATTTAGTACAGGGGTTGTATCGGACGTTTTGTGTCCCTTTTTTTTTTTCCTCTCTCCGGATTCCGTCTGCCAGTGTGTTTTTTTTCCCGGGCCCGCCCCACCGCACTGTTGCTCGTGCTGTGGAGCGCGGTGTTGCCAGAGTGGGGGCAGCCGGACATAGTTTTTGTTTTGTTTTTTTTCGGTGAGCCCCACCGCATGTTGCTCGTGCTGTGGAGCGCGGTGTTGCCCAGAGTGGGAGCAGCCGGAACTTGTCCGCACACACACCACACACATATACACAAAACCCCTAAATATTTGTTTTTTAAATTTGGAAAACGTCTTTCCCCCGTATTTGAAAACCCTTTGGATATTGTTGTCATGGCAACGTCCGGTGCTGGTGGTGTGGCGACGCGTGCGTCGAAGAAGAAAAGGGATTCAAAATGTAGTCCCTACTATTAGTACCAGAAATTCGACTACATAACTTTCTACTTATTCCAGTGCTGTAGCAGATAGTCCAGTGAGTACTTTTACACCTCTTCGCTAAGGGATCTTCCTGTCGAGACCCCGACTGGCACTTCCGCTCGGAAGCGTCAGAGCATAGCGAAGCAACTGTGGGCTTCGGTTGAGTCGCAGAAACCAAAGCCCTCTCTTCCTCCATGCTTTCCCCCCGTAAGGAGTATGCCCCAGAAGACTTTTCCTATGGAAGTCGAACCCAAGGGCGGGTCAAACGGGTCATCCTCCCGTGTCGGGAGTGGTGAATCCCCGCCCAGGACATCGCCTCCGTCCTTATGTTTCTGGAGCGGCAGCGTAGTGAAGAGGCTGCTAGGCAGGAAGCTCTGCGTAGGGAAAGGCATCCCCACAGGAAGCCTCCGTCGGGAAGAGTTGGATCAGCGCAGAGGGAGGCTGCTAGACAGGGGCCCAGCGTAGGAAGAGGCCGCTCTGCGCAGAGAGGAGGCTGCTCAGCGTAGGGAGGAGGAAATCGGCGTAGGGAGGAGGCTGCAGGCAAGAAGCTCTCCGCCGGGAAGAGTTGGATCAGCGTAGGGAGGAGATGGAACAACTCCCCTCGCGGGCCTCCCGCATCTGTAAATCAGGGGGTTGATCGACAGGCAAGTGATAGAGTTAGAGGCCCAAAGTTAAAGCTTTCCCGAGTTCAGACCTAGTGAGGACATTGATATGTTCTTAGAGCATTTTTTACCCAAAGGGTTTCTAGTTCATACCAATTGTCTGAGGAACAAAAGGCTATGCACCTTTTTTTTTGGATTATCGGTCTGCAAGGGAGTGTGTGCTCACTCTAAATGAAGGCGCGTCTTATGCAGACATGCAGTTGGCTCTGCGTAAGGTTTCCACCTTACCCCAGAGACGTACAGGAGGGAAATTCAGGTCCATGAAGAAGAATAACGACGAGACCTTCGTGGCAGTTTGGTGATAGGCTGCGCAAAACCTGGGTACTGGCGTCAGTTGGCTAAGTTGGGCTGGAGGATCTGATCCTCATTAAACAGCTCACCAACACTGTGTCCCCAGAGTTGAGGATCCGGAATAGGCGAGACAGCACCTCAGGATTTCGCAGCTGCGTTTCATACCGCTGAGGTGTTTGCTGAAGCTCGCAGGGCTTATGGGCATCGCCCAGATACGGAGAGGAAGCCCTCCCAGGGGTGAGCTTTAACGTTCGCCAACTCGCCAATGGCCCTAAAAAAAAGGAGTCGGGCGAACTCAATTTACGTACCATTCGCCCGGCTGGCGACCTAAAAATCACCGCCAATGATTCTGTACCTGTTTCACAAACGACATGCCCCGTAAAAACAAACACGCGCCTGCCGACTTTCCATCTGTCATCACTGCCGTGCTGGGGCTTTCCCGGCCGAGGTTCAGAGTCGCGCGAGACTTGCCCTTTCGCTCTTCCGCTTACTTTTTCAGTCGGTTTGGTCTGTGGCGCTTTTTAACGGTGCCTCCACAAAAAAAAAAAAAAAAAAAAAAAAAAGTCAGAAGAAGAAAAAAAGAAGCAGAATAAGGAATATGAAAGAAGCGAGGGGGAAGAGGGAAAAACGAAAAGTGGGTGCCCCCAGGATGGAAGGCGGCAGAGAGACCAAAGGTTTTTTTGAAGGCTTAAAAGAAAAACTTGCAACAACTAACCTTAGTTGTAAAGTTGGATTCATGTATGGCACTTCAATGGAGCGTTGACACATCGCTGACAAAAAGATGTCCCCACATTTATTTAGAAATCCTGAAAGAGATCAGAGACATTCAGCTTGTTGAATCTGTCCAACTGCATTTGTCTTTGAGGATCCGAGAGGGAGCAGAATTTTCTTTGTTTCCTAGAAGAGGGAGGAAGGAGGGGGGATGGTGTGTTTGTCTAGGTGGATAGGGAAATCCATCACTAACTAGGTTAAACTTGTGAAAAATGTTGCTAGCCCGATAGATTTTCTGATCAAATTTGGTTTCTGGACTGTCACTTTCATCGCCCCGTGGTAGGTTTACCCAAGATTTAGTTTCACATTATAAGAGTGAGGGATAACAAGCCGAATCGTCCATGGCAGTGATGTAATGTTGCTATGTTCATGAAAAAGTGTTCGGCATGTACTGTATGTTCTTGCTGGCTTTCATTTCTGCTTTACTTGACTTGATTTACTGAATGAAAAAATGATAGAAACAAATTTTTAAACCACCGTCACCAATAACAAAACCAATTGGGAATTTTGTGATTGTTTTTGGACAGTTTTGTTCTCAGTTAGATCAAATGAAAAGGACCAAAACTAAAGAACAGTTAAGATCTTGTGGTCGTTTATTCTCTAACAGTTACATTGTGATTGTTTGTTCTTGGACAGTTTTTTCTCAGTTAGTTTCAAATAAAAAAGGGACCAAAACTAAAGAACATTAAGATCTTTGTGGTCGTTTATTCTCTAACAGTTACATTGTGATTGTTTGTTCTTGGACAGTTCCCTCCGGGGTTGCGACCTTGTCGTGGTCGGAGGGCTTGCGTGGCCAGTGACCCCTTAGGCTTTGCTGGGGGGGCATCAATACTTTGGGAAATAGGCTGGGTTTTTAAAAACTGCTTCTAGTCCGAAAAGCCGAGATGCTGTCTGCCTAAGCATAACGTGGTAAGGAGTTGATGCCCTGGTAGGGCTTCCCATGTCAGATGGGCTAAGGGTGAGGATCCTGACAAAGAGTAACCCGCCTTCTCCTTTTCTTTTTTTTCTGCCTTTATTTGGCCCTTTTCTATCTTCGTCTCCCTTCAAGTCTTCTTTCCACACTCCTTTTCTCTCTGTGGTCTCCTTAAGATCCCCGTGTTTTGCCGGCGGTGCGACCTGTGTCGGAGGGGAATGAGATCCTGGTGATTGAGGGGGCCAGCGCTCTCAAAAACATCACTTTGGCTCGGACCTCTCCTAGACAGGGAGTACACTTTGGCCCGGTGTACTAATCGGCTCCCTTCTTGGGGCGGGGTCAAGACAGACAGTCCCCCTACGGCCAAGTAAACCCCTGCGTGCTCAGCTCTCTGTTCCCGGGAGTTGAGCATGATCAGGGGGATAGGGTTGGTGGCTTCTGTTTGTCGTATGTCTCTCCCGAAGCCTGGAAGGGGGTCAAGACATTGGTTTTTTTGGCCCTGGCCCCTTAGTTGGACTCCAAGGTGGGTGGGTAAGGGGGAGATGAAGCATAACAAACAAACTATGGCTTATTCAAAAATATCCCCCCCAAAAGGGAAGAGGAAGGCAGTATCCCCTATTTCAGGACTTTCCCCAAACAGATAGTGATTCTGACAGTGAGGTAAGACAGAGGACAGGTTTCTGGGCTTCCTGGGCTTCCTGGCTCGTGGTGGAAGGGACAGAGCAGGAAAGACCCCTTTCAGCTCTGAGCCCTTTTGCAAATCCAAAAGGGCTTTCATGGTATAGCAGTGAACCTAGGTCCATAAAAAGGTTGAGGAATGGTTCGTTTCTTATTCATGTCGATCACAGAAACAATCTGAACAGCTTTTTGAAAGGAACCAAACTAGTGGATAGGAGATCAGGGTGACTCCCCATAAACAGTTGAATTCGTCGAAAGGTGTGATTCGCTGTCGAGAGTTAGCAGGTGTCTCGGAAGCAGAGATAAAAAACAGAACTGGCGCCCCAGGGTGTGACGGAGGTGCGCGGGGTGTCGGTAAAGAAAGGTTCAGAGAGAGTGGCTACCACACCCTCTTTCTGACATTCTCAACCCTGTGTTCCCTCCGGTCATCAAAGTCGGTTACTTGAATGTTCGTGTTCAGCTCTATGTGCCGTCCCCGTTGAGGTGTTTCAGATGCCAGAGGTTTGGCCATGTCAGAGACCGCTTTTTCGGGGCAGGAGGTGTGCGGTATTTTTGCTGCAAGGCAATCCATGATGGCCGTGCAAGATCCGGCACATTGTGCTAACTGCGGTGGCGATCATCCCTCCTCTTCAAGAAACTGTCCTCTTTGGGATTCAGGAATCCACCATTCAACGAACAAAAACAGAAAAGAAGATCCCCTTTTTTTGAAGCCCGCAAGCAGGTTGTGGGCAGTCAGACTCCAACAGCTTCATATGCTTGGGCCGTAAAGACGGTTCCCGCAGTTCCCACTCGATCAGCCCTGCTGTCAACTGATGACTTTACATTTTCCAAAACATTGCAAGGTAGAATTGTCAACTCGGGTGGAAGCAGTCCACCACCTTCCCACCCAAAGGGGACTGCCCTGGTGGAGGAAAAAAAATCCGCCACCCCTCAGACTGCCCAGCAGTCTACAACATCTGCTGCTGGGCAGATTAAAAACCAGCAATTCCGCCTCGAACTCTCCTATCCAGTGCCCGGCGGGAAAGGGAGTTCCCCCCAGTGTGGAGACGGTGGAGATGAGGAAAAAACCCCTCCACCAAACTCCCAAATCCAGACCTCCACCATCTCCAAATTTCCAGCCTTTGTCACTGCGGCAGTCGCAGAGGTCCAAAGACCACCACAGTCCGGTGAACTACTAATAATTTGCTCTTTAAAAGGGCGGACGTTGAAGAGGAGATGACCTGATTTCTCCCCTTTTTTCCGCCTCTGCACCATGGATAGTACAATATTCCATTGGAATATCCGTGGTTTAAAATTTCCCAACTTTGAGGAGCTGCAGCTTCTGTGTCAGTCTATAAAACCTTCTGTCGTGGCTCTTCAGGAAACTCAAATTCAAAGCCAAAGACCTTTACTCTTTCTGGCTTTAATATTCTTTCAAATCCTGCACAACCATCACGTTGGGACGGTCGGGCGGTGGTTGCCCTTCTCATACACAAAACTCTGCTGTATAGTCCTGTCGCTCTGTCTACCTCCCTTCAAGCGTTGCTGCAAGAGTCACTCCCCAAAAGACTGTGACAATCTGTTCTATTTATCTACCTCCTTCAGTCCCGGGTTTTTGTCGTCGGGACCTTGTCAGTCTGATAGGAACCTTCCTCGCCCTTTTTTGCTGTTGGGTGATTTTTAAACGGTCACAATCCTCTTTTGGGGTAGTGCCGGTACGTCATCCAGAGGTCTGCTAATTGAGGATGTCTTTTCAGACATTGGTTTTTGGTTGTCTGAACGACGGATCAGCAACTTACCTCCACTCTTCCACAGGTTCACTTTCGTGTTTAGTTTTGTCGGTTTGTGACCCCTCGCTGGTCGGGGACTATGAGTGGTCTGTCCATGACAAACTGCACGGAAGTGACCATTTCCCTGTCCTTCTACAACCTGTATTAACTGAACACGTCTCTGTCTCTCAGCATCTCAATTATAAGAAAGCAAACTGGGATCTATTTGCAGCCACTATTTCCAAGGAGTTCCAGGACACTGATTTCTTCAGAGTCCGGACCCAGCAGAATCACTGACTAACACTATAATCAAATGTGCTAAAGCCTGTATTCCAGTGTCTTCCGATAAACTTCAAATGCCAAAACACCCTGGTTCGATTCAGAATGCCAACAAATTTCTAAAGTTAGAAAACGGGCTCAGCGTCGGGTATACCAACGAACCTTCGGGTCCCAACGCTCGAGCCCATCAAAACTCCGTGCTAAATCAAGACACACTTTTAAATCAGTAAACGTCGGCCCTGGAGAAGCTTCTGCTCCAGGCTGACATCAAAACTTCTAAGAAAAAAGTGTGGAACATCTTTAAAGAAAATCAAAGGGAAGAACACCTGTCCCACTGTGAACCATCTCAAGTTTCGGATTCTTTAATAACAGAGAAGAAAGCAGTTGCTAATCTGCTTGCTTAAACCATTGAAAAGAATTCCTCCTCTTCTAATAAATCAGCCACTTTTGTCAAAAACAAACCCCTAAAGAAAAATCACCCTGCAACTTTTCGTCCGATAAATGGTTTGGAAGACTACAATCTTCCTTTCACGTTAAACGAGCTGAAATCTCCCTTACTTTCTTGCAGCGATTCCTCTCCGGGTTTTAGATGAAATCCATTACAGCTGTTGAAACATCTTCCGCTAGAAGGTCTAAACACACTGCTACAGGTTACAACCATGTGTGGACTACAGGTTTTTTTCCACCCTCTTGGGGGAAAGCCCTCATTATTCCATCCCCAAACCTGGAAAAGATCTTTCTAACCCTTCAAACTCCCGTCCCATAGCTTTGACCAGCTGTGTCTGTAAACTGATGAAAAAAATGGTCAATGCTAGGCTCATGTGGAAACTCGAAACCGATGGCCTTTTGGCGAAAGAACAGTGTGGTTTCCCAAACATCGGTCTACAGTTTGACCATTTGATTCGTCGGAATCAACACTTCGGAATGCCTTTCTGAACAAACAGCATGCTGTGGCAATTTTTTTCGACTTGGAGAAGGCCTACGATACTACCTGGAAGTCGGGGATACTTCATGATCTCCACGATCTGGGTTTTCGGGGTCATCTTCCGCTTTTTATTCAAAATTTTTTGGCAGAACGACAGTTTCAGGTCCGGGTTGGCACCACTCTCTCTGATGTTCACGAGCAGGAGTTGGGTGTTCCACAGGGGAGCATACTGTCTCCTGCCCTCTTTAGCATAAAGATCAACAACATTGTGAAATCAGTTCAGCAGGGTTTCAGACTGCTCATTGTTTGGGGATGATTTCGCTGTCTACGCAACGGGAAGCCTGTACCCGAGTGTCCAGCGCAGGCTCCAGCTTTGCGTAGATAAAATCCATGGGTGGGCGGATGACAACGGTTTCACCTTTTTTCCAAAAAAGACGCAGTGTATTCACTTCCATAATTTCGTCAGTTTTCCCAGATCCTGAACTTCAAGTAGGGAAATCTCCCATCCCAGCTGTTTAAAGAGCCAAATTTCTGGGAGTCATTTTGACCAAAAACTTAACTTTCTCAGCCATATTAAAAACCTCAAAACTGCTTGCCAGAAAGCACTGAATATTCTGCGGGTCGTAGCGCACACTGACTGGGGCGCTGATAAGAAAACTTTGCTGCACCTCTACAGAGCCTTGGTCCTTTCCCAAAATTGGACTACGGTTTTTGCTGTCTACGGTTCCGCAAGATCGTCTTACCTCAAACTCTTGGACCCTATCCACCATCAAGGGCTTCGTCTCTGTCTTGGAGCGTCCGCACCACCCCTGTCTACAGCCTGTACGCAGAGGCGGGTAAAACCTTCACTGTCCAACCGCGGGCTGAAACTGTCTTTGAATTATTACATCAGACTGGTTCTCGGAACCAGAAAACCCTGCCTATGACTGTGTCTTTGATCCTCCGTTCCAAAGTAAGTTTGTAAACAACCCTAAATGTATTCCCCGTTTGGTCTTCGTATGCAGCCTCCCCGTGCGGAATGCGGGTCTTAGACCTAGGTGTGGTACTGATTTTTCCAAGTTTCCGGATCAACACCGTGGACCTTCTTCACCCCAGAGATTCGTTTTGATCTTGCAGCTTTTCGCAAGAGTCTACCAGCCTCTGGCGTACAAGGCATTGTATGCTGAGCTCTGTTTGAAATTCCCATCCTTCAAAAATTTTTACTGACGGTTCCAAATCTGAAGATGTGAGTGGGCCTGTGCAGCCTACTGCCCTGGGGCTCCTTCTCAGATACTGTTGGAACATATTCATTCAGATGCTTCGTCTTTTCTGCTGAACTTACTGCTCTGGTTTTTGGCTTTGAAGATAATCTCACATTCTTCAAAGAGGGACTTTCTGGTTCTGTCGGACCCGCTGTCAGCTTTGGAGGCCATAGCTGGCCGCAACCTTCAGCATCCAGAACTTTTAACTTTTTTTTTGAACTTTTTAGTAAGTTGAAGGGGGAACGGTTACAACATTACTCTTGCTTGGGTTCCTGGTCAGGGTTGGCATGGGCGGGAACGAAATGGTTGATCGTTTAGCCAAGAACGCCACAAGAAGAAACTGTCCAACACTTATATCCCCTGCTCAGATGTGAAACCCAAAATTAACGATTATGTGAGAACCTTTCTGGCAGGAGGTTTGGAACACACAGACGAAAAACAAACTCTTTCAGATCCGTCCAAACCTTAAGGACTTCCCCCATCTACGTCGGGTGGTCGTAAAGAGGAACGGTTCTGTGCCGGCTGCACACCGGCCATTCGTATTTTACCCATTCTTACCCTTTTAAAAAAGTGAAGAAGTCCGTGGTGCATTCCATGTCATGCGCCACTCACAATGAAACATGTTTTTTTGAGTGTTGGGACTTGACGATGTGAGACACAAACCCTTTTACAGCGGAGTCCATGAAGATCCTGTTCAGGGATGTCTCGCCTGACGTGATCCTTAAGTTTTTGAGAGAAATTAACATTTTTCATCTGATTTTAAGATTTTACGGGAAAAAGATTTTAAAAGTTTTCTGGTGCATTTGTAGACATGTCATTTAACGAGATGTGTGAAAGTTTTTTTGTTTTTTTTAAAAATGACTGGTGAGTTTTATTTTAACGTTGGGGACAGCCCTGATGTGGCCCCCTGCGGTCGGCTGGGCTATAAGCAACATTACTTTTCTTATCTTATCTTGGGCAGTTTTGTTCTCAATTAGATCAAATGAAAAAAGGACCAAAAATAAAGAACAGTTAAGATCTTTTTGGTCCCTTTATTCCCCTAACAGTTTTCATTCTCAGTTGGATCAAATTAAAAGGCGAAAACATATTAGGTTGCATGTTTACTTGTCGAGAAAATCAATATTGTAGAGAAAAAAAGCAGACAAAAAAACAAAGAAAAACATAACATGAAACATAATAAAAATGGGCCCCTCCCTCACACCCCATGCACACACACATATACACACAGGTCCATACACACCACACACACACACACACACACGCACACTCTCTCTCTCTCTCTCTTCCTCTCTCTCTCTCTTCTCTCTCTCTTTCCCCCTCCTCTCTCCCTCCTCTCTCGATCCAATATGAGCTAGCGAGGGGGGAAACGAAGAGCCACTCTTTAATGATCCAATCACTAAACAAGAGGTCGTAATGGAATAAAAAACCTGAAAAGTGGAAAAAGTCCTGGTCCGGACAAAGTCATAGCTGACAAAGTTTAAACATTCAAGCGCAGTGGTAGTGGACTTTCTGGTTGAAATACTCAATGCTATTTTTGATAGTGGAATGTTCCCCAGAGAATGGTCTAAATCTAAAATCATACCAAATTTATAAAAGGGAGACACAAATAACCCAGACAACTATAGAGGGGTGGCTCTAACAAACGTGGTAAGTAAAATTTAAAACAAATATTTTAAACAAACGACTGACTAAATGGGGAAAATCGAAGAAACAATAATAGAAGAACAAGCAGGTTTTAGGAAAGACTATACACGATAGATCACATCTTTTCTTTATACGCACTTGTCCAGAAGTATCTACTCCGAAATGCTAAATTAATTAGCCTTTGTTGACTTTAGAAAACCTTCGATTTAGTGAAAAGGAACATTCTTTGGAATATTTTGAGAAATAATGGCATTAACGGAAAATGTATAAGGCACTTAGAGGAGTGTACGATTCTGTAGTGGCTTGCGTACGTGATAAGGGTAAATTATCAGATTACTTTGACTGTCCCCCGTGGTGTAAAGCAGGGATGCTTACTAAGCCCTCAGCTTTTTTCATTTTTCCCTCAACGAATTAGCGATAGAGATCAACAAACGAGGCAGACACGGTATTCAAATGATACAGATGCTATGAAATCTTCCTGATGTTGTTTGCAGATGATGTTGTTTTGCTTTCTGATACGATAATTTTTTACAAAACCAGTTTACCCGCATTAAAAGGAGAAGCAGATCGGTTGCAATTAGTTGTTAATCTGAAAAAAACAAATATGATTTTTTTTTTCTAGACACGAAAAATGGTGGTACGGTAACACAGAAGTAAAAGTGACAAACAGTTATAAAATACCTCGGGCTAATATTCACAACCAAGCTCAGTCTTAATGGGAGGTTTGACAGAAATGTGTAGAAAAGGAAAGAAAAGGGGTGATTGAAATTCTTAGAACATTGAGAAAATTAGATTCATTTAACCTCGATTTTCGGAAACTTTTCGACACTCAGATAACACCATATTAACAAAGCAGCAGAGGTGTGGTGGGTGTCGGTCAACAACGAAAAAGAAATGTCCATACATTTGCAATCAAGCGTTTCCTAAGTGTTCCCCCTTTCATTCTTCTGACAAAATGGTTTATGCGGAAACTGAAGGTATCCCCTATATACATACCCATATAAAATGTACAAATACTGTTGAAACTGTTAAAACTACCTTACACAAGGTTAATGTAAACAGGCGTACAAAATGGTTGTTACAACAGCATGAGAATGGAAAGTTTAACTGGGTAATCCAATGTAAAGAAACTGTTAACTGAAAATGGGTTTGGCATTGTCTGGCTAAGCAAGAAGTAGGAAAGATAAATTGTTTATCTCAGAATTTAAAGACAGATTGATCTGTATGTTTCAACAAAACTGGCACTCTCACATGGAAGGAAATGAAAAATACAGATGGGTTTCTTTCATTTAACAGTAACCTGCAACCCGAAAAGTATTTATCGGTGGTAACGATAGATGGCACAGAAGCGCACTGGCAAGATTTCGAACAAGAACATTAGGTCTTTTTTCCAACAAAAAAAAGGTTTAAAGCTTGATACAACAACAGTAAAGACTTGTCCAGTCTGCAAAGCAAACGCCACTGAAGATGAAAATCACTTTTTTACCATTGTGATGCTTACCGACATATTCGCGGAAAATTTTTGCTTGTTTCAGGTGCCTAAATTTTACAAAATTGCAATCTGCTTTAAAATTGACACTTGAAAACGAATCGCTGATCAAATCCTTAGCAAGTTTATTGCCGAAGCTAGTAAAATCAGAAAAAAGTTTACTTCCAAATTAATTTCCTCTGTAAACATTTTTTTTTTTTTTTTTTTTTTTCCCGTGCCCGGTGGTCATTGATTCTGTGACAATCAATGGTAATATTTTACAGATGCGTTGTTTTGTGTTTTCTTTTTTCCAACACAACTTTAGAACGTTGGACTTTAATGTGTGAGTGTGTACACAGATGTCCTAAAAATTTTGACTTGTTGGATAAATTTTGTTCGAAATTGTTCTTTATATGGGTAATAAGTTCACCCCCCATGTCATACGGCTGTACAGCTATTGACAATTTAAAAAATCATTGATCTCTCTCTCTCTCACTCTCACTCACTTAAATAGAAATAGATTTCTTACTGAGTCTCAACTGCATGAAAAAAAATGTGTAAACTTGTTAAAAGTTTGTATTTGAAAAAGCTAAGATCTTTTTCTTTGCTTAAAAAGAAATCATTATTTTTTTATTTTTTTCCTTTTCAGTTTTTTTCGGCGAAACTCTTCCTTGATTTCTCTGTCGTGGGCACGGACCGCGCACGTGTGACTCGGCACGCCTCAGCTACAGAGTCCTTACATCCGCCGTTTCCTGGCCATGGCCATGCATTTACTGTGGGAGCCCGTTCATGGCCGCTGCTCGAGTCTCTGCTCTTGTCCGTTCACCTCCATCCTGCAGGCCTGGATCTGTTTTTTTTGCAGGTAGAGAATGACACTTTGACTGATGTCACAATTACTTAGTAAGCACATTAACTTGCTGTTTCAAAAAAGTATTTGCTGTAAAACGTTTGGTGGTTCGGGATGAGAGTTGGATGAGGCATGAAAGGGAGGTTTGCACTTGTAATGAATTTCCCTACTCTTTTGGTTTATTTTTTTTATTCAGTTGCTTAATTTTTGTTTTGTTTTCCTGTCTGATTTTCGAACAGTCCCGAAAGAGAAGTTTGAACCCCCTTCCCCAGAGGACACACTGCATTGTACTGAGTCCCCTTTGGTTCCTGTTCTAAAGCAGCGTATTCAGGATACCACTATATCTCCTATTGTTGACAACAGTTGCTTAGTTACAGTGCACCACAGAGGGTATAAAATGTCAAATTCACCAAGGATCTCTTTCAAGTTCTAAGATAGGTTGACCCCTGATTTTTAGTTACCACTCTATAATACTGACTATTTTATAGGGAGTGACATCTCATTTTTGTGAGAAAAACGAAACCCAAAATTAAAAGAATTTTCTTCTCAGGAATCCACTGGGTGATCATGACCATCTGGATCTGGGGGAAGGGCACAGACTTTGGCCAGGGAAGGTTGGAGAGGGTGCTGTTCCATGTGGCATCGGGCTTCATCTACGTTTGTCTATGTGAACCTTCATGATGGACCTACCCGGAGCAGGATGGTTCCCTACACTGTCTGGTCTTTCTGGAAAATGGTGTGCTGTTTTACCATCTGGATCATCTATGGAAGTCCTGTCCAGGCCATGAAGATTGCTGCTGCTGTGCTGGGCTTTGGAGGATTTCTTTGGGGATGCTATGATGTATCTGTGGCCTTAGAGTTTTTGGGTTTAAAATTTCTTTGAGTGGCGTTAGTCGATTTTCAGAGTTATGTTTTGTGTTCTGACAGTTGCCTAATCGTATTTTTTATGAAACGAGAATTTACTTGGATGCAACAGTAATGAAAAGACATTTATGTGATGACAAGCATGGTTTAGTTTTTTATTGGTAATTTACAAACTTACAGGGAAGGCAATGGTGGAAATAGGGTCACAAGTTTCCATCGCTATGTTGACACCAGATCTGTTGAAAGATACTGTTTAATTAGTTTTCAAAAAGCATGAACTGGACTTATGAAAGGGCTGTAATCCATCCTACCATATATAAATAAAATTAATAAACCAAAAGTAAAATGCAAGTTTGAACTAGTTGGACAGGAGATGGGCACTTTTAAGCGTTTCCCCCCACCCCTAACACCCCCCCTCACCTCATGCCCCACCTGTTTTCCTTCTAAAATGCTGCAATGAGCAGAAAACAAAAAAGTTTAGATTGTTGTGCTTGTGTGTTTAGTGGCTCATCTACGACCTATTGATCAGGGGATTATAAGGATATGATGAGGAGCATCCCAAACTCATGTTTAATTTGTTGCAGGTGGGCTGTGTCTGATGGTATACTATCGATGGCTTTATCTAGCGGGCCCCACTACCTGTTCACTATCAAGTCCAAGCTGCCTGCCAAACTGTTTAAAGGTCAAGATCTGCAGCAAAAGGTATTTGAAAGCATTTGAGAAGCTTTGAGCAAAAAGGTATGTCATTTAAGGACAGGGGCTGTTGTGAAAGTGGCTGCCATCTGCAAAGTGGTTTTATTCAGCTCAGACCACTTGACCACTCCGGGATACGCCTGCATTTTATCTAGGTCTAATAAGATCAATGGACACTGAAATTTTCCACACTATTTAAAGTAAGAATCTGGTTTTGCTCATTTGTGGAAAGAAAAAATATTGATTTTGTTTTGGGTTTTCTTGAAGGTAACAGGCTCATTTTAAGACTATGAGTGATTCAGTGATGGCTGATTGCTGTGCTCTTTCAGAGGTTGAAGAGTGTATGTCTTTGAACCAGTGCCATAACCAAAAAGTGTGATGCAGTCATGGGATGTATCTGCTGATTTGAAAACTGCCCCCAATTGATTTCACACAGTGCTGTACAATTTTTATTTCTGATTCTGATGTAATTTCTGTTCTAATTTACTCCTGTCCCAACAAAATAAAACTAGTCCCCCCCACCGACAGCTGAAAAACTATTTAAGTTAAACCCACTTTTTGCAAGCGGTGTTTTAAACCCACAGTTACCAGTGAATGCTATCACCGAATGGATAAATGAAATTTAATATTCCATCAGAAACTCCTAATTTTTACACATGTAACATGAATTTAGTTCCATTCAGTGTGAGAATGTTTTCTGGGAATGACATTTAATCAGAGTACTGATCAAGAGGGGAAAAAAAGTTCAGTATTGGAAAAATTTAGGAATATCACCCATGCTTGCCTCATATGATGATGCAACTAGTAAGGCAATGTTTAATGTTAACTGTTAAGCCTTAGAAGATATTTGTACATGATCTGTGTTCATTAATTTGACTTTTCCCCTTTAATTTTTTTTTTTTTTTTTTTTTTTTTTGCTGTCTCGGCCTCTGTGCCACCTCAGAGGCAGTGCACCCACGCGCTCATTCCGACACCCCGTCCACAGCCACAGCCACAGTCCGGTCAGCCCCGCCGAGCCCCGGCACCGGCAAACCACAGGGAGCAGTCAATGTCAAGCCGTCAAGAGGCAACCCACCGGAGGAGACACTGCACTGCTGCCGAGTCACTTCGGTGGTGTTCAGTGGCGCCTGTTTTGATCTAACATACGCAGGACACCACCTACTAAGCCCCTACTGACGACAATAATTGCTTAGTCGCGGAGCAGGCGTGAGTGAGCTCTCCCTCCGGAGGGCGCCACCACGTCCGTCCAACGACAGCCCCCATGGACTCGCCGGTACCGGTGACCCCGACGGAACTAAACCAGCCCACAGACGTGGAAAGGACATCGAAACTGAGGTCACCATGAGAGCAGGGCATGAAGGACCACAGAATTTGAGACATTTTTTTTAATGCTGATCAATGAGAATGAGGATGATTAAGATGATGCTACGGATTTCCATTTCGGTCTGAGACTACATGACAGGGCTGTACTCTACGCTTCCTTTCATAATATATCCCGGCGTCAACCAGGCCCGAGAGATACAGGCACCTGCAGTGTTGGTCAAGAAATTTGAGCAACACTCAGAAACGCATCCATTAAGTGGATGAAACTCGACTGTGTGGTCCCAGTCTTCCCAACTGAGTCCGCAGCAAACTCAACTCTGGGTAGGAGCCGGTCGGGGCAGAAAAACCCACATGACTCTGATGGGATTTGAACCCACGACCTCCCAGCCGGGAGTCCGCGACGCTAACCACTTCGCCACGGCGGCTGGTTTCCCCCTTTAAATTGTATGATGTGAAGAGACCTATACTTGCTTATTTTTGGATATGGTACTGTATGAATATATTGCCATAAATATTTTTTTAGCTGTTTTCTTTTCTTCTCTCTTTCTTTTCTTTACTTTTTTGTTTATTTTTTGTTTTATTTTGTTCCAAAGATACATTATGTGCATACAGAGAGAAAGAGATGTAATTTATTTTTTTCTTTGCTTTCTCATCTTCATGCACCCCAATTGTATTTCTTGGACCACACCTCTTATTCTGTCTCCTCTGTATACAGCTAAATCCAGATTTGTCCTGTGGTGGTCCAATACAGGCAGTTCTCGGGGAGAAATCCAGGTCATCATAAACCAGTGCAGTGGAGGAGACACTGCTCAGCTACCGAATCACTTTGATGTTCTGTGGTGTTTTGATCCAACATACTCAGGATACTGTCTGCTGTTGTACTGAGCCCAATACTGACGGCAATAACTGGTTGGTCATGGAGCCAGTATCAGTGAGCATCTCCCACTGGCTGATGTTCCCACATCCATCTTACAACAGTACCCATGAAACTGCAGGTATTGTCTTTTGCCTCAAACACACCATATAGATGGGATTGGAGATTGAAATGTTGGCTTATAAATTGGTGAGATACAGTCAGTTGAGCTTGGAGATTGAAATGTTGGCTAATAAATCAATGAGATACAGTCGGTACACAAAGTTCTGCATTGAATAATTTTTTACCTTCTCTGACTTGTGTCCACTGTATGTTTAGGACCATGTACGGCAGCAGGAGGCAGACACCTTGGGCCACTCCCCATCTGTCCTGAAGGGTTCCACACTAGAGCTGAGCGTGGAGACAGAAACGCCAAGGAAAGGGGACCCCACTCTGTCCCCTCTGATGGACTCGGTGGCACTGGATGCTCTGGAGTCCGCCTGGCAGAGCGGTATGCAGAGCTCCACCAGCTCTTCCAGCAGTTCACTGGATGCTGAGGACTGCAGCCTGGATGATTTCAATGCAACAGCAAAGTGAGTGGCTGTATGGGTCCGTATCTGTGGGCCTCACTGACACTGTGTGGGCAAGTCTGTGTTTGTATGTATGTATGCATATCTGTGATGTTTGTGAAAATCGATTGTATGTTTTTGTGCCATCATTATTTTTTGTAAATGTAAATCTGTGTTAGTGTCACTCTGTACATTTGTATGGACATGTATTATTCATGATAGATATAACTAAGTTAAACTTTTGTATTCATGAATTATTCGTGATAGGTATAACTAAGTTAAGCTTTTGTATGAACATGTATTATTCATGATAGCTATTATTAAGTTAAAGTTTTGTATGAACATGGTGATGATCCAGAGTGTCAAGTCTTTCCGGCACACTTGAGTGTCTTGCTTTTTGATTGGTCTGTAATATGTTGAGCAGGACAAGGCTCATTGTTGCAGACGCTAACTGCACAGTTTGGAGTACGTCAGAGAAAAAAGTAAAAATGAATTGAGTTAGGGTTGTCATTCAATGACTAAATCATGATAACTCATCCATTTCATTCAGTCCACACACACACACATGCGCACACACACACACGCATACACACATACACACACACACACGTGCATGGACACCACACACACCATACACCACACACACACACACACACACACACACACACACACACACACACACACACACACACACACACACACAGAGCTAATGACAATGGAGTGCTTTAGACAACTGTTTAAAAATCGCTGCTTGATTCATTTGATAAAGCAGACATAAGCACAAAAATTATATTCTGTACATTTTCCTCCTGCTGCTGTGCTAGTTTCAGCCTGCTGTGCTAGTTTCAGCTGTTTATTCGACACAGGGCCTCAAAAGCGTCGTTGGGCAAGATCACGTGACCTATTAAAATTTGATGTTTAGATCGAACAGGGAAGACCTCGTTTTTAAAAAATCGTCAGGAAATAAACCTTGAAATCATTCAAACTACATCTGTAGCATATACATAAAATCTAAGCAGGAGTTTTAATTTGGTGTAAAATACTAAACACACACACTCCTCTCATCAGCACGACCCCACCATCATCCTGGTCTGATGTTTCGGTCACCAAACAAAAACAAAGTAATCTTGAAAAAATATGACAGTAATATAGTTAAATAGTGATGTAAAATTGTAGGAAAAGTTGTAATTTTCCATTCAAAAAAGCTGAGTGGAACTGCATGGTTTGAAGATGACTCATCGATGTTCGAAAAATTCCGTTGAGCATTTATGGGTCGCATGCCGTCTTCTTCTGTCATTTCGATTTTCGAGTTGACATCAAAGCTGCTGTACGGCTTGTGTCGTAGCTTTGTGCTCCATGGGATTTGAACATACAAACTTAAAATTTTACTTTCTTTTTTCTTTCTGCGTACGCAGGCTGATACTCCTGCGGACACTCCCTGTATAGCCAGGCAGTGGAGTTTTGTGTGTATGACCCTTTTTTATCCCGCCATTAAGGCAGCCATACTCCATCTTCGGGGAAGGTGCATGCTATGTGTCACGTGTCATCCATACCAACGGCCAAACTGGCCTTCTCTTCCGAAAGTTGGTGATGGGATTTTACGTGTGTGCAAGATGTTATGCGTGCGTTCACACACGGAACCTCGGTTTATAGTCTCATTCGAAGGACTATATGGGGAATGGAGTCAGAACCAATGTTAACTCCGAGGGAAAAATCCCCCTATACCGAAATTCGAACCCGCAACCCCAGGATCACGAGTCCGGCGCTCTACCAACTGAGCTATCCGGCCCCCTTAAAATTTTACTCATTTGTAGTTTGAACCCTGAAGATTTGCTGAGTGTATGAGTTTGAATGTCGCTCTCGTTTTTGTTTTTTTGTGTGGAAATTTTACATGAAAATCTTTAACCCTCTTGTACTCAGTTTCTCTGACTGCAAACTTCCCCTAGATTTCAGATTCTTTTACAGGTTTCAGCCTAAAAATGGGTATGTGTGATTATTAACTTATGGGGAATGTATGTGAACCGCTAGGAGAAAGAAAATTGGCAGACAGTTTCAGAAGAGCATGCACTTCACTTTGAACTCTATTTTGTCTGTCTTAGAGATATAGGTCGTGTCATGACACTGTCACCAAATTGTCACCAGACACGTGACATTTTATGATGACAATCAAGTTTACAGCATGCTAGCATGCGCAGTCACCATGCTGATGCAGGCTGTTAGTGTAAGATGAAACCTGAGGCCTACCTGACGTAAACCATCTGCTGCCTGGCAGTACAGGTCCCACTGGTTGTCCCACAATGTCATACAAAACTTGTCACATGTCACACACAATACTATAAAAGAGGGTCAGGTGCGCTCTTTGCAGCTTGTTTTTGTCTTGTATACCTGTTTCTTTCATCCGTAGCAGTCTTAAAAAACAAAGAGGAACAAACAAAACGAAAAAAAAACAAGTGGTGTAGCAGTGTCAGGTTACGAGTGAGCCGGCCCAGTGGGTTCCTGAAACTGATGCACCCCTGCCATGCCATGTGTCGCGGGCCGCCATTTTGTCTGAAGCGCTGCCAGTGGAACATTGTATTCCGGGTCGCTTTGCACGTCACCGTCTTCTTCAACACTACTGCCTACTTCTATATCACTTTCATTCTCCATTTTTCTTTCAAATGTCTCCACTTCTACAATAATTTCATCTAACTCCTCTTGCGAGTGGTCGACCATCTCGTCGTCGTTCGTAGCAGACGCGAAAGCCGCCATTGTGAAAGTCAGTCAGTTTCCATTCACAAAGTTACTCGCTGCGTTCTGTGCTTATTCTCAGTGGTTCACACACGGTTCCATCACCCAAAAAATAGTGCCAACACATGATTGGGCCATGCCTGAGTCTTCCTAGTTACTGTCTGCAACTGTGTGTGTCTACACACGTGATCACTGCGTGATGGAAAATTCCCACAGAGAGGTCCCGGTACGTCCCGTACGGGAAGAACAGGCGCCCGACGTTCAGTTCCGGATTCTCCCGTTGCGAGTATAAGAGGGTTAAAACAATTTTTTACTCTGAACTTTTCAATCAATCCCTGCACTTCACATACGAAACTTTGCAGGGATGACTCCTCTTCCTGATTATAACACTATTTTTAGAATTACTAATGGTCACACCGAGTGCATAGCAGAAGACCAAAGGCGGTGATTGGAGCGAGATGCATGCATGGTGGCCGACACTCATGCTATTCGGTAACGGCGCCAACCTTCAACACACACTCACCATCAAAATGCAAAAGACAATGTATGGAAATGAAAGATAAATAACCGGTTTTGTCAGATGTATTTTTATTTCTTGATTAATTAATAAACATTTATAAAAAATTTTTAAAAAATAGCCGAATGTGGGCCAACAGCGCACTGCCTCTTTGTCATAGACAGAAGGTTTGGAATACCTAAATCCAGTCACTCTTACTTCATTTAAATGTCTTTATTGCATTATGTATATATTTCTTCCATGTTTCTTTTATTGCTTCATGTTTACTAATGTTTACTAAAGAAAAATGGAAACTGAAGAGGTTTAGTTTCTAGAAATTTTTGTCTGGACATACTGGAGAGGGCTTATTGGGTAGGAACATGTACAAAATTATTAAATTCTTTCTGATTGTGGTTAAGGGTATCAATCTTTGTTTGACTGTGGTTAGAGGTATCAATCTTTGATTGTCGCTAAGGGTATCGGTCTTTGTTTGACTGTGGTTAGAGGTATCAATCTTTGATTGTCGCTAAGGGTATCAGTCTTTGATTGTGGTTAGCGGTATCATTATCAATCTTTGTCTGATTCATTGCTGAAATGTTCATTTTTCAGGTCGGGGGGTTTAATGCTTAAAGACAGATCCCACTCTGACACACAGCTCGAAGTCCCAGCTGTTATCAGCCACTGTGAAAACCTGTCCAGTGGACTACGTTTGTCCACCTCTGTCTGCCTCAGACAACCCTAACACTTCCCAGAGATCCCTTTCTGGCAGCCTGCTTCCCAGCGACTACAGTGTGACCCCTGACCTTTCCAGTCCTCATATTCAGAACAAAGCAGAACCTGAGATGGAGGACATCATTGAAACAGAAGAGCTGAAGGAGGCTGAAAAGTCAGCACTTGGTCAGGAAGATGACGGGACAGCTGTCGGCTGCATACAGCAGCAGCCCCCAAAATCCAGATGGAAGCTGAGCCAAGTCTTTGCAGGTCCTGATGTGGTCACACCTCTGGGCAAACCTGTGCTGCAGCGTTGCCCTTCTTCAACACCCATGGCAAAACCACATGGTGCGGTGAGTAAGACTCAGCTGCGAACTGGCCTTGCCGCTGGCAGGTTTGGCAAAAAAGAATCTGGGACCAAGCCCGGTCAGCTTTCTCCAGCTGGTGGCTCATCACCGTCAGAATCCCACTCCCCTGCCACTTCTTTGTTGACATCAGACAAACTGACTGCATCAAACAGTGGTGGTGGAAATGACTGCATGTCTCAAAGCTTTGACCTCAGAGAACCTTTAACTCTTTCCCCACAGAGTGCAGAACAGTCATCCAGTCACACTGTGGTGTCTCATGACACAACCTTCACAAGGGTGGACCGTGAAGCCATGGCAGCGTACCCTGACATTGTGGAGTCCATGTCTCCAGAGCCTCAGCAGCCCAGAATGTTCCTGGGGAGTGACGACTTGTACAGGGAAAGGGCAGGGGAGAATCCATGTGGGGTGTCAGTCCCGACATGTCCAACAACTCCAGCTCTCAGAGCCAGGAGCAAGACCTGTCTCTTCCAGCCAGTGTCTCCCGTCTGCCACGCTTGGTGGACTCCTTTGTCAGTGGGGCTGAACCTGCCTGCCCCAACACTAATGACTTACGAGACCTTCACCCCACTGAGGAACAGAAGCATGAGGGGTGCCCCAAACACAGCTCAACCTCTGAAAGCCCTGCCGTTGGGAGCCCTGCAGCTAACAACGACGACGTAGAGATATCATGGTCTAGTATGAATGTGAATGAAAACGAATGGTCAGGATTAAACAATTTGAAAGCATTAACACCTGATGAAAGCTTGTGTTCCTTTGCTTCTAATGACCAGGAAGAAATGTGCCAAGCTATGGTGGACACGGACACAAACCGGCCAAAGAATTCACCAGAGCATGAGGGCGCAGAGGAAGCTTTCAGCAGATCGTCCACGCCCAGCTTGGCTCGCAGCCGAAGCACCTCTTCTCTGTACCATGAATTTTCATCAGCCGGAGTCTCCCCATCCCCACCTCCAGGTCTCAGGGCAGCGTCACGACTGTCTCGTAATCACAGCTGGGTGAACAGCCCCTTCATGTCGGAGGCCTGGCAACAGCCAGCTGATACCTCCTGGCCCCTGGATTACCTGAGTGTCGACCCTGCCCCTCCTGTACACCATGACCCTAACACAGGCAGGTTAGACCCAAAAGAAGTGGTCATCCAAATGCTTATGGATCAGGTCAAACGTACCAGTCTCAGGTATGGCCGTTTGTCAGAAGAACCTCATTTTTCATCTCCAACTGGGTCCCATCTACGATCTCCACCAGTGCATGATAGCAGAACGACTGCACTGAATCAAGTGCTGAGCCATCTCATGAAAGATTCTAATGCTACAACAATGAGCCATTCAGAACAGGGCATCCGAGGCAGGAGGTCTTATAGAAATGACATTGATTTGATGCGTAAGGCTCTTGACCTCATAGAGATGGAGCGTTTCCCACATCGGTTCAGGCAAGAGATGTCTGACACGGGGTCTCCAGAAAGATATGTTAGTGGTCAGTACCGTCCACCCATAGTTGACCAGGCCAGTGAAACTCCACGGCATCTCTCAGGGCAGAGATCAGCTGAAGGAGTTCATTCACAATCACGTCTGAACACATCACAGAGACAGCCTTCTGTCCATGCAGCAGCTATCCCAAAGGACGTGTCTGGGGGTCATCCAAAGGGTGTCTACCACGATAACACACAACCTTGTGCTGTGCCTCACAGCGTGGTGGAGCCACAAGCTGTCGGTTCAGGGACTGGCCAGCGTGAAGGGCTGTATCGATATTTTGTCCACTCTAACAGTCCAATCCATACCCCCTCATGGAACACCCCGCACAACACTCCTGCTGTCACCCCTTCCCAGCGCCATCTTCTGCACCGCTACCTCACCCAGGCCCATGTAGAGGTTGGACTCAGAGAGGAGCGTGTTCAGTCCGCAGAAACTCGCAGCTTACGGACACCCGGATCATCTAAGTCTGAGGTCGGGGGTCAGATGTCATCCACTCTGCCGCAGGTTCCACAGCTCTCACAAGAGAGGCATCAGATGCTTCTCCAGATGTTCTGACCGTGCATGATGGCCGTAAATCAGGCACTGTGCCTCATGGTTTCGTGCCTCAAGCAAGCAGAACATTAGGCCATCATCCCCACAGTGTGAACCCCCATGTGGACAGAATGCCCAGTGTTCACCCACACAACATGACAACGCATGCTGGCCGGACAACAGATTCCGTACCACACCTGGTGATGCCTCGAGCCGGGAGAGCAGGAAATGTCAGATGCCTCTCTGAGAAACTGGAGGTGGTGACAGACAATCCTGACAGTGGGATGCACAGCGGTTCTCATAGTGCAGCATCACGCAGACAGCCCCTTCAGTCTCTAGACAACTCCCCTTCTCTCTCCCCTTCTTCCATCACCCAGCAGCCCGTCCATGCCAAGCCCCTGTTCCAGTTCCAGGCTGCTCAGAGCTCAGACAATCACAGACACTCGTACGCTGGTGGCAGAAGCAGTTCTGGACAGACGTCTCAAGCACCTGCCCTTCCTGGGATTCCCAGACATTCTTCCCACTCAAGACCCCAAAGTCACAGGCAGCCAGGTGATAGAAGTCTTGATCGTAATCGTCGAACTGCTTCTGTGCATGCATCAGAAGGCTCTGACAGCAGACGAACAAAATCTGTTGACAGCCTGCGCTGAGATGTTGAGGCATGTGGTAAACATGATTAGTGTGGTTGATTTTGACTTACGTTAAGTCATAATGGGACAAAAACATATCTGGATGCTGAATCAGGTCTGTGGTTTCATTCACTTTAATTACCCTGCAACAGTATAAGTGAAGGTGACGTGGATGATATTGCCTTGACAGTTCTTAATGATAAAACAAATATACTCGATTATTTAGTGGAGCCGTTTTAGGAAATGCATCACAACATCACTTACTCAAGTTTGGGTAACAAAAACACTTCTGAGAATATCTACCAGGAGTTATGGGTTTAAAATAGGAAAAAGGCACACACTCCAGTTTCAACATAATGTTTCGAACTTCACTTCCTTCAGGGTGTTTTTTTTTCTTTTTTCCCTAACAGCTGCCCACACTTGCTCAGTTTGCTGCTTTAGCTGCCTTGAAAATGCAAGCATCAGCTTCAAATCTGCATCAGCCATTCGACTGGTGGAGGGTCTGTACCCAATTACGCATTTTTTTAAAATGACACTTTTTTTGATCATCAGTGTGTAACATAATTTTGGGGGATGAAAGTTGTGACGGTGCTACTTTACTCATGCAGCATCTCCCCTGGCATAATGATGGCAGATGATCGACCAAGGAAGCTCAGCACCCTGTCTGATGAAAGTAGATCTAAATCGCCTTTGAAATGGATTTAAAATGCTATTGATTTGACTGTAATTTATGTTGTGGCATTGGTTGGCAGAAACGCTCAAAGCTCCTGCAGGAATCAGGTGGTGATCAGAACCATAGTCACAGTCATGGTCAGAGGCCAGTTAAGTTTTATTCCTTTTTGTAATGTGTAGCAGTACTTTTTTTTTTCTTTCTTTCTCTTTTGATTTTTCTTTTTGTTGTTGTTTGTTTTGTTTTATGTTTTAGGCCCAAAATGCAGTGTGCAATAATTTATGATGTGTAAGCTGAATCATTGCATTAATCCGTTTTTTTTTATTCCTCTTCCCCCTCCATCCACATTTAAAAAAGAAAAAAAAAACAAAAAAAAAACAAGGAGTAACCTGCAATTGGCTTCTCTTTAATTTGTCTTTATTTTCATACCAATTCATTGTTCAATGTTTCTAGTTTAGTTAACATTTTTGAAAGTATTGATATGTGCAATTTTAAAAAATGACAATGGAGTGTGGAGTGCTTGCATAGGAATCAACGCAAAAAGATGGACTTCTGATTCTGCAGATGCTACATTTTGAAAAAAAGATGTGTGGAAATGGAAGTCATATCACCTTTTGGCTTTTCTGAATCCTAACATCCTGTTCCTGTAAATATTTTAAACGGGTATTTTATTTATAAAGCATTTACATTCATACTATGTTTAAAAGGACCATACAATTTGTGCTAGGAAAATGACTTCTCTGTTATTGTTTGAATGCTTCCATTTATCTTCAAGTTCAAGAGTAAATGACCTTACGATGCATTCCATTATCTTAGGATTAGATTTAGAGTAAATGTGAGTGACCATTTTCAGTGGAAGCATTATGCATAGCTGCCAACTGCTACGAGATCGCCGTAGTTTGCTACGCCAAGAGAATGCTTGCTACGACGCTACTACGATAATTAAATTGCTACGGCGAAACAAAAAAATTCGAAGGTACTTTCGTTTTGTTTGGACAGCGCTAAGTAACGTCTCTATCGGTCTGTCGGAACTGCATTTCCGCTTTCAGTTTTACTGTAGCACATAGATTTTTTTTTTTTCACAATTTGCCCTCTTCCTCTGCTTCCTCTCTGTATAATAACATTTATAGATATACTAAGAGTACTGTAGCTTTAATGTGGTCCGTAAAACTGGTTATAGGCCTGATTTCTTTTTAGAACGCGCGCAAAATTAAGTTGCAACTGTCAAATTGGAAATGCTACTGTGAAAATTGTGAAATGCTACTGTAAGCCGCATGAGCAGGTTGGCAGCTCTGATTATGTGAATCTAAAGACTATCAATATGACATACAGTAAGAACAAAATAGTCTAGTATGATTATTTTCTTATTGAATTGTTTGTTCTGTTTGATTTTTGTTTTTGACAAAATATTCTATCATTTGTTTCCAAGCAAATTGCTTTTTCTGTTTAATTTTTATTTTGTTTCCTCTGCTTTGTAGGTTGACATTTATGAATCATCTAGAGATTCATGTTTGTATATGTATATGTAACATTGAAAGTGTTTATTTTAATTTATTTTTTGCAAGTAGTTTCTGTTCTTAGGCTTGTTTGATGTGAGTTATTAAAACTGGAAGAAACAGAACCAGTATGGCAAAAATCATGGTTGATATTTCTATGACTTTTTGTTGTTTTATTTCAACCCAGTGGAATAGCCATCTGAATTCATTTCTGTGACCAGCCAATCAGCTGACCAATGCTGATCCGGTTTACTCTTGGTGCTGTCACTGGTTAGTATGCATACATGTGTGAGTACATACTCTGTTTCTGTTAATGTTTCAACATATCGCTGGTCATTTGACCAGGCTACCTGAAAACCAGTGGGTTTTGGGTGGGACGTTACTCTCTGTTTTGAAAATTGATGGGATATTACACAAATTCATGCTAAATGTCATCATTTTGATCAAAATTAGGTAAACAGATCATGCAGAAGAGATTTTTTTTTAAATTAAGTGACAAGATGACATTAAAATTCAGTTTGTATCTCCTGTGAAATAATATTTGATCCTTTTAGTTGATGACGTGCTGCAAATTTGCGTCAGAAATGGCAACAATGTGAATGATGAAAATCAAATTTGAAGAGACATAGTAATAGATTTAGTCAATGTCTCGCTACCTGGGACAATTTAGCTGAATTAACAGGAGGCCAGTTTTCATTGTATTTTTGCCTGGCTGACCACATCAGAGACTTTGAGGGCTGTAGCCACCTAGAGAAGAATGTATTTTTGCCTGGCTGACCACATCAGAGACTTTGAGGGCTGTAGCCACCTAGAGAAGAATGTATTTTTGCCTGGCTGACCCATCAGAGACTTTGAGGCTGTAGCCACCTGAGAAGAATGTATTTTGCCTGGCTGACCACATCAGAGACTTTGAGGGCTGTAGCCACCTAGAGAAGAATGTATTTTTGCCTGGCTGACCACATCAGAGACTTTGAGGGCTGTAGCCACCTAGAGAAGAATGTATTTTTGCCTGGCTGACCACATCAGAGACTTTGAGGGCTGTAGCCACCTGGAGAAGAATGTATTTTTGCCTGGCTGACCACATCAGAGACTTTGAGGGCTGTAGCCACCTAGAGAAGAATGTATTTTTGCCTGGCTGACCACATCAGAGACTTTGAGGGCTGTAGCCACCTAGAGAAGAAAAGATAATCCAGGCTTTGTTTCTTATCTCTGAGTGAAACTTCCTGTCTTAAGGAAAAGCAACTCATCATCTGGGAGCTACTTATTACAGGGTAGCTAGTCGATTGACTTCCTGAAATGGAGTAAGATGAGGTTGTGCTGATGACTCAGTTTTTCATGCTGTAACTGTGTTTTATAGCCGCATGCTTATTTTCAATGATGTGTGAAATTAAAATGTTTTTTCTTTGGAACGTATGTTTGATTACGTGACATGTTGTTTTACTGCTGTGATTGTGTAGACAGCATTTTATAAAACTGTTTTTGTGCACACTGGAAGAGGATGGTAGGGGGGGGGGGGGGGGGGGGGGGGGGGGGGGAGAGAAAATTTACTAGGACTGTCCTACACCTGTCTTCTGTATTCTATACCCCATTTCCCTTTTCTGCCCCCACCTCTCCCTGCACCCTCCCTTCTTCCCCTTCCTGCACCATCCTTTCCCTCCCTCCACCCTCCTCTTCCTCCTTCCCCACCTGCTTTTTACCTTCTGTGTGTCATGGGAGTTTATTTTCTTTCAATGTCATGGTGTCTGCATGCGATGTGCTTAAGGCAGCTCCTAGCACCACTTGGGAGTCTGGTGAGAGATGACCATTTTCCCAAGTTCAGTGTCCTGTTGGTTTTTTAATATTATCAGTTTGAATGTTGTGAAAGTTATGTTAATGTTTGCTTACAAGCAAACGAAAGTACCATCTTTGTATGCTTTTTTGATTTCTTGATATAATCAGTTTGAATGTTGTGAAATATTATGTTTGTGCTTGCATGCATGCAGGTTGTAGCATCAGCTATAGAAGTAGTTTAGACATCCGTTTTTTGTGGGTGTGCATACACATTTGTGTGTGTGTGTGACTGTGTGCATTATGACTTCTTCATCTATCAGTCTTCTCTGGACTTTCAGAATCCTTTGTTTCATTTCATCATGTAGAGTGGATTGAGGATCAATGCGCTGTATTCTTAGTTTTGCAAGCAAAATTTTATTGCCTTAATACAGTAGAAAGGGAGTTTGCAGTATTGTATTCAGGGCAAAGAATGTTAGCAGAATATCCTGAACAGCAAATTTACTGACATCTGCAGTGATTCTGCTTAGGGAAAAGTAGACTTCAAGAACTGGATAACTGATTCCATGACTTCATTTCTTACACACAAACAGCTACACTGCCATTTGGAAGCTCTGTTCAATTAGCTGTCCCATTTGTCACTCTTTTGACTGCCTTTTCTTGTTGCCTTTTCTTGTTTTTTTGTCTTCCCTCCCGATCGTCAACTTTTCCTCCCTGCATTTATAGACCATTCTCCTCTCTTTGGTACTCTTTTACGCTTGTTTTTCTTTTTGCTACAATTTATGAAATAACAGCTTTTTTGTTGTGATCAGCTGACTAGGTGGTGAAAATTGTACAGTGTCCTGAATGGATAACAAGCAGGATATGTCTGTCTCACCATATCATGATGTGGCATTAAATTAAAAAAAAAAAAGAAATCTGAATGATGAATTATTTCATCAATATATGCGCAACGGCTGTCGCTGTTGGCAAAGCCCAGTCTTATCTACCTTAAGAATGTCAGTTGTGAAGCTGCCATATCATTCATTGTTTTCGTAGTTTGTTCCAGTCCAGCATGTGACCTTTTTGTCAGGATGTGACCTTTTTGTGCCGGTTTGAGTTTGAAAGCCTTGAAAAGGCACTGCTGTGTGGTGGTCTTGGCAGCAAACAACATGAATCGACATTGCTGAAGTGTCCAGACGGTAAAATGTTCCACAGTACGGCAGACAGGCAGATGTCACTCAGCAAACAGCGAGTTAGGCTGACTAGTAGTTCCTTGATTGTTTGTCATACCTCACTGGAAACTGTCCATACATGTATTAACAGGTGGTTGTTTTTTCGCCTTGGTTATCATCAGTGCTATGGTTTTGACCTTGCACACAGCCATAGCACTTTAGAGCAGGTGATATTTTGGGCCCTGTCAGCGTTCATTCTTTTCTTAGTTGTTTTCCCCCCTGTGAAAAAACTTAGTTCATTTATTTGTAAACCACAAGAACGATGCAAAGCCTTTTTTTTCTTCTTTTAAATAATGGGTCATGTCCCTTGAATTTGCCATAGTGTACTCCAATTAAGATTATGTTTTTCAAATTTTGTTTTCATTATTACTGTGTAACATGTATAAAGGCAAGGCAAATGTTGTAATTTTCAACACAGGAAGCCATTTCTCCTGATTTTGCCACCATAGTTTCTTACTTTATGACATGTCTTGATCAAATTAGTACAGATATTTTTCTTTTCTTTTTAAAGCACCATGATTAAGCAAAATTGATCAGGTGTAAAATTCTGGACCAAAGTGTCCTGAATTTGCGACATTGTACTTCTGGACTGTTTTTACTTGCCTGCATTTGAGTATGTCTTGTTTTTACATCTGATGACCAAACGCAGCATCTAAACAACAGTTTGCATAACTATCAATTTTGGCAAATATGACATTTTTGTGTTTGTTTCAGTTAAATGTTTTCTCAATGTTGTTTTACTCATTTTGTAAGTGGGTGGTAAATCAAGGTGGAAAAACTGGCATCCACAGCATTAGCAAGTACTTGTCTGCGTGAGGGGTGGGTATTTAACTGTCATTAATAAATGTGAATGTTGTGGTTGCCTTTTTCTAGGACTGACAGGACTTTTTTCTCTGTGGTACAGCTGTGAAGGGCCCTGTGTGGTTGGCTGGGTTTTATCAGTAACGGTGATCTGAAGCTCTTTATGTTGTGTGCCCTGGTGTCAGTAGTCAGTGTACTGCCAATGTCTTGTTTCTATCCTCAAAAGCTTGGAAAATTTGGAGGGCATCACACAGTGATAATCTTTTTTTATATAGGCAAAGACATTTATGATTTCTTTATAAAGCCTCATCGCTGCATTTGTTACCGAACACAAAATCATTCAGCATTATAATTTCCTGGGAATATAACGCTCAAAGGGTGCTCAGTGCCCTGTGTGCTGATGCGTGTTTGAAAATTGTTTTGCACGTTTACGTTAGGTGTCTCAGATGCATGCGTTAATGTCTATTTTCATCCATGATGTACAGCCAAGTTTTGTCTGTGAGGTTACAGCTGCAGCAGTGCAATGTCCCTCACTGTTCAGGCTATGGAAGCAGAAGATTCATGGCATGCAGTTAAAAAATGTGCTGAAACTGATATAGGCGTCTGTCACTTGATTGGGGATAGTACTGAATTTGATTCATTATCCTGTAGAAATTTGATTAATTATCCTGTAGAAATGTGAACCAGTGTCTCTATTCTACAAGATCTTAATCTTGTCAGATGTGTCTTGGTATGGCCAACAGATTCAATCATTATCAGGGATGAAAACTCCTCCGCCGTCTCCGCCGTTATTTTTTCGCATCTCCGCCGAAAGAAAAAGTCTCTGCCGAAAAATTATTCGAAGAGTGAAGCTCAGAAACGATCTCAACTTGTCTGCACAGCGAATTTCTTCTCTGTCGGTAATGTTCTCAAACGGCATAGTTCTCATTCTGCTTCCTTCCAGTATCATTTCTCATCATGGCGTCGACTCACAGCGAGAGTTTGCCGCCAGTGCAAACAAAACGGGGAAAAAAAAGAAAGAAGTATGTGAACCACTAGAAGACCGAGTGGCTGCAGAAGGACGTGTGTGACCTCAGAGTCGCGGATGTAATAAGAAAACATGACAAAGACGGCGAATTTGAAGTGTTTTGCGAGCCTTGCCAAAAAACGTGTCTACTTTGGTAGTCGTGGCTTTGTGGCAATCAGAGATCACATCGAGCGTCCCAGTCACCAACAGAAAATGTGTGTTTCCCACACCATTACAGCATGTTTTCAGATCATTGGGTATGGAACAATCTACGTTTAATTTCCAGAGATAGTTTGACTCCTACTCTGATTTTTCTACAAGTTCCATTTCCATGATAGTTTGATTCTAACTCTGATTTACTTAATAGTACTTTGAAGTCCTTTTTTACAAAAAAATGATAAACACTCAAGCTTTCGGGTCTTAGACCCTTCATCAGGAAACGGTAAACACAAGGGAAAAACAGGATTACAAAACAACGGAGGAAAAAAAACAACTTCGAACCCACTGGAGAGATGAGGAATTGAGTACTTCCACTCGTAGAGTCTTCAAAGCAAGGGAAAAACGTCAAAGTGACAAAAAGAATATAAAAGAACAAATGACATCAAAATAAACTGATGTCACAACAGTATTGTGCAACACTTTCCCCCTGGTATAATGCAAACGTTTGCTACATTTGTTAGGTGTCTGCTAACAGCCCCCCTATGAAATCCTTTTCCACCAGCCCACTCCCCCACTACATATATACTTCCTCTACCTCCTCCTCCTTCTCCCTCAAACCCCACCCTCACCCCACAACACACATACCCCACACACTTCGCCCCCTCCCCCCCACCCCCGTCCCCACCTCACACACACAAAACACCCCCCCCTCCCCCCCCCCCCCCCCCCCCCCCCACACACACACACAAGCACACACACACACACACACACACACACACACAAACTTGTCAAAAGGGGGGGGGGGGGGGGATATGATTAGTTGTAAGGGGAAGTGGGGGGGGGGGGGGTTGTGTGTGGTGTACTGTTGTGACATCAGTTTTGTTTTGATGTCATTTGTTCTTTTATGTTCTTTTTTGTGTTTAGTGTTTCCTGACGAAGGGTCAAAGGCCCAAAAGCTTGAGTTGTTTTTTTTTTAAAGGACTTCAAAGTAATCATTTTTCATATTGTGTTTATTGAAGTCCAGCAGTCGTTTTCATACATCTGATTTACTTAGTTTGATTTCCCACTCTGATTTACTTATCTACAGGCCTTATCTTTATGTCCTGAAAGCACTGTTTGTCAAATTTTCTTTAGCTACAGATTTCTGAGGATTCATCATACTAAATGTTTGCTTTGTCTCAATTGACAGTCTCTTTCCACATCAGTCTGTCTTCATGTGTGTTGAAAGCTGTTCTATAGAAATTAGAATGAGTTGTTTAGAAGCAAGAAAGTGATTTCTAAAGATTTTTACGCCTTATTTAATGCAAAATATGCTTCAGCTTCAGGGGGCGGCACCCCCTGACCCCCGCCGGGCTGTTGCCCATGGACCCCACTGGGGGCCCATGGTGAACCCACAGATCCCTGCCAATCTCCTCTTTTTTTTTTTAAACTGTTTTCATCCCTGATTATTCAAGAATCCCAATTTCAAGCAGAGCTTTTCTACGGACGAAGAAAGCTTTCTTCCATTTAAAAAAAAAATTTCCTAGCCTGATAAAGTTATGAATTCAAGCACTGTCCACTTTTTAAATTATCTTTCCATTTCAGTTTTTGTTACAAAAGAGATTAGATCTGTGGTGGTTTGCCATGTTACCTTGCAGTGTAATCTTATTGCGTGTTGCTTTAGCATGTGGTGTGATCACAACACAATGACTATTTTTAGCAGGTGCTGTAAAGGTGGACAGTTCTCGGCTTCTCAGTTGTTGTTTTTCAGAGATATTCAACAGTCAGAGAAAACTGTTCAAAACCATCTCCATGCTCAGGTCAGGAAGACTCCACCATAAGTTGAAGTTGATTGAGAAACGAAAAAAGTTCTGCTGTAGAATCCTGTTGCAGTGAATTTGTGATCACAGAATTCTCACATAAAGCAGAACCCAGCCATGACACCCATTTCCCCTCCTTCGATGTTTTTCCATGAAGTCAGTTAAGACTGGTTTGTGGCAGATTTCTGTAAAACTGTCTTCCCCTCCTCATTTTAATGGCAGTTGGTTTACTTTTCAAATAGCATTGGTTTGTGGTGGATTTCAGTGAAACTGCCCTTTGCACCTATGGCAGTTGGTGGCATATCTGAACTTTGCTTCAAACAATTTCATCAGAACACACAAAGGATTTAAAGTGTATGTCTTGGTGCAGATACTCAAAAAATGATTTACCACGTCTTAATTTTGATCATGTTCAGTTTGGTTTTGAACTGATATAATCATAATGGCATAATTTTGTATGTGTTGTGACACTGTGTGTGTGTGAGAGAGAGAGACGCTTTAGTTGTGCCATTCGTTAAATTAAATGTTTGACACAGGATCCAGGATTTATGAAACTTATCATTTATTTGATAGCTGTACTTTTAGGTAAATTGGGCATTTTGCTTGTTATGAAACTTATCATTTATTTGATGGTTTGTTTTAGGTAATTGTGCATTTTGCTTGTTATGAAACTTTTTATTTATTTGATGGTTGTTCTAGGTAATTGAGCATTGCTTGTTATGAAACTTGTCATTTATTTGATAGATGTTCTAGTAATTGAGCATTTGCTTGTTATGAAACTTGTCATTTATTTGATAGATGTTCTAGGCAATTGAGCATTTGCTTGTTATGAAAGTTGTCATTTATCTGATAGATGTTCTAGGCAATTGAGCATTTGCTTGCAATGTCACATGATAGACTAGCACCACTTTGGAGCAAATGTATCTTTGATAAGATGTTCCAACATTTCGGGATAAATTCACATCCAGGTCATTCTTTTTATTTCAGAATTCCACTTATTAAATCATTTAATTTGTAAGCAAGACTGCTCAGAGAAAAAACACATCCTAATGAATATGACAAGCTCATCACATCATGAAACTACGTCTGGATGAATTGGTATCCAATCATGCTCTCATACTTTTTATTTCAATTCATATTTGCTGTATATAGTATCATTATTAGTAAAGGTATCATTATTAGTAAAAATGCATTGCAAAATAGACATACATTCCTTTTTGGCAGATAGATCAATTGGTCTCAATTTTTCTGCATCTGTGAACAAAACTGATAAAGAAATTCTTAAAGAGTGCTGGTATTGGAAATACCCATTAATAGTTCTTAAGAATACTCTGTCAAGTATACCCCCTTTTCAGTACTATTTTGCTCTGTATTATTACCATATTTTGAGAAATATTGGCACTTTGAAAACAAAACATAACCTGTTATATTTACTGAATCTTGTTGACATAGGTATAGTAGTATAAACACTACACAGGCAATGGAATTGGAATGCCTTGTTGTGACTGAAGCAAAAAACCATTACAAGTTGGTGCATGTACAGGTCATTGATATTTCTCAGGTGTCTCATCCAGTTATTATCATGTGTGCTGTTTCATGTATTTTCTTCTATCTCATTTTTAACATTTGAAGGAAGAGTTGTACATATAGTGTGTCAGTGTTGATTCTAGAGCGCGCCCTTGCGGGATTCCCGCAATATTTTTCTGAAGGCCGCAAAAAATCGCGAAAGACGCGGCCCAAAAGCCGCAAAAAAAAAGAGAACGAACGCGTTTTTGCACAACCAGCGCGGCTTCGCCGCTGCCGTGTGTATAGCCTCCTTTAGCCGAACGCGCGTTCTACCAAATTTTTTCATTGGCCGAGAAGCAGCAGTTGAGCCAATCAGCGGTACTGGCAGTTCAACAGTCCTCATGTCGGCTTCAACGATGAAGCGCGCGAAGCCAAACACTCTGTTTTCTTTCGCCTTCACGAAGAAAAAACGCACTGATATATCTAAAGATCATCAGCTGGAAGCCGATAATGAGTCTACAGCCACCGTTACGGCTACTCAGTCAAGCGATAGCGTGTCTCAGCCGATCGACGCCGGAGGCGAAACGGTTGAAAGTGCCAGTGAACCCGAAGATCAGCAAGATAATGAAGATGGTGAAAACGAAGCCGATCCCTCCAGTTCGAACACAGAGGAGCAGAAGAAACTCTACAAGGCGTTTCAAGAATCATGGTTGAAGAAGGAGAAACAGGCTGAAAGAAGACAGCCTCAATGTGCTGATGACCATCAAATGTGAAGGTCCTCCCATCAATGACCATGACTTCACAGCTGCTGCAGCAGAGTGGAAGCAACAGAAGGATAGGAGGATCTACAAGAAATGAATGGAGTTCTGTGGGCTGTACATATGTATAAAGCTTTTCAGTTGTGTATGGTGAAGGTGTACACAGTGACTTTTCACAGTTAAAGGGTTTTCTTAAGGTGATACTGATGGTATATAAATCTTGACAATAGTGATGGTCACTTCATATAAAGAGACTGAATTAATTGTGGGGTAGGCTTAGAGTTGCTGATTCTATGATGAGGTGACAACAGACTTGCTCACTTGCTGTATGACTGCCAAGAAGGGAGCTCAGCTGAGTACATGCACCACCAGAAAAAGACAAGTCTTCTAAGGTATGTCAGAATGTGTGTGTACTCTGTGCGTGTGTGTGTGTGTGTGTGTGTGCGTTTCTGTAATAAAATGTAACTCGTTTCTTGTTTCTTTTTGTTGTTTTAGTTTACTTTGGCCATAATGTAATCATTGTGATTAAGCTTTAAAATCTGAATTTTCACGCGTTTTGAGGGCCTCCCATTTTCACCCTATGGGCCCCCTTTTTTTATGTGAGGGGGCCCTTGGGCCCCCTTTTTTGAAATCCTAGAATCAACACTGGTGTGTTATGGTCAGTGCATGACTGTTCTCTTTGTGCAGCTAGTCAATGTATCAGTATTTTGATCACACTGTACGTTTTTACAATTTTTATGTTTTTTGCAAATAAATTGCAATGGACCTAACAGACTGCTCCTGTTTTACATTGATTTGAGAAACTGCGAGTAGAGGAGAATTGTGGGGTGCAAATGTCCATACACCACATGCGCTTTGACTTGCCTGTAGTTGTTTGTCCGTAACACACAGACACACACAGCAAGTGCCTTCGATGTTTCAAATTTCACATTTGTAATGGTTAGTGGGTGTTTGAATTATCGTCTGCTTCTGACAGAACTGATGCTTAGCAATTTGTACTTCCAGACATTTCAAAGTGCAGGAGAGTATGTGTGTTCTCTATTAATATAAAGATTCATGTTGTTATTTTGAAAACTTCTAAAATTGAAATTATTCCTTCCGAGTAAAAACTTTAGAGATTTAAAGCAAGAATAGAATTACTGCCAATTGAAGGAACAAACAAATTACAAAACAGACACAGCCTATTAAGAGCTGCTAGGTCTTTGTTGGGCAGGACAAACAACGGTGGAAACAAGGAATGACCAACCAGTTGCTTATCGCTTCGATCTGGGCACAAACTTACTGAAATTAGATGAGTTCTAAGACATCTACATTGTTATGTTGACATAAAATGTTATCCTTCAAAAGCTGTAGATCTATACGAGTACTACTATTGGAATAAATATATCACGCATACAAGTGGGTGAAAAAGAAAAAAAAGCTTATACATCATAGGTACTCAAGGAGGAAGACTAAATGTAAGTTAACTGAATTGAGTCCATTTCACAAACAATTTATACTTATTCAGGTATACTTCACACACACACAACATGAACATGCAGTCTTTGCAGAGTAAGTGTTTAAACAAAATTAAAGTAATTTAATCCTCAAAGAACGTGATCACAAGACAAAGGAATTAATCATCACCATAAGTATGCAGACCGTCAGTCCTGCACATATCCTCCTACAGCTTGACGATATTTGGGACAAGAAAGTTTTTGAATTTGAAATAGTACCATTATTCCAAAGAAAGGAAATCTTAGATAAGGCATGGAAGTCCGAACAGTAAACAAACAAACGAATAGGGCTAGGGTTACTCTGGCTCCCATGACCAAATAAATACATGCCCATAACTCCAAACAAAATGCTGCTTTCAACACCGAATCACCTAGTAATAATAATAATAACACACGCGCGCGCGAGCGAGCGCACACGCGCGCGAGCGAGCGCACACGCGCGCATACACGTGCTCTCGCATGACCACACACCCACGCTCTCGGACACCTGCATGCACACACGCAAGCACTCACATCAACACGGCCTGCACGTACAAGCAACACAACCACCAGGCACTCGCGCGTGCACGCAAAACCCCACTCAAGGTGGATTGGGGGGTTACGACTGATGCAAGAAGTTAGTTTTGACAGCAGATTTGAAAGAAGAGGGTGAAGGTAGGTGTCTGACATTGATGGGAAGTGTATTCCAGTTGGTCCTTGGAAGGAGAGAGAACGTTGACCAAAGATTTTGTTCTGACAGAAGGAATGCGCAAGAGGCGACTGTCGGCAGAGGAACGAAGTTGGCGGGATGGGATGTAGATGTGGAGGATGTCGGAAAGATATTTTGGTCCAGTACCAGAAACAGAAGAGAAACAGATAGAACCCAGCTTGTAGTCAATTCGCCTCTGGATTGGAAGCCAGTGGAGGGACTGCAACAGAGGAGTGACATGTTTACGTTTAGACGCTTTGCAAACAAGCCTGGCAGCGCTATTCTGAACCTTCTGCAGTTTATTGAGTAGGTACTTTGGTGAGCCAACCAGAGACTGTTGCACCAGCCGCCGTGGCGAAGTGGTTAGCGTCGCGGACTCCCGGCTGGGAGGTCGTGGGTTCGAATCCCATCAGAGTCATGTGGGTTTTCTCTGTTCCGACCGGCTCCTACCCAGAGTCGAGTTTGCTGCGGACTCAGTTGGGAAGACTGGGACCACACAGTCGAGTTTCATCCACTTAATGGATGCGTTTCTGAGAGTGTTGCTCAAATTTCATGACCAACACTGCAGGTGCCTGTACCTCTCGGGCCTGGTTGACGCCAGGATATATTATGAAAGGAAGCGTAGAGTACAGCCCTGTCATGTAGTCTCAGACCGAAATGGAAATCCGTAGCATCATCTTAATCATCCTCATTCCCATTGATCAGCATTAAAAATTTAAAAAAATAAAAAAGAGACTGTTGCAGTAGTCCAGCCTTGAGAGAACTTGGGAACAAACCAGAGTTTTTGTGGCTTCAGTGGAAAGGAAGTGTCTGATTGATCTGATCTTACGTATTTCCAGATATGCTGCCTTACAAACATTAGACACGTGGTGCTTGAAAGAGAGGGTGGAATCAAAAGTCACACCGAGGTTACGAGCCTGGGATGAGAGTTGAATATCAGAACTTCCGATACTGATGGAAGAAGGAAGGGAGGGATGACCTTGGAGTTTGGGAGGAGCAAGGAGAAGAACTTCAGTTTTGTCGTCATTCAGCTGCAACTTATTCAAAGTCATCCAATTCTTTAAATCCTGTGAACAGCTTTTAACATCACTGGCAACATTCTCGAGTTGAGATACAGTGCTTGACTTGTACATCTGAGTGTCATCAGCAAAACTCTCATGCAGCAATGAGTGCTGATCGATAATGTCAGACACAGGTCTGACATACAGAGCAAACAGAACTGGCCCAAGGACGGAACCTTGCGGTACCCCACAGGTTAAAGGTGTAGGAGATGAAGAAAGACCAGTAGATATAACAGCACAGAGCACACAGAACAAACAAGGAAACATCTCCCCCCCCCCCCCCCCCCCCCCACCACAAAGAGATGTTCCAAGCTTGCCTACATATCCTGTACTGGACACATCTACCAACAACAACTGGAAAAACCAACATACATGTATTAACATTTATTAAAAAACTGGCACAGGCTTTTCCATCTTGAATATAGTTGGACAAATACACAGATGAACAGTAACAAATACAGGTAACCTTGATTTGATTGAAATGAGAAAAAAAATCTTAAATGAGGCAGGCAGCACCCAAACGGTAAATAACAAGCAGCGTAACCTGCTTCCATGATGAAATAAATTCACACCTGTAACTCCTAACGAATGCTGCTTACGACGCCAATTCATTTGCGCATTTTGATTTTGCATTGTTTCTTGTTCATTCATTTTTGTAATTTGATTATTGTGATCTGCAGTGCTTTTTCTTTTCTAATCCCCTTTATTGACGTTTCAAAAAATAGAATGTTTTTCTCTTTGAAAAAAACAACTGATCCCAAGAACTTTGACATGAACTCACACAAGAGAAGTTATTGTTTCACAAGAGCAGGGCTCAAACGGCCACAAAATTTGAGACTTGTTTTTATAATTATGAATCATGATCAAGATAATCCAATCGAGTTCATTCTGGGCTGAGATTACTTGGCAAGGGTTTCATTCTCTCTTGCTAAATCCCAGCATCGGTCAGGTCTGAGAGATATAGACAGCCCTAGCAGAAACCCATCCACTTGCTAAGAAGATTGAAACTGGGTCCGTGGTTCAAGTCATCCCATGCAAGTTCACAGCACACTCAACTGTAAGAGCTGGCTGAAAAATTCCACAATTGAATGCCTCTGGTGGAATGACACTCCATAGTTAATCTCGGCAAAACAATGATAATTATCATCCAAGGGTTTTGGGGTTCAGTCCTGACTGGAGACAGTTGCTGGAGATTTTCTCTTTAGCGTATCTGTGCAGATTTGACCATGTCCACGTCCTTTGTGAATCTGAATGAACACATGCATTAGCAAGCAACCTTACTTATAATTATGTTGAATCTTCTTCTATTTGTTGTTACACCTCCCTCCTTCCACCCCCCTCCCCCATTCTTGCTCACAGGTATTGTGTGTAGAGATCATCGCTGAAGGCAGACGAGTTACTTACTAGTTCACTCCTTGGGTTTGAATGTCTACAATTGTTTGCCATGCCCTTCACTCCTTGGATTTGAATGTCTACATTGTTTGCCATGCCCTTCACTCCTTGGATTTGAATGTCACATTGTTTGCCATGCCCTTCACCCCTTTGGATTTGAATGTCTACATTGTTTGCCATGCCCTTCACTCCTTGGATTTGAATGTCTACATTGTTTGCCATGCCCTTCACTCCTTGGATTTGAATGTCTACATTGTTTCCCATGCCCTTAAACTCCTTGGATTGAATGTCAAACATTGTTTGCCATGCCCTTCACCCCTTGGATTTGAATGTCTACATTGTTTGCCATCCCCTTTCACTCCTTGGATTTGAATGTCTACATTGTTTGCCTGCCCTTCACTCCTTGGATTTGAATGTCTACATTGTTTGCCATGCCCTTCACCCCTTTGGGTTTTAAATGTCTACATTGTTTGCCATGCCCTTCACTCCTTGGATTTGAATGTCTACTTTGTTTCCCATGCCCTTCACTCCGGGATTTGAATGTCTACATTTTTTTGGGCCATGCCCTTCACTCCTTGGATTGAATGTCTACATTTTGCCATGCCCTTCATTTCCTTGGATTTGAATGTCTACATTGTTTCCCAAAGCCCTTCACTCCTTGGATTTGAATGTCTACATTGTTTGCCATCCCCTTCACTCCTTGGATTGAATGTCTACATTGTTTGCCATGCCCTTCACCCCTTTGGATTTGAATGTCACATTGTTTGCCATGCCCTTCACTCCTTGGTTTTGAATGTCTACATTGTTTGCCATGCCTCATTTTCATGCATAGTCTTTATTTATGATCAATAACTTGTCAAAAACCCAATTCTGTGGAAAAGAAAATTCCAAACGGGCAATAGCCCAAAGGGAAGGAAAATCATGGAAAGAAAAAGTTCACCAATGGTGAAGCAAAGAACCTAGCTGAAGAAAGAGGATACATCCAGACGTCAGGCCTGGCACTAGGACTGGGGGACTAACCTTCCCAGCCTGGCACGTATTGGCTGGATCAGTTGAAAGATCAGGGCTGCTGTACTGGAACTGTCATAATGCTGATCAGCACATGAAAAGCATTCACTACAAGAAATATAATCTTCCTGTAGAACATCGATTTTTTTGTTGTGTTTGAATTGTCTAGTGATATGCGTTTCCTGTGTGTGTGTGTGTGTGTGTGTGTATATATATATAAGAATTGTTAGCCTGCGCTTGTTTTCCCCCACTACTTAATTGTTCAGCTATATATATATATATATATATATATATATATATATATATATATATATAGGGGCCGAACAGACCCTCTATCACGGCATCAGTACTTCTTATTCTGACAGGCTGTACTGTCACATTTGTGGTAAAATGTAAATGCAACTTGGCTGTGTCATAGTCAAATATATTTTCAGCAGCTATCTTTATTTACAAAGATCCACCGATTATTTCACCTGCAGCTTGCTTCACAGTAATACTACTTGACTGGCTCATGGCTTCAGAAGAAAAAAAATCGAGTAAGAACTCGCCAAGTCATTCCAAATTCACTTATTCAAGAGCAGCATGGGATACAAGAAGGAAACATCCTCAGAACACTCTCCCAGTTCTGATTATTTATGCGTGGTATAAGTGTCAAATGTCCAAAGTGTGAACCAAGGCTCATGAGGTCAGGCACAGGGGGCCATGTACATTTGTGTGTGAGCGACCAGTGGTCTGGTGCCAGGTGGAAAGAGTTGAGACCTTCCTCACTTCCACTCACATCAACACAGACATCAATGGTGTGTGTTAGTCTTTTATTTCTCTCCTTTAAAATACAATTTACCACGTCCATTTCCTCCTCCGTTTTAACATACAACCAGAATTGCCATCACCAACCAAGTTAGTTCACAATACACAATGTTTGCCCATGTACATTAAATTTCACTTGAGGAACCCAGAGCAGAAGTCCACCAAAGCATGCAATGTCATTTCATTCAGTATTATGTCGATTAAGGAGAATTACCACCATTATTGAACACCACAATGCAGGTTGAAACAAGGCAGCCATTCAATGTTAGCATTTTTATCACAGAAATTCTTCCATGTTTCCACACAATATGAAATTGTAGACTAACAAACATATGGAAAACAGACTTGAAACTGTTGCATTTCATTTCAAGTATGCATTAGCTATATTGTCAGCCTCAAACACATGATAAAAACACTTAACTTTTGTTTCCAATAAACATGTTTCAAACATCAAAAGTATATTCAACTTGCATAAGAAATATAACTTGTGGTTGAAATATGAAAGACATCTTTATTTCTGTGTTTTTTAAAATACAAAAACAAGGATATGCAATGTCTGATATTCCTTAAAATTATGCTTCTCACTCGCTCACACACACACACTAAGGTGTCAGGGTTCCATTTATTACATGTATATTGTTCTGCTTTGTTTTTGCTTCTGTGTATGTTTCTGTGTGTGTGTGTGTGTGTGTGTGTGTGTGTGTGTAAGATAAGATAATGGGCTATAAGCAACATTATCTTATCTTATACACACACACACACACACACCACACACACACACACAGAAACATACACAGAAGCAAAAACAAAGCAGAACAATATACATGTAATACATGGAACCCTGACACCTTAGGTGACTTTGCTGCCCATTTCATACAACCTGTGCTCAACCTATAACTGAAACTGAGGGTGTGTCCATGACACATTTTGATACTCTTGCCCCATGCAAAACGTCACGCACAACACAAAGTTTGTTTTGTCTGCCTGTAGAAACAGCAGATCAGAAACATAGAGCTCAAAATGCCAATAGCACAATCTATGCATTTGCAAAGAGGAATGCGATGGTGCAGGCACAGACATTGCCCAAATTTAGGCAGGGAAAGTGTGTTAACCCTCTAACTGTACAGACATTGCCCAAACTTGGGCAGGGAAAGTGTGTTAACCCTCTAACTGTACAGACACTGCCCAAACTTGGGCAGAGAAAGTGTATTAACCCTCTAACTGTACAGACACTGCCCAAACTTGGGCAGGGAAAGTGTGTTAACCATCTAACTGCACAGACATTGCCCAAACTTAGGCAGGGAAAGTGTTGTTAACCCTCTAGCTGTACAGACATTGCCCAAACTTAGGCAGGGAAAGTGTGTTAACCCTCTAACTGCAGCAGACCAATCAGCTCATAGGACACCACTATTTGTCATGTCCTCTTTCAAATACAACACATTACCTTTATTTAGGTGAACCAATGATGCTTCAAAGATAAAAGCATGCAAAAGTAAACCACATGTTTACTGCTCTCCGTGTAGTAGGGCTCGTGTGAGTATGAGAGAAATGAAAACATAGAATATTGAGATGAAAACACCATTTCTGTGAAAAGAATTCCAGAAGAGGGAGAGGAATGGTGTGTGTGTGTGTGTGTGTGTAAGGGGGGAAAAGTGACAGCGTAATCCACAGAAGGCTGGTACCATGTAAACTGTTCAGCATGGTTGGGCAGTCTCCATTTTGTCTCCCTTGTTGAATGCAAATCAATGTCAAACTATGACATTAAGTGTCAGCTGAACGCTGAAAAAGTAAGAGATAGACAAAAGCTGTGCAAATAGATTATCATGGTCAGACTGAAAGTGGACAAGAAGCCATTTGACGCTTAGATTTGCTTTATCTGTTAGCACCAAGATTCATTGATTTTTCAGTAAATGAATAAATGAGTGAATAAAACAGATGCTGAGGAATAAAATCTGATCCTTGTTTCTAAAAAGTTCATTTCATTTTTTTTTCTTTTCCGCATACGCAGGCTGATACTCCTGCAGACACTCCCTGTATAGACAGGCAAAGGATTAATCCCATCTGCCCAACAAAGGGAGTGGAGCTTTGTCTGTATGACTTTTTTATCCCGCCATTAAGGCAGCCATACTCCAACTTCTGGGAAAATTTCCTTTCAAATGACTCAGGTTATATTCATGGCAACTTCACACGGAACAAGAAGGCACACCGCTGGGAACACAGAAACGGTTTGCGTAAAAGTGCAATTTAGTGTTCAACTGGACTATAAGAAAAAAAAAAAAAAACAGAAAAAAACAGGGGGGGAAGCAAGCAGCTAACAGAAGATGTTCTGAAATCTGCAAGGAGGGGGACATGTGTTAGAACTTGCGTTCAGCGAGAGAGACCTTGCCATTTTCGGTGGGACAGATGCCACAGCTGGGCGTGGCCAAAGCAATGTGGCCCCATCAGGCCCCTCAGCAGTTCAACCAGAGACATTACTGCCAAACATGGGTGTGAAACAGTGCACCTGTAGTGCAGAAAGTTGGCATCCCCAGTGTAATCCTGGCCGGCACTTCAAATCAAGTATGTACAGATCCATTCATGCACACCACAAACTGCGAAAATGTAACTCTATTTGCAAAGAAAAGACAGGAGTTATCCTCCTCCCCCATTTGCAAAGAAAAGACAGGAGTTATCCTCCTCCCCCATTACCCCCCCCACCCCCCCCCCCCCCCCCCCCCCCCGCACAAGTCATCAATAAAGAACACTCCGTAACACAGCTGATTATAGGCTGACCGAGTTCCAACCCAGCGTATGGAAGAGCAAGAATGGAGAGCACAAGACTATGGCCACAAAGAGGGCAAAAGAAAGCACATCATACATGGGAGAGGGGCGGGGGAAGAAGGTGAAGAATATTTTCACCACGAAAAGGCAGCTTTGTTGCTGAAGCAAATATCCCACAATGTATTCCTCCGCTGTGCACTAATTACAATGCTTAAAAACAACAAGAGAAAGAGATTATTGGATAAACCTGATACTGGGCATACCCTACATGATGCAAAATCCACATAATCAGTGATCCACTTCTGCTGTTTACAAGCAGAAAAGAATGTGTATGTCACGAAATGAATTGTACTCCACAAAAAAGTAAACATCAATGCACAGTTTAGGTACAGCAAAACCATTATCATATTTTTTATTTTAAAAAAGAGCGACCCACATCTCACAAACACTACCTAAAACAGAATCAAGAAGATTGCACAAAATCTTCTGGACACTCCCAATGCTACAACAGGTCCAGTGATTCTGAACTAAAACCTTGTTTCAGTCACTCCCAGTTTTCCCAGTCATCTTCCTGAAAACAAACACAAACAGGTGGGTCAAATATGCAAGCAGAGAAAACAAACACAAACAGGTGGGTCAAATATGCAAGCAGAGAAAACAAACACAAACAGGTGGGTCAAATATGCAAGCAGAGAAAACAAACACAAACAGGTGGGTCAAATATGCAAGCAGAGAAAACAAACACAAACAAGTGGGTAAAATATGCAAGCAGAGAAAACAAACACAAACAAGTGGGTAAAATATGCAAGCAGAGAAAACAAACACAAACAAGTGGGTAAAATATGCAAGCAGAGAAAACAAACACAAACAAGTGGGTAAAATATGCAAGCAGAGAAAACAAACACAAACAGGTGGGTAAAATATGCAAGCAGAGAAAACAAACACAAACAAGTGGGTAAAATATGCAAGCAGAGAAAACAAACACAACACAGTGGGTAAAATATGCAAGCAGAGAAAACAAACACAAACAAGTGGGTAAAATATGCAAGCAGAGAAAACAAACACAAACAAGTGGGTAAATATGCAAGCAGAGAAAACAAACACAAACAGGTGGGTAAAATATGCAAGCAGAGAAAACAAACACAAACAAGTGGGTAAAATATGCAAGCAGAGAAAACAAACACAAACAAGTGGGTAAAATATGCAAGCAGAGAAAACAAACACAAACAAGTGGGTAAAATATGCAAGCAGAGAAAACAAACACAAACAAGTGGGTAAAATATGCAAGCAGAGAAAACAAACACAAACAAGTGGGTAAAACAGGGCTTCTGCTGGGGTGAAAATCTTTCCGGTCCCAGGGACCCCTTCATCAGATTTTTAAGGGGTCCCAGGCTAACATTAAGGGGTCCCTACACCACAATAAAAACAACAAAATAAACGTTAAAAAATTGCATCCCTGCATGCGCACTGCAATTGTCACAGACACATCGTCACAATAAAAACAAAATAAACATAAAAAATTGTATCCGTTCTCGATCTTGCTCCTCTGCTACGCTTTTTTCGCTTTTGCGATGATAATTTCGTTAACCATGCTTCAAGAGACATGTTGGAAACAAAGGCTTCGCGGAAATGCCTCTCTCCTGCCGGGAAAATGAAAAGCGTCATCGTGACATCACATGGCTCAAAGTAGGAAAATTCGGTCAACTGAAAACGATGCTGTGGCCTAGCGTTAAGCTTAGTCAGCCTCAGCAGACGACAAAAGTGACCGAGTATGTTTTTAGGAGGCTGCCCTACTCACTTTGTTACTGTTCAAACTTGAAAAGGGATGGGTTCGGTCCAAAGTGTAGCAGACCTACGATGTTACGGCACCCAACTTACGATGTTGAAGGCAGTCTTTTCTCACTTTATGTCTGACTTCACCAAAATTTGAAGGGGTCCCTGGGGACCCTTACACGGACACCCAGTGCGTCCCGTAGAGTTTTAATGCGTACTGTACGCAATTTTTTGCGTTTTCAGAAGCCCTGGTAAAATATGCAAGCAGAGAAAACAAACACAAACAAGTGGGTAAAATATGCAAGCAGAGAAAACAAACACAAACAAGTGGGTAAAATATGCAAGCAGAGAAAACAAACACAAACAAGTGGGTAAAATATGCAAGCAGAGAAAACAAACACAAACAAGTGGGTAAAATATGCAAAAGTCAAGCAGAGAAAACAAACACAAACAAGTGGGTAAAATATGCAAAAGTCAAGCACAGAAAACAAACACAAACAAGTGGGTAAAATATGCAAAAGTCAAGCACAGAAAACAAACACAAACAAGTGGGTAAAATATGCAAAAGTCAAGCAGAGAAAACAAACACAAACAAGTGGGTAAAATATGCAAAAGTCAAGCACAGAAAACAAACACAAACAAGTGGGTAAAATATGCAAAAGTCAAGCACAGAAAACAAACACAAACAAGTGGGTAAAACATGCAAAAGTCAAGCAGAGAAAACAAACACAAACAAGTGGGTAAGATAAGATAAGATAATGTTGCTTATAGCCCAGCCGACCGCAAAAGAGCCACATCAGGGCTGTCACCACGTTAAAATCAACTCACCAGTCATTTAAAAAAAAAAAATAAATAAAAAAAAAAACCAACTTTCACACATCTCGTTAAATGACATCGTCTACAAACGCACCAGAAACTTTGTTAAAAATCTTTCTGCCGTAAAATCTTAAATCAGATGAAAAATGTTAATCTCTCTCAAAAACTCAAGGATCACGTCAGGTGGGACATCCCTGAACAGGATCTTCATGGACTCCGCTGTAAAATGTTTGTGTCTCACATCGTGCAAGTCCTAACACTCTAAAAGAACATGTTTCATTGTGAGTGGCGCATGACATGGAATGCACCACGGAGCTTCTTCACTCTTTAAAAGGTAAGAATGGGTAAAATACGAATGGCCGGTGTGCAGCCGGCACAGAACCATTTCCTCTTTACGACCTCCCGACGTAGATGGGAGGAAGTCCTTAAGGTTTGGACGGATCTGAAAGAGTTTGTTATTCGTCTGTGTGTTCCAATCCTCCTGCCAGAGGTCTCTGACATAATCGTTAATTTTGGGTTTCACATCTGAGCAGGGGATATAAGTGTTGGACAGTTTCTCTCTTGTGGCATTCTTGGCTAAACGATCAACCATTTCGTTCCCGCCGATGCCAACATGACCAGGAACCCAAGCAAGAGTAATGTTGTAACCGTCCGCCTTCAACTTGCTAAAAAGTTCCAAAAAAAAAAAAGTTCTGGATGCTGAAGGTTGCGGCCAGCTATGGCCTCCAAAGCTGACAGCGAATCCGACAGAACCAGAAAGTCCCTCTTCGAAGAATGTGAGATTATCTTCAAAGCCAGTACCAGAGCAGTAAGTTCAGCAGAATAGACAGAAGCATCTGAATGTATATGTTCCAACAGTATCTGAGAAGGAGCCCCAGGGCAGTAGGCTGCACAGGCCACTCCATCCTCAGACTTGGAACCGTCAGTGAAAACTTTTTGATAGGATGGGAATTTGGAACAGAGCTCAGCATACAAAGCCTTGTACGCCAGCTTTGCGAAAAGCTGCAAGATCGAAACGAATCTCTGGTGTGAAAAAGGTCCACGGAGGTTGATCCGGAAACTTGGAAAAATCCGACACAACTCCTAGGTCTAGACCTGCATTCCGCACGTGAGGCTGCATACGAAGACCAAACGGCGGAATACATTTAGGATTGTTTTCAAACTTACTTTGGAACGGAGGATCAAAGACACAGTCATAGGCAGGGTTTTCTGGTTCCGAGAACAGTCGGATATAATAATTCAACGACAGTTTCAGCCTGCGGTTGGACAATGAAGGTTCACCGCCTCTGCGTACAGGCTGTACACAGGGGTGGTGCGGAACGCTCCAAGACAGAGACGAAGCCCTTGATGGTGGATAGGGTCCAAGAGTTTGAGGTAAGACGATCTTGCGGAGCCGTACACAGCACAACCGTAGTCCAGTTTGGAACGGACCAGGGCTCTGTAGAGGTGCAGCAAAGTTTTCTTATCAGCGCCCCAGTCGGTGTGCGCTACGACCCGCAGAATATTCAATGCTTTTTGGCAAGCAGTTTTGAGGTTTTTGATGTGGCTGAGAAAGTTCAGTTTCTGGTCAAAAATGATTCCAGAAACTTGGCCTCTTTAACAGCTGGAATGGGAGATTTCCCTACTTGAAGTTCGGGATCTGGAAAAAACTGACGGAAATTATGGAAGTGAATACACTGTGTCTTTGTTGGAGAAAAGGTGAAACCGTTTTCATCTGCCCATCGATGGATTTTATCCACGCAAAGCTGGAGCCTGCGCTGGACACTCGGGTACAGGCTTCCAGTTGCGTAGACAGCAAAATCATCCACAAACAATGAGCAGTCTGAACCCTGCTGGACTGATTTCACAATGTTGTTGATCTTAATACTAAAGAGGGCAGGAGACAGTATGCTCCCCTGTGGAACACCCAACTCCTGCTCGTGGACATCAGAGAGAGTGGTGCCAACCCGGACCTGAAACTGTCGTTCTGCCAAAAAATTTTGTATGAAAAGCGGAAGAAGACCCCGAAAACCCAGATCATGGAGATCATGAAGTATCCCCGACTTCCAGGTGGTATCGTAGGCCTTCTCCAAGTCAAAGAAAATTGCCACTGCATGCTGTTTGTTCAGAAAGGCGTTCCGAAGTGTAGATTCCAGACGAATCAAATGGTCAACTGTAGTCCGATGTTTGCGGAAACCACACTGTTCTTTCGCCAAAAGGCCATCGGTTTCGAGTTTCCACATGAGTCTAGCATTGACCATTTTCTCCATCAATTTACAGACACAGCTGGTCAAAGCTATGGGACGGTAGTTTGATGGATTAGAAAGATCTTTTCCAGGTTTGGGGATGGGAATAATGAGGGCTTTCCGCCAAGAGGGTGGAAAGAAACCTGTAGTCCACACATGGTTGTATACCTGTAGCAGTATGTTCAGACCTTCTTGCGGAAGATGTTTCAACAGTTGATAATGAATTTCATCAATACCTGGAGAGGAATCGCTGCAAGAAAGTAAGGCAGATTTCAGCTCGTTTAACGTGAAAGGAAGATTGTAGTCTTCCATGTTGTCAGACGAAAGTTGCAGGGTGATTTTTCTTTTAGGGCTTTGTTTTTGACAAAAGTGGCTGATTTGTTAGAAGAGGAGGAATTCTGTTCAATGGTTGAAGCAAGCAGATTAGCAACTGCTTTTTTGTCTGTTATTAAAGAGTCAGCAAACTTGAGATGGTTCACAGTGGGACAGGTGTTCTTCCCTTTGATTTTCTTAATGATGTTCCACACTTTCTTCTTAGAAGTTTTCGATGTCAGCCTGGAGCAGAAACTTCTCCAGGACCAACGTTTACTGATTTTAAAAGTGTGTCTCGATTTGGCACGGAGTTTCTGATGGGCTCGAGCGTTGGGACCCGAAGGTCGTTGGTACACCTGACGCTGAGCCCGTTTTCGAACTTTGGAAATTTGTTGGCAGTCTGAATCAAACCAGGGTGTTTTTGGCATTTGAAGTTTATCGGAAGACACTGGAATACAAGCTTTAGCACACTTGATCACAGTGTTAGTCAGTGATTCTGCTGGGTCCGGACTCTGAAGAAAATCAGTGTCCTGGAATTCTTTTGAAATAGTGGCTGCAAATAGATCCCAGTTTGCTTTCTTATAATTTAGATGCTGAGAGACAGAGACGTGTTCAGTTATTACGGGTTGTAAACAGACAGGGAAATGGTCACTTCCGTGCAGATCGTCATGGACAGACCACTCATAGTCCAGGACCAGCGAGGGGTCACAAACCGACAAATCTAAACACGAAAGTGAACCTGTGGAAGAGTGGAGGTAAGTTGCAGATCCGTCGTTCAGACAACACAAATCCAAATCTGAAAGGACATCCTCAATTAGCAGACCTCTGGATGATGAACTGACACTACCCCAAAGAGGATTGTGACCGTTAAAGTCACCCAACAGCAAAAAAGGTCGAGGAAGTTCACCTATCAGACTGACAAGGTCCTGACGACAAACCGGGACAGAAGGAGGTAGATAAAGAGAACAGACTGTCACAGTCTTGTGGAGAGTGACTCTCGCAGCTACAGCCTGAAGGGAGGTAGACAGAGCGACAGGACTATACAACAAAGTTTTGTGTAGGAGAAGGGCAACACCGCCCGACAGTCCCAACGTGGATGGTTGTGCAGGTTTTGAAAGAATATTAAAGCCAGAAAGAGTAAAGGTCTTCTGGCTTTGAATTTGAGTTTCCTGAAGAGCCACGACGGAAGGTTTTATAGATTGACACAGAAGCTGCAGCTCCTCAAAGTTGGATTTTAGTCCACGGATATTCCAATGGAATATTGTATTATCCATGGTGCAGAGGGCAAAAAGGAGAGAGATCAGGTCATCTCCTCCTCAACGTCTGCGTCCAATGGAGAGAATTTATTAGTTAGTTTCACTGGACTGTGTTGGTCTTTGGACCTGCTGGCAGACTTGCCCGCAGGTGACAAAGGCCTGGAGTTTGGAGATGGTGGAGGTCTGGATTTGGGAGATGGTGGAGGTTTCTTCTTCATCTCCACCATCTCCACGCTGGGTGGAACTCCCTTGCCCGCACGGGCACTGGACAGAGGGGTTCGAGGCGGGATTGCTGGTTTTTTAATCTGCCCAGCAGCAGATGTTGTAGACTGCTGGGCAGTCTGAGGGGTGGCGGATTTTTTTGCCTCCACCAGGGGCAGTCACTTTGGGTTGGAAGGTGGTGGACCTGCTTCCACCAGAGCTGACAATTCGTCCTTGCAATGTCTTCGAAAAAGTGAAGTCATCAGTCTGGCAGCAGACTGACCGAGTGGGAATTTTGGGAACTGTCTTTACGGCCGAAGCATATGAAGCTGTTGGTGTCTGACTGCCCACAACCTGCTTGCGGGCTTCAAAAAAGGAGATCTTCTTTTCCGTTTTAATGCGTTGTATTGTGGATTCTTGAATCCAAAGAGGACAGTTTCTGGAAGAGGAGGGATGGTCGCCACCGCAGTTAGCACAATGTGCCGGATCCTTGCACGGCCCATCGTGGGTCGCCTTGCAGCAACCACCGCACACTTCCTGCCCAGATAAACGGTCTCTGACATGGCCAAACCTCTGGCACCTGAAAACACCTCAACGGGGACGGCACATATAGCTGAACACGAACATTCAGGTAACCGACTTTGATGACCGGAGGCAACACAGGGTTGCAGAATGTCAGAAAGAGGGTGTTGGTGGCCACTCTCTCTGAACCTTTCTTTACCGACACCCTGCGCACCTCCGTCACACCCTGGGACGCCAGTTCTGTTTTGATCTCTGCTTCCGAGACACCTGCTAACTCTCGACAGCGAATCACACCTTTTGACGAATTCAACTGTTTATGGGGAGTCACCCTGATCTCCCTATCCACTAGTTTTGTTGCTTTCAACAGCTGTTCAGATTGTTTCTGTGATCGACATTGAATAAGAAACGATCCATTCCTCAACCTTTTTATGGACCTAGGTTCACCTGCTATACCATGAAAGCCCTTTTGGATAGCAAAAGGGCTCAGAGCTGAAAGGGGTCTTTCCTGCTCTGTCCCTTCCACCACGAGCCAGGAAGCCCAGAAACCTGTCCTCTGTCTTACCTCACTGTCAGAATCGCTGTCTGTTTCAAATTCCCCTGAAATAGGGGATACTGCCTTCCTCTTCTTTTTGGGGGGGATATTTTTTGAAAAAGCCATGTTTAGTTTATTGTGTTTCATCCCTCCCTTACCCACCCACCTTGGAGTCCAACTAAGGGCCAGGGCCAAGAAACCAATGTCTTGACCCCTTCCAGGCTTCGGGAGAGACATACGACAAACAGAAGCCACCAACCCTATCCCCCCTGATCATGCTCAACTCCCGGGAACAGAGAGCTGAGCACTGCAGGGGTTTACTTGGCCAGCAGGGGAACTGTCTGTCTTGACCCAACCCCAAGAAGGGGAGCCGATTAGTACACCCGGGCCAAAGTGTACTCCCTGTCTAGGAGAGGTCCGAGCCAAAGTGATGTGTTGAGAGCGCTGGCCCTCTCAATCACCAGGATCTCATTCCCCTCCGACACAGGTCGCCACCGCACGGCAAACGCGGCGGATCTTAAGGAGACCACAGAGAGAAAAGGAGCGTGGAAAAGAAGACTTGAAGGGGAGACGAAGATAGAAAAGGCCAAATAAGGGAGGCAGAAAACAAGAAAAGGAGAAAGGCGGGTTACTCTTAGTCAGGATCCTCACCCTTAGCCTATCTGACATGGGAAGCCCTACCAGGGGCATCAACTCCTTACCATGTTATGCTTAGGCCAGACAGCATCTTGGCTTTTCGGACCTAGACGCAGTTTGAAAAAAAACCCAGCCTATTTCCAAGTATTGATGCCCCCGCCAACAAAGCCTAAGGGATCACTGGACCGCGCAAGCCCTCCGACCACGACAAGGTCGCAACCCCCGGAGGGAAACAAGTGGGTAAAATATGCAAAAGTCAAGGAGAGAAAACAAACACAAACAAGTGGGTAAAATATGCAAAAGTCAAGCACAGAAAACAAATACACGGTCCTAACAAAGCATTTCTTAGTTTTCAATGAAAGCTTTTTATTGTGCTCAAGTGTAATTACAGGATCACAGATTTCTGTTTTCTGTTCAGCCACTCTCTCCATCTCAGATGTCTTCATATGTATTAAAGCAAAAATGAAACAGACTTCTGCTGCTTCCACTACTCACCATTTCCCTCACTCCTTCCAAGCCCTCTGTACCCACTGGATTTCATCATGTTTTGTACACAACGGGTGAAAACTAAAATTACTATGATGAACTGGAAAAAAAAAATATTGAAAGAAAAAAAAATCAAGAGATGAAGTTCTTCAATGATAATTGGACTTGGAGGAGTGTGTCGCCATTGTATTAGTATGCTATGACCATCGAGCGACAACTCTTGCCAACTCTAGTGCATGAAGTTGTCTGTGTCTTCCCAAACATGCCAACATGACGGAATGATAACAAGCACTATAGGCTTTAAAATATCAGGAAAACTGGCAAGAAAGCATGAATTTGTGCTAATGTATGCTGATGAATCAGGTTTGGAAGTAGTTTGCAAAGGGAGTAACTATTTCTACTACAGGTACTGGAAGATCAGGTACCTGTCTGCCCAATGCCGCCCTGCAACAGTAGGTGATCTCCCGTTCCCCTCCTCCCGCTTTTACAAAAATTTGGAGGCTTGTGTACACACACTGAGTAGAAAATACATTCATTTCAGCTGAAAAGTATGCCACTAGCAGTTTTTTTTCCAGGTAAACAGGTTTGCTTTCTCCACTCTCACACACTCACTCCATCATCTCCATTATTGCCATCCTTCGACTTGCACTTCAAATAAGTTGTTCTTTCCTTGTCTCACCTTCAAAAACTTTTACACAGTGCACCTTGCTATTAGATTCCCAAAGAATTCTGAACTGACACAAAATTCAAATGACAACCATCTATTCAGTAGTTTCACCTTGTTGTCACCAGGAATGCAGGTATGCCACATGTGTCCCTTAAAACTTAAACATAAACCCTCTCCCTCTCACCTAACCATCAACCCACAAGCCCTGATAAAACACAAATGTGTATATATACACCCTTACCTCTAAGTTAGTGTCCTCTCCCAGTTTTTTGGCCAGGTATTCAGCAGCCTTCATGTCTTCCTCTGTCACCTCTATGTCCAGATCCTCTTCCCAGTCATCCTCCATGCTAGAGGCTGTCACACCTGCACATAGCCAGATATGCCCCAAAGCCAGGTTAAACTTTTCGTTTTGCTTTTGACATACACTGTTACTCAGCCACCATTCAAGTCATCCTGATCAAGTGTTTTGATTTAAAAACGACAATAAGATTAAGTGAGGGGAAACTATGCAACACAAAGAAAAACAAGAAGCAATTTGTTCATTTTGACCAACATGTAACAAAGGAGGGGGTTAGTGGAAGAGAGGGCTGCCAGTAGCTTATTTTCATTTTCCCTTGGAAGTGAAAGAGCGCGTGTGCTGTGAAAAAGCCAGAATGAGACAATTCAAGGTAAAGTACTGAAGGCTGTTCTTTCTTTGACAGACAGATCTGCCCTTGGTCATGGATGCATTTTATTTCAGACTTGTTCCAAATGTTCACCATCCGCTCATTTTGAATCAATTAACATACAAATATCACTTGATTTAATGCATCCATTTAAGATTTCCCACTTTCAACGGTGTAATGAAATGTTGAAAGTAATGAAAGATGTGTACATGAAGGCAAATTTTGAAATGAAATGACAGAATGTAGGTAACTGGTAACTATTAGTGTGGCTTCCCAAGCTTGATTCACCATAACAACTTAACTCAGGACACCTTATGTTGCAACTGCCGTTTGCACACACACACACACACACATGTACACACACACACACGTACACACACACACACACACACACACACACACACACACACACACACATGTACACACACACACACACACATGTACACAACACACACATACACACACACACACATGTACACACACACAAACACACACTTGATAATCCTTGTGTCAGCCTTTTCAGCTTCATCTACAGATGCTTTGCTTGCTTGCTAACAGTTTAGCACCAAGATGCCTAAAAACGCAATGTCTTGTAAGACACTGATCCTGCAAACAACCCTGTAACATTTGATCAAGATCCAGTCAATTGATAATTTACACAGCTGACCACCGCACTCAAACACAACTGAAAAACAAAAATCCTGACCCAAGCAGCAGTTATCTGAATCTCTTCCTCACTATCTCTCTTCTTCTCTCTGCACCTACCAAAGCTCTTGTACCCTTCGCTCTTCTTCGCAAAAACTTTTGAAAATCCCTAAGCGTTCTCTGAAATCTGTTGGCGAAAGAGCCTTCAGTTTTAGAGCACCTTCTATTTGGAACTCCCTCCCTGAAGACCTTCGTAATCAGCCTACTCTTTCTTCTTTTAAATCTCGGCTCAAAACTTACCTCTTCAAAAAAGCCTATTCTCTTCTGTAGATGACTAGATCTCTCCTAAATTCCTCCACAACTAGTTCGGTGAGACAGTTTTTGCATGTAGGTGCGTCTGCCATTGTGTATTTTCTTTTTGCTGTGTGCATGAATATTGTATGTATAAGTGTAAATGGTGGATGTAAGCGCATTGAGTTGTACAACAAGAAATGCGCTATATAAGTATTATACATTATTATTATTATTATTATTATCTGTGAAGTGCAAAGCATGAGGCCTTCTTTCCAGATTTCACTTTGATGCTCACATCTTATTTCAAAACACTGATATACATAATACCTAAATGCTCAGTGCACTTTGGCCTTATGATTGTAACAGTTCCATTTAAAGACCAGGAATCAGATTCAACTTACCCTCTGCAGGTGTGGTGGCAGCAGGATTTGCAGTGGTCAATGTGGTCACCTGCTCTGGATCAGCAGTACCTGGCTCGGACTCCTCACATGCGGCTGCCTCACATTTCTCCTCTATGGTCAGGACCGGCTGCTCTGTGTGTTTCATGGACAACCTGTCCACCTCATTCTGATGCGTAACTGAACTAGAAGTCACCTCAGGGCTTGCTGGTTCATCCTTTCCAGATACAGGGTCCAGCTGACTGGTGACGGCAGCAGAACTCTCGTCCCCTGGTTCAGCTTGGCTGCCCACTGGTTCCACCTGACCGCCAACCAGCTCTTCTGATTTCCTGACAGGTTCCACTTGCGTTTCCCCTTCACCATGGTCTTGGCAACTCTCTAGCTCAGCTTGGTTGCCCACTGGTTCAGCTTGGCAACTCACTGCTTCTGGTTGGCTGCTCACTGCTTCTGGTTGGCTGCTCACTAGTTCAGCCTGGCTGCTCACTGGTTCAGCCTGGCAGCTCACTGGTTCAGCCTGGCTGCTCACTGGTTCAGCCTGGCAGCTCACTGGTTCAGCCTGGCTGCTCACTGGTTCAGCCTGGTTGCTCACTGGTTCAGCCTGGCTGCTCACTGGTTCAGCCTGGCTGCTCACTGGTTCAGCCTGGCTGCTCACTGGTTCCACTTTGTTACTTGCCAGATCTTCTGATTTCTTAACAGGTTCCACTTGCAAACTTCGTTCACCACAGTCTGGCCCCTGCGGCAAACGAGACTCCTCGGAGACTGTGTCTGGTAGCAGTGACGTTGGCCTGTCTGTCTTGCAACCCTCATCGGTCTGTGCAGCCTCGCTGTTATTTGATGATGAAGGAGAACCACTTTGCACAACATGTTCTTCAGTCTTTGCTGATGAGAACCATCCTGAATCCCACCTGCCGGCGATAACTTTTCATCAGCTTGAGGGTGGAGGTTCACAAAGGCTCCACATGCTTCCTCAGATGTTACAGCTTCTCTATCTGAAGCAGAATGCATGGCTCTTGCTGGACCTGAATCTTGCTGGGGGACATTTTCAGGGTCCACCTGAGAACAATCAGATGCTGGTGGAAGAACCTGGGATGACCCTGAGCCAGACTGAGCAGCATTTCCAGAGTCTGCTCTATGTTTTAACGGTGGCATAGGAGTCATGTTGGCCTTGGATGCCGGTGTTGCAGGTTCCACATTAGGCACCGAGGGATCTGGAGATGGGACCTTCTGGCTGGGTCCAGGGAGTTTCTCCCAGTCACTGCCACTGTCTTCAGCAGCTTCATCTCCACTCCAGTCATCTGGACACAGAATAATCAAGGTAAGACATTCTTTTTTTCTGATCCTCCAAGGAGATGGATAGACATATTCAACTATTTCACACAAAAATTCAACACCTATTTGCAACACAGAAAATGAACCAGCTGCAGTGAATTGATTCAAGAGCTGCTTTTGTACTAAAAACAGAAGTTCGATGACCCTTTAAAATTCTTCTCTGTGGGTCAGATGACTGGTTAGAAACAATACCTAGAGGGAGCCCTGATCAATCATAACAAATGCGTCTCTCTTTCTCATGTTTCTAAAAGCAACAAAAATAGTTATGTACATATATCAATTCCAACAACCCATCATATACATGCGCACACTAACAATAACGTATAAAATCTAGGGTTTGAATTTACGCTAAACCACAAGCTACTGTCAAGATTATCAGTCAAAAATTGGTTTGTATTAATATCATTATAACCCCACTGCTATCAGCAGCAGCATGACTATGAACTGTCCCCCTACCTTCCCAACTGAGAGAACTGTCCCCCCTGGACTGCTCCGCACGTTTCATGAGAGCTTCTTTGCGGGCCTGGTCCAGTTCTATCTGGTGACGCTTGTAGAAGTAATGGCGCCAGAAGTCCACATGCGACACGCGGGATGGAACCTGTGACATAACGAAATGGTTCACTTTGGCCTGTGTGAAAAGGCTTGTGGGTAAGGTGGGCTTTTGCCCTGTCTTGAGGTGCAGCATCACGAGAGGGTTTCTGGCACCTATAGTAATGTTCCAAACAGTCTTCAATCCCCTCGACACGGAGCCAACTGTTCAGAAAGTGGTGTGAGGCTCCTTTATGACAAAGAAAACTGTGTGATCCCCAGAGTGTCCAGCTGGATATGCTAATAAACAAAAAAAACATTCAACCAATGTTTACACTGAGAATGCATATTATTCAGTAATTCTTCCCTCCCCCAAAACAAAAAAAACAAAAAACAAAACAAAACAAAACAAACAAAAATCTTGCATGTTCAGTATTGACTACATGGCTGATTCAGCAATCCTGTCTTACTTGCTCCACTTTTTTTTTTCTTTTTCAATTTGCTGAATTCACCGAAGACAAAACCTTAATCAAATTTGTCTTAACCACTAGTAAGAGATTTTTTTTTTTCAGGGTAAGAAAAATGAAAGAACATCTCTCTCAATCCTTGTTTCTTTCTCCTTTCACTCCGATCACACATACCACCCAAAGACAGTTTTCAGAAAGAACAGTTCAACACATAAGCCATGAGTGCTGTTTCAAACAACTGCACCAGCGCAGACAACAGTTTGAAAACCAGCGTACCAGCTTTGTGTACAGCCTGCGCACTTCAGCCTTTGACACCAACATTCTGACACCTCCCCCTTGGCACTGTCAAGGTCAAAGCTCTCACACCATCGATGGTACGCCTCGGGAGGGCCCTCTGGTTCTCGCAGATACGTCTCCGGGTCCAACTGCATTGCGAGAAAGCCTTGTCTGTCATGACACAACAAAACATGATGAATCCATCACCAAGTTATCTGCATATCAACTACAACCAACTCACCACAATTGAAACGATAAGACTCAAGCCAACAACACAACTGTCCCCTCCACAAACCCTGCTCTCCATCTTTTTTCCCGCCAATCAAGCAATTTATCCTTTCATGCAAGAACATACAATGTTTATTAAAGTAAATGAGACATTTGGGGGGTCTGTACACCACAGTGTTTTAAGTAAATCAGACATTTGGGGGGGGGGTCTGTAATGTACAACTTTGCTTTGTCACCTGTCATGCAACGGCCACAGCATCAGCCGTCCTTGGAAGTTCAAAAGATAATTCAAAAACACTGTGCACACGAACAAGTCTATTAATTCCTCATGCATGCACTGTATTATCACACATGTGCTGTGGAAAAAATGTATATTTTTCAATCAATCCTACATGCCAACCACTGTCTCCTTTGTTTTTTTTAAGGAACTCATGTTTTGAACAGACGCAAGCAACTTTGTATGTTTTGAGAACATCAACAATACAAACAACTATTATGTATTGAAAACATATAATATAACAATAATAAAATAATGAATACTTATATAGCGCCTATTCTCGGCTAGGACCAAGCTCTAAGCGCTTTACAATCAACACTCGTTTACACAACGGGCTGCCTATCTGGGTAGGCCGACTGAAGAGCTGCCAGCTGGCGCTTCATTCAGTCGTTTCCCGTGTCATCCAGTCAATATCGTTCAATATCGATCACTCATTTTCCTTCTTCCTTCATTCTTTCCATATGGAACTCATGCACACATGACTCAAATTCTAAACATACATGTATACACAACTCTAATGGCTTAAAATACACATATATCTGATTACAAAATTCTTGACTATAATTGTGCACAGGCATATGCATACAGATACAAAACACACACACACATACAAACACATATAACACACACACTCACACCATCACACATATCTTTGCTCTGTCTTACAGATCAACTCAAGAGGTCACACACACACACACACACACACACACACACACACACACACACACACACACACACACACACACAACACACAACACTCACACTATCACACAGATTTGCTCTGTCTTACAGATCAACCAGAGGTCATACATACACACACACACACACACACATTCATTCCAACACACACACACACACACACACACACATGCACACACATACTCACACACACACATTCATTCCAACACACACACACTCACATACCTTTGTTCTGTCATAACAATCAACTGAAGAAGCCGTGATTGGGATCTGCCCTTCATCATCAGGCGGAACCACTATGGCTTTGGATATTCCTTCCAGGAAGGTATTTAGTCCCTTGGTCAGCTTCTCCTTAGTTGTTGATGTGATTTCTGCCTGAGCACAAAAGACCGCACATTTTTGCATGACAGCGGGAACCAATTAAGAGAACTTACTCCTCTTAATGCAAGCCTGTGGCTGATGCAACTAAAACAGTTTTAAGTCCATCTCAGAGCAAAGTGTTGTATTCATAATCTCTTCTAGAAAACCATGGGTAATCACACCTCAGCAAGAACTTTCACGGGAACGTACGTAATGCAGGAGGGACTTTGACTAAACAAAGACATCATGGATTTAAAGGAATGTATGTAAAGACTTGAGGAAGTGAGACAGGTGCTGGCAGGGGTGGATGGGAGTGGGGTTGTGTGGGAGCCTTATACCATGTAACAACATCGAGATCTTCTCACCATTCTATCCAACAACAGGAATGTGGTGAAACTTTTGCTTGCATCGCCATCATGAACATCATTAACTATCAGATGAGGTGGAAGCTCTAAAAGGGAGTGTACTCTGATGGCTTAGGCCAAAGTGTTTCCATCCAAGAAGAGTTTGTATCCATTAATGACTCGGTGATTGACAGTCTTGTGATTTATGGTTGAAAATAATTCTAGTCCTGTGAGTTTGATGGAGCTGATGAAATCTTATTCAAACCTCATACACCCACAATCGATCATCAGAATATTACGAGACCTCTGCAAAATAATCTGATATGTGTTCATGTCCTTTCATGAAATTCTGTTCACTGTTTCATAGCTTCAAAGGGTACTATATCCCCATTTCTATGCAGTGATCATTTTTTGTTGAAAATCTATGGGTCAAATGGCCCACTGTGACCAACTTCTATGGGCCATTTCCAAATTTTATGGGTCATTCTAAAACGGAACCAAACAGATGAAAAAGCACACAACAACTGAAAACACACACACACACACACACACACACAGAGAAAAATGGCGACGCGCTCACAACTTTTCGTGTGTGAAAAGCGCTCCAAAACGAGGCTCTGGGGTAGACGAAAGATTGCTTCTGATTGGGCAGACCAGACCGCCTTATTGTAGTCTCATCCAATGACATTTTACGTCACATTAGCTGTCGCTGGCTAGCAGACGGATTTTGTTGGGGAGTCTACAGACTGTGAGCGCACAGCACTCTGTGTCGAAACTTTATAACGATGCGCCGATCAGCGCACAGCTTAAGATTTTGATGGGTCATTTTTTAAATTTATGCGCCAATGGCACAAGGCGCGGACATAAAATGATCACTGCTATGTGATAAAACACTGCTACTACAAACGTTCAAAGTTCTCATCTAGACATGTTCCATGTTGACAGATTCGTAGGCTTCTATGGTGGATAGAGATGAGATCTGTTTACATGTAAATGATGGCACGCAAATCATCCCTGCCTTATGCACCTCTTCAAGCACAGGAGTTGCTTGAATAAATTAAGGATGTTGAGGACAATGATGAGACAAACTTGTCTGATGACTGGAAAGATAATTTGAAGAAGAAAGAACACTTCGTGCTTTGTTGCGTGAATTCCTTCAAACATGGCTCCCACAAAAGGAAAGCAACAGCCACTGAAATTCTAAGGAAGTGGACAGGGGAAAGGGCATGTTTCACTCTCCACCCAAAATTTGAAACATGCTTCCAAAATGGTGCAGTGTGAGCCAGCTGTGAGCTTCGAGTGGAGTATTGTCCCCTTCTGTCAAAGCAGAACCAGGACATCGGTTGTACAGCTTTTGTCAACCGCTTTCACTTTTGAGGCACCTTGCCGATGCACAATGTCAGAGCGTGATGCTCATTTTCCTTCAACCACTTCTGCCACCCAACATTACAAACAAAGTTTACCTGAGATTTCAGCGTCATCAGTCAGCATACCAAAATGGTGACCAGTGCTCTGCAGATTTCACTCAATCACTGCCACTTCATCTCCTCTTCCTCCTCTTCTTTTTTCTTCTGCCAGTCCTCAGTTTCACCTTTTGCTGAAATTTGTGGACTTGCAGAGAAGTTGGAGCCCTGCTCACTTAAGACAGCTGCAGTAGTTTGAGTGTGTATGGTACTGACACTATTGTTTTGACTGAGTATGTTCAATGCAATACAAAAGATCTCAAAACACATGGGCAATTGTGGGATTAATCAACATAAATATGCAGGAAACAACAATTTCAAAATGGATAACATGATACACTTCTAGATATTACAAGAAGTATGGATGAAATTTACTGCTTAAACCTGGACAAAAATGGGAAATGTTCCAGCACTGAATGATCAGAATATCAATCACATCACACAATAAGTGTTCTTGATTCTACTAGATTGTCCCAGATTACCTGCAAAGATTCTTTCAAGGTGGCACTTGTGACTTCCACTGCATGACTTGTATCTTTCTGCATAGTGCATCCAAACTCTGCAAGGTCCTTGCGCACCATGTCAAGTGCTGCAGTACTCTGTAAAAGACAGTGTCAAGCTGGTTTGATTGACATACTTTGTGTCACTATCCAATTTAGAATATGATTATTCTGTAACTAGCACACTTTGCAATTATGACAAGTTATGATGATGCAAAAGCATTGTAGATCTTCTTTAGGCAGGCATAGGTGGGTTTGAACCAATGCTGGGTTGATTTTTTTCCAGCTTGAAAATCCTCTCGTCCACTGTGCAGAGAATGGTGCCTGGTTCAGTTCATGGACAATTAAAGCAGGAGATGGAGAAGCATGGGCTCTGCCATCCATCGTGTTGAGCTCTACACTCAATAAACTTCTGACAGTTCTGGACAATAGGCTATGGGAACTTTAACCTTTTTCCTTTCCTTATTCTGACCACACCAGATATTTCAAATCTGCTTTGTTGACGTTGTTGTTGTTGTTGTTTTAATACCCTGTCTCCACAGCAGGGATAGGACTGATCCAACAGAAAATAGAGGAAGTCTATGTGCATCTGGGGGGAAGCCCCCTTCACTGGTTTTTATTGTTGTTTTTTTTTTATTTAATTTTTTTTCTAATGTGCAATCTGGCACATTTTGAGGCATATAAATGTGCAATTCATCAACATTCACAGCAGCCTTGCTTTGCTTCATGATGTCATACATTTACGTGCAACACAGTCTAGGTTATGTAAAAAATTCAAGCACCAAACTTCAAAAACACTAGCACCATTAACCCTCAACGTACACCAATGCCAACCTTACAGCTGCCATTTTATTCTTAAAAGTCACTGTCCCCAAACTGCTGATGTGATCCTACAAATAGATATTTACAGATAATCTGTGGATAAAATTGCTTTCCATGCACATAGTTTTCTTTTCTTCAGAGAAGGCAAGCACAGGAATAGAGGAAGTAAGATCGGGGTTGCAGTGAAATCTCTAAATTTGACAGAGTCCAACCCCATCACAGGGAAACCTGGCTTGGTTGGGCCAGGGGGATCATCTTGATAGGAAGAACTGTCCTGAAGTCCTTGTGGTAGGCGACCCTGTGTGCTATGGCACCAGACAGCTGCATGACTAAAAAAAAAAAAGTCATGATACTCCCAAGAGGCATCATTTATGGTCCTGTAAGAAGTGGCCCAAAATATGAGCCCAGGCGGGTTCAAGCAACAGTTATGCCCCTTTCATTTCTGGCAGCTTAGGATGAGCGTGGTATGGAAACCCGTCACCAGCAAACATCTGTGACCATGCGGGGATGGGGAGGAAAACTCAAAATAAAACCCTGCACTGAGAGTGCAGGTCAACAAACGCAAAACTCAGTGATGAAACTGGATCACTGCGCAGTGGCACGCAACTGGTTGACTCTGAGCTCATTGATCACAACATGTTAAACCCCAACAATGCAAGGTATACTGCCAGCCGAGAGATCTTCTGTTGGAAGATTCTTTGTTTTCATACACCTTGATTCAAACTTACCTAACAAGACATTCAAAGGGAACTTTCTTTACGTTTTCTTTTTTTCCATCTCTGTATGTGATTTACCTTCAATGGTACGTGATCTACAACACTGATACTAGTCAAATGAAAAATAAAAAACAACACACAGACCCATTCCAACATCATGGAATAAAGTGGTCTCATTAGTCTACGTGTGTATCTGAGCATAAACACAAGTGGGCATCAAAATGTGTGTGTGTGTGTGTGTGTGTGTGTGTGGTGTGTGTGTGTGTGTGTGTGTGTGTGTGTGTGAGTGAGTGAGTGAGTGAGTGAGTGAGTGAGTGAGTGAGTGAGTGAGTGGTGTGTGTGTCTGTGTGTGTGTGTGTGTGTGTGTGTGTGTGTGTGTGTGTGTGTGTGTGTTTGTCTCTGCATGTATGCTACATGTATGCAGGTCTGTGGTCCGGAACAAATATTCATTACTTTCTCTTTTGCTGTCTGGAGCCATTCTCCCCACCAGTTTCCACAGAAGTCGTTTATCCCACTGAAATATAACCACACATGCACTTTGATCCAGTACTTCATTTCAAATATTACAACCACTAATAATACACACAGTTTGATTCAGCACTTCATTTCAAATACTATAACCACTGAAATATGAACACACACACTTTGTTCAATGCATCATTTCAAATACAACAACCACTGAAATATGAACACACACACTTTGATTCAATGCATCATTTCAAATACAACAACCACTGAAATATGAACACACACACTTTGATTCAATGCATCGTTTCAAATAATATATTTATTGAAATATGACCACACATAATACTACTTGATTCATTTCAATGCATCATTTCAAATACTACACCTGATCTAAATTATGCCAAGTCTTTTATAACCCGCATGTCTATCCTGGATGCATACATATGCACTTCAACTGCATCCATCCCCTAACTCCCCCCCCCCCCCCTCTCCACTGAAGAGCTATTATCCTCAATCAAAGTGCTATAGGCTCAAATAGAAAGAACCTGATATTGAGTTTCACAGTTACACTGATCTGTCACTGTGTCAGTGAAAGTATTACTGAAATTCCCTGACTATCACTGCAGTTGCCTGTATCGGAAAGGCCTGGTTGACTAGGACATATGACATTCCATAAGATAATCTTCTTCATCTTTATTGATCACCATGAAAAAAACAATCAGCTTCTTTGGACCTTCATGCTCTGCTCTTGTGGTAACCTTAGTTTCTTTTCTCTCTTCACACCCATGTCAGTCATGACTCTTGCACTCCTCTAGCTTTAACACTAACCAGCGT
>CM031606.1:16654795-16656846 GCA_018398815.1 Conus ventricosus
ACACACACACACGTAAACTCCATCTGATATTGAGAAAAAAAAAATGAGTACTCGTACTGAGTGATGATTCGTGTTTTTTTTCTAGATTACGGATGCTTTCAGTACAAAGTGTCCATTGACAAATTACCTGACAGGTTAATGGTAAAGACCATTGTTCATCCGCCACTGTCTGATCAGTCACACAATGCATGCACAATTGCTAATTATAAGATCTATAAATCATTAATGAAATGGCCTACACGCCAAAGTCTTCGCTAAGGGGATTGATGTCACGAAACAGCTCTCGATTTCTGGTGAGAAGAGGACTAGAACCCTAAAAGCAATGGCAGAGGCAGCTGTAGCACTTCCAGCTGGATCTAGTCGACGAGGAACAAACCTCAACCTCACCAGAGACGTGAAAGAAACCTCTACGTCTCTGACCTCACAGAGGCTAAAGTTCCCATCTGAGAACAGATGTGCGATAGTTAAATGGGTAAGACATTGGATGAAAGAAAGAAAGAAAGAAAGAAAGAAAACAAAGCATCCCTTGAGGCGTTCAACCCTCCTGGAAGCGCTGGTTCAAATCTTGATGCGCCAATACATTGTTGGCAATAGAAAGGCATCTGGGTGTCATGACCAGAATGCGGCTCGTCTGTTTCAGCGCGTAAAGAGTATCGGGCTGAAACTTGTCTGAGTGGAGCTTCTTCTCGAAAGACTTGCTGTCAAGCTCTTCCCCAGAGTTTCTCCCGAGGCTTAGTTCGTTCCGGTTATTATAAGGTTTGATGTTTTGTGTTACTGTGTGCAGACGATCATTACGAAGTCTCCAGATACCAATATCAATCCTGTTTCTTTGTTCATCGTGTGGCAATCTGGACGTGTCCACAAGGTAGCTCAAAAATGATCACCGGATTTTACAGATCAACATAAAATGTCAAGAGTTTAATCATTGTTAAGAGTGAATCAATCATGTTTAAATGCCTAAATCCGACGGTTGGCGCCGAAGCTTAATCTCACAATATGTCCCATTCATGTACACACCATAATGATGTATATCATTACAAATGTATGCGAGACATTCTTTATTTACTTATTCTATCACTCATACAGTTTCAGTTTTAGTTTCATCAAGGTGTCACTGCATGCAGACTAGTCCATATATACTGCACCACATATGTTAAGCAACCAAACCACAGTGCACAGGATCTAAAGCTGAATGGAAAAATGAATTGATATTCAGGCTGAAAGGATTTCAGACAAGGATGTCGTGGACACAACTTAACAGACGCCTGACCTACGCATTAGTCTAACGCGCTTGTCTAACGCAAAAGGCAACAATAACAACCGGATTACAGCTTGACCGATCCTATCCCCACGGACTGAACATCAAGGACTGAGGTGGTGGAGTCACCATTTTAGTCATGCAAAGTGGACTAATTGAATGGCCGTTGAAGGTCCTTTATTGTTTTTGTGTTTGTGTAAGCCTATATATAATACGGTTGCACGCATGCAATGTGCAGGCAGCTAGGATGGGTGTACATAGTTTGTTTGTGGTCTTCAACACCATCCCACCCTTGTTGTTTTTTGTTAAAAAAATGTTTTTTGATGTTGGAAAGAATTGGTTTGCGATTGTGCATATGCGATTGTGCATGTATATATCATATGTATGCCTAGACACCCTAAGGTAGGCATATCATTACGAGTTGCAAACGTACTTTGCCCCCCCCCCCCCCCTCTTTTTCCCCCTTCTCTCTCTGCCCTCTCTATAATGGTATGTGTGTGGGGATGGGGAACGTGTGTGTGTGTGTGTGTGTGTGTGTGTGTGTGTGTGTGTGTGTGTGTGTGTGTGTGTGGCTTGGTATCTTTATTTTTCAGAACTTCATAAATGATATAATGTTGAGTTAAGTTTGTTTATCCAGATGCATTAAGCTCAATGTTTTATGGCTTATATGTTATGAGAGGTACAGCTGAAAGCTTTGCTGTTTGGCGGTGGGAGAATTACGTCCTTTTGGGTAGGCATTTCACACTATATCCATATGTATTGTTAACAAATTATGTGCATATATGAGTTTGCT
>CM031606.1:16656946-16679446 GCA_018398815.1 Conus ventricosus
GCTACACACCAACCACCCCTGTCAGGCCCAACTGCAAAATCTGCCCCCCCTCACCCAAACCAGACACCATCTTACAGGGCCCCAAAGACTCCTTCACAGTCAAACGCACATTCTCATGTCAGAGCCGCAACATTATATAGCCATCCACTGCCAGCTGTGTGGCAAGATCTACATAGGGGAAACATCACGCACACTTGAACACGCATCTCTGAACACCTAGCTGATATCCGCCACCACCGACCCAAACCCGTCGCCCTACACTTCAACCACACCCAACACAACATCGACCATGTCAAAGTTATGGCACTCTGGCAGTCACAGAGTGACAGCTATGAACGCACAACTCAAGAATCCCATCTCATTGCCAAACTGGGCACACTACACCCCCAAGGCATCAATATCCAACAATAACCAAACACACATACCCACTACTTCCACATCAGTTGGCAACATCCCCTACCAACACACACACATACACACACACATACATACACCACCACCACATCCCCTTCACTCACTTCATACAGTAGTTACAGCCACCCTCCATCTATTTAATCTTAATTTTGTTTTATCCTTCCCCTTAAATTCCCCCCCCCCCCTTTAACTTTTTTTTTCCCCACCCTCCTTCATCTTTCACTTTCCACCACACCCCATGTCCTATACCAATCAACTACCTACCCTCTGATCTACCCCGTACTCCTCCTCCCCCCTCCCCCACCACCTACTCCCCCCCCCCCCCCCCCTGCTCTTTCCCTTCACCCCCGCATCACCTGCATCCCAACCCAAGTACATGATTACACCGTCCACCACTGTAACAACAACCCACTATATATTCCACAAAATCGCACACACACCCACACCACACTAACTTGCAACACACACACACACACACACACACACACACACACACACACACACACACACACACACACACACCACACACACACATTTTTCCCCCCTTCCCCACTGACCACTTCTTTTCATTTGTCCCCATTATACCTTGGATCTCATGATCACTCCTCGATATACAGGTATGCTTGGATGTATGCATATGTGGTTGTTGGTGTGTGTGTGTATGTGTATGTGTGTGTGTATGTGTGTGTGTGTTCCCAATATATGATCACCATCATCATTACATTATTACCACCATTCATAAGATACCCTATGTATAACCCCTTTTTTTTTCTTTTTTTTTTCTTTGACATATGTGTGTATGTTTGCATATATGTGTGTGTGTGTGGATGTGCTTGTGTACATGCCTATGTACATGTGTGTGCATGCATGTATCATACATGCTCGTGTGTGTGTGAGACGGTGATTTATTTCATAATCTATACAACCTTCACCATCAATTGAGTCATTGATTATTGCTCTCCCCCTCCCCCCCCCCCCCCCCCCCCCCCCCAAAGTCAACTCAGCTAGCATTATCATGCCAATGCTATCATACTTACTATGGCAATGAATAACATCCTATAGCACTGTTTGTCCCACTTAAGACATTGACCAATTATCCATTATTCATCATTCCTTTTTTTTTTTTTTTTTTTTGACATATGTGTGTAACAAGAACAAGAACAAGAAGAACAAGAACATATTTTATTGCCATATGAAAACCAGAGGTTTTGTGGGGCACAGATGATCAAGTTCAGACATTAAATCTAAACTAAACTAATCCTAGCGTTGTCACATCTTGCAACATAACATCATTAGTAGCAGAAAGAAAAGCACAGTGTGTATCAGAGTGTGATTAAATTTTCTGTCTCCGAAGAGAAAAACACAACAGGATATACTGGGCAAGTACAGGTTGGAAGCAGTCCAATAACATAAGCTCCGAGGGTTTTGTCATGTTAGTCTGTGGTGGAAAATCAGTTTTTATTATCCTCGTCATCAGGTCATAACGTTGTTGGTCAAATAATTTGCAGTCATCGAGAAAATGTAGTTCGTCCTCAATGACGTGGCATGTCGTGCATAATCTGTTTTCTCTGTCAGTGTTGGTATAACGGCCCCTCTCAATTTGGAGGTCATGGGCACTTATTCGTAATCTAGTTAGTGCTCGTCTGCAATCTGTGTCAGTGTGTTGCTCCAAATAAGCCGCCTGTTTGTATTCGGTAGTAACTGTGGCATAAAATTTGAGCTTGGATGTGCTTTCATTCTTTTGTTTCTTCCAAAACTCAATATAAAACGTTTCCAGCTTCGCATTGATCAGAAACTTCAGGCGAGTCACACTAAATGTACCCTGATTTTCCCAGACATGCTGCAGTCCTATCGTTGACAAGGTTTGTCGTATAAACTTCGTCCATTTGCTTTCTTCGGTGCCTTGAGAGATCATTGACTGATAAATCTGTTGTTGGTAAGAGTCTTGGTCTGACTCTAATATGTGTATCCAGAATGCGATAGTCTGGGTTATCACTTTAAAAGTAATCGGGAATCTCCCCAGTTCGCCCAAAACCGGTAATTCCATTGCTTTTCTATGAACTCTTAATAATTGCCTGCAGAATTTAATGTGTGCAGTTTCATGTGGGAATTTGTTTGCAAGACAGGTTTTGAACAAATGCTGCATTTTCTTTTCTTGACATATTTCATCTTTGTATTGGTAAGAGGATGGGAACCACACCTCCGACCCATATGTGAAGATGGGAGAGACTAACGAGTCAAATAGGGTTGTAACTGTTCTCATATTTACATTTTGACCATAAAACGTTCTCTTCAAGGTATGTGCGGCTTTATTCCCCTGTCTTGCTAAGTGTTCTTGGGCTTCTGTAAAATGTCCGTTTTTATGGAAAATGACTCCAAGATATTTATATTGATCTACTGTTTCAATTATGTTTTCACCGCAATTGAAGAATAGTGGTACCTTTGGATCTGATTTGGTGAATACAACGACCTTTGTTTTCTCTGTGTTGATTTTCATTCCCAGTCTAAACAGTAGTTGTGTAACTGGTTTAATTTACGCTGAAGTCCCTGTTTTGAAGTCGAGAGGATAGCTAAATCATCTGCATACAAAAGACACGGAATTTTGACTTGTTTTAGATTGGAAATTCTTGGGGAATCATGGTCTCTGAGATATCCGACAATGTCATTTATGAATATGTTAAATAAGGTTGGGCTAAGGGTATTATCTTGGAGGACACCTTTTTGTATTAATATTTCCTTAGTGAAACCAGATTGGCTTCTTGTACAAACCGTGTGTGTGTGTGTGTGTGTGTGTGTGTGTTGTGTGTGTGTGTGTGTGTGTGTGTGTGTGTGTGTGTGTGTGTGTGTGTGTGTGTGTGTGTGTGTGTGTGTGAAAGCAACATTAAGACAACCAGTGGCCTTTCGCAATAGATAAACCTGAATGTCAGTAATGGAGAGATCATGGGGTTTTCATCACCAGTCAAACTCACTGCTGGTTATTTTACCCCAACTTGATTTTTGAGTCCTTCCACCTGCTGGACCGTCCCCAGGCAATGTTCAGGTTTTTTCCACTTCCTTGGGTCTCCTGTCTGAACATACCACCATCTCTCTTGTATGGAAACTGTTCATAGTGGTGCTTGCAGTGCCATGCTTGTGGACTGGATTGTGACATAGTGCATGATGGATTGTTGACATGACAGTGGACCGCCCAGCCCTTTTGATGCACCTTTGTCACCAGTGTGACATTGTGAGCTCATACTACATGGTGTGCAGCCCAGCTTCCTGATACACACTTGCAACACAGTGTGTGGGTTCACGTCATAGTGAATTTCCAACCTCCTGTCATAAGTAGAGTCATGTATTGTGGCGTAGTATGTGAGTTCATAGCAGTATGGACTGTCAATCCCGGAGTGATACAACTCTGCAGTGTACATGATGCGGGAGTTCATAGCAGTATGGACTGTCAATCCGGAGTGATACAACTCTGCAGTGTACATGATGTGGGAGTTCACTGGAAAGTGAGATGCTGACCCCTGGTTCCATCCCTTCCCCTCCACCATCGTACCCTCCTCCCCACCACCTCACAGCACCTCTTCATTTTGGCACAGAGTTATGGTTATTGACAATTTCAACGTCGTTGCCTTTCAATGCAAGCTCCATCTTTCCCATCCTGATTCCCCTTCCTGCCGTCCCATGTCTGCTTCTTCCTGCCGTCCCCCTGTCTGCTTCTTCCTGCCGTCCCCCTGTCTTCTTCTTCTTGCCGTCCCCATGTCTTCTTCTTCCTGCTGTTCCCATATCTTCTTCGTCCTGCCGTCCCCATGTCTTCTTCTTCCTGCCGTCCCCCTGTCGTCTTCCTGCCGTCCCCCTGTCTGCTTCTTCCTGCCGTCCCCCTGTCGTCTTCCTGCCGTCCCCATGTCTTCTTCCTGCCGTCCCCATGTCTTCTTCCTTCCGTCCCCCTGTCTTCCTGACGTCCCCATGTCTTCTTCCTGCCGTCCCATGTCTTCTTCCTGCCGTCCCCCTGTCTGCTTCTTCCTGCTGTCCCCATGTCTGCTTCCCTTCTCTTCCCCTCCTCTGTCTGTGTGTTTTAATACCCCACCCTCCACCCATTGCCCCTGCCCACTACTCTTCCTTAATTGCCTTTTCTGAATTTGTTTTTATTTGTGTGTGTGTGAATTTGATTACTATAATTCAAATTGAGTAAACTAAGTATAAATAATGTGCATTGAGTTCTGATTGTGAATATAAACCATGAATGTATGTTCTGTAAGCCATGAATATGTTTCTGTATAGTCGGTTATATCAAAAGGAATGGCATGAAAATTTCTATATATAAATATTGGTTTGCATTGTGTTATTTGATTTGTAAAGATTGCACCAGTTCTAGTGACCAGTCTAACTAAAGACAGATAAAGGAGGGATACCATGTGTTCTTTGTGATGAAGGCGTCGTAAGGCCTACTGCACTTTTGTTGTTGGATCAGATGCTTTTCATGTTGTGTCACTGAGGTTGTACTGGCACATGAAAAATTGTCTGCACATAATTCAGGGTGTCAGTGTGAAGTACTGTCTCCTCATCTGTCTCTGTTGTCATGCCTGTCACTGTGCCATTGTTATGAGTGGATGAACTGGATGATGGTCTGATTATGTCCTCATAGTGAGTGTGTGTGCATGTGTGCGTGCGCGTGTGCATGTGTGCGCGCGTGTGTGTGTGTGTGTGTGTGTGTGTGTGTGTGTGAGTGTGTGTGCTCGTGTAGGCTTCTCTTTGTATGTTCAGATCACTCTACTGCTCTCAGCGGAAAATGGCCCAATTTTTTTTTTCTTTGTAGTGGTCTCAGCAGAAAACAAAAACATCTGTTGGACAAAAAAATGTATCCTTGGAAAGAGCAGAAAGAGTGTTTGCACAATAGTAAGGTGTGAACTGTGGGAACAGGAGGCTGTGCTGTGGTCCACCCCCTCCCCTCTCCCTCTTCTCTCTGGAAAGAGCAGAAAGAGTGGTTGCACAATAGTACGGTGTGAACTGTGGGAACAGGAGGCTGTGCTGTGGTCCACCCCCTCCCCTCTCCCTCTTCTCTCTGGTTTTCAAACACTTGGATGATGAACTGCCCCACTCCCCTTCCTCCATCCCCTGCTTTTACCAAATTTCTGCCTTTCATGCTTTGCTTTAATTCCATGGCCATCAATGTTTGCTGTTGATAAACACAGCATTCTACACGATGCAAGAAAGAATTGGACACAGTAGGAAAAGAGTAGTTTGGGGAGAAAGAGAGAGAGTCTGTTCACAATGGCCTTTGTTGTTAGGGGCAAATGTTTTCTGAAAGACTTTGAGCAATGTGTGTGTGCATGGACGCACATATGTGTGTGTATGTAAACAAACATGATGATGTTTATGAAATTGATTCTCAGTCTGCAATTTTTTTTTCAGATGACTGTGCAAACATGAATCTTGTTTTGACTGCAATATTGTGGTCTCCTTTTAATTATTAGGAGTTGAATTTGTTTTTGTGGTTTGTATGTTATCATTCCTGTCATTAAAACCAAATGAATATTTGTGTACTTTTTGTTTGTTGTTGTTGTGCAGGAACTGTGTATGAATGTTGATCTATCCAGACTTAAAAATTTATGTTCATTGTTTCTCTCAATCATTCACCAATGTACTCATTTCACTTTCCTTTGGGAATAATTTACTAAATGATAACTTTTCAAGCATATACAACAGGTTTGTTTTCCAAGAATTATCTTCCGTTCCTCCTCTCCAGTGGAGGTACAAACATTCCACAGATCCACTAGCTGGGACCAAATTTCATCTCTTATACATAGTAATTTACAAGTACATCTTTTACCGGTTTCTCCTCCTCAATGGAGAAACAGTTTATACACTTTCCAAAGAAGAATCAAAGATGGCTTAAAATACAGGAACAATGTCGGAGTTCCGACCCAGGGGGACAATCAAAAATCATAGTGGGTCAACACGACAAACGTTTTCAACATTCTCTCACGACTGCCGCAGTCGTTGTCCTCTTCAACTGGGTTCTCCAACTCTGGAGACAATTAGGTGCTGCCACAGCACTGGAGCCCAAATACTTCTGCGACTGCCACAGCACCAGGAAGGGCTGAAACACGAATGAAGTCCGTGTTAGTAATCTATTTCAAAATCTGAATAATGATAAATTCTTTTCCCTTTTTTTACCTTTTCTTAACTCTCTCTCTCTTTTCTCTCCCTATCTGTCTATACCTCACCTGGTAATGGTAGATTACAGGCGAATCTCGTTCTGCAGCTCCAAACAACCTGTCCAGTCAGTGTCCCCAAGCCATCTCCTTCCTATAACTTAGTTATCCATTCCTGCACTCTTCCTGAGTACATACTTATTCGGTGCGTACACATCTGTAGTGATGCACGGTTTCTGCGCACGTAGGCGAGCTCAGCGGAAGTGCACCTCGCGTGAGAAGTGTTCACTGACACTCGGTAAACAAGCAGACAAACTCCGGCAGTACAACAGGGGAGCTTGAAGAGTGCGGTTCTGCTAACTTGCTGTCAGTAATAGCGACACTCGGGCCTTGAGGAGAGAGCAGACTAGCTAACTTGTAGTTAGCTAGGGAGCTACTTCGTACCACAGTGACAGTACTTAACACTAGTGACAGACCAGTGCTTGGGCCTCCAGTTACCAGGAGACAGTTTTGCCCTAGCACTGCGACAGTACAGCCGTAGACGGACACAACGGCTAGGATGGTTCTGACAGTACCACTGCTGGGCCCGGAGGTGGACACTGACAGAAAGACAGTGTACCAGCTGCTTGACCCTCTGAGGAAAGCTGCAAGCTCGGCTTGGACAGAGTGTGTCGCAGACTGTGTGTGACAGACCTAGAGAACGGGGAAACACGGATTCAAGCTCACCCGCTCTCAACCGGTCTTAACCGGTTTCGAGCGGCCGACCTTGAATCCGTGTTTCCCCGTTCTCTGCCAAGTAAGACTTCAACAACGAATTAAAAATAATAATCCATCACACATTCTCTTTCAATAACCAAAAAATAACGACCCTACAAACAAACATACTGTGTAGGGTTATCCGTTTTTGATACTAATTTACTAAACTTTTCAGATTTTAGTTTTTGCTTAATCCTGTGTTTTTCCTGGTCATTTTCAATAACATCATTTTCACGCAAACATTCATCAAATGCATCTCTGTCTTTCATGTGAAATAAAACTACGGTCTTTAACTGTTCTCTAAAGTCTTTTAAAACTGAGTTATATTTCTGACATAAAATCCACACACTTATCCCAGCATGTCTTCCACTGAAAGCTAGTTTTGACAAAGTGTTTCTCTTTTTAACTATGTCTCTTTCTGCTGAACAGTCATCTATAATAAATAGTGTCTGCGTCCCTTCAAACAATATAAAAAAGCGTTCTAGACACTCACTCAGTTTATTGCTGGGATCAACTAAAAATATGTTATCATCTGCCCATATAAACCTTCTATCATGATATGCTTTGTTCCATTTAAGTGTTGGACAGAAAATCACAATATGATTAAAATTATAACGATAAACTGTTTGTAACAGGTTGAGGATAAATATTGTTTTTCCACAACCAGTTTGTCCACAAATTAATGAACAATGAGGGGTTTTTGTCATAAAGTTTAACTGCTCCATAGTTTTATAACAGAATTTAATCTAATCCAGTTATTATTTTTATCATACTCTCCGTCAAACTTGTTCAGTATAATAAAACCCTATGAGGCCTAAATGTGTAAGATTAATCCAATTTAGTTCTGTAAGATTGTTTCTATTTAAGTCAACATTGATTTTGTTTCTTGTTGTTATGATCTTAATATCCTCGCCATTGTGAAGAACGACAATAGTAACGTTAAGGCGTTTAACGTCTAAGTTTTGCCAGCTAATATTAATTCCTTTTATAAGGTCGTCACTAACGCCCACAACCCCGCCCCTCTCCACATCTTTAAAGACAGAAATTTCAAATATTATTGTGAACGTGTCTCCTAATTTTCTGCTTGGAAAGAACTGTAATTTTGTAGAAGCTTTCTTTAAAACCGTTTCTTTTCTGTGGAGGATGTACTGTTTTTTCCCATATGGCGTTATTTCAATTTCTTTCCGACTATTGTCGTCCGGCATAAGACTTACATGTAAAGGGCCAGAGTTGAATGCTTTTCTGAAACTTTTTTGACGGCTAAAATATGTAAATGGGCTTATGAATTCAAATTTTATGTCCCATTCTAAATATGGTTCTAAGTGCCATTTGAGGTCAGGTTTTCGAACTATTTTATATTCATACTGGCCAACATTATTTGCCTCTAGATTGCGCAGTTGTTCTAGTTTAGGAAACTTTTTGTTGTCGCCAACCTCTTTGCGTTTATAATCACCATCTTTAGTGTACTCAAAACCATACAAAGCGCCTATCTCACCATTCTGTTCAAAGTCCGCAACGTCTGCAAGGTCTTTTAATTCTAAGGTTATACACCTTACAGGCGCTAATGTAACTCCCGGTTCTTCTGGTCCACGCGACATGTTTTAGTACAACTAATTATTTTATTTCCAAAACAATGTGCAGGTTATCACATTTTACAACTTTCCCTGCTTTGTCTGCAATTTTTATATTAAATGATCCGACCCTCCCACAAACTAATCTTTTAAACTGTAAATTAGGGAATTGTAAAATTTCATAATCGCAATATGCAGCTTTTCCTGATGGAAGAGCTCTTAAAACAGTTGAGGGTCTTCCATTATATAAGTTTTCATCAGTGCTCAGCTCGTCCAAATGAACATAAAGTAATGAATGTAATGCAAGATCGAGCGGATTTTCTCCCTCATAAGTAGTTTTGTTTGGTGTAACTCTAAATCTATAATTGTCAGCTGCAAAGCCTAACATTTTAGCTAGCTCTTTATCAAAATAGTAACCTCCTTCTTCTTCAGGCTTGAATGTTAACATTGTTTTTAGATTTGCATTGTTAAGTTTGAGAGTAATGTCGAAGTTACTCATTGCTTCTTTTAGTGAGCAAAACCCGTAATAACCATCAGGTATTGTTAACTGGCTAACTTTGGCCCCTGTTTTGTCAACTTTTAGAACCATATTATTCTCTTGGCTTTGCTTATATTAAACCATACGACTTTGTAGAATTTATTTCATGGAGCGCAACCTTTCTGGTTTCCGCATTCGTTATCAATAGCATGTTCTAAAAACGAAGGACGGTCTTGGGTTGTTATTGTTACAAACATTTTTTAAACGAAATAAAAATGAGCGCATTTAAATATACTGATGCAAAATATTCTGTTGGGCCGCACTACAATCTTAAAAACATAACAACTGATACTCTTGACATTGCTGTGACCCAGACTGTCACTTTTCATAAAAAGGTGAGTACTCCATTGAAGAGCTATCTTAACCCCCCTATTGAAAACGACCGCATCAAGAAAGCGTGGTTTAGTCATCCGATGCAGTTTTATCAGAACCAGTTAAACTTTGCTGTGTTTTGCGCATCAACTGGGTGTGGAGTGTCGTATATGCCGATCATTTAAATCACCATGATCCTTTGGTGAGGTCAGTGTACAGATTTCATTTCTATTACACCTTTAGACGTATTTTGGCTGAATTGCAAGCGCCATTGCCAAATGACAAACCGTTTAATCCACTCAGCAACAGAATAGACATGAAGGCTTTTGAAAGGATCTGTAACGAATTCAATATTAATGTTAAGACAGACTTTAGACAAAAGTTGGATCTTAATCATGGCCTAGGGCCCTTTATTTTCGGGGCACGCACAGAAAGTATAACTATGACTGGCATCCTCCTTTTCAAATCTTTCTTTTCAGGCACAACTGTTCAGCTTGGGTCCCTAGAGCAAGAGCATAAAACAGCATGGACAACATTTATCTTAGACACTTCTAAGGGCCTAACTAAAGCAGGAATAGAACGAATAAACGACTCTATTCGTACTTACGTTTGGTGTTTGCTAGGTTCGCAAGCACAGGCGAGATCGAGCATAACTGATCCTTCTACTGGCTTTGACGCACAAAAACAGTACTTGGCAATTTAGAGGACGCTATTAATTCTACAGTTGATTTGCCTTCAAGTATTAAAAGGTACCAAAATGTTTTACAATACGCAAGATCGAAAGTAGACTTTGCTGTTGGCACTGGTTTATACATGCTGCCTTCTGACCTAAGACTCCAGATAGGTACAATAATAAACTATAATAATGAAATTCTTATAGCAGGCAATGAACAGAAGGTTGGGAAAAACGACATAAATTCTGAGCCAGTAATATTACAAACAATAAAAGAACACCCAAGATTAAGTCATCCAATCCCCGAAGTCCAAACCCCAAAAGTCATTGAAGACGCGGACTCTGTTCGCGATGACCATGAATATGAAAAGACAGCGCTTGTTCTTGGATTAACTGGCATAGGATTACTTGGTCTTTATCTTACTAAATAGTAACCCAACTATTACAAGAACTAATGTCCATAAGTGCTCGGCCATAAAGCCAATACTTTGCTTGCAGTAGACAAAAGCCAGCTGACAATACTCCCCAATATTCCTGGTAAAGCGTTTACGGCTTTACCAGCTAATTTTTTTAATAAGCCCGCAAGATGATCAAGCTGTTTTTTTACCCATGATTTATCTGGTGGTGATGGAGGCGATGGCGGCGGAGGTAATGAACTTTGACCACCGCCGCCTGTAATAGCCAACACCAGTGTGCTTATTGCAAATCCTAAGGCTGTTATAACGCTTACTAATGTGACTCCTTTCTCTTTAAACAGTGTTCGGATTCGTTCTGCTAGTGTTGTGTCTTCATATAAAATTCTTTGGATGTTTCTCTTATTCTGCTCACTTGAGTTCGTAATTGTTCTCGGTTAGTAGACAACACTTCTAGTCTTGCTGATCTCTCTTGTTCAAGATCTTTTAGTCTTTGGGTTATTCTTTCTTTAATATCAGGTCCTAAGTTGGCGTCATCAGCCTCAACGAGTTTTTCTTTTTCTCTTTTTATATGCTCATCTATTTCACCCAGTTTTGCTAAATTGTTTGTTAATTCGCCTCTGATGCTTCTCAAAGCATGATCAAGGGCCGCTATTTCTCGCATGGGTAGCGGTGAGTCGTGTATAGTCTTTAATGCTGTTTCTTCTGAAAACTGGTTTTTGCCTCTATTTGCATTTTTAATTCGTCTGCCGATTGATTTAATTCTTTAAGTTCCATGTTTTGCATTTGGTTATCTGTCGGGAGTTCCTGCAGTGTGTTTTGAAGTTTAGAAACTGCCTCCGCCCTTAATTTCGGTCTAACAAGACCAAGGCGATTTGATCTTTTACACTGAGTCTTTGTATAATTGTACTCTTGGCTAAAAACTTTGATGGGTCTGGTTTAGTTGTAAGCCGAACAAGTTGTCCTTGATCGTTTTTTACAGACAATGATCATCTTTTAATTCAAAATCATTTGGGTCTATAAATTCGGGAGGTTCTTGACCTAAACTTTCGTAAAATGATTTAACCTTACTTTCTGTTAATTCATGCCGCATTGAGAGCGTTGAGCGATGTTGTATTAAAGGGATCATTTCACTCATGTCGTCTCCAGGATCAAAAACATCATAATCTTCTTCACCTTCAATTCCTGCCATGTTTTTAAATAATTAACTTTTTATTTTGTTTTATAAAAATGTCGCAAACATATGGTTCAATTCTTGGCCCGCATAGAAGACTGAAAGAGCCCTTTGGCGTGAAGGGAAATAAACGGAATATTACTGTTCCAAATAATCCATCTACTATTGATGCAGATCAAATTCTTACTGTCAAATTTCCGGACCTAGGAGCAGATGAAGTGATTGTGCCAGGCTCTGCGCGTCTTACTTTCAAAATAGAACTCACATCAGAAACAGACCCAAACAGGACAGTTGTCAGAATTTAGGACGGGCAATCGTTAAGAAAATTTCTTATAAAACTTGAGGGGCAAGAAATATTTTCTTTACACATGCAGACAATATTTTTAACCTATTCTGATCTATGGCTAACCGAGGAATGAAAGGGCTGATCTTGCGTTTCAGGAATTGAAAATGATGATGGACTAAAACACAGAATAGGCGCCGGAAATGCTAATCCAGACAGCAAAAAGTATGTGGCTGTAAATTTTGCGTTTGGAAATCGCTTTTCCATTCCCTTAGATTTTGAGTTGTTAAAAGCGCATGCGCCATACTTTCAAGGAGCATTAAAAGACAGATTGTCATATGAACTAACGTTTAATGAATACAAACGTGTTATTAGATCATCAGACACCGAAGCAAAGTACAGCATTTTGACATCTCGTTAGAGTTTGACGTTGTTTAGCAACCTACATGTAAGCAGGATGATTGAGCAACAATTTCAGGCTAAATTAGCATTATATTAACGATAGAGTGAATTCATCATACTTCATATCCTAGATCGCAGGACGCACGCTATATGGAATTTTGTTTTAGCGTTCAGCAAGATCGCTTTAAAGGTATTTTATTGCTGTGTGAAGATGAAGAACATTGAAAGGGGAAGTGAAAAGTTTTATTATCCTAAAGATCGAAAGTGCATTGTACAAAATGATGGTAGTCCTAACCAAATTTACGTAGGGGCTTAGACCTTATATCTTTTGTCGATATAAGAGAATTGTTTGGGGGGGTGGGAGGGGTAGAAGTCTAACAAGCAAGACCTTGTGGTCTTAAAGATTTACATCTTCACAATGTTAGGCTTGATGATTATTTAACAACAAAATACAGGCTTATGGATTGGACCTAAGGTCGACAGGGTTAATAGTTGCATGGAAGTGGGGTGAGAACGGTTAGAGACGTAATAACCATTCAAATTATAAAGAAAAAGATGCGATATGAACCAGTTATATGAACATTTGTTTTTAATTATATCATGCGCAGCTGATATGTAAGATAACAGATTAATAGATATAACATTAATAAATTATTTTTTTATTTTAAAAAAAGAATGTCTGTTCAAGTTTATCCAAATGTGCCTACCTGCGCCGCCAAAAGAAGGGATGTTAGGAAAGCCCTAACATAAAATACCTTCAGATTAACAAAAACATTACACAAATGAAACAAACTAGAGCAAGGACCTTTCAAAATACCAGCAAAACCAAACGAAGGTTATTCTGCTGCCTTTAATGATGTTACATATGTTAATATGGAACATAACTATAAGTGCTCTATCAGCAGGGACAAGTGGTGGTCTCTTAGGCTACAGGTGTTGGTGCAACCGCAGCTTTACCTCTAGGTGTTTGTCTTTAGCTCTCGGTCTGTGTTATTAGCCGTAGGTGCTGCTAGCAAAATAAAAACACTACAACTCCCCCCACAGCCCACACCAGCTATGGTTCAACTAATAAGCTAAAATTAGCTCGTTCACATATGACAATAAAATAAAGCGCTAGTTGACTCGAAAAATCACGGATGAAGAATATTTAAATCGTTTACAGGCCGGATTTTTGATGACTACCTAAAGACAAAAGTTTGTATTCAAGAAAGGCGAGGGAAACTTTTTCTCAACAGCTGAGCCGAGCAGATAAAAAAAGGAATGCTTAAAAAAAAGTAAAGAGACATTAAACATCTGTCTAAACAGCTCCCATGTAAAACATCGAAGGGGTGTTTAATTACTTTAGTTATGAGTCCAAGCACAAAAAGACCGTTGATATTGATTCTGATTAAGCCGTTGTATTTTTTTTAATTTAAATAAATATTTTGAGTTAAAAAAGAAACTCAACAGGATAAGAATATGAAGGGAAAAGACAAATTGTTTAAAGGGAATGCTCAGAAAGAGGTTTTAAGAGCACTAAATGATATTGATTTAGAAGTCATTGACCCAAAAAACGTACGGGAAAGTGTTTTCAGCTATTTCTCAATTCCAAGTAAATAACAATGCCCCGCCATTAAAAGTATGTTGCTGTTTTAATGAATTTTAAACAATAAATGAAGAAAACCTAGAAGTCGGGTCCAACAAACAGCGACTTTTTTTTCCCTAATGACTTAACCCTGGTTGGGCAGACGAACTGCTTACACTTTTTTGCCCTGCCGCGAAGAACCCAAAATAGAGCTCGGGTTTGGGAAGGCGGTCTTAGAGATCAGATTAAAAAAGGTAAGTATGGCCCATTGTTTGGGAAGGCTTACATTCCCCTACTCCACATTATTGCAAAAAAAAGCAGTTTTTAAAAAAAAAAAAAAGCAATAAATGTTTTTGTGGTGTGTTCTTGCAAGGCGCATTATATCCGCAAAAACGAGGAGAGTGTCTAATAGAACCTTTCAGCAATGATCTCAAACTTTTGGGGGTGTCCCTTTTCCGTTAGTGAGACCAAATTGATCAGTTTGAGAAAAAACAAAACCCAAAAACTGTCAATGTCTAACTGGGGTGAGGAAACAAATCTACGCCATTAAAGTGTCAAGAACGTAACGTTGGCGAACCAACAAAACCCAGTTTCTTAATGTGAGTTTACAGCAGGGGTGCCACATTACCCTTGTCGCACAATAAGTAACTAAAGCGGCATACTTCAAAAAATCTGGCAAAAAAATTCTTAGAAAAAATTTTAAAAAGAAACCCTCCCTCCAGCCGCGCTTTAAATATAAAACATTTTAAAAGTTCTGTATGTAATACGAACAATTTCGCCCCCGCAGGATAAAGCTATTTTAAAAACTGGAAACGAATGCAAACAAGTCCTTTGTTTACGCAACTTTTATCGCTTATTGTTTCCCTTATGAAGGGCCAGCGCCACAAAAATTCGAAAAAACAGTCTTAAAAAATCATCAGATTTTTTCATTTGCCTTCATTATTGTTGGTCGGATGGGGTCCATTCAGAACCAAAATTATTAGGGGTCTAAGCTCAAATACTTCTTAGAACGATCCAAGTGCGTTAAAAGCTGTTTAAAAAACTAAAATTTTTGAAATCAAATGACTCCTGAAGACAAAAGCATATGACTCGCCACTCACTGTGGATTTGCGGGATTAGAACTCAGTGAAGAAGCAACGAATCCACCGTAAATAGACCATGATCAATTAGCGGAAAGTTCAGAGGAGCAGCGCACAGTAAATCAATCTTCAACTAAAGTTTGATCCTAAGACATGAAGCTGCCCATCTCTTTCATAACTTGCGAGTTACCGACTCTCAAATTCTTATAATGAAAGCAGTGGTACGATGCCTTCAGGGTGTCATGCATTGCACAGTCATCAGAACAGTACATTGCTTTAAACTCAATAACATTCTTTTTATGACTCTATGCTACACTGATGGGTTCATTAGAGTCACTGGCTATGTCCCTAAATCCTGCCCAATAACGGAAGAACATTTTGACTCAACTCTTGTTAAGAAAGGGCGTTACTCCTTAATGAGTACAATGAACATTTGGGAAAGGTTTGATGAAGACACACTTCCTCCTAAAGGCGCGTTCTTTTCTAGTCTCAGAGAAGAGGACATCATGATTCTGATTACCAGCAAGCACAGATCGTGCAGAAGTTAGATTGTAAAACGATGGAGAACTATCATGATTCATACTTGAAAGGCAGATGTATGTTTGGTTGGCGGATATTTTTGAAAATACAGAAAGACCTGCATGAAACATTACAGCCTGGATCCCGCGCATTACATTTCTGCCCGCCCGGGATGAGTTGACGCTTTCTTAAAAGTTAACAGGAGGTACAGATTGATTTATTGTCAGATTTACCAATGATTACAGATGATTGAAAACGGATTGCGCGGAGGAAAAAGTATGGGCGTCGCATCATTACGGTAAAGGGGCAAACAACAAATACATGGACGACTATGATCCGAGTAAAAATCCTAACTATCTTAAGTATTTAGAAGCAAACAATCGGTTATGGTAGGCTATGGCACAATCACTTCCATTACGTAACTTAAAAATGTACACAGGACCGTGATCCAATAATAATCAAAAGCATGAAGTGGTAGGGCAGTTTAACGCCTGATCAACAGCGGGCGGGTTTCATTCAATAATTGACTTAGAATATGCCTAATGAACTCCATGACCTGCATAATACTATCCATGGGCAGCAAAAGTCTAAAGAGGGATCAAGAGAACCACCTAAACTTGTGCCTAATCTTCGAGGCAAAAAAAATTATGTCTGTCATTACAGACTTCATACAATTTTAATTTAAGACATTGTTTGAAGTTGACAGCTGTTCATCGCATAATTGCTTTTGATCAGAACATTCATGAAACCATAACATTTCATTAAGAACACTGATCTCAGAACACATACACATATGCTTCAGAAAAAACATTTTCAGCTGATGAACAACAGCTGTTTTGAAAACTATGGCGAGAGAATCCCCACAAGCCAAAGAGGTCAATTGGTCACCAAGAGAACGAAGCAATTAAGCTGACTTCTAACCTAATTTTATCAGGACTTTCAAAGATTTCATGATCAACCTTTTTTGGCATAATGATGAAAAAAAAGAAAAGTCAAATTGGACAAACCTGTATTTATTGGGTTTTACTGTTTTTTAGAATTATCAAAGCTTTTGATGTTAGAGTTTCTTTAATGACTACTATAAGCCCTTGTATCCAGAGTCCAGAGTGCTTTAACCACAGATACAGATAGTTTTTGTTATAGATATCCCTACTGAAGATATCTATAAAGACATGGAAATCGAAGATGCTAAAGTCAGGCATGGTATGATACATCTGATTATCCTAAAGATTCCGCCTTTGCATCAATTACTAAAAGAAGGTATAGAAAGATGAAGGATGAATTTATGCTGGAAAGTTGATCAATGAGTTTTGTTGGTTTAGTCAAAAATGTACAGTAATTCGAGCCAGATAAAATCATTAAAAAGCAAGGAAAATCTCGCAGCTTGTGCAGTCAAACATATCACTTGACAACTAAAAAGAAGCATTGTTGGCATAGACGTTTCCATCAGGACAACGTAAAACTGCATCTAATCTACATGAGATCAACACAACATGTAACGAAAGAAGTCGATAGATAAACAAACACAAAACGAGTGTTTTGTTAATCCAAGTTTTTCATATTCAATTGGGCACTGGAGGACCGCATAAACAGGGGGGGTTATAATTTTCATCAACTTTTATTATAAGAACAATCATAGCTTTCATCCAATTCATTTAAATCTTTTCTCATGTTTGCTTGATGCGTTCGAATTTTTTTTATTATTTCAAGATATTCTTTTTCCCAATTTGGGGGTTGAGTTGTAGGTGATCTGGATGATTTAGCATGCATTGATTAATCCCGAAAATGTTTCCTTAATAGCATTACACGCATGAAATGATTCCCGTATCATTTTCAAGGTCTCTTCCTTTACCATTCTTGTTTCGTTCTGCACTTCCTTCTGAGCTTCCATTTTAAACTCAAATATATTTACGTAAATTAATTAAAGCGGAACTGTGTCTGGTGGGATTATCTGCAGTTCTTCCTTCGCAAAAGATCTTTGAGGAGCTGGTTGTTTTGTCGTGTCAGTTTCTCGTAAATAATACACGGGTGGATTCATTTTTACAATTCTTTTTATTTCATACGGATCAACACTCCAAACTGGATCTGTTGCCCTGATGCGAGTGTCCCCTTCTGCTTCCCCCGGTAAATAAAGGTACCTTACTTTTAAACCAAACGGTAATAGTTTGCCGGATGAAGACTCTACTTCAACAACATTTATTGTTTTTCTTTTGATTGCTTGTACTGGTTTTAGTCCTTTAAATTCTTCATTATTCATTGCGCGCAAAACTGAGGGCAGTCTTCTAACCCATTCTGTGTTGCGAGAATTGTCAATCAGCTCTCTATGATACTGGTAGGAGAAAAGTCTTTCAGCTAACTGTTTGTTAAAGTTTTCAACTAAAGCCTGTGATCTGTGAACACCTGGAATGCCTCTTTTAATGGTAACTCTATGTTTCAACAATAATGATTCACTTGCCCTTTAAATTCTTTTCCATCATCGACTTGAATCATGCGAGGATAAGTTAAAGGGCCCCGTTGGTATATCAGTTGTATGGCAACAGCAACAGCAGAAGCACTCTTTTGTGTTAATGGTTCCGCATCTTTGTATCTTGAAGCTATGTCAATGACTGTGAGTGCGTACTTAAATCTTTTTCGCCTAATCGTATCAGAGGGTAAATATAGAAGATCCATTTGATGGGTGTCGTTCGGTATTGTATTCACAAAGTGCGGTCTCTGTATTCGTTTGGGTGCAGGTAAATAAATTTGCCAAATCGCTTGTTTAGATAACCATTCTTTTGCTGTTTGTTCACTGACGCCTGCCGCTTGGCTTAGCTTTTTGATTGCCGTGATTCCCTTCCAATATCCTTTGGGCGAATAATAAATTTTGTTCATTTTTATTCAGCCAATATTATGCGCAACAAAATACACAACGGTCATACCAAAGGCAATAAACGCGATTTCTTGCATCTTTTGTTTTTCTGATGGTTGATAAAAGTCACTGAATTTTGGTGGAGGCAATGTCTCGATTGGTTTGCCTGTTACAAAATAAAATTGTTTTATTGCTTGATCAACATCTTTAAATGTGTAAGCTGCATGCCCCGTTTTTTTCAGTGTGTTATTAATAAAATCTAACTGCTCAAGTCTCTGTTTTTCATAGGCGTCTTGTGCAGCTGCTAGTTGCTCCATGCTTTGTTATGTCTTTTTCTCTCGCCGTCATCCCGCAGTTTACTAAATGCGAAATTACTTCCGCTAAAAGCAAGCGCATTAACCACAGCGCCGCCTATCATCATTACGAGTGAAGCCATTTTTTATAAATGTATTTTTTATTTACATATTTATACTGTCTGGAATTATTCCTTGCTTGACTAGAAAATCTTTCGTGGCAAACGAAGCTGTAATGTAGCAATTAGCTTTGCTGAATCCTCAAAGTCTAGTTTGGCCAAGATCTGCTGGTTTAATTCTTAACAAGCTTTTACCAAGCATTGAGTATCCTACACTTAGACCTCCAATAAAAGCAGAATGGTATACAAGGTTGGTAACAGTTTTTTCGGTGCTCATTTTTAGAAAATAAAATAATTATAATTAATAAAAAACATGAACAGTGATGATCTACTACAGCTACAAGGCAGCCTAAACCTTCCTGAACTTATGAACGACCAAGTTGATGGCCAAGCTGTTATGCCCCAAAGGAGAGGTTGTATTCTTGGCGGCGTGTGGAAAAACAAAAACAGTTCCCCGGAACTGAATTCAGCATTGAACAGATTCAACAGATGTCGCCGCAAGACATTTTAAAGTATCATAACAGGTATGAAGCGCAGCTGGGGTCTAGAATGGTGAAAAGTGTGGGGCAAACGGTTCTTAGTTTGTACACTAAACTAGTCAGTAGATTTGCTCCCATTGATTCTGAACAAGATCTTACGTATGATTTAACGCAAGATCCGGTTTTAACAAAGTCATTAGAGTCTCATAGGGTGTGATTGTATTACAGATTGGAACATTGTTATCGCCATTAATCATGGGGATTAATAACTTTTAATCTATAGATTTTATTTCCCTTCAAAATGACCGAGCCAGAAAATCAGCAGAATCAGAAAACACTGAATCGGTGGAGAAAGTAACCAAGCCGAAATCAGCAGAAAACACTGAATCAGGTGGGACCAGTGAAAAGCATCCTGGGGCGTGTTAAAGCAGGAAGAAAATTGCAGAGTGGAACCGACAAAAAAAATTAATGTTACAGAAATAACTCATAATGAAAACATAGCACCGCCAACGCCAGAACAAGTTGATTTCAATGCCAGCTCTAAAAAATCCATGTGATTCAAGACATACAGCGCCAAAGTCTTCATGGAATATTGAAACTTAAAACTGTTGCCTTTTTGGCGCCTTGCTGCTGCTGGGGGCGGTTTTACTGTTATAAAATATATAAACATGGCAGCCAAAACAAAAGCAATCAACAAAAAATCTGAACCGCTAAATACAAAAAACAACAGCACGCCAGCAGCGCCAATAACAAAAGATCATTTTGATCATTTCGATGGAATAATATTTTAAGAAACTTAAATTAAATTTTTTTTAATAAAAATAGAACATGGCGTATTATAAAATGATGGTGTCAATAATATAGACATGGAGTCTATAAAAGAACATTTCATAGACCAGAATTGTAATCAATGCGGTTGCTTCGGATGTAAGAACTCATTAAGATCTATGCTGACCAATTACACGCCAAAGACGCTGAGCAAGACATCCTTAAAGATGACGCGTTTTTTGAGGCGTGTGTGTACTATATTTAGACACCTACTATTTAAGATAAAAACATAGATTGTATTGTTTTTTTGATAATTATAAGATAACTTGAATAAGAACTTGGTTGTACTTAAAGGATGACTTAGTTATGATCTTGAGGTGACTTAATCAAGAACTTAATTAAGAACTTAATCAAGAACTTATTAAGAACTTGAAGTAACTTAATTAAAACTTAATTAAGTTCTAATTAAGAACTTAGAAGTGACTTGAAATAACTTGATGGTGACTTAAGTTAAGAACTTAAAGGATTGAGTGTGTGCATGCGTGGGGTGGGGGTGGGTGGGTGGAGTGGGGTGGGGGGTGTGCATGCGTGGGTGGGACAAAACACACAAACACCAACAAACAAACAAGAAGTGGAACTACTAGGACCACTTCTTGGGGTGACTTGAGGTGAGGGCGTCAAGTGTCTCAATGTGGAGGTTGCCAAAAAGTGGAACTACTAGGACCACTTTTTAAAAATAGTAACAGTTACGCGTAACCACCTCAAAACAGCGGCTAGGCTGTTAAGGCCACAGGGAGAGGGAACTTGGTACTCTGCCAAGCCGGCGCTCTGGTAAGATTTGCTATCGATCATGATATTCATTTCACGCAGTCTATCCTAGACCGCGTAACAACATCTCTTTCAAATATATCAGCTAATCTCTGTCTTGAATCAACAAGCTTTCAAGGCGCTTGTGTAGTTTATCAGTAGTAGGTTCTCGTTTTTCTTTCTCCTCACCTTCCAAAAAGCAATACTTCTTTTTAACTTAGGAAGTAAGAACTGGGCCCGCCTGAATTTTCTTTTGTTTAGATACTCCGTCATACACTTGTAATAAAACACATGATCATCTAGCAAGAAGCAGTTCCTCTGTGAACAAACACGACCGTCTGCATTGAGAGCCATTGCTAAACTGAAAGGCGTTGGTTGGGGATCGTCATGTCCGGTCACGTTGGTATTGCCCCTTGCCAGGTCATAAAACCCAACACCGCAAATTAAGTGATCAGGCGCCAGCATAATGACGGGGGCTCTGTATTTCCATGCATAGTCGACCCGGAGATAAAGAAAACCCAATCCCCACTTAACTAATTAAGCTCTCTGGTTTAAAACCGCGTCATTCCAATCGCCAGTAGTTCACAAAACTTGCCAGCATAACCGTTGCTTTACGAGCTGCTTCAATCATTTTTCAAAGTATCTTATATTTTCATGTAAAGCATTCTTTTCTTCCTCTGTCCACAATTCTGTTGGTGTTGGCAGCGGTAATGGGAGATTTTGAGCTTGTTGGAAAGTTGTAGCTAATTCCATGCCTTCCACACCCAAATAATTTAATCTATAAGTTGTTGAAAAGGTATTTGTGATTCAAGAACTTTTTCTAACACAGAATCCGCACTGTCTTATGAAACTGCAGCTATATTTTGTGCCATATGCAAACACTTCTCTCGCAGAAAAAGCACCGTCTTCACACCACCACAGCACTGGGAGAAATAAACAACACAAGTGCTGGGCGGAAATGTCGTCACTACTAATCAGCTGATTCTATCTAGTCTTGTGATTGGCCGGCCGTGACATCAGCCCACCGAGTGATCCGAAAATCGTCATGTCCGGCCACGTAGTAAGTAATCCGATAGTGCAAAGTCCTTAGGTAGGCCAGCAACTAGCAATTAAAAGCTTACCTGCCCCCACCGTTGTCGTTGACACCGCCCTGACAGAGTTGGCAGTACTGAAAAGAGAGCCAACCTCTTCCAAGTTCAGCCGTAGGAACGGAGTGAAGGGTTCTAGAAGGCTGGGCGGGAGGGAGTGGGGTGAAGAGGGGAGGAGGTGTGGCAGTATTGATTTTTGGTTTGACAGTTTGTCAGCAGGCTGAGCGACCGTTATTTTTTGGTTATTAAAAGAGAAT
>CM031606.1:16681946-16684446 GCA_018398815.1 Conus ventricosus
TGTCAGTCTGTTGTCTGTCAGTTTGTCTGTCTGTCTGTCTGTCTCTCACTTTGTCCCTCAGTCTGTCTGTTTTGGCTGGCTAGCTGGCTAGAGCTAGCTTTCCCTCTCTCTCTCTCTCTGTCTCTCGCTCCCCCCCCCCCCACCTCTCTATCTTTCTCGCTTCCATCCTCTCTCTCTCTTTCTCTCTCTCTCTCTCACTCCCATCCTCTCCCCCTCTCTCACGCTCCCATCGTCCCTCTCTCTCTCTCTCTCTCTCTCTCTCTCTCTCTCTCTCTCTCTCTCTCTCTCTCTCTCTCTCTGTCTCTCGCTTCCATCCTCCGTAGAATTTGTTAACATTTGTTGTCATCGCGTAGCACAGTTGGGATGTGGGGGTGGGAGATTCATTCAAGTATCAAGACCTTTTCCGACGATTTGTTGGTGGGGAACGCTCACAGAGAACGGCAACGACCTATAACGGTCTGTTTCTCTGTGATGATGACATGACGACGGGGTGTGCTGGTTTACCACACAGTGACGTTCATGAACTGATTTGAAAACACCCGAGAGACGCAAATACCGAAAGGATTCGACGGTTACATGGCATCCTGCTGGTGTCATACCCTTGGTAAAGGTGCGGTTCGGCGCTCACTTCTCTCTGCGGACCTTTGTCGGGCACGTCGGTGGCCGGAATAGCTCAGTTGGTAGAGCGCCGGACTCGTGATCCTGGGGTTGCGGGTTCGAATCTCCGCCGAACCGTTTCGGTACAGGGGGATTTTTCCCTCGGAGTTAGCATTGGTTCTGACTCCATTTCCCATACAGTCCTTCGAATGAGACTATAAACCGAGGTTCCGTGTGTGAACGCACGCACAACATCTTGCACACACGTAAAATCCCATCACCAACTTTCGGAAGAGAAGGCCAGTTTGGCCGTTGGTATGGATGACACGTTACACATAGCATGCACCCTGCGTGAAAAATGGAAAGAATGAAGGAAGTAAGGAAATTGAGAGAACGATATTGAACGATGTTGAGTGGATGACACGGGAAACGACTGAATGAAGCGCCAGCTGGCAGCTCTTCAGTCGGCACTACCCAGGTAGGCAGCCCGTTGTGTAAACGAGTTGGATTGTAAAGCGCATAGAGCTTGGTCTCTAGCCGAGAATAGGTGCTATATTAGTATTCATTAGTAGTAGTAGTAGTAGTAGCAGTAGTAGTTGCCTAACAGAGAGAATAACAAAGTGGGACGATCTCCTTGATAGCAATTAACCACTGGAAAGAACTGACGTCGAGGGGTCTGAATCATAATGAAAAACGGGTGATATTTCATTTCCAACATGAGCCTGAATGCGTTGTTCCCGTGAAAGGAGGGTGACAGTGCAGTTTAACCCAGAAAGGCGTTGACGTTGGAGAATGATGTCTTTTCGGTCTCGTTCCGCATCCACAGGCCTTCAGATGCCAGACTGGATGTTGGTTTGTGCAAAACAGAGCGTTGGCCATCGTGACGTCAGATATTGAAGTTCTTCCGGCGTTCAAATTGATAGGTAACGTTGCGAACAGAATTTAGAAAGCGAGGGGTTTAGTTACCGCCAAGGACACAGACAAACAGAGTACAGTTGCGAACAGTTTCCACCCCAAAACTTCTCCCTGAGGTCGATCAGTGGACAACGTAGTCATGTACACACAATTGCCATGGGGTAGTAAATCTTTGGGAAGGGTTTATCGCTTCATCAGTGTACCGTGATTGATTGCATTGAGGACCTACCATACAATCGCGACCATCGATTGGCATTAACGGGGTGTTTATAACTCGGCAGCAATAGCCAACAGTCATTTTCTCACTATATGTCATTGTGATGGGATTGGAGTGGGAGAGAGAGGTCAAAGTCGTGTGAAAGGTCAACCAACGTGTTTCCTGCACGTCACTCGAGGAGAAGTGTACCATCAGGCATGGCCCGAATGACTCGCCTCACGCCTGCAAGATTTTATCCAGGTCCTAGTCGCGACCGGATCAGGAAAAAAGAGGGGGAAATGGTCACGATTGTTCCATGAAGAAACAGGAGAAATGTCATGATTGTTGTTTGTAAGAAAGAGGAGAAATTTTACGACTGCTTCAAATAAGAGAGAGGGGAAATATCACAATTGCTCCATGTAAGAAAGAGGGGAAATGTCACGGTTGCTCCATGTAAGAAAGAGGGGAAATGTCACAATTGCTCCATGTAAGAAAAAGGGGAAATGTCACAATTGCTCCATGTAAGAAAGAGTCCATTGAAGTCAATTCTAGTTAAAAATGGTATTCAAAGTAAAATATTTAGATGTATGTAGTAAGAGCACGGGTTGGAAGTGGTGCTGAATTGGCAGGTGATATTAATTGTATGAATGGAGTAAAACAGAGAGAGGCTTGCAGTCCTACTTGATTTTCTTTATCTACCAATGAATAAGCTCTTGAAGTCATTATTTATGGAAGATATGGAGCTTTGCTTTCTTCTCGTGATGCTTTTGAATTGTTTACCACTTTGTTAGC
>CM031606.1:16689446-16691946 GCA_018398815.1 Conus ventricosus
GCTGTGTGTGTGTGTGTGTGTGTGTGTTGTGTGTGTGTGTGTGTGTGTGTGTGTGTGTGTGTGGTCCGTGGTCAAAAATGTGTTCCACTCGCTCCAGACAAAACTACTGGGTCGATCTTTCTGAAAATTTGTAGGTATGTTCATTATGGGTCAAGGATGATGCCCGACGTTTTAGTTTACCGTTACAGCCGTTACTAACGGCTGTAACGGCCTGTAACGCTTTTTCTTCTTTATGGAATATCTCAGAAAGTACTTGGCCGATCTTTCTGAAAATTTGTAGGTATCTTCATTATGGGTCACGAATAATGCCCGATGTTTTAGCTTACCGTTATAACTGTTACTAACGGCTGTAACGGCCTGTGACGGTTTTTCTTCTTTATGGAATATCTCAGAAAGTACTTGGCCGACCTTTATGAAAATTAGCAGGTATGTTCATTATGGGTCACGGATGATGCCTGATGTTTTAGTTTGCCCCGTTAGATCTATAGCCGGTACTAACGGTTGTAACGGTCTGTAACGGTTTTTCTTCTTTATGGAATATCTCAGAAAGTACTTGGCCAATTTATAAGCGGTTTGGATGATCTTGTGACAAATCGGATCCTCTGTCCATATGTAAGTGATGTAATGCTGAAAATGGATTAAACAACCGTTAAAAACCGTTATTCTGCCGTTATTTCTTATATATATAGGTGGATTTTAATGAAATTTGGTATATAGAAAGGTTTTCACACACAAATGGCACTTCTATATAGTGTTCCAAAATTTGACCGTTAAAAAACCGTTATTCTTGACATATTGTCCAATTTGGATGAAATTTGATATATACACAGGCTTTAGCCCAGTGAGGACTAAAATACCGGTTTCAAAAGTGCATATTGGTTATATAAGCGTTAAACCGTTATTTTGCCGTTATTTTTTATATATTGGTGGGTTTTAATGAAATTTTGTATATAGAAAGGTTATAACACACAAATGGCACTTCCATGCAGTGTTTCAAATCTGACCGTTAAAAACCGTTATTTTTGACATATTGTCCGATTTGGATGAAATTTGGTATGTACACAGGCTTTAGCCCAGTGAGGACTAAAATACCAGTTTCAAAAGTGTACATCGGTTAAATAACCGTTAAAACCGTTATTTTGCCTTTATTTCTTATCTCACAAAGCACTTGGCTTATTTATAAGCGGTTTGGAAAACTGGGAGTACGTTTCGCATCTTTTTTTCTTTTTTTTTAAAGTTGGGCATTTGCGAGATTCGAACTCGCAAAGTCTGACTGCAAATTCAGTGCTGCGCCACGGAGCCAACCCCACTCGGGGAGGGGGGGGGGGGGGAGAAGGCAGGGACGAACAGGGAAAATATGAGGGGGTGGGAGGGGGTTACGCAAATAACTGTGCGATATTGCACGGCCGTTAAAGACGCGCGAGATCGCGTGCGCGCTCGCACAGCACGCACGCATATTCTCTCTCTCTCTCTCTCTCTCTCTCTCTCTCTCTCTCTCTCTCTCTCTGTGTCTCGCACGCACGCACACGCACACACACACACACACACACACACACACACACACGCACACGCACACACACACCGAATTGCGTATGTTAAATCCGTGTTCTAGCAGACTTGACGTACAGACCAAATCTTTGCGTTGTGTGTGAATCTGTCGAAGACCAAGCACGTTTCTGTGTGGAGTCTACTTTGTCAACATGTATCACGCTTTTATCGAGGATGAAGTGGATTTTGTAATGGAAAAAAAGGCTGAATCTGAAACTAGGTTGCTTAAACTGCGCCTTTCTGAAGTTCACTTATTAAGTACAGTTTTGCTCAAAGCAAGAATTGTATGGGAACGTAACACGTAACTCATACGAAACACTTAATATATGCACTCTACACACACGTCATGTGCATGCAACACTCACCTGCAGCTCGAACTGGTCGAAAGCACGACAGAAAGCCAGTCTTGATAGTTTGTAATTTTAACAGTGTGTCTTATCAGCGTGTAAAGCAGTAACTGTAAGTGATCACAAGTTAAAGAAAATGTCAAGCTGAGATTTGGCTGAGAGCTTTAATCACAGATTTACGGCCATCACCACTTGGTGACATCTTCTTGCAAGGGATGGCTGGTAAGGTCTTCACAATGTTTAACATTCACCCAGGCTTAATCATGCTATAGTGGTGTATACTGGTAACTGCTGAGAAAGTGCCAGTGGAAAAGTTTACCACGGACTCTCTCTCTCTCTCTCTCTCTCTCTCCTCTTCACACACACACACACACACACACACACACACACACACACACACGCACAGTAATTATAATATGGACTCACTCTGTACACGTGTGGGTCGAAAATGCCTACAAATGCAGAAACCTCTCCCTGTCTCCCTCTGCCTCTGTCTGTCTATCTGTCTCTGTCTCTTTGTCTGTCTGTCTGTCTGTCTGTATGTCTGTCTTTCTGTCTGTCAGTCGGTCTATCTGTCTGTCTCTCTCAGTGTGCGTGCATGCATG
>CM031606.1:16694446-16701946 GCA_018398815.1 Conus ventricosus
GTTTTCGGATTTCGTTGGCTTTGGATGAGATCGGTTGGAAGAGGATTCTGTTTGATGCCTAGTTGGTGCTGACATGGTAGCGATAATGTACAGTACAATGTGGTGCAGTACAGTGCTATACAGAGCAGTACAGTGCAGGACAGTGGACGTGTAGTACAGAGCAGTGCTATGCCGCCGTACACGGTACACTACAATGCAGTACTGTACAAAACATCAATGGAGTATGCAGTAGTGCATTACAGTTCAGCTCAGTTGAGTACAGAGTAGAGCAGTACAGAAAGTACAGTTCAGTACAGATTAATATCTCACAAAAAACCAGTACAGTATAGATCAGTGCAGTATAATACATTAGATAACAATATATATCAGTACAGTACGAAACAACAATGCAGTACAGCGCAGTAAAGTACAATACAGCATAGTGCAGTACATGTCTGTACAGTGCAAAACAACAGTGCAACACAGGGCGTTACAGTACAATACAGTTTGAGGAAGTGCAGAGCAATTCAGCACAAAAAGTATGGTGGAATACAGACCAGTACAGTACAATATAGGACAGTGCAGTACTGAGTGATACAGTAATATACAACACAGTGCAGTACAGTACAATACAACACAGTTCAGTACAGTACAATACAGCACAGTGCAGTTCAGAGTGGTACAGTACAATACAGCACAGTGCAGTACAGAGTAGTACAGTACAATACAGCACAGTGCAGTTCAGAGTGGTACAGTACAATACAGCACAGTGCAGTACAGAGTGGTACAGTACAATACAGCACAGTGCAGTACAGAGTGGTACAGTACAATATAGCACAGTGCAGTACAGAGTGGTACAGTACAATACAGCACAGTGCAGTTCAGAGTGGTACATTACAATACAGCACAGTGCAGTACAGAGTGGTACAGTACAATACAGCACAGTGCAGTACAGAGTGGTACAGTACAATACAGCACAGTGCAGCACAGTGGTACAGTACAATACAGCACAGTGCAGTACAGAGTGGTACAGTACAATACAGCACAGTGCAGTTCAGAGTGGTGCAGTACAATACAGCACAGTGCAGTACTGAGTGGTACAGTACAGCACAGTGCAGTACTGAGTGGTACACTACAATACAGCACAGTGCAGTACTGAGTGGTACAGTACAGTACAGCACAGTGCAGTACAGAGTGGTACAGTACAATACAGCACAGTGCAGTACAGTACAATACAGCACAGTGCAGTACAGAGTAGTACAGTACAATACAGCACAGTGCAGTACAGAGTGGTACAGTACAATACAGCACAATGCAGTTCAGAGTGGTACAGTACAGTACAGCACAGTGCAGTACAGAGTGGTACAGTACAGTACAGCACAGTGCAGTACAGAGTGGTACAGTACAATACAGCACAGTGCAGTACAGAGTGATGCAGTACAGTACAGCACAGTGCAGTACAGAGTGGTACAGTACAATACAGCACAGTGTAGTACAGAGTGGTACAGTACAGCACAGTGCAGTACAGAGTGGTACAGTACAATACAGCGCAGTGCAGTACAGTACAATACAGCACAGTGCAGTACAGAGTGGTACAGTACAATGCAGCACAGTGCAGTACAGAGTGGTACAGTACAATGCAGCACAGTGCAGTACAGAGTGGTGGTTCAGTACAGCACAGTGCAGTACAGAGTGGTGCAGTACAATACAGCACAGCGCAGTACTGAATGGTGCAGTGCAATACAGCACAGCGCAGTACAGTGTGGTACAGTACAATACAGCACAGCGCAGTACAGTGCAGTACAGTACAATACAGCACAGCGCAGTACAGAGTGGTACAGTACAATAAAGCACAGTGCAGTACAGAGTGGTACAATACAGTACAGCACAGTGCAGTACAGAGTGGTACAGTACAGTACAGTACAGTGCAGTACAGAGTGGTACATTACAATACAGCAAAGTGCAGTACAGAGTGGTACAGTACAGCACAGCACAGTGCAGTACAGAGTATGTGTGTGTGTGTCTGTGTGTCTGTGTGTGTCTGTCTCTCTCTCTGTCTGTCTGTCTGTCTGTCTGTCTGTCTGTCTCTCTCTCTCTCTCTCTCTCTCTCTCTCTCTCTCTCTCTGTACACTTATCTGTCTACCCACTCCCTTAAGCTCGGTCTATCGCTTTCTGTCTTTCTAACTGTCTGTCTGTCTGCTGTCTGTCTGTCTGTCTGTCTTGTCTCTCTCTCTCTCTCTCTCTCTCTCTCTCTCTCTCTCTCTCTCTCTCTCTCTCTCTCTCTCTCTCGCTCGCTCGCACTCCTGCCACTTCCCTACCGTCTCCCTTTTCTATCTCTGCCTGTAACTATTTTTCAGTGTATTTCTACATTCTCCCTGTCTATTTCAGAGAGAGAGAAAGAGAGAGAGAGAGAGAGAGAGAGAGAGAGTGTTGTGGTGTGTGTGAGATGTGCGTGCGTGCGCGTGTATGTGTCTGTTTTATTTCTGTAGAGGAAGGGAGAGAGAGGTGAGAGAGAGAGAAGAGCGGGGGGGGGGGGGGAGGAGAGAATGATACATACTGCGGTTATGTGATTGCAGGGTGGAACAGTAGAACAACAAGCAGTAGCTGTGGCCTTAGGTGAGGAACGGCATGATCCACACATTAAGTGTTATGGTGTGTGTGTGTGTGTGGTGTTGTGTGGTGTGTGGTGTCTGTGGTGTTTATGTGTGTTTGTGTGTGCGTGTGGTGTCTGTGGTGTGTGTTGTGTGTTTGTGTGTGATGTGTGTTGTGTGTGCGTGTTTGTGTGTGTGATGTGGTGTGCTGTGTGTGTGTGGCTGTGTGTGTGTGTGTGTGTGGTGTGGTGTTGTGTGTGTGTGTTGTGTGTGTGCGTGCGTGCCTGTGTAGAGTACGTTTGCAGTTCGTTTCGTGTGGTTTCTGTTCTGTTTTTCTTTACTTCTTTCTTGCTTTTTTTTGTGGTCCGTGTAATTGTATTTCGTGAGATAAGATTTTAACGAAATAATCTTAGCGTTGTTTGAGTATGGTTATGCTAACGTAACGTGTGTTGTAGAGATGTTAATGCATGTACAGACGTGAATGCGTGTACTTGGCCTGTGTGTAGAGATGTTAATGCATGTACAGACGTGGATGCGTGTACTGTGGCCTGTGTGTAGAGATGTTAATGCATGTACAGACGTGAATGCGTGTACTGTGGCCTGTGTGTAGAGATGTTAATGCATGTACAGACGTGAATGCGTGTACTGTGGCCTGTGTGTAGAGATGTTAATGCATGTACAGACGTGAATGCGTGTACTTTGGCCTGTGTGTAGAGATGTTAATGCATGTACAGACGTGAATGCGTGTACTGTGGCCTGTGTGTAGAGATGTTAATGCATGTACAGACGTGAATGCGTGTACTGTGGCCTGTGTGTAGAGATGTTAATGCATGTACAGACGTGAATGCGTGTACTGTGGCCTGTGTGTAGAGATGTTAATGCATGTACAGACGTGAATGCGTGTACTGTGGCCTGTGTGTAGAGATGTTAATGCATGTACAGACGTGAATGCGTGTACTTTGGCCTGTGTGTAGAGATGTTAATGCATGTACAGACGTGAATGCGTGTACTGTGGCCTGTGTGTAGAGATGTTAATGCATGTACAGACGTGAATGCGTGTACTGTGGCCTGTGTGTGCACGAACAAAATACGGGAGGGGTTGAAGACGGGGGGGGGGGGGGGGGGGGGTTTTCTTTTTTTTAGAATATAGTTCACATTAAAAAAAAAAAGAACAGGTACAAGTAAGTTGGAGTTTGGAACCTTTTGACTCGCTTCAATGTTTGGCCTTTAACACTTTATCGACGCATAATTGTATTTGAAAAGTTCAGTGCCTTGTCATTGAGCCTGAACGGAAGTCGGAGGTGGATGTCAACTCGGTGAAAATCTACGCGGTTTTTTGTTAACAGTGTAATTTTGTGCAGCATATTTTCTCACAGTAACAAAGTCTTATACTAAAACTACCCAACAGGAATCAGGACCAACCCTACAAAACATTTTCTATTGATGTCTTAAAAAAAACAAAAAGCATTGAAAAATAGCCGACGGAAATCAGCACACTAGACAGACAGACAGACAGACAGAATCCCCCATGAACTTATGAAAACGTGGGGTACCAAACTAAAACGAATTCAGCAGAAACCAACGCAAATACCAGGAGAAAGAACAATCTTCCCGACACTCACAAGGAAGAAGGCCTGAAACCAGACCTGAACCTTTGCCAGGGGAACGGGGTCAGAGACAACGTCTTGAAAGAAAGGGGAAAATCTCCCCGTGAAGCTTCAACAGAAGACGAAGAGAAACGTGGGCCCTTTGTAATGCAACTTTCCCTGACAGCGGGTCGCACGCCACAAGTAGAAATACGCACTGTCAAGTGACAGAGGCCCGTAGTGGAATGGTTCAGGTGTTTGTCTTGGTTGGAGCTATGACCCTGAGTTCAAACGACTCGCAAAGTCTGTGGTCATTTACATCTTGAAAGCCTCCTCTGTTCATCCATCAATAAATGGGTGTTTGATTCAGGGTAGCGAAGGTTAAGGGGGGGGGGGGGGGGGGGGGAATGGGCTTCGACTTTTATCATGCCGGGCATTCCCCGGGCACGGTGAATCTTTGAGAGTTCAAATCCCCCACGGCCATTACCTTCTGGAGCTTTAACCTGATTTTAATTGTATATATTCCATGAAGGCATCTTGAGGCATAGCATGGTCTTCATACCAAAATTAAATCAGTTATCAGCTCTCACAAAACTAGTACCTTCTGGCCAATCGTTTCACAGGTGTTTGAAGGGTCCCTTCCGATGAGATCCACCACACATCTGTGAAACCATGAATCACTCTTACCAGGCTCACGTCACATTTCTTCATCTGTGATCCTCTCTTTACGCGAGCTACACTTCCCCAGAGAGTCCCATGTGATCCTCTCTTTACGCCAGCTACACTCCCCAGAGAGTCCCATGTGATCCTCTCTTTACGCCATCTACACTTCCCCAGAGAGTCCCATGTGATCCTCTCTTTACGCCAGCAACACTTCCCCAGAGAGTCCCATGTGATCCTCTCTTTACGCCAGCAACACTTCCCCAGAGAGTCCCGTGTGATCTCTTTACGCCAGCTACACTTCCCCAGAGAGTCCCATGTGATCTCTTTACGCCAGCAACACTTCCCCAGAGAGTCCCATGTGATCCTGTCTTTACGCCAGTTACACTTCCCCAGAGTCCCATGTGATCCTCTCTTTACGCCAGCAACACTTCCACAGAGAGTTCCATGTGATCCTTTCTTTACGCCAGCTAAACTCCCCAGAGAGTTCCATGTGATCCTTTCTTTACGCCAGCTATACTTCCCCAGAGAGTCCAATGTGATCCTGTCTTTACGCCAGTTATACTTCCCCAGAGAGTCCCATGTCTCTTTACGCCAGCTACACTTCCCCAAAGAGTCCCATGTGGTCCTGTCTTTACGCCAGTTAGACTTCCCAGAGAGCCCCATGTCTCTTTGCGTCAGCTACACTTCCCCAGAGAGTCCAGTGTCTCTTTGCGCCAGTTAGACTTCCCAGAGAGTCCCATGTGATCCTCTCTTTACGCCAGCAACACTTTCCCAGAGAGTCCCATGTGATCCTCTCTTTACGACAGCTACACTTCCCCAGAGAGCTCATGTGATCCTGTCTTTACGCCAGCAACACTTCCCCCAGAGAGTCCCATGTCTCTTTACGCCAGCTACACTCCCCAGAGAGTCCCGTGTGATCTCTTTACGCCAGCTACACTTCCCCAAGAGAGTTCCATGTCTCTTTACGCCAGTTACACTTCCTCAGAGAGTCCCATGTCATCTTCTCTTTACGCCAGCTACACTTCCACAGAGAGGCCCATGTGATCCTTTCTTTACGCCAGCTACACTTCCCCAGAGAGTTCCATGTGATCCTCTCTTTACGCCAGCTACACTTCCCCAGCGAGTCCCATGTGATCCTCTCTTTACGCCATCTACACTTCCCCCAGAGAGTCCCATGTGATCCTCTCTTTACGCCAGCTACACTTCTCCAGAGAGTCGCATGTCATCTTCTCTTTACGCCAGCAACACTTCCCCAGAGAGTTCCATGTGATCCTCTCTTTACGCCAGCAACACTTCCCCAGAGAGACCCATGTGATCCTCTCTTTACGCCAGTTAGACTTCCCCAGAGAGACCCATGTGATCCTCTCTTTACGCCAGTTAGACTTCCCCAGAGAGACCCATGTGATCCTCTCTTTACGCCAGTTAGACTTCCCCAGAGAGACCCATGTGATCCTCTCTTTACGCCAGTTAGACTTCCCCAGAGAGACCCATGTGATCCTCTCTTTACGCCAGTTAGACTTCCCCAGAGAGACCCATGTGATCCTCTCTTTACGCCAGTTAGACTTCCCCAGATAGTCCCATGTCGCTCAACTTGTCTACTTGAAACCACTAAACATGAAGCATGATGTGCATATGGAACCGGAAACTATGTGGAGGGAGGGAGTATTGCTTTTTAGACACATTGTAAGTTCTGATAACAACCCCAATGTGTTTGTTAGTATGTTCTTGAAACCTTACTCACAGCCTTGGAGTGTTAATGATTGGTGTGTTACCTGCACGTCTCCCGGCAGCGCCGTGCCCAGGCGTTGCGAGGCAAGGAGAGTTATCCCACTTCTTTGCGGTCCATCTTTCGCTATCTCCTTGGGTCGCCGCACCGTCTGTCGATCTTTGGTGCGACAGCGGATCAGAGAGACTGGGCTGATTTGCACTGTGTATGAGAGATGGCGAGTGTCAAAAGCTGTGCTTCGTAATGTTGCTCATGAAGAGTATTATCACAAGGAAATAGGTTATTATCGGGTATCCATGTGAATGATAAGCCAAAACACACGGAAGCAAGGTGCAAAATCGTCTTCAGATGTTATAAAGGAATAGACATTAAAAAAAAAAGAAAAAAAGAAATGCACAAATCCGAGTTAATGTGGAAATATCTGAATGAGACGTAGTTGTGGAAAATATCTGGTCTGTTTCATACTGTGTATCAAACTAAGCGTTGCTCTGTACCTTGCTCCTGAGTGTCTGTGTGTATTGGGGGCTTATTTTCAGTAAGGATGAAGTGTGTTTCAGTCTCCATGTCAATATCAGACAATAGATGTAAATCATATATCTTCTTTGAATTAAATGCCATAACCTTAACATGATTTTATTGTGATGTTGATAGTCTTTGTGGCGTGGAATGTGATAATGAGTCACAGTTGTAATTATGACTGGTTTTAACTCGTTAAGACCTAGGACACTGTATACAAAACAAGAAACAAACAAACACAACAACGAAACAATGAACCTTGTTTTACATCTAGCAGTGAATGGAACTGTCACGACAATGGTCAGCGTGTGCGTTTATATCAGTCACACTTTCCTCTTTAATGCCTTATTTCCTTTATCTCCCTGAAACGCATGGTAAGAGTGCTGCATGCTATGGTGTACTCCATTCTGCTGCCTGCATGCCAAACAGGAACTCTCAC
>CM031606.1:16704446-16706946 GCA_018398815.1 Conus ventricosus
TTAAGTTTCGTTGAAATCACGAGCCTCCGTGGTGTCATGGTTAGCATACAGGATTCCCGGCTGGGAGGTCATGGGTTCAATTTCCCACGGAGCATTTATTTGGGGGATTTTTTTTTTTAAACCCCGACCGGCTCCTTTCCAGAGTTGAGTGTGCTGTGGACTCTGTTGGGAAGACTGGGACCACAAATTCGAGTTCCATCCACTTAAGGGAGGGTTGCTCAAATTTCCTGAACAAAATACTGTGGATGTTTGTATCTCTCTGGCCTCGTTGACGCCTGGATATGTTATGAAAGTAAGCTCAGGATACAGCCCTGTCATGCAGTCTCAGGATACAGCCCTGTCATGCAGTCTCAGGATACAGCCCTGTCATGCAGTCTCAGGATACAGCCCTGTCATGCAGTCTCAGGATACAGCCCTGTCATGCAGTCTCAGGATACAGCCCTGTCATGCAGTCTCAGGATACAGCCCTGTCATGCAGTCTCAGACCAGACCAGAACTCCACAGCATCACGTTCATCGTCCTCAGCAATCAGCAAAAACAGTGTCAAAGTCTGCGGACCTTCACGCCCTGCTCTCATGGTGACCTCAGTTTCAGCATCACGTTCATCGTCCTCAGCAATCAGCATAAACAGTGTCAAAGTCTGCGGACCTTCACGCCCTGCTCTCATGGTGACCTCAGTTTCAGCATCACGTTCATCGTTCTCAGCAATCAGCATAAACAGTGTCAAAGTCTGCGGACCTTCACGCCCTGCTCTCATGGTGACCTCAGTTTCAGCATCACGTTCATCGTCCTCAGCTATCAGCATAAACAGTGTCAAAGTCTGCGGACCTTCACGCCCTGCTCTCATGGTGACCTCAGTTTCGATGTCCTCTTCACGTCGGAGCGCTTGGTCAGTTCCATGGCGCGAGGTCGCCTGTATCGGCTTGTTCTTGGGGGCTGTCGTTGGACGGACGTGATGCCCCCCCCCCCCCCCCCACCCCCCACCCCCTTGTCTTGCGTATGTTTGATATAAAGAGGCACTGCTAGACGCCACCGAAATGACTCGGCATTTGTGCGGTGTCTTCTCTAGTAGATTGCCACGCGACGACTCGACATTGACTGCTCCCTGTGGACTTCCACTGCTTGTCTGCTTTGGAAGCCCGAATAGCTCAGTTGATAGAGCGCCGGACTCTTAATCTTGGTGATCCTGGGGTTGCGGGTTCGAATCTCCGCTGGGGCGTTTCGGTACAGGGGGATTTTTCCTTCGGAATTAACATTGGTTCTGACTCCATGTCCCATACAGTCCTTCGAATGAGACTATAAACCGAGGTTCCGTGTGTGAACGCACGCATAACATCTTGCACACACGTAAAATCCCATCACCAACTTTCGGAAGAGTAGGCCAGTTTGGCCGTTGGTATGGATGACACGTTACACATAGCATGCAGCCTGCGTGAGAAATGGAAAGAGTGAAGGAAGTAAGGAAAATGAATGAATGATATTGAACGATACTGACTGGATGACACGGAAACGACTGAATGAAGCGGCAGCTGGCAGCTCTTCAGTCGGCACTACCCAGGTAGGCAGCCCGTTGTGTAAACGAGTGTTGATTGTAAAGCGCTTAGAGCTTGGTCTCTAGCCGAGAATAGGCGCTATATAAGTATTAATTATTATTATTATATATTATTATTATTGTTATTATTATTATTATTGTTATTATTATTGTTGTTATTATTATTATTATTATTATAATTATTGTTATTATTATTATTATTATTATTATTATTATTGTCTGCGACGGGACTAACCAGGATGTGGCTGTGGACGGGGAGCCGGCATGAGCGGCGAGGGGAGGGGGGAAACGGGGAGGGGGGTACCAATGCCGCCGGATTGGCGCGGACGATGAGGCAGAAAAAGTAAGTGTTGTTGACATGGGTACAGTACGTTGTGCATGGTGTCGGAGTGTGCCGGCTGAGAGGGTGCCGCATCAGTTTCTCATGGCTTCATTCCCGGGTCATAGTCTTTTGACCGGATCCCAGGTCCGCCCTTCGAATCGGATCTCGCTCTGATCCACGGATCCAGTCTAGATATTCATGGGTCCGCTGCTTGTGCCGCATTCCGTCTTTCCACCCCAAGTACGGTAAAATCGGTGACGTAGGTTTTGCACAGAGCCCGGAACCACCCCCTGCAACCAAATCTTAACGACACATCAGCACCAAACTTCAATGGCTTCGTCTCTTGGCCACATTGTTTCATGCCACCAAGTTTTGTGGAAAGGTTCAATGGGTTTTTGTGAAATTCTATACATAAATCAGAAAACTAACGGACGCGGGTGAAAAAAAAAAGACTGCTTGTTGGAGGTAATGTTTGACAGCCTTGGTAGGTGGTGTCCCGTGCATGCTGCGTGCGACAGGCAACAGAACACCACCGGAGTGATTCAACGGCAGTGCAGCGTCTCCGTTGAGGGGTATACTCACGTGACTTGTCTCTGATCGCGACAGGACGAGGCTTGCTGATGATG
>CM031606.1:16709446-16711946 GCA_018398815.1 Conus ventricosus
TATTTCCGATTTAAAAAATGAAAAAAGAGACAATTTCTGTGCTTAAATTTGTGTACGGCATGTACTTGTGTATAATCGTGTTTGAAAGACGAAAAATCACACCCTTTTTAATTCATCCTTCAACATCCCCCCCCCCCCCCCCCCCCCCCCACCCCCACCCCCTTTGCTATTTCTTCTCCACTGTCCCAGAGAAACGCCAGGGGTCCACCATCAAAGACTTGGACAAGATCGACCGTGTCCTTACCTTTCACCTTCAACCCCTTCGACCCCGGCCTGCCCTCGACCACCCTGGCCCAAGGGGCGCAACTCTTTGCCGGCAAGGGGAACAACCACGGCGGCAAGGGGAACGACTGGCAGGGCGTCATGGATCGCTTGGCGGGCTTCGGGGAAGGGTTTGAGGCGGTTCTAGCGTCTTCGGCCTCCTCGCCGGAGGGTTCGGAAGGAAACGGGGAGGGAAAATCCGGTGTTTCAAAGAGATACCCGGTAAGACTTGCAGGTGAAGGTAGACCTAGGCTACGTGTATGTGTGACTGCAGGGTTGGCACAGTCCTTAACGGCGCTTATTGGCTCGGATATGTGTTCATCGACTTCTGACGGCCTTGCTGGTGCTTAGGTGAGGCCAGAAGGTGCTCATCAAATGATGCATGATCCTTCCCGGAACATTCTCAGGTTGACGAGTTCTAACTCATGTTGTTGCTCCCCGCAAACGGAAAGCATCATCGACAATCAGATTCTGAAACCCTTGTTAAAAAAAAATCAAAAAAATCGGCGAACATGAAGTTAAACCGGAAGTAAAGCCCATCAGCATGACGGAAGTTGCCTGCACCGTAAGGGAGATAACTGCGCGGATTTGTGCATCGCGTGGTTTGAGCATCCATCGTAGATCTGGCAGTGAAGGAAACGTGACATAAGATAACGCTCTGAAACTCCTTCTAAAGCTGTTTCTAAGGACCTTATTGGGCGTAGGGTCAAGCGAACAGGGTTCATGATTGAGATTAGTTCTTGGTATGTATTATGCATGAGTAACGTATTTTCATGCCCATTTTTGTTGACTGCATTTCGGATCCATTGAATCGTGATATTCACTCCACGCCAGTTACTGTGTATGAAATGATGTCTCCCCGGTAGTGTCTTCACTTGGGTGGTCACTACCATGATTGTTACTGCTGACAAGTCGCTTGCAGGAGTCGAAACTGGAGTCGAGTCTGACACATCCGAAGCCATCTTTTCTCAAGGAGAGTGTTTGACTTTTTTTTTTTTAAATGTTGTTAGAGGACTTCGTTCTTCGAATCAAACCACTGCGATCTACACAGCTTTGTTCAAGCAAATATTGCGATTCACACATGCATGAGCTGCTTGCCTGCTATTAAAAACAAAATATCCAAACTCTTCTTTTTGTCTTACAAACGCGAGGGAGGCTAGGGCACTATGGCGATTCCATTCAACACTTCAGTCTCGAAACTCTCCAGGGGGTTGACCCATAGATCCTCAGAATGAAAGCGTCGGGCTGCAACCGCTCGGCTGTTGCCGCCTAGGTGAAGGGTAGCGGAAGGAGTGTTGGTTTGATGTTATATGATTTCGTGCCATCGTGGGATGCGCAGTTATTGTGCTTGTTTACTGTATACTGATCAGTGTTCTGAATCCACTTCAGATTTTATATCATACACCCCTACCCCCCTCCCGTCCTCCGCGCTTTGCCGTGTGTGTGTGTGTGTGTGTGTGTGTGTGTGTGTGTGTGTGGCGCGCGCGCGTGCGTGAGTGCGTGCGTGTTAGGAGGATGGGTGAGATGCAAGAGGAGACTCTGTGTGTGTGTGTGTGTGTGTGTGTGTGTGTGTGTGAAGGGGGGGGGGGGGGGGGGTTAACATGGGCAGGTTTAGGACTTCATTCGGCTCACGACTTCCATGCAGCTTCTTCGTTACGAATAACCTATCCTCCAGAACCTCTGATTAATTGAACTCTCGACAGTTTTTGAGATTTTTGCATTTTGCATGACGGATGTTCTTTTTTTTCCGTAACATTCTGCGCATTATTTCCAAATAATAATATTTTTGTGATGAATGTGCGTATTTCGGGTTTTTTTTTAGGCAATATATTGCTTCAGATAACAAAAATGTTGTTTGAAATACCATCATTCCAGGAAGAAAACCGTCGATCACCAGTGATCGAAATTCAAGGGAAAGAACTGAAGAGAGTGTTAACAGGCTGTTAATCTCACCATCTGCTTGCCTTGCCTTGCCTTGCCTTGCCTTGCCTCGTCAACCTGGTACTGCCACCACAGGTGTCTCACCTAGAGTTCCCTCCATCAGGACACTCCACAATGATAGGGGCTTTTGTGGCCTTGTTGAGGCCTGAGGCCAAAAATAAAAGTGTGTTGAGTCCGTTTAGGCCTTGATGATTTGTAAAGTAAGGTATTTGTGACGGCATTGTTTGGCGGCTGATTGATGTAAAAAGGATAATGTCACTGTGAGTTCAAGAGTACCTAGTCGTTGTTTTTTTCCCCA
>CM031606.1:16716946-16731946 GCA_018398815.1 Conus ventricosus
GCGTAAAGTGAACGTCCAGGGCCAGTTGGATAGACTGACTATCTAGAATGACAACACGTTCACAAGGGATGCGAAAATTACCATTTTTTTCTTACTTTTTTTTTTAATGTTTGGCACGAGCGGGAATGGAACTCGAAACGCTCAACTGGCTCTGTCAGGGCGCCATTGAGGCGCCCCCTGGCGGTTGGTGAGGGGATGGTCTGTTTTATGTTGCCGTCTTCAGCTGGTTGTCCAAGATAGTGATCGGGGCATAAAAGGCGCTGTGGAGACCACTACACACTCGCCAGGCTCACCCACCTCACTGTAACGAGGGTAGGGGAGGGTGTCAACCTCGGTGTAATGTCAGTGAGGAAGGACTAGCGCACAGCCCAAACACACTCACAGCTTGCTTACAATCTCATTCATATATCATGCATTCGTCACATCAAACCACTAGTAAAGTCTATAACTTTACTATACATGATCATAGAAAGAACATCAATGCATATAGAATCAAACAAAATAAAACATTCTCTCTTTCCTTGAACTTCACAAAATCATTTATCTAAAACATCATTAACTAACCCGGGTATAAATAGATTTCTACTTTACCTGGCCAGGTGATCTTAACTATTCACGAATCACTGTCTTTTCTTTTCTTTTCTTTTTCTTTTCACTGTCACTTTCACAACACGACACAACTGCCGGCACTGGTGTTGGTCTGATGGCGCCTGGTCAGGTGAGACTGTTGGCGTTGGTCTGTGGTTCTGCTTGGCGAAGTGACGCTGCCAGGTATGAGGTCGAACCCCCGGTTAGGGTAGAACAGTGACTATCAACATCGACCTGTTCTCCTTTCTTTCTTCCTGCATTAACGCATTGCACTCTCTCTCTCTCTCTCTCTTCTAGTCTGCTCTTATCAAATGGACATGGTTGCTTTTCTTTTCTTTTTTCTTTTCTTTCTTTTCTTCTTCATAAATTAGCAACTCTTTCTCTCTCTCCACATCTCTCCTCAGTCCTTCCTCTGCAGACTATCTCATGCTAATCTCTCAACTTGGTTCTCTTCTCTCCTCCCTCATCTCTCTCTCTCTCTGCCCTTCTCTCCTGCAGAGCTCCACTCAGAACCTCTCTCTCTCTCTGTTCGTTCTTCCCCTCGTTCTCTCCTCTCTTCATCTCTCTGCCTTTTCCCTCGTGCAGAGACTACACCCTAAAACCTCCTCATCTCTATGTCTCTGTTCGTTCTCCTCCTCTTCTTCCTGTAGGCGAGAGCCTACTCTCCCAGACTTCTTCCCCTCTCTCCCTGTCGTCCGTTTTCCTCCCTCCTCTCTCACTCACACATATTCCTTTATGCTCTAACCCCGTGTCCAAGGGCCAGTACCATTGGTCAGTATTTTTACCCCTGACACCCGAGGTTGTCTCCCTCTAATTCCATTGGATGTTCAAATCATGACAGTCCCGTCTACACGCCTTACTCTCTGTGGTGGTCAATTGGTCATTTAATTGATTACTAGATTTCACCCCCACCACACACTACCTTCCCCCTTCCCTACTTCACTGGCGCGGTGTTGGCTTAAGTGGTGGACACTGGTCAATCTAAATTGGCCAGCTGAGTCTGGGTAGGCACCACGACGTCCGAGTAACAATGACGTTGGTTCCACAAAGTGGCTAGATGAGCTTGAGCTCGGCTCTGCGACTCGTCTCGCTAGACATCGAGGCGTCGGTCAAAGCTGCTTAGTCAGACTGGGTGGGTCGGACCGTCTCGGCGAAACCTCTCCACTAAGCTTAATTGGCCGGACCCGACCTATGGGCCCGTCTTTCTGACGCCTAGAATGTTTGAGTTTGGACTTAGGTCCGAACAAATTGGCTGGCGACACCCAAGTTAGGTTGTTTCCCCCAAGTTAGGTTGTTTCATTTTTTGTCCGTGACAATTTCCCCCTTGCAAAAGACCATGCTCCGCATTGTCTCAAAACAACGGTACAAAAAAGACAACAACCGAATTTGCTGACACACAGCTACACGCGCAAAGTTCGGAAAATACTTTACAACCAACGGTTTATAAATTATAAAATATACAATTAGTGAATACCACTCCAATGAGTTATCATTGACGTGCGCTCTTGCGTTATTTCAACTCATTCTATAACGACCTCTGTGCGCACTTATGCAATTCCCCTACCTGCGGATTTGCCATCTCTCCTTTTCACAATTCTTATGAAAAGCACAATATAAATATGATCGCGATCCATGACACTTCACTGAGGAATCTCCATCCTCGCTTATTGCAAATAATGCATCACTACACAAGCGACTGTATGCTCCAAGTATAACTACATCCACATGAACAAGTCTCACAAAGAAAATATGAACAAGTCTCAACAAAAAAAATAGAACCATAGCCAACTGGAAATGAACCCATATCCAATCAACATAACTGGAATCAACACATATTATCAACAAAGCACCCTGGATATGACTGACTTCCTCTGAGTTGCAGCTTGCTAGACTACACGACTTAAATAGTCAGCTCCGACATTCTGTCGACCGGGAATGTACTGCACTCGATACCTGTAGGGCTGCAGTGCCATTGCCCAACGCAGAACTCTGCTGTTTTTCAGCTGTGCCTCCTGCAGGAATTTGAGTGGTTGGTGATCTGTCTCTATCACGAACTCTTCCCATACAAGTATTTGTGGAACTTCTGCACGGCCCACACGACCGCTAAACACTCCTTCTCCACCGTTGCGTACCCTTCTTCACACTTTGTCAACTTCCTGCTAGCATATCTCACAGGAAACTCGACCCCTTCATGCTCCTGTAACAATAACTGCACCTATCCACCACCTGATGCATCTGTCCGCAACAAAAATGGTTTGGACATATCTGGTAGCTTCGAGATGGGACGGGAACCTAGTCTTTCCAACACCGTCTGCAGTGCTTGCTCTGCAGCGTCTGACCACTCGACCACTGCCGGTTTCCCTGCCTTGACCAAAATCACTGAGAAGGACTCGTGATTGCAGCAAAGTTTGGGACAAACTCCCTATAGAACCCAATAAAACCTAGCAGACTCCTGACTTCTGTTTTGGTCTTTGGTCTCTGAATTCATCATCTTCTCCACCTTTCCCCTTTCTGGCTGCTTTGTGTCACCTCCGACAACAAAACCTAGGAACTCCTACTGTCTAGCCCTTCATACAGTGACACATCCCTGTATGACTCTTCTGAGAACTTAGGCAACAAAATCTCCCCTTCTTCTGCTGGGTCTCTTTCACCTCATCAATGATTGCTGCTGCGCCTATGAAAATCATCAAAGACTCGGTCAGCCGTTTTACCGGATGCCGAGATGACTCGCCATGAGCGACTCGTGACCCACTGACATGACAGTGTCACGATAACATGCTGGTACCTCTAACTGAGTGTCACCTTACCTGTCTTCCCCTTGGTGAACACTCGGTACAACAGCCCGCCTTTCACAAGAAATTCTGTCTCACCTCCTCTAACCTCCTGTTTCTCTCCACCTCTTGCCAACTCCCAAGACTTCACGAGCGAAGGGTCTTGTTCCTGCGCTGCCCTGAACTCATCAGGCGACACATCTATGCCCGACTTCCTTCCTGGAACAACTAACGGTTTATCAACCCTTTCCTCCTTCTTGCTCCGTGTTTGAACTGCTGCCCCTGTAGCAGCCAACAACTCAGGATCCCCTGGATCCCTTGCACCTGGAATATTTCAATGATCAAATCGTGAAGGGGTTTCTCCATCACCAACGCAGACAACTCGCCTGAGAAGTAAGGGTACGTACTTCTATCTTAGCAACTGGAAACTCCCTCACAGTGCCATCGATTAGAGTACAGTCTGGATTTGCCCTGTCAAATCCCCTTTATCGACCAGCGTTGTTCGTACTACCCCGCATGAACAACCAGTGTCTCGTAACACTTTCACCCTCTGCTGGCCAATCCACCCTTCTTCCACTGGTAACGAACCACTCAGCCTAGTGCCCTCTATCCCTGACACTGACTGCTGTCCAGTGCTAGCCATAAGCTGCACTCCACCCTCTTCAGACTGAATCCCTTTTGGTTCCACTGCAGGTCGTTCCTTGACGACCCTTATCCACCTCTTGCAAGGCTGCTGCCTTCTGGAACCTCATGCGACAATCCTCGCCACATGTCCCTTCTTGTGACAAATGAAACACCTAATTTCCCTTTGCCCTTCCTTCTGCCCCACCACTGGGTTTGCAGACTTTGCAGAAAACTCTCCTAGTCTCCTTGCACTCTTCTCCCCTGTGCCTAGCACCTGTTTCTCCTGCACCTTAGTGCCCAAACGTGCCTCTCTATACACCTCTGCGAACTTCAACAACTCTCCTGCTGTCTCTGGCTGTCTCTCTTTCAAATGTATGGTTAACTCAGGGCCGCAACCTGACAAAATCTGTTCTTTCATAACTAGCTCTTTCAATTCAGTGAACTCCTTCTTCGTACCACTCAACTCTAACCATTTCTCAAAATAGTGATCCAAGCGTGCACCAAACTGAATGTACGTTTCCCCTGCTTGCAATCTAGCTGAACGAAATTTCTTTCTGAATCCTTCTTCTGTGAGGTCAAATCCCTTCATTAAAGACTCCTTCACAGCACCAAAATCAGACTGTTGTTCTGCTGGTAACGCAGTGAAAATCTGCAACGCCTTACCCGTCAGTAACGCTGACAAATGACTGCCCACTCTTCTGGAGGCCAACCCTGACTGGTCGCAAACGTTTCGAAACGACTGATGTATGCATCAATCGAATCGGTTCCTTCCGAGAATTTTGGCAACTTGGGTCGGGGAGCATAGCTGCGCACAGAGTCACTGGAAACTGAACTACCATCCTCGGTGGTCTCCCTTTGTATTCTCACTTTCTCTAATTCTAACTGAACCTTTAATCTTTCTGTCTCCTGCGCTTCCCTTATTCTTTCTGTTTCCTGCGCTTCCCTCATTCTTTCTGTTTCCTGCGCTCCTTTGGCCTTTTCCTGCTCTGCTATTTCCAATGCGACACGGCGTCTTTCTGCGCGTTCATCTCTTTCCATCTTTTGTTGGTTTTCAACAAATGCACGCAACTCATCTCCTGAGTAACCTAGATCACGAGCGACACTCACAAGTTGTTCAATAGGGGTGTTCTTTTCTTCCGCCATTATATCTTCTTTTTTTTTTTTGAACAAGATTTTATTACTACGACAGCCAAACTGGTGGTTTCCGACACGAGTGACGTAATAGCACAATCCTATGAATGATAATATTAGCTTGGGACAACGTAATTAGTTTTTTATAAGACGCCCAGCGCCTGACCCAACTATGAGAGCGAATTATAGGAGATCTGTGCGAAATGAGTACTCTGGGGCTGAAATGCCAAGCCTAGTATTAACTATCTTGGAAGCAATGCCAAGCCTAGTATTTAACTATCTTGGGAACATACAGTAAGACAACCCCTTGTCTTAGGATTACAATACTTGAATCCCACCCAGCTTCCTCTCTGAGAAGTTGAACAATTATAATAAATGGGCCAGAGTATCCTGGCAAGCTCGCCAATATAAATTGTCAACCTCGGTGTAATGTCAGTGGAGGAAGGACTAGCGCACAGCCCAAACACACTCACAGCTTGCTTACAATCTCATTCATATATCATGCATTCGTCACATCAAACCACTAGTAAAGTCTATAACTTTACTATACATGATCATAGAAAGAACATCAATGCATATAGAATCAAACAAAATAAAACATTCTCTCTTTCCTTGAACTTCACAAAATCATTTATCTAAAACATCATTAACTAACCCGGGTATAAATAGATTTCTACTTTACCTGGCCAGGTGATCTTAACTATTCACGAATCACTGTCTTTTCTTTTCTTTTCTTTTTCTTTTCACTGTCACTTTCACAACACGACACAACTGCCGGCACTGGTGTTGGTCTGATGGCGCCTGGTCAGGTGAGACTGTTGGCGTTGGTCTGTGGTTCTGCTTGGCGAAGTGACGCTGCCAGGTATGAGGTCGAACCCCCGGTTTAGGGTAGAACAGTGACTATCAACATCGACCTGTTCTCCTTTCTTTCTTCCTGCATTAACGCATTGCACTCTCTCTCTCTCTCTCTCTTCTAGTCTGCTCTTATCAAATGGACATGGTTGCTTTTCTTTTCTTTTTCTTTTCTTTCTTTTCTTCTTCATAAATTAGCAACTCTTTCTCTCTCTCCACATCTCTCCTCAGTCCTTCCTCTGCAGACTATCTCATGCTAATCTCTCAACTTGGTTCTCTTCTCTCCTCCCCTCATCTCTCTCTCTCTCTGCCCTTCTCTCCTGCAGAGCTCCACTCAGAACCTCTCTCTCTCTCTGTTCGTTCTTCCCCTCGTTCTCTCCTCTCTTCAATCTCTCTGCCTTTTCCCTCGTGCAGAGACTACACCTAAAACCTCCTCATCTCTATGTCTCTGTTCGTTCTCCTCCTCTTCTTCCTGTAGGCGAGAGCCTACTCTCCCAGACTTCTTCCCCTCTCTCCCTGTCTGTCCGTTTTTCCTCCCTCCTCTCTCACTCACACATATTCCTTTATGCTCTAACCCCGTGTCCAAGGGCCAGTACCATTGGTCAGTATTTTTACCCCTGACACCCGAGGTTGTCTCCCTCTAATTCCATTGGATGTTCAAATCATGACAGTCCCGTCTACACGCCTTACTCTCTGTGGTGGTCAATTGGTCATTTAATTGATTAGCTAGATTTCACCCCCACCACACACTACCTTCCCCCCTTCCCTACTTCACTGGCGCGGTGTGGCTTAAGTGGTGGACACTGGTCAATCTAAATTGGCCAGCTGAGTCTGGGTAGGCACCACGACGTCCGAGTAACAATGACGTTGGTTCCACAAAGTGGCTAGATGAGCTTGAGCTCGGCTCTGCGACTCGTCTCGCTAGACATCGAGGCGTCGGTCAAAGCTGCTTAGTCAGACTGGGTGGGTCGGACCGTCTCGGCGAAACCTCTCCACTAAGCTTAATTGGCCGGACCCGACCTATGGGCCCGTCTTTCTGACGCCTAGAATGTTTGAGTTTGGACTTAGGTCCGAACAAATTGGCTGGCGACACCCCAAGTTAGTTGTTTCCCCCAAGTTAGGTTTTTCATTTTTTGTCCGTGACAGAGGGGTCGGCTTGATCACGTTTACTACCTGTCTGTCTGTCTGTCTGCTGTCCCTCGTCTGCAGCCTCGTGAAGTCTCCGTTTTGTGAAGTGGAAGGTCTCCCGACCCTGTTAGAATCTCTCTCTCTCTCTCTCTCTCTCTTCTCCTCTCTCTCTCTCTCTCTCTCTCTCTCTCTCTCTCTTGTTAGTCAATCTGTCTGACTTTTTCTCTTTCTCTGTCTGTCTGTCTCTCTTCTCTCTCCCTCCCATCCCTCCCCCCCGCTCCCTCCCCCCTCTCTGTATCTCTCCTTAGCTCTTCAAAGGGCTGTTTGTAAGAGAAGCCCAGCTCATCATTTAGATTGATATTTTGTGTGCCTGTGTTTTTGCTCGGTATAGCATTTCATGCATGCCAAACGGACAGTCGTTTTCAATAGCGTTTGACATTCCACTTCAGGATCGATGCATACCACGCCACAGTCGCCTTTTCCCTCTCTCCTCTTACCCGCCCCGCTTTCCCCCTCCCCTGTGCTCTCGGTACTCCCCTGTGCTCTCAGTCCCCTCCTCACCCCTCACCCCCCCCCCCCCCCCCCCCCCCCCCCAAAAAAAAGGGCGCAAAACCGCTTTCCTCAGACGATCAGATTATTGTGGTTCAGTGTCACCTTGACCTTTAGTTAAATGATGGGGTAAAGGCGTGGGCCTTAGACATTCTTGGCCCGGTTTAATGAAACCAGAGATGTGAACTACGTCTCTGATGAAACAGACTTTTTAAAATTAAAAAAAAAAAAAAGCCACAACGCTGCCCTCTGCTCTGTGACCTTGACCCAGGGTCAGAGTCAATGTGTTAAAGGAGCGTGTCTTTAGCGTTCCAAACCGCCTTGAAATCGGTTCAATAACACACACACACACGCGCGCGCGCGCAACGCACGCACACGCACGCACGCACGCACGCACACACGCACGCACGCACGCACGCACGCACACAAAACACACACACACACACAACACACACACAGGGGAAGAACAAGAGGGCGTGCACGGAAGCACGTGGTAACGCGGGATTTGTCTGCTTTAAAGAACCGGTGTTTCCGGCAGTTCTATACATCAGCAGAGGGGGACATTGGAAATGGCCGAATATCATTTCAGTGTTTGGGCGAACGAAGAGTTCAAAATAGGGAAGTCGGACACTACAGAGCGTTCGGCTGGGGGCCCCCATCAGTTGAAGCGGCCAACATCTGTCTGTCTGTCTGTCTGTCAACCCCCTGCCACTGTCTCCGCGGGTTGTCGATGCCCTCCGGCTGGTGAAGGCCCCAAACATCCCTCTTGACTGAAGAGGGCCACCGTAGGGCGAAGTCAGTGGCCCGCCAAGACTCCGTGCTGAACTGACGGAGGATTTGTTGGGGAGAGGGAGTATCTCTTTCAGGTCACGATCTCTCGCCTCCCCTTTCCGCCCCCCCCCCCCCCCCCCCCCACCCCTCCCATTTCTACATTCTTCATCCCCCCCTTTCCCCAAATCCCCTCCGCTAAACCCACACCACACACACCACACCCCACACACACACACACAACGAACGAACGAACTCCCCAACCACCACACACACACACCATACACACACACACAGCACCCCTTCCTTTCCTGACCGGGGAGTGGGTCGCTATCATTGTTTCGCAAGGAGACAGCGAGGAGAGGGTAGGAATGTCTCCCGCGTCATTAAGAAGTCGGGATACCTTCAGTACGAAAGAAGTGGCCCGCAGTTTCGCTAGCTTCTCTGTACAGTGAACCGTAAGCCCAACCCAAAGCTTTTGGAGGCACCTGTTCACCTATCTCATACAGAGACCAGGCCACGTGATAAACAAGGAAAACCCCATACACGCATGCACGCACGCACGCACGCGCGCGCCAAAACACCACACCACACACACACACACCACACCACACACACACACACACACAACACACACCACACACACACGCACAACAATTTCACGCACAAGGAAACCTACACATACATACACACACACACACACACCAACAACCACCACACTACATACACACAAACACAAAACCACACATGGGGCGCGCGCGCGCGCGCACACCAAAACAAGGGGAGAGAGAGAGAGAGGGAGAGAGTATTTATTCATTTTGTGTGTGTGTGTGGTGGTGTGTGTGGTGTGGTGTGTAAGTGGGTGGATGCTTGTGCGTGTTCCCAGTGTTCAAACCATGCACATAAGATCGGTTTGTTTGCCTTTTTATAGAGAATCACAGGGACTGGATTTTTTTGGCTATTTTGAATATTGTTTCAATTGATGAGATTTTGAGGGGGGGGTTAGGGGGGCTGATCTGGGAAGGGAGCCAGGTCTTTGACGTCAGCCTTACGTGCGTTCCTTTGGCTCGATCGTTCCCTACAAGACTACGTATGACGCTGGCACGTAAAGGTCGGCAAATGAATGTGAAGACTCGTGAGTTCCTTCCCCTGGTCTGTCTGACCTTCCGCTTCCAGCCAGTGGCGGTCCTAAGGTCGGTCAGGTTAGGTAAAACTGAGAACGTGACCTGTCTGCGCGCGCACACACACATACTCTCTCTCTCTCTCTCCTCTCTCCTCTCTCTCTCTCTCTCTCTCTCTCTCTCTCTCTTCTTTTTTCTTTTTTTTTTTTTTTGCTGTCCCAACCTCTGCGCCACCTCAGTACACAGGCAGTGCACCCACGCCGCTCATTCCGACACCCCGTCCACAGCCAAAGCCTGGTCGACCCCGCCGCAGCCCCGGCAACGACAATCCACAGGGGCAGTCAATGTCAAGTCATCAAGAGGCAACCCACCGGAGGAGACACTGCACTGCTGCCGAGTCACTTCGGTGGTGTTCAGTGGCGCCTGTTCTGATCTAACATACGCAGGACACCACCTACTAAGCCCCCTACTGACGACAATAATTGCTTAGTCGCGGAGCCAGCGCGAGTGAGCTCTCCCTCCGGAGGGCTCCACCACGTCCGTCCAACGACAGCCCCTATGGACTCGCCGATACCGGTGACCCCGACGGAACCAAACCAAGGCCACAGACGTGGAGAGGACATCGGAATTAAGGTCACCATGAGAGCAGGGCATGAAGGGCCACAGAATTTGAGACATTTTTTTATGCTGATCAATGAGATTGAGGATGATTAAGATGATGCTACGGATTTCCATTCCGGTCTGAGACTACATGACAGGGCTGTACTCTACGCTTCCTTTCATAATATATCCCGGCGTCAACCAGGCCCGAGAGATACAGGCACCTGCAGTGTTGGTCAGGAAATTTGAGCAACACTCTCAGAAACGCATCCATTAAGTGGATGAAACTCGACTGTGTGGTCCCAGTCTTCCCAACTGAGTCCACAGCAAACTCAACTCTGGGTAGGAGCCAGTCGGGGCAGAAAAACCCACATGACTCTGATGGGATTCGAACCCACGACCTCCCAGCCGGGAGTCCGCGACGCTAACCACTTCGCCACGGCGGCTGGTATACTCTCTCTCTCTCTCTCTCTCTCTCTCCTCTCTCTCTCTCTTCTCTCTCTCCTCTCTCTCTCTCTCAAAGCGAGCTGCATTGGTATTATATGCAGGTCGTGCATATTTAATTGGAATTTTGTAAAATTACTTCTCAAACTGTTCGAAACACAAGACCAGCCTGTTTTGCTAAGTCGGGCCGGGACCTAGGTTCTTGGTAAATCATCATCCGTAAACAGTGTTCAGTTATTTTAGTTGGAGACAAATGTTGGGATCAGTTCAGGTACTCTTCAGTGATTTTGTTCATGGAGAGTTGGGTGGATTCCCCCAAGTGGTAAACTATGTTGTTTGTTGTATTCGAAACTGGCTTTAAATTAAGTAGATGGGAAGAGGGCAGGTTTGCCTCTCAAACAAACAAACGAACTGGACCTCAGAAGTAAGGGATATTCATTGCACATATGGTTTCCAGAATGTGGTGGGAAATCATACAATTAAACAAGACGTAAGTCGTAGTTTAATTGAGCTTATTTAGATTATAGTGATGGGAAAGAGCATTCACGTGAGATGCAGAGCACGGGAACATAGCCTCAGAATACATGGCTGGAGTTATCGGGAGTGGACCTTTCGAAGTTTTCAGCACAAAGTAGAAGGGCAGCCAGTTCATCATCAGCTGCTTTTAGTAGGGATGTGCCTGTTGACGATTCTGGCAGCTGCTGGTTGGTCAAGAGAAAGTTCTATCAGCAAAATTGACTGCAAACCTGTTGTGAATCAAACAAAAGCCTCAGCCAGTCTGTTATGGACAAAATTGAAAATGCAATGTAGTGCAATCATTCTGACAGCCAGCGGCCACATTTTACGAGTAGAAAATGTGTGAGTACGAAGTTTGCTAAGTTGTGAATAAAGTGTTGGAAACTCATTCTGCAGTCTTTTCACGTGAATGTGTTGAACCAATCGCTATGTGAGAAATAATAGTTTAAAATGGGATTATTTAAAGTATAGTGATTGGAAGGAGGATTCACATGCCCTCCCTTCACAGAATGTAAGTTGTGTTAGTGCTTTCGTCAATGAGTTAAGACAAGGATCGGTCGATTGTAGATGGCAGAAACTGGCATTTACACAGCAACGCTGTTGACAAGTTTTCAAACCATAGAAAATCCTAAAGTAATCCAAAAGAACCGTGTTTGATTTTGGATATGAAGAACTCTGCAAGAAATATTGCAACAAGATTTCGGTTGGATGTCTAGCTGAAAAGAGCACAGATCAAGGAACAAAAAATAAATGACAATATACAACACGTTCATCGGCGCAAGTCAGCTATTGAGAAGGAAATACGTTTCACGTAGGTTTGCTGTGAATGATATAGATTTCCGGATAATACCCTCAAATGTTACACTCATCCTATTCGTGTTAGGCTGTCATCATGAGGGGTGTCTGGAAACGAAACTACAATCAGAAACTTTTCTGTGCATCTGAAGAGAGCCTTCAGAAGAAGGGAAATTTCCCTGTCCTAAATACTGATGATTGCTTGTCGTGTCAGTTATAGATTCCTCTGGTACTGTACTTGTGTGGTTAAAACCGCCGTGTTGGCCACATCTCTTCATATGGGGCTTAAGCCTTTCTAAATGAAAGTCTGAATTCTGATCTCTCTCTCTTTCTCTCTCTCTCTCTCTCTCTCCTCTCTCTTGTGGCCTTGTTTGCTTTAAACCTGAGCACTCGAACACACCTTTGCATGATATTAGTGTCTGCAGACAGAGGAAGGAGAGGTGGGGGCTCTGGGTTCGGGGATGGGGGTGGGGTGGGGTAGGGGTGGAGTGTAGGGGTGGAGTGAGGCAGGGGTAAAAGAAGGTAGTGACGGGGAGGGGGGTGGGTGGGGTAGGGGGTGGAGTGGGGCAGGGTAAAAGAAGTAGTGACGGGGAGGGGGGTGGGGTGGGGTAGGGGTGGAGTGGGCAGGGTAAAAGAAGGTAGTGACGGGGAGGGGGTGGGGTGGGGTAGGGGGTGGAGTGGGGCAGGTAAAAGAAGGTAGTGACGGGGAGGGGGGCAGGTAAAGAGAGGGGGAGACAAGAAGAATCACAGCCTTGAGGACAGTCAACAGGCAAACGCCGAGCTGTCTCCCTTCCAATCACAGCCTTGAGGACAGTCAACAGGCAAACGCCGAGCTGTCTCCCTTCCAATCACAGCCTTGAGGACAGTCAACAGGCAAACGCCGAGCTGTCTCCCTTCCAATCACAGCCTTGAGGACAGTCAACAGGCAAACGCCGAGCTGTCTCCCTTCCAATCACAGCCTTGAGGACAGTCAACAGGCAAACGCCGAGCTGTCTCCCTTCCAATCACAGCCTTGAGGACAGTCAACAGGCAAACGCCGAGCTGTCTCCCTTCCAATCACAGCCTTGAGGACAGTCAACAGGCAAACGCCGAGCTGTCTCCCTTCCAATCACAGCCTTGAGGACAGTCAACAGGCAAACGCCGAGCTGTCTCCCTTCCAATCACAGCCTTGAGGACAGTCAACAGGCAAACGCCGAGCTGTCTCCCTTCCAATCACAGCCTTGAGGACAGTCAACAGGCAAACGCCGAGCTGTCTCCCTTCCAATCCCAGCCTTGAGGACAGTCAACAGGCAAACGCCGAGCTGTCTCCCTTCCAATCACAGCCTTGAGGACAGTCAACAGGCAAACGCCGAGCTGTCTCCCTTCCAATCACAGCCTTGAGGACAGTCAACAGGCAAACGCCGAGCTGTCTCCCTTCCAATCACAGCCTTGAGGACAGTCAACAGGCAAACGCCGAGCTGTCTCCCTTCCAATCCAGCCTTGAGGACAGTCAACAGGCAAACGCCGAGCTGTCTCCCTTCCAATCACAGCCTTGAGGACAGTCAACAGGCAAACGCCGAGCTGTCTCCCTTCCAATCACAGCCTTGAGGACAGTCAACAGGCAAACGCCGAGCTGTCTCCCTTCCAATCACAGCCTTGAGGACAGTCAACAGGCAAACGCCGAGCTGTCTCCCTTCCAATCACAGCCTTGAGGACAGTCAACAGGCAAACGCCGAGCTGTCTCCCTTCCAATCACAGCCTTGAGGACAGTCAACAGGCAAACGCCGAGCTGTCTCCCTTCCAATCACAGCCTTGAGGACAGTCAACAGGCAAACGCCGAGCTGTCTCCCTTCCAATCACAGCCTTGAGGACAGTCAACAGGCAAACGCCGAGCTGTCTCCCTTCCAATCACAGCCTTGAGGACAGTCAACAGGCAAACGCCGAGCTGTCTCCCTTCCAATCACAGCCTTGAGGACAGTCAACAGGCAAACGCCGAGCTGTCTCCCTTCCAATCACAGCCTTGAGGACAGTCAACAGGCAAACGCCAGCTGTCTCCCTTCCAATCACAGCCTTGAGGACAGTCAACAGGCAAACGCCGAGCTGTCTCCCTTCCAATCACAGCCTTGAGGACAGTCAACAGGGAAACGCCGAGCTGTCTCCCTTCCAATCACAGCCTTGAGGACAGTCAAAGGCAAACGCCGAGCTGTATCCTTCCAATCACAGCCTTGAGACAGTCAACAGGCAAACGCCGAGCTGTCTCCCTTCCAATCACAGCCTTGAGGACAGTCAACAGGCAAACGCCGAGCTGTCTCCCTTCCAATCACAGCCTTGAGGACAGTCAACAGGCAACGCCGAGCTGTCTCCCTTCCAATCACAGCCTTGAGGACAGTCAACAGGCAAACGCCGAGCTGTCTCCTTCCAATCACAGCCTTGAGACAGTCAACAGGCAAACGCCAAGCTGTCTCCCTTCCAATCACAGCCTTGAGGACAGTCAACAGGCAAACGCCGAGCTGTCTCCCTTCCAATCCCAGACGTTATCAGACTTGACTAATCGCGTTCTCCGACACATTCATGTTAGTTGTCAATAAAAGACAGAGAGAGGAAAACAAAGACCAGATTTAAACCACCTTGAGTCTATTCAGCTTCTTCTGTTTGAAATCCACTTCATTCTTCGACACGAACGGATGATTGTGTGTTTGAAGAATCAGGCTAGAGGTTAAAGGGAAAGCTCTCCGAATGATGTTCAGCCATCGTTAATTCCCCCTTCCATGCTCCAAAACTAATGCGTTCTCTGATTGGTAGGGAGAGCTACGGCGTTCATCCTGTCTGACGATTCGCAGTATCCTCCCTCATGAGAGTGATCTCCCTTGCGCACTAGTTACAGTGTAGGCCCAAATCGCTCTATGTTCTCTTTTTGCATCACAGCTGCACGTGGCTTTTGTCGCAAGACCAGCCAGTACCAATAAATGTTCATCGCACTGTCCAGCCCTTGATCTACACCATACCTGGCTCTGAGTGGTTCTCACCTCCGTTTTTTTGTACTCCCAGTTCATATAGAACAGGAGTATTTTACAATGAACGAAGAAATGCTGTCTGTGTCTGTCCGTGGTCAAAATGTGTTCCACTCGCTCCAG
>CM031606.1:16739446-16751946 GCA_018398815.1 Conus ventricosus
GTATCCTTTATCTCTCCCCAAGCCGATACCAACATAACACGGTAACAACAGCAGCAGACGTATGTCCACGGACTATCTTTTTCAAGACTGGCGTAGCGCTGGTGATCTGGACTTGTTTGACAAAACACGCAGACGACAACCAGAAACATTATTACGCAAAGGGTGTGAACCCGATTCTTAGCGAAATCCGGTAGAAAGAACAGAATGTTGTTTTAAGACGAAACGATGACATTTCGTTTTTCCGACGCATAGGGTTAAGAATCAGCAACTGTCGTATACCTTTGTACAGTCTTCAAAGCATTGTGTTGTTTTTCTTGTGTCCTTTCGAATATTTTGATTAAGAATTACCAAAATCAGACAAACAAAAGCAAAAGAAATACATATAGATATCATCATTGTACCTTTCCTCTCAATTCAGACATGGAGAAATAGTACAGGGCTTTGATAGTCGTTCGGTCTCGTCGTCAAAGCAATTTGTCATGTAGCCATTCTCCAAAGGTCTTCCACTAGACCTTCTTTGCGGGTGAAAACACACACACACACACACACACACACACACACACACACACACACACACACTCGTTAAACAAATAGGTCACCGAAGAGACAGGGACGCAATGTATGGCTTTTCAGGTGCGGTTAGATGATACACAACGTCTTTCTCTTGCGGTCACCTGTTTGGCTAGTAAACTCCACTTACGAATGCAGGAGCCGTTTTCACTTACCAATGGTATTTCCACGTTGTGGAAAGTGTATATTATTAGCTATGCTGTGCTCTTTTTCAGCATTCACTTTGTTTCTATCTTGTATCTCCTCTTCCTCTCATGTGTTTGATTTTGCTCCCCCCCCCCCCCCCCCCCCCCCCCTCCCTTCTTTCCTCCCTCTCTGATCCTCCGTGATCTGTTTTGTGGCATTATTCCCACACCGCTCCTGTTGCTTTTCCCATGACAGCCACACCCAGGGTAAGTTGTGTGGCAGTCTTGGCGCCTGCAGTCAGGAAGGAGCTATAGAGGCCCCACTGGCACCAGATGGTCATGCGGAAACCTGCTGCACTGCTGCCGAGTCCCTTGAGGTGGTGTTCGGTCACTCCAGCCTCATCATCAGCCTTAAAAGATCTTCGTAGTCGGCTCTGCGTTTTTCCGGTATTTTATATCCGCCCCCCCCCCCCCTCTCTCCTCTCTCTCTCTCTCTCTCTCTCTCTCTCTCTCTCTCACTCTGTCTCATGTACGCGTGCGCGCACACACAAGAGAGAGAGAGAGAGAGAGAGAGAGAGAGAGGCAATAAGTTGAGTTGGATTTCAATTGTTAAAAGCTCGGTGACTAGATTTGACCTGACGTTTTTGATCTGGTTCGACATTGCACCATTGTTTCCGAAGGGATGACAAATTGATCTACCAACTGCGTCATGCCGGCAGCGTCACATTCTTTTCTTCTGGGGTTTTTTTTTTTTGGTTTTTTTTTTTCCTCCTGGCGTTCGTTCATCTTAGAATGAAAATACTTCAGTCAGATTTTACAATACAAAGATCCTTGAAATTTTGGATAAATTTGCTGCAGTCTCAATGCATAATGTAAAAGCACATGCCTGCATTTGTGAAAAATCCAGCAAAGTATGTTAATGAAAGGCGAAAAAGGGCTACATACTGTTGTGTTAGTGGAATGTTTGTTTGTTGCGTCGTGAACGGTGGCGGCTGTGCTTTGAATAATGTGGTGCATTTCAAACTTGTAACATTCATTCCTCTTTATGTATCTTATTATCGCAGTGATTTCTCTGCGCACGCGTCCGTAGTCGGTAAGGGGCCTTGCCTATCTGCATAAACAATATGTGTGGGTGGGCGCGCGCACACACACACACATACACACATTCACGCGCGCGCGCGCGCGCATACACACACGCACGCACACACACACACACACACACACACACACAACACACCACACACCACACACACACACACACACACACACACAAGACACACAGACGCACCCTTTTTCACAGCGCGCGCGCGCACGGCAACCAACAACAAACAGTTCACACACACACACACACACGGCCACACATCCATGCTGTATACCCCGAGAAGGGGAAAGAGATAGGGGCTTGGTATACCCGGTTTATACCAAAGCGAGTGTCTCACGATATCACATTGTTCGGCGCGTCTTGTTCCGCCTTGCTGTTCGTCCTGTGGGCCACGTTCTGGGTTCACCCGACACCGGGGAACATCGACTGTACACCGACTGTCCAAACCTTCTTCCCCTTCGTTGGACCCTGTGTGCCCTAGTCTGCGGCAGTACACGGGGGCGGGGTGGGAGGGAGGGGGGGGGGGAGTGAGAGAACACCGGATCGTAATTTTTCTTCGATCAAGGATTGAGATTTAGTTTTATTCGATCAGAGAGAGAGAGAGAGAGAGAGAGAGAGAGAGATGAGAGTTTACTGATTTTAAGCAGTTGTGCGAACAGGTCGTTTAACGGTATGCGTCATGGTTAGGAAAAGAGAGAGAGAGGAGAGAGAGAGAGAGAGAGAGAGAGGGAGAGAGAGAGAGAGAGAGAGAGAGGGGAGAAGAAACACCGGAGGATGAGTAACAAATCAAATGTGTTTTAATGTACAGTTGCAAGATGATCATGTTCAAAATGATAAAAAATATCTTGCATGACGTGTGTGTGTGTGTGTGTGTGTGTGTGTGTGTGTGTGTGTGTGTGTGTGTGCGAGAGAGAGAGAGAGAGAGAGAGAGAGAGAGAGAGAGAGAGAGAGAGAGAGAGAGAGAGAGATTTAAGAAGGCGAGAGGGAAACGAAAAAGCAGGGTAGGGATGAGGGGTTGGGGGGGGGGGGGGGCGAACTGGAGGTGAGGCGTGGGGAGGGGATGAAGGGAGTAGCGAAGAGGGATGGAGGAGAGAGGGAGAAGCCTGGGTGAACAAAGAGAGCTGATGATTCCTACTGCTCGTCCATCGACTCGCCATCAACAGAAACACACACACACACCCTTTAAATGTGTGAGGGCCTTCCCCCCATCCTCTTCGCCCTCATCTCTCCTGGCTTATCCCGCCCCTCCATTCCCAAAGCACCCCATCTTAACTCCCATTCTCTCACCCCCCCCCCTCTCCCAACCCTCTACTAACCTTTCTTCTCTCCCCCCCCCCCCCCCCCCCCGCGGCCTCACCCCACCCCCGCTTCCCGCCCCCTCCTCCCCCTCACGGGGTGGGGGTGGGGTGGGGAGGGACCCTGACCCCCCGACCACTTTAGTCTTCGAAGACTGAAGACTATCTTCTTCCTGTGGTACAAATCTCACCTCGATACCCCTACCCACACCACTTTCCCTCTCCTGCCTCCAACTCCACCCCACCCCCACCTCACCCCCACCAAATCCTCTTTCCCCCCGTCCAGTACCTGTAGCAGAAGCGGGGAGCGTTCAAGCAGGGCTACGTTTTCCCTGCGCTGTCCTTGCTGTCGTGGTAGTTCGCTACTACGCACTCTGGCTGGCTGGACGGGGATTTGTGGAGGCGTGCGCGGGATGAGGAGCGTCACCGCAGACTACGGTTTGTACTGTGTAGTTGGACACACGGCAAGAAGAAGACTTCTACCCTATGTTACTTTACGCTGCAGTGACAATGACTGTCAGTCGCCGTCAGTATGTGTGTGTGTGTGTGTGTGTGTGTGTGTGTGTGTGTGTGTGTTGTGTGTGGAGAGAGAGAGAGAGAGAGAGAGAGAGAGAGAGAGGAGAGAGAGAAGTGAGAGAAAGAGAGTGTGTGGTAATCGCGCTTATGCGTTTATGTATGTATGTGTATGCATATGCGTGGGTGCGTATGTGTGTGTGTGTGTGTGCGTGCGCGCGCGTGTGTGTGTGTGTGTGTGTGTGTGTGTGTGTGTTGTGTGTGCGCGTGTGGTGTGCGCGTGTGTGTGTGTGTGTGTGTGTGTGTGTGTGTGTGTGTGATTTTAAGTATGGTCATCCGCACTTTTTCCCCTTGGCCCTAAATGCATTGCTGTGTTAATTCTTGCCTCACTCCGTGCGCATGCTGTACGTTGAAACAATGGAAAAAGACAAATCTTGAATGCCAACAAGACATTTTCATTTCACAAGGAAGTTTTTCTTCCATCGCGACCATCGCGAGGGGTTACGTGAAATCGACATGTTGCACACTGATTCATTTAAGTCACAATAAGCTTTCAATATTGGATTCAGCTAAATGAAATTTTAAGTTCTAAAGGTTGCTCGACTGAACAAAGATGCTTGGTACATCAGAATGAATGACTAAATGTTTAAGAGAAGAGAGAGAGAGAGAGAGAGAGAGAGAGGAGAGAGAGAGAGAGAGACTTACAGTGACAGAGAGAAGAGCAGAGAGAAAGAGAGCAGACAATGACGTGACAGAGAGAGAAGAGAGAAAGAGAGAGAGAGAGGAGAGAGAAGAATCTGAAATCTTTAATAAGGATAACTGAATAAGCATTTCAATACTCTTTTTTTCATCAGGTCCTCAAAAACAAAGCAAAACCACGTCACAAATTGAGAGAGAGAGAGAGAGAGAGAGAGAGAGAGAGAGAGAGAGAGAGAGAGAGAGAGAAGAAATGGGAACAACCAAACGTCCAATGTATTCTGTTTGAAAAATAAAAACGTGAAACTTGTCACGTCAGGATTTGTCACAACATTTCATCTCCGTGACAGATTAAAAAAAAAAAAGCACCAGTCATAGTTGGTGGCCAGCTATAAGCGCTTCGTGTGTTGCCCATCTGAAGCCGTCACGAAATCAGAGAATACGAATACAGATATGTGATCGCTGTTTTTCCGGGTTGCACAATTTCCACAGTTTGTAATATAGTATTACACTTTTCGTACATCGTCAAAAAAAAAGTGTTGTGTGTGTGTGTGTGTGTGTGTGTGTGTGTGTGTGTGTGTGCATTCATATATACATACATCTGTCTGTCGGTCTGTCTGTCTGTCTCTTCCTCTCTCTCTTCCTCTCTCTCTCTCTCTCTCTCTCTCTCTCTCAGATATGCATATACATGCGTGCAGAAAGTAAACTGAAGTCGACAGAATGATGGCAAGGACTTGAAAGTTGGAGGGAGAAGTTAGGAGTGCAGAGAGGTACAGCTGATTGAACGCAGTCTCAGTTGTTGGTCTTTTTTTTTCTGGCTTCACGCTTGACTGACAGTCGAGAAGAAGGCGTGCCGGTTTTAGTGTGTGTTTGTATGTCTGTGTGCGTGTGTTTTCACTGATGTCCCCCTCCATCGCTGCTTTATCTGAAGACACCTGTTGCACACACCTGTGCCAAAGAATCGCCGTGTTTCCTGACCTCTCTCTCTGCCCTGCCAACATAACAGGTGCACGCGTCACAAGTGCTTGTGTGTACAACTGGGAGCTTTCTTTTTCGTCGTATTTGATTTTTCACCCCTTTCTTTTTAAGTGGGATAGATGGTGATTTGACATTGACACCGTTGTTTTAGAGGACCAAGAGTGAATGAGAGAGAGAGAAGAGTGTGTTTTGTGATTCTAGGCTGCATGGAGGACGTTTGTGCATTATGTGTGACACCAACTGTGGTTTCCTGGATATTTCGGTCAGATGATAAAATTATAGCCTGAAATGCCAGCATCTGTCAACCGAACAATTTCTTTGAGAAAAAAAAAGAAAAAGAAAGTGTAATTACGATTTGTTTTTGGCTTCGCTTCAGCCGGGAGATTGCCCCTGACGGTTGGCCAGGCTTGAACATTGTGAACCGAGTGGCAGACTTGACTCTAAAGAAATCCGATGCAGTGGAACGTGTAATCCGCTTGATGCCCCCCCCCCCCCCCCCCCCCTCCCTCCTCCCTGCCCCCTTTACACGTTTTGTAAAAAAATTGTGTTTCTTGTTTCTCGTTCGCGAACATGACACCAAACGTGGTCTACAAAATACGGATTGACAGAAATCGATGCATTTTGACGTTTGAGCAATAAGCTGTAAACTGATAACAATGGTCACGTTACAACATTTGAATCATTGTCTAAAGTAGATTCAAAAGGGGAGCATATCGAACTTGTCAAAGATAAAGTAGCAAACACTGGACCGTGAAAATTTGAACGGAAATATGAGTAATGAATAAATAAACGCAATAATCCACATTCCAACTCCACCTCTCTTTGTTCCCTTATTTCCCCTCCTGCCCTCCCCCCTCCCCCCTTTCCTTTTGCTCACCCCCTTTCCCTTTTGTCTCACCCTCTTACATTCATTTCTCGACTCATTGCATACAGTTTTGTAACCAAACTGACTCACTGCTTTCATAAACCCATTTGCTAACACCAATTCCCCAAAAAGGGGGAAGAAAGAAAGAAAAAGAGAGAGAAAGAAGGAAAAAAGAAAGAAAGAAAAAGAGGAAAGAAAAGGGGGGAAAAGAAAAGAAAGAAAATAGAGAGAAAGAGAAAGAAAGAAAGAAAAAGAAAGAAAGAAATTTTTTTATAGAAAGAAGGAAGAGAGAAGAAGGAAAGAAAGAAAGAAAAAGAAGAGAGAAAGAAGAAAAAAGAAAGAAAGAAAGAAAGAAAAAAAAGAAAGAAAGAAAGAAAAAGAGAGAAAGAAGGAAGAAAGAAAGAAAGAAAAAAGAAAAAGAAGAAAAAGAAAGAAGAAAGAGAAAAAGAAAGAAAGAAAAAAGAAAGAGAAGGGGAAGCAGGAAGAAGGAGCTGGCTGTCCCCGTGGTGGCCGGTCGTTGCCATGGTTCACGGGTTGTGAGCTGACCGCAGTGTTTTGTCTCTGGCCTTCCGCATCACACGCTGCACTGACACAGTCCGGTCTCTGGACTAATCGGCCCGGACAGCCAGTTCTGGGCACACCACGAACAGTTTATTCTTCCTTTTCTGCATCCTTCCCTTTCTCTCTCCCCCCCCCCCCCCCCCCCCCCCCCCCCCTTCCCCCCCCCCTTTCCTTTCAGTTCTTCTCTTTCCCAGTTTTGTCCTTCATGTCCGGCCGATCGTGGTGGCTTTCTCAAGTTCTTTTCTTTCTTGATTTTTTTTTCTTTTCTTTCTTAGTCTTTCCTTTTTTGTTTTTGTTCAAGCGAGTGGCCGTGGCGATGGATGAGAGAGAGAGAGAGAGAGAGAGAGAGAGAGAGAGAGAGAGAGAGAGAGAGAGAGAGAGAGAGACTGACAGTGAGGCATATGGACAGAGAGAACCATGCATTTGGGATGGGATGCGGTGGGGGCAGGGGGTGGGGCGGTTGAGAGAGGGACGACTGCAAGTGTTTTCATGGTTTTTTTTTTTCGATGAGAGACCAAAAGCATGTAATTAATCTTGAAGGATGACGAGACGCTCACGACATACACGGATAATAAACAGCAACAAGGAAAGCCTCAGCAGTGGATACGATCTCTGCAGAAATCGCAATTTCGAAGTCCCTGTCTAATCGCCGGGCCGTTACGGCTCAGCATACTTGGTGGGTAAGAAGCAGAAGGCGTCTGTGGAAAGGTTCCGTGAATAATGAGGACTGCCTGTTTAGTTGGCACAAGAGATCTCGTTTTCTGATTGTCCCGTAACTGTCATGAGGGATTTGGTTTTCTCAGTGGCTAGGAAAAAGGGAGGTTGGAATAATGTGGGTGAATTGTTTCATTTCGTTGTTTTTGCGGAAGAAAAGAACGGGGATCGTGTGTTTTCCAACGAAGATTCCTTTGACGGATTTGCTGTCTTGTTAATGGATGACTTCTTTTTTTTCTCCCAAGTACTGTCTGTCTGCAATTCTTCTTTTCCTTCCTCACCTTCAGCCATTGTCTTTTTCGGTACGAGTATACTGCTACTACTAAAACGACGACTGTTGCTACTATTACCGCCACCGCTACTGCTGCTGCTGCTGCTAATACTTTGCAGTAGCTGGAGCTACTATTTCACCAGATGATCATCTAGCTGCGATGAATCGGTTCTGGCAAAGCGTGTGCTCTCCTTTTTGCGTTCTTCCTTCGAAAGCTTTACACCCCTCGCATTTTGATGGTGCTGTTTGACAAAGCGAAGTGCTTGAGTTGCTTACACGGTATTTCGCTCCCTGTGTGGTCGTCGTTGATAAGTACTAGACAAGAGTGTTCGCCCCTTTTGTGCCGCACACAGGATTCACTGCGGTTCCCTGTGGAACGTGCACCGCCACAGAGGGTCACTGACAGCAAGCGAACTAGTTCTGCCACTCGTGTCGCAGGGGACAACATTCAAGTGGTGTTTTGTTTTCTTTTTTTTTAAAGTTGTATTGTACGGAGCGCGGCTGATTTGGCCCCGGCCACGCGGCTTCTATGTATTGTACGGAGCGCGGCTGATTGGGCCCCGGCCACGCGGCTTCTATGTATTGTACGGAGCGCGGCTGATTGGGCCCCGGCCACACGGCTTCTATGTGCAGGCGGTCAGACTCCTCACTTGCCTCACTGGGTCTGAGCACCTGGCTGGGGTTCGGATGGTTTGGAGTTCGAATCCTTAGCCCCCAGTATGAAAATTGTCTTTGTTCATATCTTAAGGTGTTGTTGTTCAGGTTGTATCAGCGTGGGTCCACACACCAAGAACCACTCCGCCTCTTCCTTTAACTCTTCAGAGACGGCCAGTTCTGCCAGCACTATCACTTCAGAGTGTACTGTGTAAATCGGGAGTCAGTTAAATCAGGAGTCAGTTCTGCCAGCACTATCACTTCAGAGTGTACTGTGTAAATCAGGAGTCAGTTCTGCCGGCACTATCACTTCAGAGTGTACTGTGTAAATCAGGAGTCAGTTCTGCCAGCACTATCACTTCAGAGTGTACTGTGTAAATCAGGAGTCAGTTAAATCAGGAGTCACTTCTGCCAGCACTATCACTTGAGATTGTACTGTGTAAATCGGGAGTCAGTTAAATCAGGAGTCAGTTCTGCCAGCACTATCACTTGAGATTGTACTGTGTAAATCGGGAGTCAGTTCTGCCAGCATATCACTTGAGTCATCGAACTGGTGTTCTGGTCGCCCGCACTGGCGACGATGACCATGTATCTGCATCAAGAGACCCACACCGACAAACATGATCAGGTTCGTTGCAAAATGCAGAAAGTATAAAATCGTGAATGGAGTATCTGTGGAAACAAAGTTTCTGAACAGAAATGTGGAACACAAGTCAAACAGAGAGGGGGCAGGCGATTTCTGTGTTGGGCACTGTCTCTTCAGTCAGTGGGTCTGCATGCCTGGTCACAGAACGGAATCATTGTAAGGGAGACACTGGGTGCTGCCCCTGACTGGTACCTCATCTGTTTCTTCCTTTTGCTTCCACTGTTGAGTCAATCTCCAACCACCCTCATAAGGTACTCTTTTTCCTCTTCCCTCCTCCCCTCCATCCTCCTGTCCCACCCTTGTCCTCCTCTTTCTCCGGTCCTTCAGGCCCATTTCGGCTGGCCCTGTCAGTGGCAGTGGATATCGATGGCTGTTCAAGGCCCATTTCTTCTTTCTTTTAGTGTCCACAATCATCACGTTGATTATTCTGACACTTTTGTGTGTATGACCATTTTTTATCCTGCCATTAAGACAGTCATACTCCAACTTCGGGGAGTGCGCATGCTGTGTGTAACGTGTCATCCATACCAACGTACAAACTGGCCTTCTCTTCCGAAAGTTGGTGATGGGATTTTACGTGTGTGCAAGATGTTGTGCGTGCGTTCACACACGGAACCTCGGTTTGTAGTCGCATTCGAAGGACTGTGTGGGGAATGGAGTCAGAACCAATGTTAACTCCGAGGGAAAAATCCCCCTGTACCGAAACGGCCCGGCGGAGATGCGAACCCGCAACCCCAAGATCACGAGTCCGATGCTCTACCAACTGAGCTATTCGGTCCCCATTTCGGCACGCCCTGTCACTGGCAGTGGACATGCTCTTCAGGGCCCATTTCGGCAGGCCCTGTCAGTGGCAGTGGATATCGATGGCTCTTCAGGGCCCATTTTGGCTGGCCCTGTCAGTGGCAGTGGATATCGATGGCTCTTCAGGGCCCATTTTGGCTGGCCCTGTCAGTGGCAGTGGATATCGATGGGGAAAATACGGTAGTGTATAAAAGGGGCTTACCGGTCCAACGGAATAGAAGACCTATGAGTACACAGTAAAATGTCATCCGTGAAGAGCTGCATGCCCTTTGTTTAGGGCATGTAAGTGGGCAATATAGGGTCGGCCGTTGAGCCCTGCATACTGTTCTACCCGTGTTCACAGTGAAATGTCAAGCCTCTTTTTCCTGCATGTCGGGGTTGGACCTGTCTGATGTATATCAGAATATGTGTGTGTGTGTGTGTGTGTGTGTGTGTGTGTGTGTGTGTGTGTGTGTGTGTGTGTGCGTGTGTGTGTACGTGTGTGTGTGTACGTACATGTGTACATACTTGTGTACGTACTGCGCGTGAGTGTGGTGTGGATGGTGGGGGGGGGGGGGGGGGTGCGTGAGCGTGCGCGCGCAGGCGTGAGTGTACATGTGCGTGTGAGTGTATGTGTGATTCTCTCTCTCTCTCTCTCTCTCTCTCTCTCTCTCTCTCTCTCTCTCTCTCTCTCTCTCTCTCTCTCTCTCAAGGGGACCCAAACAATCCCGATAATTACAGGGGGATATCATTATTGAGTGTTGTAAGTAAGGTGTTCACCAAAATCATAAACAATAGGCTGTACGTATGGGCTGAGAACAATTCTTTGTTGAATGATGCGCAAGCAGGCTTTCGTAAGGGACGCTCGACAGTGGATCATATTTTTACACTCCACGCTTGTATTGAAAAGTATTTCTCTAGGAACCAAAAAATGTATGTTGCTTTCATCGATTTTCGAAAAGCGTACGACACCGTAAGAAGAGACATTTTACTGTCAGTTCTTATAAAAACAGGCGTGAACGGGAGAATGCTGCGGATAATCCAAGCCATGTATAAATCCGTACAATCCTGTGTAATGAGCAAGAATGGTCTCTCGGAGTTCTTTTCTTGTTTGCAAGGTCTGAAACAAGGCTGCATAATGAGTCCGATACTTTTCTCATTACTAATAAATGAGTTAGCTAGTGAACTGACTGTTAAAGGTAGGCATGGCTTGTCTCTCAGTTCTTCAGACACTGATCTTTTCCTGCTACTTTTCGCTGACGATCTTACACTGCTATCAACGACAGTGATCGGACTACAAAATCAGCTTAACAATCTTCAAGTATCTGCACACAGACTAGGATTAACTATTAACATGGATAAATCTAAGATAATAGTGTTCAGGAAGGGTGGGTTTCTAGGCCCACGAGAAAAATGGCTTTTAGATGGTAAACCAGTTGAAGTTGTTAATTCATACAAATATTTAGGATTGACTTTTTCCACCGTCACAGCTTCACAGCCGCAATGGAAGATACTACAAGTAGAGCTAAGATAAGTACAATAGAAATCCTGAAAACTCTGAACAGAATAGATTGTAACTCTGAAATATTTTTCAAACTTTTTGATACTCAGGTTGTTCCAGTTTTGTTGTATGGAGCAGAGGTATGGGGCTTTCAAAGGTTTGAACAGGTAGAGCGTGTTCATCTTTATGCGTGTAAACGGTTACTGCATGTTACTGATAAAACCCCAAAGGATATGATTTATGGCGAGTTAGGCAGGTATCCCTTATGGATTAATTCTGTTTCAAAATGTATTAAATACTGGTTTCGTTTATTGAAACAACCGGATCATCTGTTTTCAAAGAAATCTTATCATATGCTTTTAAAGATGCATGAGCGCGGAACTAACACTTGGGTCACAAAAGTTCAAACTGTTTTGTGTGAAAATGGATTTGAGCAAGTGTGGCTGTTTGGTTGTGGACAAGAGAAATTGTTCTTCAAAGAGTTTAAGGGAAGGTTGTATAGTTCTTTTTGTCTGCGATGGTATGACCACATGGAAACTAGTGGTAGATTCTCTGAGTACAAACAATATAAGACATATTTTGGAAGGGAGAAATATGTGGATGTCCTATGGATGAATGCATATCGCAATGTACTTGCCCAGTTTAGGTTGGGAGTATCACAGATTAATGTTCACAAATACCGTTATTCAAAAAATACGGAGAACTGGAACTGTCCCTTTTGTAGCGGCAAGCTTGAAACAGAAATTCACCTCATTTTTGAATGCCCGCTATACAACGGTTATAGGCAAAAGTATCTGCAAAGTATTGTTAATGGAAATTCTTCAGGTATTAGCAGTGTAGCGTGTCTAAAATTGTCCGAGGAAAATATTCTTGATTTTTCTAAGTTTTTATTCTTCGCATTCAAGCTCCGACTTCAAACTGTTAACACTAATGAAAATAGATAAATATTGCGTGGTATAGGATGTTCAGTGCTGATGAATCGTGATAATTTCTCGAGTTGTACACTGTCTGCATGTGCAAGATTCTTGTGTGTGCGTGCGTGCGTGCGTGCGTGTGTGTGTGTGTGTGTGTGTTGTGTGTGTGTGTGTGTGTGTGTGTGTGTGTGTGTGTGTGTGTGTGGGTGGGTGGGTGGGTGTGTGTGCGCGCGCGCGCGCGACGAATCCAATGTTCCATGATATCTCCCCCCATTGAAAGGGGCTGTGGCCTATTCAATAAACTAGTGTCAGTGT
>CM031606.1:16756946-16759446 GCA_018398815.1 Conus ventricosus
AGGTCTATTCCCTTTAGGTCTATTCCTTCAAGGTCTATTCCCCTTAAGTCTATTCCTTCCAGGTCTATTCCCGTTAGGTCTACTTTATGTCCATTGGTTCGTAAGTGCCGCGAGATCTACTAGGAACACCTTTTCTTTTCCTCCGAGGTCTACTGTTTCACATCGAATTTCCTATAATAGCACAAGAGCACAATGTATAATATTTACACATTATAATCTTTATTGATGTTCTCGTAAAACTGGTGTTTAAAAATGGTTTAAAAACGGAAGTTCCATCAAGGAAAATGTTGTATTTTATCTGTTTTACAGGGTCTATTGCAGTGTGACTGTGAGGCAATTCCGTTCATGGCACCGTGTCTGAATGCTGCAGTGTTCTTGCCAGGCGTTCTTCTTTGGTTTAAACGAATTTATTCCAGAAATACACACAAAAGCAGCAACAACATATAAGACGAGTACAACAAGCAAAATGCTTATATACGGTACTCACTGAATATAAAAACAATGGATTGGCTGCAAAAAACTGAACGTGAACGTTTGCATTCAAGAAATAATCTGAAAACAAATAATAACCTGAAACAAGTTTTTAGGGAGGGAAGAGCAAAGCAAGGAAAAGGAAAATCCAACACCGAGGCAAAACAATCAGTTAGAACAAACTATCTGTGCCAGGGCAGGCAGTAGGCCAAAGGCCTCTTTTAAGACTGTAATATATTTGAGTTACACTAAGTAGGTAAGCTCATTTGAAAGCAGACTATACACTAGTGTAGCAGATGAGGGGGAAAGAATGCTGAACATATGGTGAAAAAGTCACATCATTAATAGATGAAGGAAATTTATTACCGGATAAATCTGTTAGACATGCGAATAAAATTACCAATTGTAATTAATATTGCAGAGTTTTCAGTGCAGGTGTTGTCTTGGTCACCACACAACAAAATTCTGGCATCTGCTTTTATGTCATTAGGCAGTAACGCTATTGTCTGAGTTCGAGCTAACTGGAAGAGTGGGCAGTGCAACAAAAAGTGATTGGCGTCTTCAACAGGATAACCACAGTTACATGCTGCACTGTTTGACAGGTGTCGTTTAAATAAGTCACTGTTCAAGTCACTCATTTCCAGTCTCAGTTTGCAAATTATTATTTCTGATTGTCTGTCTTGCAAATAATAATAAGAAGGAACAACTGTATCTGTATTACTAAGGTAACGCTTAACAAAACTAAGAGAATCAGACTGCTTAATGTTATCAGAAAGACTGTTCCAAAGAACAGTAGTGGAAGGAAGGAATGATAATTTATACAGTTCCAATCTGCACCTTGGTACTTGTCTTTCCTGGGGATTTCGTCTGTGATAAGGATTGATTGAAGCAACTGGAGGAGGAAGACGTTCAACTGAATACAATGGCACTGTGCCATTAACAATTTTGAAATACAATTTGAGTTTATGACGACGACGTCTTTCTTTAACTTAGGGGACGTTAGTCCTGATTCATTATATAGTTTATGATGATTAGTACCACGAACTGAACCAGTGATTGTCCTAATAGCATCCAAATTGAGGCGTTCTTCTTTCATTCTTGCAGCTCTTTTTCTCGGTGGAGGAGCATTTCCCACCGTATTATACCGAAATCCAAGTTCCGACAGTTACTTTGTTTTTCTTTTAAAAGGCCTGGGCCCTGTTGCAAGACAGGCTGATAGTGGTAGTTGGCTACTAAACCACTAGTTAAGTTGTATTCATGTGATGAATTAATGTCAAAGGCCTGAGAGGTAGATGAGTACAATTCGACTAAGGAAAGCTTAAATAAAGTCAGGATTTTAAAGCCGCCCGAGTGCGATTTTTGATATTTAATAGCACACGGTAAGTTCGTAATCATCATACTTTTAATTTCCTATTTACTATTTTTAGCAGCAAAGTACCAAAGGTAACCAATCGGCTATACTAAATACTAAAATGCCACCGGCGTTTAAGGAATACACTAAACAGTACGTGAGTAGATTTAAAGGTCCTCTATTGGCGGCACTGTAATGTCTACTAATAGACTTGGAAGGAATAGACTTTAAAAAAACAACAACACGTAGACTTACAGGGAATAGACTTAAGAGGATTTTCACTTTGCGGTGACATCAGTGAGTAGATCAACCGGGAATAGACCTATAGGTACCTCCCCAAGAAAGAAAGGGTGTTCATGACAAGAGGGGTGCTGTTGCAATCCAGGTATGACGTTACGGTTTCTTGGTGTGATGCTGTCACGGGTACGGGCTATTTACGACTCGCCTCTACACCCCTTGTCGGCTATCACTGGTCTGGTTTGGGCGAGCAGCCAGCCCCCCCCCCCCCCCCCCCCCCCCTCCCCTGCCCTCCCCCCACCCCCACATACACTCCGTACCCGGTGTTCTATTGTAAAAAGAGACCGCTTCCCTCTTTTGCGACCCCCCGGGAGATAATGGCTGGATGTGTGTTGTCACAATGAACCGTCACTGAAGGGCTGTCCGATGTCCGGGTGCTGT
>CM031606.1:16764446-16779446 GCA_018398815.1 Conus ventricosus
GCTCTTCCTCCCATCTTATAGATGACTGTGCGGAAAGGGGCCAATTCCTGACATGTGGTGGGTGAATCTGCGAGGGGGGCATTCTGATGCTGCACCGGTTTAACCGATCAGTGAAGATCGCAAGCGTACGTGGAGTGGACAAACGATCTGTGTTCGTGTCGAGACAGGTCCAGTTAAAGGCGGGCTTACGGCACTATGTTTTCTTTTTTGTACTCCCAGTTCTTATAGAACAGGGAGTACTTTACAATGGGAACGAAGAAATGCTGTCTGTGTGTCTGTCTGTCCTTGTGTCTGTCTGTGTGTCTGTCCGTGGTGAAAATATGTTCCACTCGCTCCAGACAAAACTTCTGAGCCAATCTTTCTGAAAATTTGTGCGTATTTCATTATGGGTCATGGATGATGCCCGATGTTTTGTTTTACCAGAATAGCGGGTACTAAGGCTATAACGGCCCAAAACGGTTTTTCTTCTTTATGGAATATCTCAGAAAGTACTTGTACTCAAGATGAACTGGGATGCTTTGCATCTTGTTTTCCTTGCTGCACATGTGATTTGATAGCTGCGCTTCTGTCTTCACTGCTTCCATTGCGTATTTTGTTGGTGCCCCTTTATATATTTATTTGTTTATGTGCCCCTTGATATATTTATTTGTTTATTAATCAATTTATATTTCTTTTGTAGTGGAACTGTTTCAACTGTTTTCCGTTTTAACTGTTAAAAGTCTGTTTCACTGCTATACTTCTGGTATTACATCTAATCCTCAGTTTTTCATTGCTATGCTTCCGTTTTCACTTCCTTACTTCTGTTTGCACTTCTATACTTCCGTTTTCACTTCCTTACTTCTGTTTGCACTTCTATACTTCCGTTTTTCACTTCCTTCCTTCTGTTTGCACTTCTATACTTCCGTTTTCACTTCCTTCCTTCTGTTTGCACTTCTGTACTTCCGTTTTCACTTCCTTACTTCTGTTTGCACTTCTGTACTTCTGTTTTCACTTCCTTACTTCTGTTTGCACTTCTGTACTTCTGTTTTCACTTCCTTACTTCTGTTTGCACTTCTGTACTTCTGCTTTCTTTTTCTGCACTTCTGTTTTCACTTCCTTACTTCTGTTTACTTCTGTTTACACTTCTGTACTTCTGTTTTCACTTCCTTACTTCTATTTGCACTTCTGTACTTCTGTTTCACTTCCTTACTTTTGTTTGCACTTCTGTGCTTCTACTTTCTTTTCTGCACTTCTGTTTTCACTTCCTTACTTCTGTTTGCACTTCTGTACTTCTACTTTCTTTTCTGCACTTCTGTTTTCACTTCCTTACTTCTGTTTGCACTTCTGTACTTCTGCTTTCTTTTTCTGCACTTCTGCTTTCTTTTCTGTATTTCAAGAATGCAGTTTTTCTAACTTGAACAGTTCGTTCTGGGTTTGTCTTCGTTGTGGTGAATGCCAGTACAACCTAACGTTAGTGTGACAAGTAAACAGGTTTCAGTGTTAAGTGTCTGCTGCAGAGTTTTCTTTTTAATATACATTTCTACAGCATTTGTCTGACTTCTGTACTTTTATTCAATGCTGTTTTCATGGCTGGATTTTCGTTTAAACTTCAGGACTTTTTAAAAATATATATATTTTTTTTACTGTTCCACTCCAGCCTTCTTCCCTGCACTCACGTCTTCTGTGTTCTCTGTTACACTCATATTTCACATCTAGACTCATCTTTTTTTCCACTTTATGTACGTGTGTTGTCGCGCCTGCATGATTATGAGTGTGTACTTCACTGTGAGTATGTGTGGAGCGCCATGCGTGTGAACTTCTCTGAATAGGCGTGCGTGTTTGTGTCCATGCATATATCTAGCTCTGTGTGTGTGTGTGTGTGTGTGTGTGTGTGTGTGTGTGTGTGTGTTGTGTGTGCGCGCGCGCGCGCGCGCGCTCACTCCTGTAAGCGTATACACCCCCTGTATACGTTACCGCCAGTGTGGACGGTTGTACAGCTGACGTTTATTGATAAAGCAGCCGCGCGCATGTATAGGGGAGGCTTATGGATGTCCACCCCACAGTTTACGATCACTGAATCACAAGTGGTTCGCTCTTTGAAGATTCCATAGCAGCTTGTCAGTCAGTGACAGTGGCCGCCGCGGAGGAAGAGAGCAGAGACATACAGACGATTGTCTCCCTGTGCTGGGGAGGAAGGGCCTGGCAAGAAAGTTGCGGGTATGATTTTGAGGTGGTGGTATTTTGATGGTATGATCGACGTGTATAGGAGAACACGATGACCGACACAAATGGTGTGTGTGTGTGTGTGTGTGTGTGTGTGTGTGTGTGTGTGTGTGTGTGTGTGTGTGTGTGTGTGGCGCGCGCGCGTGCGTGTGTGTGTGTGCGTGTGTGTGTGTGTGTGAGCGTGTGTGTGTGTGTGTGTGTGCGTGCGTGTTTGTATGTTTGTGTGAGTGTGTGCGTGTGTGTGTGTGTGTGTGTGCGTGCGCGCGCGCGCGCGCGCGCGTGTGTGTGTGTGTGTGTAGGGTGGAGGGGATGGGGTGCGTGTGTGTGTGTGTGTGTGTGTGTGTGTGTGTGTGTGTGTGTGTGTGTGTGTGCGTGCGCGCGCGCGCTGTGTGATATATATGTGTGTGTGTGTGTGTGTGTGTGCGCGCGCGCGAGCGCGTGTTTGTGTATGTACGCGCGCGCGCGTGTGTGTGTGTTAAAGGTTTAAGATACATTTCTGGAATTGTGGGGAAATGTTGGACAGTCTAAAGACCCACTGGATGCGTAAAAGTTTGTCTACCAAAACGAAAATATGTGCATACCTTAGATGCAGCAAAATGAAGGTCACTGGTGGGCATGCACACATACTCCAAAATCAAACAGATCCTGGATCTGCTTTTTTTTTCTCATCCGGATCGATTCACAGATCCACATCACAATTCATTGGGTTCGCCCTTCCGTCACATGTCAACTTGTCACCAAGTTTGATTTCAGTGTTGTGTAATAATGTTTGCGTAGTTGTGTTGACAGACAGACAGACAAACAAACAAACGGATGCTGGTGAAAACGTAGCCTCCCTAAGTTATGAAAAGAAAGGCGGGTGTGAATTTGGCCTCGTCTGCGGTTGCTGAAACCTGTTCAGCCAGCGCTGCATTTCGCCACAGTGCCGTTCACTCAGAACTGCAGTGTGCCGTAGTAGCGCTCTCTCCACTTCATCGTCATCGCAGAAACTGTACGAGCAGGTTTTGCCACGTAACAACGTTGCTGTTTGAAGGGGTGGTGCTGCGCTGCAAACTGACAGAAATGTAATTTCAGTGTGGAAATTCCGTACAGAGGTCGATCAGTCACACTGTTTTCCTACTCTTTCCCGTACAGAGGTCGACCATGCACACTGTTTTACTACTTCTTTCCGTACAGAGGTCGATCAGTCACACTGTTTTCCTACTCTTTCCGTACAGAGGTCGATCAGTCACACTGTTTTCCTACTTCTGGGTACCGAACAAAAAAAAAAAAAAAAAAGAAAAAAGGGACAGCACTCTTGTGCAAAAAAAAAGATGTCTGACCTGCAGCCCTCGGAGACATTTGTCTTGTTTGCATCGAAGGTTCAGCTGGAGGGGTCTGCAGTCATAAGGCGCGTACACCCATAGGGGCGCTTCCGTGGGGTTTATGTTGTGTGTCGCATCCGGTGGTCACACAGTGGCATGGGCCAAGGAGCAGTTATGTCCCCTGACGTCTTAATGGAATGCTCTGTGCGTCCCTGTATGAACACAGGGCAGGCTTCAAAGGGTGGCGCACTCAGTGACACTTCTTTGATGAAACTGAGACTGTCTTTTGCCCTTTTCACCGCCTCCCGGGCTTAGCCTGGGCTGATTTGATCTTACAACATTTCTCCCGAGTCCTTAAGCATGATTGATAATATTTCCCCCGGCTTCGCCATCCCTAACGGCGAATTTCAGGGGTAGCTTTGCTTGATAATGATTTCAGAGTCGTTGTTGCGAATCATTCCCTGTTTTTTTACGACTGTAAAATTCCTTCTTCGACGTTCCATTGGGACATTAAAGTTTACATTTTTGTGTGTGTGTGGAAAGTTAAGGAAGAATACATTCAGGAGGCATTGATGTGTTTTTAATTCAAACCATAGTATAGCCTTTTGCATGTTTTCGTATTATTGCCAGACAGTCTGTCCATTTTAAAATACTTTGAAAACGAACATTTCTGACTGCAAACTCGCCTCTCTACCTATGAACTGACCGGACACGCATGAACCTGATTGGTCATGACTAGATCACGTACCTCCAAACAGACGGGAGAACACAACTCCGGGTGAAGAGAATTCAAGGCCTCCCGTTTCGTCCGGCCAAAAGCTTTGGATTGCAGGAACTGGGAGAGAATAGCTGTGGTTGGCTTGTTTATGAGGGAAAAAAAGACGGCATTGGGAAGTTAGTGTGGAGATACAGGGATCATTTTCAGAGTGACTGCTTTAACTGGGCGATCCGATTACGTTTTTTTTTTTTTCTTATTACTGTTCTTCTTAACTTTTCTTCTTCTTCTTCTTTACTTTTCTTCTTCTTAACTTCTCTCTTCTTCTTGTACTTCTTCTTCTTCTTCTATCCTCTCTCTCCCTCCCCGGCTGGGCTATAAGCAACATTAACTAATCTCTCTCCCTCCTCACATAGTTTCTCTGTGTGCCTATCCTCTCCTTCTCTCTTCTGTTATACACACACGCGCGCGCGCGCGTACACATAAAGACAGACACGTATGCGCGTATACACACACACACGCGCGCGCGCACGCGTGCACAAACAAGAACGCCCGATGGAGAGAGAGAGAGAGAGAGAGAGAGAGAGAGAGAGAGAGAGGAAGCGAGGGGAGTGTGAGGACGAAGCAGGCCCCTTCCTCCCTGCATGACCCAGACTGCCCTGTGTGTGTCAGGCTGACAGTCGGACCGAGGACACTTGTTTCAGTCAGGTGCCCGCCTGTCCACACTGATCACCGGTTGACTGATCGTTTGACTGATTTGTTTATAATACTCCTGTCTGTGTGTTACCACTGCCACACCCCCCCCACACCCCCACTTCCCACTCCCACTTTCCCCGCCCTCACCCGTCTCTCTTCACATCCTTCTTCTCTTGCCCCATTCCTCACTGTCTCCCCCGTTCCCTATCTCCTCCCTGTCCCCGCAGCCCGTCAATACTCTCACCACTTCTACCACACCTCTTCCCCTTTCTCCCTCCCCCACCTCCTGGCGTGTCAATACTCTCACACTTTACCACCTCTTCCCCTTCTCCCCTCCCCCACATCCTGGCGTGCAAACTCTCACCACTTCTACCACACCTCTTCCCCTTTCTCCCCTCCCCCACCTCCCTGGCGTGTCAATACTCTCACCACTTCTACCACACCTCTTCCCCTTTCTCCCCTCCCCCACCTCCCTGGCGTGTCAATACTCTCACCACTTCTACCACACCTCTTCCCCTTTCTCCCCTCCCCCACCTCCCTGGCGTGTCAATACTCTCACCACTTCTACCACACCTCTTCCCCTTTCTCCCCTCCCCCACCTCCCTGGCGTGTCAATACTCTCACCACTTCTACCACACCTCTTCCCCTTTCTCCCCCCCCCACCCTCCCTGGCGTGTCAATACTCTCACCACTTCTACCACACCTCTTCCCCTTTCTCCCCTCCCCCACCCTCCCTGGCGTGTCAATATTCTCACCACTTCTACCACACCTCTTCCCCTTTCTCCCCTCCTCCACTCCCTGGCGTGTCAATATTCTCACCACTTCTACCACACCTCTTCCCCTTTCTCCCCCCCCCCACCTCCCTGGCGTTGTCTTCTACTTTTTCATTTTTATCCTCTGTAACAGAGAGAGAGAGCGAGGGGGTGGGAGGGGGGGGGGTGAAAGCGGAGAGCGGGTGGGGTAAGGCAAACAAACGGGGGAAGAGAACCTGGGCCCCAACATAATTAGTGACATCGTCATTGTTTGGACTGGCACACAACAGTCATATATACGCGCGCGCGCTCACGCCCACACACACACACCCCCACACACGCACGCACGCACGCTCGCACGCACGCACGCGCACACAACACACACACACACACACACACACACACACGCGCATGCACGCACACACCACACACACACACACACACACACACACACACACACACACACACACACACACACGAGGAAGAAGGAATGGGCGTAGAAAACGGAATTAGACATGCCATCATTGTGGCCGAAGTGGGTCTGTCTGTCCGGGTCTCCGCACACCCAGTGCTGTGGGCATGTTCACATGCAGCTGGACGGCGTCTGTTGGGGTCATCGATTGCTGCTGGGCGGCTGAACGCGGAGGTGTGCATGCACGTGTGCCCATGTGCTTATTGACAGGAATGTATGAAAAGTGTGTGTGTGTGTTGTGGTAGGATCCGTGCGCACGTGTTTTGGTTTTTGTGCGTTTCTTTTTTGTTTTTATGTGGTAGCGTGCGCGCACCTTGTGGGTGTGTGGTGTGTGTGTGTGTGTGTGTGTGTGTGTGTGGTTTGTTGGATTTTGCTTGTACGTGCGTGTGTTGGCGTGGTTGTTACCTGGTCTAAAATCAGGTGTAATAGGGGTTGTGAGTGAGTGTGACGGGGTGTGGTAGTACATATAGCTTTGTGCACCGAATGTACTGCAGTTGAAAGACGAGCAGAGTAAACACGGTATGTAACTGTACAACGCACACAGCTTATGTACGCGGTGTCGGCCATTCCATGCTGCGCCGCTGGGGTGCTGTTTGAACAGCTGCCAGTCCATCATGTGTGAACTCCCCCCAACACCCTCCTCCCTCCTTTCCCTGCATAGAACGCGCTGACTTGCATGACGTGATATCCATGTCACTGCGAACCTTTGGCGCCCCCACCCCTAGGCTCCTGACTGTCCCTTCCACAGCTGCACAACACACACACACACACACACACGCACACGCACGCACGCACATACACACACATGCGCACACCGCACGCGCGCGCGCGCGCGCACACACACACACACACACACACACACACACACACACACACACCACCACCACGCACGCACACACGCACGCACACACACAAACACACGCGCGCGCGCGCACGCGTGCACACACACTCACACCCGCACGCACGCATGCACGCACGCACGCACACACACACACACACACCACACACACACACACACACACACACACACACACACACACACACACACTCACTCACTCACTCACTCACACACACAAGAAATTTACAAGAAGAAAACTTTACAATGACGTAAACTTTTTTTTAATGTATACCGTTCCTTAGAATAATAAACCACGCGAGGACGCGTTTTATCAGAATAGATGCTTAAATTAAAGAGTCTTGCATTCACACTTTCTCTTCATTCACCCCCTCCACCCGAAGCGGATGGAAATGTTCGTTTCCATGCCGTAGTAACACAGTCCCGAGACATGGACGCCTGTATTTAGTCAGCCTGAAACATCGACAAAAATCGCTTCCGAACAAACAGTAAGATTCGATCACCACGGCACAGATCAGTGTGTATTCAAGAGATGTCTTTTCTGATTGGAGGAAGCGTCTGAGTTTGAACCAATGAAGGAACAGGACGTATGCTTGCTGCGTGTATGACGTTTGTGGGTCAATACAAGACGTTTCTGATCGCGAGTAGGGGACGCGCGGCTGGCTTTCCTGTTCGTTGGACTGCGGTTTTATTTACCGGGCCTTGCTTCGCTTGGTCGACAGTTGGGGAGGATAATAAGACCCCCCGATCTGTGCCCCTCCCGTTACAACGTGCTGCCAGTAAGTCCGGGATTACTGTACGGTTTTTGTGAGCTGATTGACATACTTTGTCGTCTGCCAGAGATTGTCGTCTGCTCAATCGTCCTGTCTTTTTTTTTTTAAAGAAAAAAGAAAGAAGGAAAGAAAGAAAAGAAAAGAAAAAAGAAAGAAAAAAAAAAACCCCACACACAGAGGAAACAGAGCATTTCAGTGAGTGTGATCTAGGTCTCGTTTCGCTTAGCAGGAGTGTTAAACAAATTTGACGTCAGTGCTTTTACCTGAATTTTGTTTGTCAGAGCCGCCAGGGCTTAGTCTGGATAGTTTGTGCTTGGAGGTTTCGACAAGGTAGGTGTATGCATATCACTGTGTGTGTGTGTGTGTGTGTGCTCTCGGGTACGCGTGTGTTTGTGCGTCAGTGCACATGTTAGCACAGGTGTTATATTTAGACATGCAAGTAACGAGACTGTACGTTTAACGGTATGTATGCGCCGTTAACATTTTCACGTTTGCACGCCAACGTGTGTTGCCTGTCAGGATCAATGTGTGCGTGTTGTGTGTCTTACTGTGTGGTGCTGGTGAGCGCGCCTGCCCGCTTGTGTGTGTGTGGTGTGTGTGGGGTGTGTGTGTGTGAGAGAGAAGAGAGAGAGAGAGAGAGAGAGAGAGAGAGAGAGAGGAGATATAAATGCGAGCGTGTTTAAATAGATCTTGTTGTTTGAACTGAGGTGGGATAGAGTAGCGAACCAGAGATAGATAAGACACTGAAAAAGGTTGTTTTTCTTCAGTCGAAAAGATATGTATGACATGCACGAGTCATAATATTCCACAGCAGTCTTAACACCAGTCCAGCCTGTCTCTCTGTCCATATAGTCTAATTGTGTATGTAAATTTCCTGTTTCAGTCTCTCGCCAAGGTTGTCCTCATGCTGACCTAGGTATAATGCTTTGTAAACATGAATTTGTCTTTGTAATATAATGTAAACGTATTGTTTACCTTTCTTCCCCTGAGGTTTGTGTAACCTTTGTGATGTCCTTTTATTCATTTTTGTTTGTTTGTTTGCTCGTATTTGTTCCAAAATGTTTTTTAAAAAACAAAAACAAATAAAAAACACTGTTGATAAAATAAGAAAAAGACTATATGTGCTCTCCTAGTCGTGCATACCAGCCAATCGCTGTTTATGTTCATCTGTGCGTGATAAGTTCTCTGTCCCAGTTGCTATTGTCGGTATATATGTCTGTGTTACGAGGCCGGGGAGGGGGATTTGGTGAAGAGGGTGGCGAGTGGAGGTGGAAGGGGGGGGGGGGGCTGCACGATCCTCGAGACGTTAAAGCCAAACTGTACAGGTTTGTTGTCAGCCTTGCTGACGGATAGAGCTGTCTACAAAAGCTAATGAAACGAGGGAGGCCGTCATTCATCTTTGATGTCTACGCGGGTCGCAGTAGCGGTCTGATGTCGTGAATAATGAACGTTGACTGTGAGTATGGTCTGCGGGCATCTAATCCGGAGATCTGCTCATTGCTTTTGTCGGTCGCTTGGCTTGTCTGACTGAGGATGGACAACTCTTTGGTTGCAACTGGCACTGTGGTAACTTTATTTGGACAGATGCCCTTTTGTAGCCCCCCCCCCCCCCCCTTCCCAACCCTTTTCAGCACAAGAGGTTCTTCTTGTCGAAGCAGATTTATTGAAATGTATTGATATTGTATGTTCCGGTGTTACCGTCTGGCGATGTTCTTATTATTTTCTGCAAATAAGCTGCCTTTGACATTTTGTGGAAAGAATCGTTCGCATGGGAAAGGGATACGAAAGAACATGGACAAGCATTAAGTTTATGGGTCATCTTTTCACAGACACCCCCTGATCCCCCCTCTGCACCCTCTCATCTCTGCTCTCAGTCCAGCTGAATGAAAGACAGCCTCATTCCCTCATACATTAGGGCCAAAATAATTCAGATATGCCGAGCTGTGTTTATTTGGCATTTGGAGAACTTTCAGAGGTTGGGGTTTTTTGTGTGTTTTTTTTATGGAATTTATTCTGCTCTTTGTGTGGGGGTGGGTGGTGGGGAGGACACGACAGAGAGAAATCGTTGTTGCAGATGTGTGAATGTCGAAAGTGGGGTGCTCTTAAGCTCGTTCCGCCCGGCAACGTCTCCTTATTTTTGAACCGTGTCTTTAAACACACACACACACACATTCACTCACTCACTCACATTAGCGCATTCGGGACTTGAGGTTTGAGCGTCATGTGAAGTTACTTACTAAACCACCAATGGACTGGAACAAATGAAAGGCAGAGCCCAGCTACATCTGGTATTGCATACAACTATCTATCTCTCTCTCACACACACACACACACACACACACACACACACACACACGCACGCCGCACGCACGCACGCACGCACATACAGAGACGCGTGTGCGCGCACACACACGCTTTTGCTGAACAAATAGATAAAAGGGGTAAATGGGTACAGACTAACGATTCTACCGTTATAAAATCAATGACTTGCAAAGGTTTGTGCATGGGGGAGGGGGGGGGAGAGGGATGGGAGTGAAAAAAAGTGTTAGAATGTAAACTATGAAATCCTTTACTAGCTGCACATGGGGTCCATTCAAATCTGTCATGAAACTAGAACCATTTACATCGCATGTCCAGACTCGACTTTCGTCCGTTGATTCAGACTCATCAGTGGAAGCCGGTCCTTCCTTGGCATTGAATGCAGACATCGCATATAATAAATGAAGACATATCGCATATAATACATGAAGACATATCGCATATGATATATGAAGACATATCGCATATAATAAATGAAGACATATTGCATATAATAAATGAAGATATATCGCATATAATAAATGAAGACATATCGCGTATAATAAATGAAGACATATTGCATATAATGAATGGAGACATATAACATATAATGAACGGAGATATATTACATATAATGAATGGAGATATGTCATATATAATGAATGCAGATATATCACATATAAGGAATGGAGATATATCACGTATAATGAATGGCTATTTATCACATATAATTCTTCGTATTCTCGGCACCAAGGGCTAAAAAACAGAATATGCAGAAAAAATTTGCAAACAGAATATATAGACAGACAGACAAATCGATAAATCGACAGACAGATATATATAGATACATAGACAGGCAGGCAGACGGACAGACAGAGGAGGGGAGAGAGAGAGAGAGAGAGAGAGAGAGAGAGAGAGAGAGAGAGAGCAACTAGCAGTTCAGTGATTTAAGTTTGTTTGTTTTTTCTGTCCCGTGTCCTGTCTGTCCAAACGTCTTACTGTGTACACGTCCTCTTGGACACTTCGTTCTTCTGCTTTGATCTCTTTGGCTCCCAGCTCCAGCAAGAATGAAACACAAAGGCGTTTGTCCGGTAAAAGGTCTTTCTGTGTGCTGCTCTCGCGGTCTGAAACTCGAGGTCTCAAAGACGTAAATTTGTGTTTACCACTTGCCGTCAGTTCCATTCCCGCCACACAAAACCGTCAACCTATCTCATCAGGTCTTTCATACAGGCATTCTGCATCGTGCGTTGTCGTATGTCTGTGTACTCTCTCTCTCTCTCTCTCTCTCTCTCTCTCTCTCTCTCTCTCTCTCTCTCTCTCTCTCTCTTGGACGTTGTCGTATTTTTGTGTACTCTATATCTGTTTCTCTCTCTCTTTCTCTTCTCTCTCTCTCTCTCTCTCTCTCTCTCTCTCTCTCTCTCTCTCTCTCTCTCTCTCTCTCTCTCCCTCTCTCTCTCTTCCCTCTGTTTTTCTCTCTCTCTGCCCACCCACCCCCTCTGTCTCTCACTCTCTCCTCCCCCCCCCCCCCCCCTCTGTGTGTGTGTGTGTGAATTCCAGACATTGCAAAGCACCGGCATTGTTACAGTAAATATACCGGGATGGATTTGATTGGTCCACTTTGCAATAATGGAAAAGACGACGAGCTGCACTTGGTTCTATCCTGCTGTAAACTATAGAGGCTGAGAGCCCGATACATACGAATAATGTTTTCCCAGTATCGCTGTCAATTTCGATTAAGTCTGCTCATGGCATCTCAGAATGAAAAAAAGCATAGTAAGGCATTTCTCAATAAACTTATCTAAGGCATTTCGGTTTCGTTCATTTATGACTTCGTGAGAGAGATGTCCATCCATTATTTCTAGAGTTCTTAAAATTCGTGTACTGTTGCTATGTTCTCCATACTCGCCCTCCCCCCCCCCCCCCCCCCCCCCTTCATAAGGGGCAATGGCCTTTACATGAATATACCATCTGAGTTCTCTCTCTCTCTCTCTCTCTTCCTCTTCTCCCTCTCTCTCTCTCTCTCTCCTCTCCTCCTCTCTCTCCCCCTCTCTCTCTCTATCTCTCTCTCTCTTTTTCTCTCTTCGTGAGCGCATGTGCGTTTTTCTTCGAACTGTTTTACAAATAATCATTCCAAAGCGCACGCGTTGTCATGCGGACGTACGTCCGCATGCACACAACGCGTGCGCTTGAGAATGATTGTGTGTGTACATATGATTTTTTGAAACCATCAGTAATAGCTGTAAGGCACTTATAACGCGCACAGGCTGAAACCATCAGTAATAGCTGTAAGGCACTTATAACGCGCACAGGCTGAAACCATCAGTAATAGCTGTAAGGCACTTATAACGCGCACAGGCTGAAACCATCAGTAATAGCTGTAAGGCACTTATAACGCGCACAGGCTGAAACCATCAGTAATAGCTGTAAGGCACTTATAACGCGCACAGGCAATCACCACTTTTCAGCAGTAGTAATAGGACTGATCACAGCTGGGATGGGTGAGTTGTTGAATGTGGGCTGACTGGATGGTTGGCAGATAGGTAGACAGATAGGCAGTATATTCTATGTAAAGGTAGATCCTGGTCCGTGTAAATTTTGCGCTAATGAGGGACAGCGTTTCCGCGACAAGTTCCTGGTTTCGTGACGTACACAACGGGCCGGAGGTCGGCCACTTGAAAGTGGAGGGAAAGGGTGGTGGGGGAGTGGAGGGGTGGGGGGGAGATGAAAAGAAAGATACTCGTTTGATGATCAGTTCGAGTGACGATGGTGCGAACATTTTGTGGAGTGTGGCAGTGGACCATGTTGTGTTGGAGAGGTCCACTGTCCAGCCACTTTAAACGGAGACCTGAGGTCCGTGATACCTCAGTGTGTTCTCCTGCATGTAGGGACTCCAGTGTATCAAAGGGGAATAATTGGCTGGAGAACTGTAGTGCCTAACGTTAAAGGATGAATTTGATACTGATCTCGAATAATATTCATCAAACCATGAAGGTGATACAAAGTGCCAGGGAACCATCTGACAAATAAAACAAAGAAATCGAGTAGTTTCCCTCTTACACAAGACGTGTTCGGTTTTTTTTTAAGACCTTGTTGCCAGACGCGATTGAATGCCCTAGCGATTTCACAATAGCCAATCTGTGTGTTCGGTGGGTCAAAGTACAGACAATATGTGAATTAAGGAATAAAAAGAAGGTGACGGACTTCGGATTATTCCCAGGACCTAAGTCAGTTGGGAAACAAGGTGTGAATTAAGGAATAAAAAGAAGGTGACGGAATTCAGATTATTCACAGGACCTAAGTCAGTTGGGAAACAAGATGTGAATTAAGGAATAAAAAGAAGAGGACGGAATTCGGATTATTCACAGGACCTAAGTCAGTTGGGAAACAAGGTATGTTAGGGGAGCGTGTATGAACAATACATTGACTACATAACACGAGCGAAAGGCGCTCTATAATGCAAGCGTCACAGGTGGTAGCCAGTGTGGACCGTGAAGGTGACGATACCCTGCATCACCAGAGGAGGAGCTGGAGATGGCTTCGTTGCCCGTTGTTTCCCCTTCCCTCCCCTCCCTCACCCCGCCCCCCTCCAGCCAGCTGTTGACTGTCCTTGTTCCTCTTTGACCCAACACTTAAATCGTCAGCTGGGTGTCAATACGGGATATCACGTGTGAAAACCAGCGAACAGAAGAAAAAAAATGACGAGGAAATGAACGGTGGGAGTGGTGGGAATAAGGGCCACGTGAAGAAACTCATCAGGTGGTCGAAAGGACACTTTGAGTACGAAAACGCACACACGCAGATAAGAAAAAAAAAGAAAAAAAAAAGCAAAGCATACACACATACGTGCGCGCGCGCCCGCGTACACAAACACGAGTAAATGAGTAAATCACGAGGCAGCTATAATCTTCTCACTACATAGGCCTAATATATGATAATCTTAGTCAGACAATACCAGAAAGTTTTATTCATGATGCAGGTACTGTTTCAGGAATGTCAGCATGAGGAAGAGTAACAGCAGTAATTCGTTTTAAGTTCAAAGCAGAAATACTTGATCAGAATTTTCATTCGTCAAAGAAAAGATCATTTGAAGGTGGAGGGGAAGTTGTGATGGTTTTTTTTCCGGGGGGGGGGGGGGGGGGGGGGGGGGGGGGGGGGGGGGTGTGCAGGTAGGGAAAGTGACAGAAACAGAGAATAGATGTCTATTTAACATCATGACAAGAAGGAAAAAAAAAGCAATACAAGCTGTACGCTCGTTGTCAGGTAAGCACGTTGTCGTAAGCACAATGTTTACCAGTCGCATATCGATTTGTGCGTGTACTGGCATAGCGCTGCTAGTCACAATAAACAGGAGCAAATTATTTACGAGACAATAGTTCTTGTAGGTTGCAACAACAAACAGGGGGCGTAATTACAAACGCAAATTGATTATTACGGTTTGAAGAGTTACACACGAGAAGCTGGAGAGTACTTTGAAGAGTGCACGTACAACGTGAAGTAAAGTTATACCGCGTTTCTTCAGGAATAGAGCGCACGTGATTATGAAGGCCAATTTCTGATGAAACATTCTTCATTGACATTTATTTAACTATACAAGTTCATCTTTCACTACTGCAGTATAAATGGCAGCAGTTTTCATCAAAACTGGCCTTTGACCTCTGTTGAAAAATATCTTCAGATACTTCATGCTCTCCACTTCTGGTTACAGCCCCTTCAATGGACCAGTGAGAGTGGCCTGATACCTTTACACAGTCAAATCCCTTCAATGGACCAGTGAGAGTGGCCTGATAACCTTTCACGACAGTCAATCCCTTCAATGGACCAGTGAGAGTGGCCTTGTAACCTTTCACGGGCAGTCAGATCCCTTCAATGGACCAGTGAGAGTGGCCTGTAACCTTTCACGACAGTCAGATCCCTTCAATGGACCAGTGAGAG
>CM031606.1:16789446-16806946 GCA_018398815.1 Conus ventricosus
GAGAGGGAGGAACAGAAAGGGGGAGAAGGAGGTTAAAGGGAAAGAAGGAAAGGGGGAGAGAGAAGGGGAGGGGGTAGAGGGAGAGGAGAGAAGGGATGGAGAAAGATTCAGAGAGAACTGAGGGAGAAGGAGATATGATGGAGAGGGAGAAGGGAGAGAGGGGTATTGAGGGAGAGATTCAGAGAGAGGGTTGAGGAGGAGAGGGTGAGGTGAAGGAGATGTTGTGGAGGGAGTGTGCGTGTGTGCATGCGCGCGCAGGGTGTGTGTGTGTGTGTGTGTGTGTGTGTGTGTGTGTGTGTGTGTGTGGAGAGAGAGAGAGAGAGAGAGTTTTAACGAAAAAGATACTATAACCATTGTCACGAGATGCACGTGCTCTGTGTTACAGGCTGTTCGCGAGTACCGCCAGAAGCGCCAATCGCTCCAAAGCTTGGACTCCAGTCTTCCGGCCTCCACCAACTCCAGTGCATCCTCCTCCCCCAGGGAGGTCAGGAGGACTCCGGCAGACCCCATCGCCCTCCACGTCCACAGCATCACTCACCTCGGACCTCGGCTTAGGCTTGTTGACCAAGGAGGAAGATCCTTCTCCTCAAGGAGTGAGAGAGAAGCTCGAGGGGACCTCTGCCCTACACGTCGAGGTTACAGAGACCAGATCTGCTCCGGCATTTCAGACCTCCGCGGGAAGAGAGAGGTCTCCGAGGAGTGAGGATCAGGTGCAATCCGCACGCCACTCCCGAGATTCTGACAGAGCAGCCGGCAAGTCTGGCTCAAAGGTCTCTGCCCCTCTGCTGGGAGAGTTTTCGAGGAATCTGTGCCTAAGAGAGACGCTGAGTTTGTAGACCAGCTTCAAAGGGTTCGAGAACAACCACCTAAGCCTGCAGAAGTAGAACAAAACCCGCAGAACAATCTTGTCGTCGAAAAACAGCAGGTCACGAGCCTAGAGACCCAGACCAGCGACCAGGGGATGGGGGAAGGCAGTCCACTGAGACGACTGTCCTCAGCGTGAAATCAGAGACTCCCAGTGTCGAACAGCGCATCCAGCAACCAATTTCCGATCAGGAACCCACCGATTCTGTTCCGAGGTCCCCCGATTCTGTTCCGAGAGCACAGATCCTGGTCAGAGAGCCACAGATCCAGCTCAGAGATCCTCGGATCACGCCCAGAGAGCCACCAGTCCAGAGGGTGGTTCGGGCATCAGGCAGACCAGAAATTCCTCCAAGAAAGCACGAGTCTCCTCCCCACCCCAGGCTGCTTCAGCTGGGGTCACTTCGGCTTCATCATCGGCGACGGTTGCAGTGTCTGTGACCGCGACCGGAAAAGGGCCAGGTCTACCCAGTGCTGCCGTAGCCGTTGAACGGAAACCCTCGCCTTCTCATGTCGATCAAAGCAGACCAGTGACCGTGCAGTCTCAGCCCTGCCCGCCCAGCCTCCCTCACCAGAACGACCAGCACGGCCAAAGAGACGGAAAGGCTCCAGCGCACCTCCGGCTCCAACCCAACCTCACCCCGAGAGGCCTTGGGGCAGCCGCCTTTTCAGGAAGACGCTGTGTCGGGGAAGGCACAGGCTAATCCCGTCTCAGACCTCTTCCAGCTGACGGAAAACTCCTGTTGGAGGAAGAGGCGCCACCCGCTCAGGGCACCGTCATCGTTCCCAGCAAGTCCAGGCCGAAGGAGAAGTCGGCCAGCAAAGCAGCTTCACCTCAGAGTGCTGTCCCGCCTCTGGCGCTGAACGGGGACGGTCAGACTGCCGCCTCCCACAAGGGGCCCCCCTCCGACCCGGGAAAACAGAAACGCGGGAAAGGGGAAGGGGCCCCCAGAACCCGACTTCCCCGGCCCAAAGCTCTCCGCGGGAGCCCCCCCTGTTCCCCTCGTCCCCGCCTTCCCCCTCCGCCTCCCGCGGGGGCCCCCCTTCCCGTCCCCCTGTGAAGACGCAAAATTGTGGAACAAATCGCAGGAAAGCAAAGCAAGAGAAAAAATCCATAAAGCCAAAGGCCCCGCGCGAGCAAACCGATCAAAACCCCCCGCCAAGACCCTACAGGGAACCTAACAGATTTTGGTAGCTCAGGGAAACCAGTCCAAGCCAAAACCCCCGAAGGTTTTTAAACAGAGTCGAGACCCGTTCCCCCCCCCCCACCCCCTAAAAGTCCGGATCTGTGGGAAGAAGTGCAGGCAAGGGAAACCGGTATCACGAAAAGTAGAGCGCAAACAGGGGGGCATCGCGCGAAAGACGAGAACCCCAAGTGGTCATCGCCAAAGACCTTTGTCGCCCCCAAGCAACCGGGAGGGTGAGCGAACGTCCTCAATCGGAGACTCTGACGCGATAGTCTGCCCCCCCAACCATTCTGCCCCTCCCCTCCCCCGCATCCCCCCCCCCCTCCCCCCCTCCGTCCCGACGAAAAGGGGTCGAGGTACCCCACCCACTACCATACCCCCCAGGGCGGGGAGGGGCAGGGCAGGGAAGGGGGGATGCGGGGTTTGATTGCATGCTGCCGAAACCCTTTCCCGATACCCTACGGTCCCCCGGTTGGTGGAAATGGAGTGTGGTGTTGGTGTGTTTTGTTTTTGTGTGTTTTTGTTGTTTGTGTGTGTGGCGCGTGGTGCTGCGGCGCGCGCGGGGTGTGTAGTGTGTGTACCCTGGGTTTGGGATCCAACAGAACGAAAAAGATCAACCCGAGGAACCTGGTGAACTGTTTCAGTGTGTCGCCTTTGTAATCCCCCCCGGAAAAGGGGAAGAAGACGGGGTAACGGGAAAGGAAACAACAAAGTGAAAGAGGTGATTGCGGGCCTTTAAGTAAGAAAAAAAAAGGGGGGATGAAAATTCAGGCCCCTTTTAAACGAAGTTTTCCGTCAAGACTTTCCTAGGGGGCATTTTGAAAGGACAATATACATTGGGGTTTAATCAAAAGTCTGGGTATATTTGTCTGATGTATGGAGCGGACCCCGGTTTTTGAGCCCCAAAAAAGGGGCCCCAGTCCGGACGGGGGAAATGGTGGTAAGTTAAAATTCTAAGTTGTTTTTTTTCGGTAAACACCAAGTTATCTTTTCCCCAAAAGTTGAATCTGCCCCAAAACATTTCCCCCCCTGGGGGGATTGATTTTTTCCTCAAGAGAAAGAAAAAATTCTATGGGGATTAAAAAATTGAAAAATCAATAAAAAGGAAATACAAAAAAAAATAATTTCCTTGGTTTATAAAATGCCTTTACCTGGCCAGGTTTTTACACCCAAAGCTTTAAAAAATCGAAAAAATCTTAGTTTTTTCAAGGTGGTGATTGGGTTTCGCCCCCGGTTCCGGGTGTGCTTCTGGCGCTCTGGGTTTCCTGAACCTTTTTTTCGCTCTTTCCCCATCTGGGGTTAAAAGGTTTTCTGTCTTACCCACCTTGGTTTCAAACAATTTCTTTTTTCCGTGTCTTCAACTAAGGTCCGTTTTTCAAACCCGACCCTTTTTGACCCCTTTTTTCTGTCCCTTTTGTTTTTTCTCCCGGTTTGTTTTTCGACACTTTTCCCCCCCGAAAAATTGGGAGGGAAAAAATTCCCCCCGGGCCATTTTGTGTGCTTTCAACCCCTTACAAACCCCGTTTATGTAATTAAAAACTCGCATTTAAACATCCCTTTGGGGTTTCAAAACAAACCCCCGATGGACATCAAAATTCCCGGCCATTTTGCATTCCCTATTTTTAAAGGGGTGTAAATCCCCCATTTTAAAGTGGAAAATGACAACATGACCCCGAAAATTCATCCAAACAAATCAAGCTCTTTCATGATGTTTACCAAAACCTCAGTAGGCCCTTTTTGGTCACTTGGTGGAAGTGATTTTAATTCTTCCCCCTTTTTCCCCCCGCAGTCCAAAACTCTCTAGGTGTTGTTTTCATGGAATGCCTCCCTAAACCCGTTTCCCGTGGGTTTAAGGTAAGGTTTTGGTCAATTACTATTTGTATCACCAATGTCCCCTTTCTCCAAGGTCAATGTTTTGTGGAAAAAGGGAAAGGGGTTTGACAAAATTTTCCCCCCGAAACAAACCCATTGGCAAAACTTAAAAATTTAAAATGAAAATCTTTTTTTTCCCCTTTAAAACCCGTGCTAAATGGCCCCTTTAAAATATTCACAAGAAGCAAAAAGCAAAATGGTCTTGCCAAAAATTGGAAAAAAAAATCAACACCCTAAGGCAAAATCCTTTTTAAACTAATCTCCCCCTCTTTCTTTTCCCTAAAATCCCCTTTTTGTTTTAACGAATTTCTCCTTTTTTTATAACCTTGGCCGAAAGCCAGTCACGAAACAACTGCAAAAGGAAAAACAAAAATATTTCAGTGCGGTTTTGCCCAACATTTTTTTTGGACTAGGGGTTCATCTTTTCCCCTCCTAACCAGGGGTCTTTTGCCACATGGGCGCGACCGAAACGCCGATTATCACCAAATTACGGGGATGTTTGGTCATGTTTGTGTGTTTACGAAAGGCGGGTAGTCCCTTTTGGACTAAGCCTTTTGGTGTGGACCCCCAATGTTTTCTTTTTTGAACTTATGGTGAAATTCGGTCAATCCCCCCTTTCTAAAAAAATATTGTTTCCTTAACAGTTTTTTGCCCTTTTTATAAAAACCAAAATTTATCAGGGTTTTTCTTTCCCGAATGAAGGGGTTTTTCTTGGAAGTTTTTCTTTTATTGTGGGGGCCCTTTTCCTAGTGTTTTTTTCCCTTGAAAAAAATTGGGGGACCCGCTCTAATGTTCCAATACAGACATCCGGGGGGTTGGAACCCAATAAATTCCCAAAAAAAATGGGGTCAAAAACCCTGGGGGGTTTTGAACTCAAGTTCCCTATTTTTACACCCGGAGAAGCCCCAACCGGGGCCCCCAAACCCCCACCCAACCCAAAAAAACAATTTCCCCCTTTTTGGTTTTAGCCTAATTTGAAAAACCAAACCAGCAAAAACACTGTCATTTTACCTTCACCTTTTTTTTAGTGCCCATTTTGCTGTTCTGGCAAAAACCCTGAAGTCCCCAAAGACAGGGCGGTACCCTCTTCCCGCACGGGGCTTTTTGGGTTTTAAAATTTTTGTAGTGGGCGGGGGTGGGTGTGTCTGTGCTCATTTTTGGGGGTTTTGTGGTTTTTTTGTTGGTTGTGTTTGGGTTTTTTGTTCGGGTTTTTTTTTTTTTGGTGTTTGTGAGGGGAGAAAAAACCCCATCCCAGGGTTTAGGTTAAATACGCCATATTTTCCCTTTTTTATTAAAATTTTAATCAATGTGTTTTCTCACCCTTTTCGTTTTGCCTTTCCCCCCCTTTCTTTTCCCTTTTCCTAGTACTTTTTTTCCTTTCAAAATCTCTTGACCCTTTGGGTTGGTGGGGAAAAGTGTTTAAGCCGACCCCGTCAAACAAAGCAGCCAAGGGATTTCCCTATTTGGGAGTGTGTCGGCAACTATTCAACACTATATACGTATAATATTTTTTCTTAAATTGGGTTGTCTGGTGGCAATTTTTTTGCGGCTTGATGTGGTGTTATTTATGGGTTTTAGTTTATTTTTAATATTTTTTTGGTAAAACGGATTTTTTCTTGTCCCATTGTTTACCCCCCTCACCTTCATTGTTTCTTTTATGAAGTTTTTTGCCTCTGATTTTCTTTTACCCGCTGTCTTTCAAAACTTTTTATTTTCTTCTCCTTTTTTGGGTTAAAGTACCGGTTTTTGTATATTTCTTTCCCCCCAAAACTTACTAGGGCAGGGGTAAATTTTCCACTTTTTGGGGGTTTTTTTAGCCCCCCAAAATCCCATAAAACCCCAAGGCCAGTTTTTTACAAACACGGACACCAACCAAGGATGGTTTTCCCCCAAAGGGGTTCTTAAAACCCCGTTTGGGGAGTTTGACTGAATCGTTTTGTTTTTGGTTTTTTTCCCAATAACCCGTCTTCCCAAAAAAAATAAAAGGAAAAAAAATTAAAAAGAAAAAAGTTTAGGGGAGCTTTTAAATTGTTTAAATTTTTTTCCCCTTAAAAAAAGGATCCATTTGTAAAAAAAATTTTTCTTTAAAAAGTATGAAAAGCAGGGTTAAAAAAATATTTTGATCATAACAAAACTATAAAATTTTTTCCCCTGGGGGGACACGCTTGTTTCCCAAAAAAATAAAACGAAACTTTTAGGATTTAAAAAACGAAAAATCAACCTAAAAACCGAAATAAAAAAAATTTTTTCCAACCCCCCCAAAAAAAACCCCCCCCCCCGGTTTTAACCCAAACCCCCTTTAAAACAAGTTTTTTGAAAAAAGTCTTTTAGTCTTTTCAAGCTATTTTGTTGGGTTATTCAGTTTGGGGGGTTTCTTTTTTGGGGAAATTTTAAATTTTTCTTCGTTTCTTTAACCCCCCCTGGGTTAATGAGTTTTTTCTTACCCCTCTGGGTTCACGTTTTTTTTCCACTTGTTTAATTAACCGTGTTTAAACCCCGAAAAGTTTTCTTTACCCCTTTTGTTTCTTTGTTTCTTTATTGGTTTTTTTCTTGAATTTTTCCAAAATTTTAATAGGGGGAAACAAAATTTTGGGTCCGTCACCTTTTTTTAAAACCCCAGTTCACGCCTAAAATTTATCGTTTTTCAAAATACTTTAAAAACTTTGGTTTCAAAAACCCCAGCCCCTGGGCTCAAAATTGGGCCTCTGGTATTTAAAATTTTTTATTTAAAGGGGGGCTGTAAATCCACCCTTCAACCCTGAAATTGAACAAAAGTGGACCCCAGGAAAACCAAAAAAAGCTTGTTTCACTGATTTTTTCACAAGATAGTATACATTGGGTTTGGGGTGGGCGTAATTTACTTTTTTTTGACCCGGGCAATTTAGGGGGGTTTGTCCACAACTTTTCACACAGTTCGTTCTGGGAATACCTTAAGTTCCAATTACATTTGAACCAGACAAGTCCCCTTTTTCTCAATTAAGTTTTTAAGGGTTTTTTGACCCTAAAAAATATTACAAGGATTTGAACGAAAGTTTTGCCTAAGTCAAAAAATGTGCGTTGTTTTGTTTTCTTATCCCTAAAATTTGATTCTTGCCCTTTTCAAAAAATAGATGGCGGGTTTTAAAAAGGTTTTTATTTTTGGGGAAAAAAAAAAAAGAAAATTTTGTGATTTTTGGGAAAAAAAAATAATAGGTGTTTTATCAGGAAAACATTGTGAAGATTAAAAATTCCCCTTTGGCCGCAAAACAAAAGGGCTTTAAAATGGGGGCCCCTTTTTAATAAAATTTTTTTCTTGTATAGCTTCTGAGAGCCTTTGGGGTCATAGTTGGTGCAGGTTGTCCATTATGACACCACAGTGTTGCCGATGAAAATGACATCACAAATGGCACCAGCAGTCTGTGACATCACAGATAGAACCGGTTGTAACCGTGACATTGCAATGTCGCCTACATTCTGTAGCATTATAAATAGAGTTGACGGTCTGTAACATCACACGTGACGTTGGTAGTCCATCAAGACATCACAAATGTCGCTTACAGAATGTCGCTTACAGTCTGTGACAGAAGAAATGGCGCGGGTCATCCATGTCGACGTCACTTATGACGTCTGTGGTCTACGCCATTACAGGTGATGTTAGTGATATGCAACATCTGAATGATGTCAGTAGTCCATCATGACATCACAAATTACGGCGATAGTGTATGACATCAGAATTGGCGATAGTAGTGTACAACATCACAAGTGCACTAGTTGTACTTCATTATATCTGAGATGGTGGCTGTAGTCTATGACATTACAAGTGACCTCAGTAGTATGTTATGTCTGAAATGACGACTAAAGTCGATCATGAGATCACAGTCTTTGGCGATAGTCTATGAAATTCAAAATGGCAATGGTAGTGTGACATTACAAATGACTTCAGTTGTCCATCATGACATCATATTAAATGGTGCTGATAGTCTGACATTTCAAATGGTAATAGACTTTGACATCACAAATGACTTCAGTAGTCCATCATGACATCATAAACGGTGCTGATAGTCTGACATTTCAATGTTAATAGTCTTTGACGTCACAAATGACTTCAGTAGTCCATCATGACATCATAAACGGTGCTGATAGTCTGACGTTTCAAATGGTAATAGTCTTTGACATCACAAATGACTTCAGTGTCCATACGTGATATCATAAACGGTGCAGATAGTCTTTGACATCACAAATGACTTCAGTAGTTCATCATGACATAAACGGTGCAGATAGTCTTTGACATCACAAATGACTTCAGTAGTTCATCATGACATCATAAACGGTGCAGATAGTCTTGACATCACAAATGACTTCAGTAGTTCATCATGACATCATAAACGGTGCAGATAGTCTTTGACATCACAAATGACTTCAGTAGTTCATCATGACCATCATAAACGGTGCTGATAGTCTTTGACATCACAAATGACTTCAGTACTTCATCATACATCATAAAATGTGCTGATAGTCTTTGACATCAGAAATGACTTCAGTACATCATCATGACATCATCAACGGTGCAGATGTCTTTGACATCACAAATGACTTCAGTAGTTCATCATGACATCATAAACGGTGCAGATAGTCTTTTGACGTCACAAATGACTTCAGTAGTTCATCATGACATCACAAATGACTTCAGTAGTTCATCATGACATCACAAATGGCGCCGGCGGACCATGAAACCACAAATGACGCCAAGTAATCAATTACATTACAAGTGACGCTAATAGTTTATGACGTTCTAAATGGTTGTGGTAAGTATTTTGAAATCACGTTATGGCGTTAGTAAAGTCCATTTTGAAATAGCGTATAGTAGTCTATAACAATATAAATGGTGCTGACAGTCACAAATGAAGTTAGTAATCTATGACATCACCATTGGTGCTGGTAGTTCATTACATCACAAATGGTGCTAGTAGTCAACGACATCACTGGAAGCCCAATATTGGTGTGATGAAGCGTTTAAAACAACATATAGCTTTGCAATCTCTTGATAAAAACCAATGTTTTCCACGGGTAGGGTTTAAACATGGACCCCAGAACATCGACAGCATCCCTTTCTATGATCTGTTGTCATTTATTTTGTGGTGCTTAATGTCATCGTATTATTTGTGGGGTTCAGTGTCAAACGTTCGAACTATGGTAGAACCACCAGCTATAAATGTCACAGACTACTAGCCACCATCCTGTTATGTTATACACACAACTGAATTATTCCGAATAATGAAATGCCAAACCTTGGCAGGTATGAACATCATCAAGATCCCCCTACACACACACACACACCACGCACGCACGCACGCACGCACGCACGCACGCACGCACGCACGCACGCACGCACGCACACACACACACACACACACACACACACACACACACACACACACACCTCCCGTTTTCCTTATTTTCGTTGTTTTGAAGAACAACCTAATTGAGAAACAACAATAGCAGCAGCAACAACAACAGTTGCAAGCTGGATGGTGTGCAGAAGCCATGGCCAGCCTGAGAGCGCAGTTTTTCGGGCTGAATTCGTCGGCAAAGAGAACGGCCTGGAGGTCCGCGAGACGAACGAGGAGGAGGCGGAGGACCAGTCCGGTGACTCGGACCTGTCGTCCGATGAACGAGGGCGGAGGGCACGTTCTCGCTCGGTAAGGTCTGATGGACGTGCCTTTGATGGGATCGCGGAATGACAAGTGATGTGTGTGTGTGTGTGCGTGCGTCGATGTTTGTGTGTGTGTGTGGTGTGTTGTGGTGTTGTGTGTGTGTGTGTGTGTGTGTGTGTGAGAGAGAGAGAGAGAGAGAGGAGAGAGGGAGAGAGAGAGAGAGAGAAGCTGGCGGGAGGTGGAGGGGATAAAGAATTAGAGATACTGGCACTATTGTCTTTGTCATTATCTTACATAATACATATTCTGTGCTCTCTCTCTCTCTCTCTCTCTCTCTCTCTCTCTCTCTCTCTCTCTCTCCTCTCTCTCTCTCTCTTGATGATCACCTTTTTCATTTTCATTGTCATTATTATCATCATTGCTATTGTCGTCGTTCTTGTTGCCGTTGGTGGCGGTAGTAATAGTAGTGATAGTCGCATCATCGTTAGCAGCAACAGCAGCAGCAGCAACATCAGTAGTAGTAGTGGTAGTAGTAGTGGTATTGTCGTCGTTGTCATCATTATCATCACTATTATTATCATTATTGTTATTATTATTTTCGTTATTGTTGATCTTGTTGCTCTTATCCTTCTTGCTGCAGGCGTTGATGGTGGTGGTGGTGGTACTAGTAGTGGTATTAGTAGTAATAGTAGTATAGTAGTAGTAGTGTGGTGGTCCTGGTAGTAGTAGCGCCATAATCCTCATCATCGTCACCATCATCGTCACCGTCATCGTGTGTTACTGAGTGAAGTTTTGACACGCTAACTGGACGTCTCCCGTTTCACCTGGATGGATGGAAGGTGGGGCAACGGATCGACGGACGGATGAAATGGATGGATAGGTCGGTCAGTCTGACACGTCGATGTGATTGATGTACGGGTGGAGCGACTGGTTGACCGTGTGAGTGATTGGTCCTGCTAGGCAGGACGACCATCACCACCACCATTGACGCTACAGTGCAGCGGTGTCAGAGGCAGTCGTGGCCCTGTTGCAGGAGACAGCGGCGTGGTGTTGTCCAGCCTCCCCACCTCCCCCGATGACAACGACAGCCGCATCCAGCTCCTGTCCTACACCACCACGGCCACCGACAACCCCCCAGTCCCTGCCTCCCACGTCTGCCTCTGCGAAGTCCGTCTCTCTCAAAGGCCGCACCAGTCTGCCCGGTCCGATCCGCCACTTCCGAGGATACGTGATGTGTGTGTGTGTGTGTGTGGTGTGTGTGTGTGTTGTGTGTGTGTGTGTCCTGTGTGTTGTTGTGTGTGTGTGTGTGTGTGTGTGTGTGGTGTGTGTGTGTGTGTGTGTGCCTGTGTGCATGTGTGTGTGTGCCTGTATGTGTGTTTGTGTGTGTGTGTGTGTGTGTGTGTGTGTGTGTGTGTGTGTTGCTTCTGTTAGTCTGTTTGTCAGTCTCTCTTTGTTTGACTTGGCAATGTTTCAAATCATTCAACTGTCTTCGGTAATTTGCTCACATGTTGTACATGAATGTGCGGCCACGCGGACTTACATATCCATAGCACGCGCACATGCTCATATGCGGTACACACACACACGCACACACCACACACACACACACCACACACACACCACACACACACACACCACACACACACACACTCACTCTCTCTTCTCTCTCTCCTCTCTCTCTCTCTCCTCTCTTCACTCTCACACACACACACACACCACACACACACACACACACACACACACACACACCTCACACACAGACATACACACACACACACACACACACACACACACACACACACACACACACACACACACACAACATTTCCGCACTGCTTCATCTGATTGCTTGTGTACCGAGCCTAATATTTCATATTGACTTTCTGTTTAGATAATTACCTTAACCAGAATATTAATGTCACTTAATGAATTGACCGTAGTTGATTTTACTGACCTCCGTTTAAAACAGTGACTTTGCTGTGTGCATGGTCCTACTTGATATATTGATCCTAATTAATTTATCATTGATCTTTCTTTGATATATTGAGCCTTATTTTACATATTGAAATGATATACTGGCTCTATTTATTACATTGACGATACCTGATGTGTTGTTCGTACGTAATATATTGATTCTTCATAATGTTTTGACCTTACTAAAAAAAAAACCCAACACTTGATTTATCGACTGTTTCTTTATATAGTATCCTTTATTTTTCAATATTTGGTCAGTTTGAATGTTGACCCTGTTAATTAAATTATCGTCACCTTGGTTAGATACTGCCCTCTTAAACATAGAGAAATTAGCTTCAATTTCAGGTACTGACTCATCTTCAGATGTTGGCCCTACTCCATATCATATACGTCTTATGTTTAAGAAGTGGATCTCTATCCTAGACATTAGTCCGACTTATATTTTGACCTTACTTTAAGACTTTTTTTCTTATTTTTGACACAGCTTTAAGACATCCACCCCATCAGTACCCGTTGCCCCTACTTTAAGACATCGTTGTTACTTTCACATAGTGTCCGTATTTACAGATGAATTGTACTTTTGACATTGACCCTACTTTTCACACATTAGCCCTTGTTTTAGGTGTTGACACACTTTTAGGCATTGGCATTACATGTAGCATTTGCCGCAGTTAGTATATTATATTTGTCTTCCTTTGAGATATCACATCCTACCTTCTTTTTTTTAGACACCGACTCAACTTTTATGGAGTTGACGGTCGCGAGTTTGAACTGTTTCATGATGGGATTTTTACTTGCTCAAAACCTTCTTTGTCCACCCATCAGTAACAGGGTAATTGATTCAGGTCAGGAAGGTTAAGGTGGTCACCCAGCAGTAAACAGGTAGCTGATTCAGGTCAGGAAGGTTAAGGTGGTCCACCCAGCACAGGGTAATTGATTCAGGTCAGGAAGGTTAAGGTGGTCCACCCAGCAGTAAACAGGGTAATTGATTCAGGTCAGGAAGGTTAAGGTGGTCCACCCAGCAGTAACAGGGTAGCTGATTCAGGTCAGGAAGGTTAAGGTGGTCCACCCAGCAGTAACAGGGTAGCTGATTTCAGGTCAGGAAGGTTAAGGTGGCCTATGGAGGAGGATGGGTTCCGCCTTCATTATACCGTGCTCCAGACGTGATGAGCCACAAACAGTCCGCTGCCTGTATAGTCAGACTGTGGGACTTTTCGCCTTGACCCATAATAAAGCAACGTTTGCACACTGAGCCTGCTTGTGGATTTTGACCCTACTTTTTAGACATGGCCCAACGAACAGTCCTGTGAAATGCGATGAAGGTCCATTTGCATTTTTACTAGTTATCTCCCCAGGACACACACACACACAACACACACACACACACACACACACACACACACACACACACACTCTCACACACACACGCATCACACACACGCATACACACACGCACCCACGCGCGCACACACCACACACGCACGCACGCACGCACGCACGCACGCACGCACAACACACACAAACACACACCCACCACACACACACACACACACACACGCGCGCGCGCGCGCACACACTATCCCTGTTGGTAGTGTCAACAGTGTCGGCGGCAGCTTGGCTTCTGTAGACCAGATGATATCACCCGAGCGGAAACAAAGGTCGTAACAAAACGATGTTAGCCATGTGAAGCGGTTAGTGCAGTTTTTAGACAGGGATGGAAAGTGATGGAAAAGGGGAAAAGATGGGGCTGTTGATTTCATGTGCGTGCTCTGTGTGTGGTGTGTGTGTGTGTGTGTGTTCGGGTGACCTTGCCCTTCTCCCTTTTTTTTCTGCGTACGCAGGCTGATACTCCCGCGGACACTCCTTGTATAGACAGGCAAGGATTAATGCCATCTACTTAACAAAGGGAGTGGAGTTTGTTTTTTATCCTGCCATTAAGGCAGCCATACCTCCAACTTCGGGGAGGTGCCATACTATGTGTGACGTGTCATCCATACCAACGGCCAAACTGGCCTTCTCTTCCGAAAGTTGGTGATGGGATTTACGCAATATGTTGAAGATGTTACGCGTGCGTTCACACACGGAACCTCGGTTTATGGTGTCACTCGAAGGACTGACTGTAGGGAAATGGAGTCAGAGCCAATGTTAACTCCGAGGGAAAAATCCCAATGTACTGAAACGGCCCGGCGGAGATTCGAACCCGCAACCCAGGATCACCAAGATTATGAGTCCGGCGCTCTACCAACAGAGCTTTTTCCGGTCCCGTTCTCCCCTTGAATTCTGCTTGTCCTTTTGTTCCCTGTCTCTGCTAGTTTGTCCGTCTATCTGTGTGGTTGCTTGTCTGTGAATCCGACTGTGTGTGTGTGTGTGTGTGTGTGTGTGTGTATGTGTGAGAGTGTTTGTGTATGTGCGTGCACGCGCGCGCACTCAGTGTGTCCATGCGCGCGCGCGCGCGCGTTTTGTGTGTTGGGGTGTGTGTGAGAGAGAGAGAGAGAGAGAGGGAGTCTAGAGAGAGAGGAAAGAGATGATTTAACAGTCCTGTTTCCCTTCAACCGATATTTGGGTTCTTGTGTTTTATGAATGCGTGCATATTCGTGAGTAACATGCGTCTTGATTCGAGACCTGTCACCGACTTGTATATCTGTCGAACCTGTCAAACACGTATTTAACAGTAATAACCACTTATCTCAGCCTGCCAGTGTTGCGTAAAAGGGGGAGAAACATTTCCCGTAACCAACCCAGTCACCCACCCGCTTCCTTACCAACCATCCCATTTTTTTTCCCCTTGCTATGAACTTTCTTTTTTTTTTCCATACTGAAATATACATTTCGCATCAGTGCATATGAAACAAAGGGAAAAAAATTAACGAATATGGCAAACGGAAAATACACATCAGTTAAAGGAGGTAAAAGAACTGCTAGTGGATGGAGTATTTGAAATGTATATGAACTGAAAAGGTCCAAACAAGCATGAGACACAGACGAACCCACAACTCTCAGGGCATGAGGTAGGGAAGAAGATGCAAATGCAGACACTCTTATGAAGCAATATGTATCAATTCATGATCATCGTCATCATCATCATCATCATCATCAAAGTGCCTTTTACTCACATGATTGTTGAACTTTTTCTACAATTTCATCATTCCTCCTTTTTGGAGAAAATGCCAGAGAAGCCATTGTTAAAAGAGTGCATATAGTTTTCAGTTCTATGATTATTTCAGAATTTCGTGAAGGAGAAAAAAAAAACGCTTACACACGGTTCATTTTTGTTAATCCTACACACACAGATAAAATACTTTGCAAACAGACTCATAGTCTTGATTAAAAACTTCTTCTGTTTTCTGTTCTCGTCATGCGTAAATAGAACAAGCTCGGTGCTAAAGTTTTATGTTTGAACAGGTTTCACTCGCTATTTCTTTATCATTTTCTGGTTACCTCCAATCCAACCTCACCCTCACCCTCACCCCCACCCCAACTTGTTCCAGGGTGTCCCCCCACCTCCTCCGGGCAGCTCATGTCGGTACAGGACATGGCGGCGCTGTCCCCCAGGAGCCGCGAGATCTTCGAGAAGGCCCAGCGCTTCGCCGAGATGGTGCAGAAGCCCAACTGGGTGGCCAAGCGCGACAGGCCCGGCGGGAGGAGGGGGAGGAGGATCAGGAGGGCGAGCTGGGGCAGCAGGACCTACAGGACCTAGAGATGGAGAGGAGGGCGGTGATCTCGCAGCCACGGTCAGAGGAGCGAGGTCAGGGCTCACGGCCCGCCATGGAGAAGGACGAGCTGGAGGAGGGAGGGGTTGACAGGTCCGGAAAGCTGGAAGACGCCAGATGGCAAGGTGGAGTAACTTTGTGTGTGTGTGCGCGCGCGCGCGCGAGCGTGCGTGTGTGGGTGCGAACTTGTGTGTACGTGCGCGCACAAGGCGTGTGCCTAGAGTGAAAAAATACAGCCTGATCGTGCCTTGGTTCGGTCATGAAGCTGGTAAAGGGAACAAACCGCACATTTGCCAAACGCAGAAGTTTGGTTTTATGATCACAGTTACCTCTCTTACTTTGTGATGGCCTGGAAAGACCATGCCAACTGTAGTACTGGCAAAATTAAACTGATTTTGCTTTTTTTTTTCTTTAATGTTAGGACCTTGCGCTTTAATTACATACATATGATAATTTATAAGTAGGCTGATGCATAGAGTATATGCAAATATATTTTTTTATACTCTCTATTTGGAAAACAGGAGCATGAGGTCATGCATAGGCATATGCATTCACTCTGTCTCTGTCTCATGTCTCCTCTCTCTCATTCCCTGCTCTGTCCTCTCCTCCTCTCCTCTCTGTCTCTGTCTCTGTCTCTCCTCTGTCACGTCTTTTGTCCTCTCCCCTCTTCTGCCTGTCATCTGTCTGTCTCTCGTGTCCTCTGTCCTCTCTCTTCTCTCTCTTTCTCTCTCTCTATCTCTCTCACACAAACACACCGCGGCCAAGGACAGCAAGCCGCGTGAGCGATTAGAGAGGAGAAAGATGTTACGCACGCAAAGAAAACCAGTTTTAAGAGGTAATGTGTGTGTGTGGTGTGTGTGTGTGCGCGCGCCGCTCGTTTTGATCTAAGTGTGTAAGAACGAGTCGTGCGTGAGACAGATGCTGACGTGTTGGAGTGTAAAATGATACAGCTCGAATCAGTAAGGAAGAAACCTCTGTACGTTGCTAAGAGCAACACTTTGGTTTTGTGATCGTATTACTTTCGTATTGCTGATGCTTGTCACAAAGAGGTCATAAGAAATTGCATCAACTAATACTTTTTTTCAAAATCGACGAACGAAACAACACGTAGTTTTCGATTGTAATTGGCATTAAACTGCTTTTGAATAAAATGCACACGTGCAATCAAACAACTGTGGGGAATGCCTTTGCTTACAATCTGCCTGAGGTTCTCTAGTAAGAATATGTTTCTCAACCCACTTCTGCAATGCGTTATTTATGATTGATTTTGCGCTAGTGTTACGCAATGTGATACTTCTATAGTCATTAAACTAATTCATATCTCTTTTCTTGTATAAGGATAAAATGATTGACTGCATCCAACTACCAGGACAAATCCCGCAATAAAAAAGCTTAACTTAAAATCAGACAACAGAGGGGTCAATTTCTCAAACAATTATTTCCAAGACTTGTCAGATTCAGTCAGGACCAGCAGTTTTCTGAATCCCTGTTAGCAAGAAATAGTTCAGAAAAAAATTGGCTGTCGAAACATTGTTATCGTCGTCATTCAAATCTCCATGCCCATCATCCACACAAACATCTTCTTTGCCCAGAGAGAGAGAGAGATGGACTGCTTTCTATTGGTTTTTCATCAGTCTTGTCTTCAGATTTTTACTAGACACTTGATTTAGTGTTGTTTTGCGTTGTTGTGCTGTTCGCTGCTGTGAACCAAGGAGGTCAAACCGGTGAAGTTCCTCCGTGGGACGGACGTGAATCGTGACCAGGTGCCCGCTGTGTCCGTGTGCTCTTCGCCTCTCGTGCGTCTGCCAGGACTGGGAACACCGAAAACATCCTAGATACCTTGAGGGGGGCAAAAGAGATGGCTGACGACAACGGAACAAACCCACGTTAAGGGGAGAGATAACATAGCTGCTTGCTCGTCAGCCAAGTTATGTGGGAAGGGAGGTGTGACGGTGGTGGGGGTGAAGGTGCGGTGGAGAGACGGGGAGATGGGCATGGTGTAAAAGGGAAGGGGAGGTGTCTGATGGAGGTGCGGTTGAAGGATGACGTTGGTGAGGGGGTGGGAGGGGGTGTTTTGTTGGTTCTTTTTCACTGCACCCACATTGACATTGTGTCCACGCGAAAGGGCGCTGGACTACACCAAATTGTGGTGATGGTCTGTGCGTGCGCGTACGTGCGTGCGTAACGTAAATGGATAATATTAACATTCAAAAACAAATCGACAGGAAAGAAAGAGAGAGAGAGAGAGAGAGAGAGAGAGAGA
>CM031606.1:16811946-16819446 GCA_018398815.1 Conus ventricosus
CATTTTCCCCACTATAGCTAGATTATCATGTAAAGATTCAGGAATGTTTCTACTGATATACGACCAATAATTCAGCAATAATCCCCGCGCCATGAAGAGAAAGTCAGAACCCAACGGTCTGTCTAGGCGAAGATTTAAAAAAAAAATATATATATATATATATATAAATTATAATGTGTGTGTGTGTGTGTGAAGAGAGAGAGAGAGAGAGAGAGAGAGAGAGAGAAGAGAGAGAGAGAGTTCAGATTACCGTAACACTTTGATCTAGTATAATCACCGCTATCATTTTTACCGGAATAGCCGATTGATTTTGTCAGCGTCAGCCACAGACTGTCACAGCTAAAACGGTCGTGTTTGTGGTTGGTAGTGCTCCGATTTATCGAGGTCATCGGCGGATACCAGTTATCGGTTCTTCGCAGCTGAAAGTGACGAGTTCGTTTCTACCTGTCAAAACAATAGCCTCTATAGTATCACACATAGGTGTGTGTGTGTGTGTCTGTGTCTGTGTGTGTGTGTGTAATGTTCTCCTATATGGGTGTTTAAATATGTGTGCATTACGTGAGCAGGTTGCATGTGAGTTTGTTAGGTAGAGGTGTTGAGGAAGGGGGGGGGGGGGGGGGGGGGGGGGAATGTAACAGTGTGACGGACAGTGAATCCCCCTGAATTCGTGCTTGCGTGCCCCAACGTTTTGTGTGTCTGCCCTTCACCCTCATCTCCCCCAAACACCGTCACCCCATCCTTCCATTCCCCTACGTGCCCCCTATCCCCCACCACTCTCCTCCCTCCCCTCCATCCCCCACACGAACACTCCCCTTCCCCACAGTGTGTTGAAAGAAGCTATCAACAGAGGTCAGAGGAAGGGCCAAGGGGGGGGGAGGGGGAGGAGGAGGACTGCCGAACGTCCTCATCCTGATAAACATCCGGCTGAGTGTCTGTGGGACTGTCTTTGGTGGACTAAGAGCGGGTATGTGATGCACTAGATCTAGAACCTTTCACGTGTGCCACATGGAACACCACCCACAGCAACAGACCGGATCGTCGTTAACGGAAAGCAGAATTTTCTCATCTCCAACCGTTTTGCAAGAATGTCGGACCAGGTCGCTCGCCTTTTGTGAGCGAAGTTCCTGGTTGCCAGTTTTAAACGTGTATTCTTCTCTTCTCTTTTTTTTTCCCCCGTCCAAATTGGGTCGCAGTAGACTCAACTGCCGATAGCAATGTTTGCAATGCACACGGAGCGTATTAAAATCAGACTTCACCCTCAAATGGGTTGGTAGTGAGAGATGAGGGACTAACGAAAGCAGTGACGGGTTGCAGTATCGAAGGAACTGCAGTGAGCTTCTTCCCTCGCTGAGGACGTGCCACGCAACGGTATCAACACCTGTGTTTCGCTTTTTGTTTTCTAATGAAGGCCTCCGCACTGTGACTGACAGAGCGACTGACATCAGTGTTTCACTGTTGACATCAACGGTATCGTCATCTACTCCGATTTGATAAGAATGATCTTCCCCGGCGGTGGATCACAGTAGAGTAACGGACACTGTTATCTCCAACGTCATCAGTGCCCGGACGACTGGAGAGTAAGGCGACACCTGTTGTTGACACTTTTCACTGTTGATTGATATCGCCTGTGTGCCTTCGTGTCGTAATCATCATCGTCATCATCATTGCCAGCACGATATGAACTCCAGGGCGGTTATGGTGGTCAGGCCAACATCACAGATGTAAATTCAGTGACGTACTCATCATACGTCTTCAGTGCTTTAAAACTGGGCGAACCAGAGCAAGGATGTGGCACACAACTGGTGTATAACTGTCGAAATGCGTGGATTACAGAGTGTTTCTAGTTCGTAAATTCTCCTTTGTTTCAGCTTACTCTTTGCAAATTCTCCTTTGTTTCAACTGGTTTTCAACTTACTCTTTGTAAATTCTCCTTTGTTTCAACTGGTTTCAACTTACTCTTTGTAAATTCTCCTTTGTTTCAACTTACTAAATCCGCTGTCTACTATTTGATTGCTCCACACTCACGGAATTTCTCCACACACACACACACACACACACACACACATAGGGGTAAGATGTGGAGATGATTAAGGTGTTCTGTATGATACCAGCAGTCTACAATATCCAATAGTGTAGTCAACAGTTAGTAAATCTGTCTCATGATTTTTTTTTTCGTGTACTGTTTCTATGTTTGAACTGAAGGGTGAATACGCGTGTCCAGATCTTAACTGAAGTGACCAGACACTGAACTGATGAGAAGAAGAAATGGTCGGTCCAGCGACACCATCTGTATGAACACTGATTGAAACAGCGGAACGAATCCCCAGGATAATTGTCACGAACAGGGAACGGACGACAGCTCTTCATCATCAGCGTCAAAACTTCAGTTTCAGATGTCGTACATAGGATCATTACTATCACCTCCACCATTCAAGGAGAGTCGATAGCAGTAATAAATCAACAAGAGCTTGTTTGTTGATCAACACCACAGAAATAGGGCTGGTCGTTATCAACATTATCAGCACAAAATTGAAAGCAGTGGGTTTTTGAATGTCACGACTTGAGTTGTTGTTGTTGTTGTTGTCGTACCCTGGCTAAAAGACTCCAGGGATCATCCGAACAGCCGAAGTATTTGAACACTATGGCACAAATGCATCAGCTGGGATGAGAGTGATATCGACAGTACTGATTCGACCATCGTGACCCAGTCATTCGGAGGTCACCAGTTGGAAACCTAGTTATGTGCATTAATAAACTTGTTAACCATTGATTGGCTGTTCCAGTACCATTGTCGTCACCACTAGTGTAAGCAACCTCCACGGTTTAGGTTGATCAGATGACTGACGAGATATTGAAAGATCGACTTAAGAACATGTCGGCAACTCTGAAGTGGGTAGGGGCTGTATTTACACAGTAGCCCCCCCCCCCCCCCCCTCCCACACACACACACACACACCCTCATGAAAAAAGAAGCAACTTTTTTTTTTATGGGAGTGTGTCAGATAAGAAGGAGGATCGTGACTGTCAGCAGTCCCGACAACAATCGATCACAGCCTGGGATCAACCTGACCGTTAGTGTGCATTTCACAGGAGTTGCACCGACCGGAGTCGAAAGTGGAACATCATCGGCCATCTAGGCGGTGTCATTTGTGTGCGTTGTGCGTGTGTGTGTATGTCGTTTCAGCCATGAACTCGTTTCGTTCTCTCAGTGGTCCGGCGTGTTTGATCGGTGGAAGCAGATCTACGAAGCAGGTAGATACAACCACTCATTTTTCCTTTGCTCATTCCTGCTGTCCACTGACCTTTACGTTAACCTTTCTTCACTTCTCTCATCAAAGTCATTTACTTAACCTTCGTTCACTTCTCCCATCATCAGTCATTAACTTAACCTTCGTTCACTTCTCTCATCGTCAGCCATTAACTTAACCTTCGTTCATTTCTCCCATCATCAGTCATTAACTTAACCTTCCTTCATTTCGCCCATCATCAGTCATTAACTTAACCTTCGTTCACTTCTCCCATCATCAGTCATTAACCTAACCTTTCTTCACTTCTCCCATCATCAGTCATTAACCAAACCTTCGTTCACTTCTCTCATCATCAGTTATTAACTTAACCTTCGTTCACTTCTCCCATCATCAGTCATTAACCTAACCTTCGTTCACTTCTCTCATCATCAGTCATTAACTTAACCTTCGTTCATTTCTCCCATCATCAGTCATTAACTTAACCTTCCTTCACTTCTCCCATCATCAGTCATTAACTAACCTTCGTTCATTTCTCCCATCATCAGTCATTAACTTAACCTTCGTTCACTTCTCCCATCATCAGTTATTAACCTAACCTTCGTTCATTTTCTCCCATCATCAGTCATTAACTTAACCTTCGTTCACTTCTCCCATCATCAGTCATTAACCTAACCTTCGTTCACTTCTCTCATCATCAGTCATTAACCTAACCTTCGTTCATTTCTCCCGTCATCAGTCATTAACTTAACCTTCGTTCATTTCTCCCATCATCAGTCATTAACCTAACCTTCGTTCATCTTCTCTCATCATCAGTCATTAACTTAACCTTCGTTCACTTCTCCCATCATCAGTCATTAACTTAACCTTCGTTCATTTCTCCCATCATCAGTCATTAACTTAACCTTCGTTCATTTCTCCCATCATCAGTCATTAACTTAACCTTCTTCATTTCTCCCATCATCAGTCATTAACCTAACCTTCGTTCACTTCTCTCATCATACAGTCCATTAACACATATACTATCGTTCATTTCTCCCATCATCAGTCATTAACCTAACCTTCGTTCATTTCTCCCATCATCAGTCATAACTAACCTTCCTTCATTCTCCCATCATCAGTCATTAACTTAACCTTCCTTCATTCTCTCCCATCATCAGTCATTAACTAACCTTCGTTCATTTCTCCCATCATCAGTCATTAACTTAACCTTCGTTCATTTCTCCCATCATCAGTCATTAACCTTAACCTTCGTTCACTTTCTCTCCCATCATCAGTCATTAACTTAACCTTCGTTCATTTCTCCCATCATCAGTCATTAACTTAACCTTCGTTCATTTCTCCCATCATCAGTCATTAACTTAACCTTCGTTCACTTCTCCCATCATCAGTCATTAACCTAACCTTCGTTCACTTCTCTCCATCATCAGTCATTAACCTAACCTTCGTTCATTTCTCCCATCATCAGTCATTAACCTAACCTTCGTTCATTTCTCCCATCATCAGTCACTAACTTAACCTTCCTTCATTCTCCCATCATCAGTCATTAACTAACCTTCTTCATTTCTCCATCATCAGTCATTAACCTAACCTTCGTTCATCTTCTCCCATCATCAGTTATTAACCTAACCTTCGTTCATTTCTCCCATCATCAGTTCATAACTAACCTTCGTTCATTTCTCCCATCATCAGTTATTAACCTAACCTTCGTTCACTTCTCCCATCATCAGTCATTAACCTAACCTTTGTTCACTTCTCCCATCATCAGTCATTAACCTAACCTTCGTTCACTTCTCCCATCATCAGTTATTAACCTAACCTTCGTTCATTTCTCCCATCATCAGTTATTAACCTAACCTTGTTCACTTCTCCCATCATCAGTCATTAACCTAACCTTTCGTCACTTCTCCCATCATCAGTTATTAACCTAACCTTCGTTCACTTTCTCCCATCATCAGTATTAACCTAACCTTCGTTCACTTCTCCATCATCAGTCATTAACCTAACCTTCGTTCACTTCTCCCCATCAGTTATTAACCTAACCTTCGTTCATCTTCTCCCATCATCAGTTATTAACCTAACCTTTCTTCACTTCTCCCATCATCAGTCATTAACCTAACCTTCGTTCACTTCTCCCATCATCAGTCATTAACCTAACCTTCGTTCATCTTCTCCGTCATCAGTCATTAACCTAACCTTTCTTCAGTTCTCCCATCATCAGTCATTAACCTGAACCTTCTTCACTTCTCCCATCATCAGTCATTAACCTGACCTTTTTCACTTCTCCCATACAGTTATTAACCTAGTATAAGCTCATTAACCTAACTTTATTAACTTCCTCATCCAGTCATTAACCTAACCTTTATTAACTTCTTAGCATTTGACTCAGTTCTCCATCAACCTAACCTACTTATTAACTTCTCTCATCAACCAGTCATTATTAACCTAACCTTATTAACCTCTCCATCAACCAGTCATTAACCTAACCTTTATTAATCTTCCCATCACCATCATTAACCTAACCTTTATTAACTTTATCTCCATCAACCAGTCATTAACCTAACCTTTATTAACTTCTCCTCATCAACCAGTCATTAACCTAACCTTTATTAACTTCTCCATCAACCAGTCATTAACCTAACCTTTATTAATTTTCTCCCATCACCAGTCATTAACCAACCTTTTTAATTTCTCCCTCAACCATCATTAACCTACATTTTTATTTCATCTCCATCAACCACATAAACAAATGCGCTTATCCTCTCTCCATCAACCATCTTAACCTACCTTTCATCTAAATTCTCCCCACACCTCTCTTCTTCTACCGTCACACCATACTACCTCACATTTTTTCATTTGCGATGACAACACAAATGCCTCCTCTCCCTCATCTCTCATAGATACTCTCCCCTCTCCAACACACACACACACACACACACACACACACACACACACACACACGCACAGATAACCAACACACACACACACACACACACACCTACACACACACACACATATCCGATGCACAATGTACACTGCCTCTTCTACATACAGCTCTACAGCGCTACTATTGCTGCTACTGCAGCTGCTGATTATGATGATGGTTGTGCTGGTATTGTTACAAATGCCATGCTGTAAAGACGACGATAATGATGCGACCATCGTTACAATTTTGGATGAAAGGAAAATAGGAATGATAATAACAATGATAGTAATCATAATAATAATAATAATACTAATAATAATGATATACACAGCGGTCTTGGGGACACCACAAATCTCTCTCTCTCCTCTCTCTCTCTCTCTCTCTCTCTCTCTCTCTCTCCTCTGTATGTGTGTATGTGCGTGTGTTTGCGTATGTGTGTGTGTCCCACCCCACCAAAATATTTTATGGAATATCTAGAAAATGATGACGCAAACAAAAATGACGTCAAAGCTTCTCTGCGTCATGAGCCGAAGTGACGAAGTACATTATGACGCATGTTTGATTGTGACGTATTCAAGATAAACTGGGAGTACGTTTTTTGCTTTGCATCTTGTTTGCATTGGGCTTTGGCGAGAATCGAACAGGAATCCTCGAGAATGAGACGCTCGGAGTGCGAACGAGCAGTGACCTACCCCCGGCGCCCCAGCCAGGAACTGAGCATCCCCTGTAACTGTCACGTCGCCAGGCCCGTCGCCAGCGGCAAGACCCCCATCCGTGTCCTCGCCGCTAATCAGAACATGGTCGATGACCCTTGTCGTTGACTCACCCCCAGCTGTTCATCATGTCCCTTGATGATGATGATCAGTCTAGGGTCCGGCGGACATCCATCCTCACCCGTCACCTGGCCTTCCTAATCGGCTGGGCTATAAACCGCAGCCTGCGATAAGCGCGTGCCGCTTACATAAGGGCGTTGCGCCGTCAGAATCGCGCGTTGCGGCCATAAGTCATACATAGAGTCTGTAGAAGCACAGTCGAAAAATAGGATTTGAAAACAAAATAGTTTTCTTTTTTATTTTTAAATGGAAAAAAAAAACCAAACCAACCAACAAGAAACAAACAAACAAAAAAAAAAACCCTTTAATCTGAATCGGTTTCTCTCCCGTTAAGATCCACTTCGTTTTGAAGCAAACAAGATGTGCGTTATCTTTGATACTAATACAGGGTAAGCTGCCGGTTGATTATTTGCAGTGGATATTATACCCACAATACGCGCAGTGCTCGACACATAAATTTAATAAAGTAACAACAGACGCGTGCTCTTTTCCCCCC
>CM031606.1:16821946-16844446 GCA_018398815.1 Conus ventricosus
CCACTTCCGGGTCAAAATAATATATCAAACTAAAAACCGAAACTCCACCAAAATACTATGTGAACGCCAAAGCAAAGACGTTATAACAATAAGAATGCTACAAGCTCCCCCCAGAACGTCACAATGCTTTAAGAAAAGAAAAGAAAAGAAAAGCAAAATCCCAGTTATCAGGAATGTCCAAGAATGACTTCAGGATGCCAAAACCAAAATAGGATTATCATTTCAGGTAAGTGGATCAGTCATTCAAACCGACTCAGTTTATAGACTGTTCGATATCCTCGTCGGTTTCTGCACCAGTCTACCAGAACGCTTTGTAACGATTGGTTCATAAGTGTCAGATTGCAAAGGATACTGGTCTTGCTGAACCTTGGCTGGAACATTTGCAGTGTCTTTGGCACCTGCTGGTTGTACAGAGCATCACACTCAGAACGTGGACTGTCGGTCTTCAGCGGAGGTCTTGATGCAACTGGTGTCGAAGGCAGGACTTCTGAATGCGATGAGTAGCTGGTTTTGAGTCTGTCAATGGAAATTCGAGCTGATTTTCCATTTTTCAAAATGTCAAAGTATTGTCCGAGCGTGCAAGAACACGAAATGGTCCATCATAGGGCCTTACCAAAGGCCCTCTGTGAGAGTCAACGCGAACGTACACTTGGTCACAAACTGTAAATTGGGGGGCACGTACGTAGTCGGCGAACCATGATGTCCAGGAGGCGGAGGAGCCAGCTTCTGTAAGTTCTCTTGGAGTTCCTGGACAAAAGCGCTGGTAGGAATCAGCTTATCTGCAGATGGGGAAGGGAGAAAATCACCAGGTACTCTGAGATTTGTGCCATAGGTGAAAAGAGCTGGAGCCGCATCCAGATCTTCTTTCCATGTTGTCCGAATACCTAGTAACACCACAGGTAATTCATCCATCCAGCGTGATCCATTCAGGCGAGACTTGAGAGCGGCTTTCAGACTGCGGTGACACCGTTCTACCATTCCATTGGCCTGGGGTGATAAGCAGTGGTGTTTTCTGGGGTGAACGCCGAGTACCATGTGAAGCTCACGCCATAGCGTGCTGACAAACTGGCGGCCTTGGTCTGAGGTGATGGTGTCTGGGACTCCAAAACGTGCAATCCAAGAACGTAGCAGAGCTTTTGCGCAGGTGACGGCCTCGCATTGGGGAGGGGAATGACCTCAGGCCATCGGGTGAATCTGTCCACAATAGTGAGCAGGTAGCTGTTGCCTTCTGAAGGGGGAGGGGTCCGACCAGGTCAACGTGTATGTCGCCGAAACGTCTGTCAGGAGGTTCAAAGGGAGACAAAGGAGCCTTGGTGTGACGTCCAATTTTGCTTGCCTGGCATGAATGGCGGGTGCGTACCATGTTTCTCACGTCCTTTTTGAGGCCTGGCCAGACGTAACGAGCGGAAATGGCACGGATGGTAGGATTAGATCCAGGGTGGCAAAGGTTGGTAAAAAGTGTCCAAAAGACCGTCTTGTCCATGAAGGTGGGACCACTGGACGTGGCGGCTGGTGGAAAAATCACACAGGATTTGGACCCCATCCAGAGAGACATCCCGTAGTTCGAGGATCCAGGGTTAGCACGCAGGTCGTTGATCTTGGGGTCAGTGACCTGGGCCGCAGCTAGCTGTGCAAGATCTACTGCAGGAACTGGTGAAGTGCAAGCGATCAGTGGCTCTGGGTCTGAAATCGCCGGGTCTTGTCTGCAACAGGGGCCCTGGAGAGAGTATCAGGTACAATGTTCTCCGACCCACTGATGTACCTGATGTCTGTAGTAAACTCAGCGATATAAGAAAGCTGTCGTTCTTGCGTGGAGATCTGTCGGTGTCACTAGTGAGAGCATGAGTCAGCGGCTTGTGATCCGTGTATACGGAGAATGTGTTGCCTTCCAAAAAGTAGCGGAAATGTTTGATGGCGCTGTGCATGGCCAGCAACTCGCGACCCAAAAGTGGAGTAGCGCCGCTGAGTAGGTGACAGTTTCCTGGAAAAGAAAGCGATGGGTCTCCAAATGTCCTCATGTCGTTGTACAGCTCGCACCGATAGCAGAATCCGATGCATCCACAGAAAGCTTCGTCTCAGCCTGAGGATCTGGGTGATGAAGCATGACAGCCGAAGCCAAAGCAGACTTGGCCTCCTGAAAAGCCGAGTGACATTCAGCTGTCCAGATGAGTTTCTTAGATTTTCCTTTTGTTGCCTCAGTGAGTGATAAAGGCGTTTGGGCGATTCCAGGCAGAAATCTGTGATAAAAATTCATCATCCCGAGAAATCGCTCAAGTGCTTTCTTGTCTGGCGGCGTTGGCATATCTGCAATCGCACGAACTTTGTCTGGTAGAGCTGAATTCCAGCGCTGAGATCATATGTCCCAGGAAATTCAAGATGAGTGACCAAAGATGCATTTCTTGATGTTGACAACCAGACCGTTCAGAGTCAGTAAACTGAAAACAGTGCGCAGGTCTGTCTCGTGCTGCTCTGGAGTTATACTTGCCACCAAGATATCATCCAGGTAAACAAAACAGCAATCAACGCCTTGCAGGATTCCATCCATGAGCCGTTGGAAAGCTTGAGCTGCATTCTTCAAGCCAAAAGGCATTTTCAAGAACTCGTACAGGCCAAAAGGAGTTATCACTGCAGTTTTGGGTATATCTTCTGGGGCAACAGGTATCTGATTGTAACCACGCACCAAGTCAATCTTGGAGAAGACTGTTTTTCCATGAAGATGTGCATTGAGGTCTTGAATGTGGGGCAGGGGATAGCGGTCATCCTCGGTCATGTCATTGAGCCTGCGAAGTCACCACAAGGGCGCCAGCCACCACTACTCTTCTTGACCATGTGTAAGGGTGAAGACCAAGGAGAACGGGAGCGGCGAACAATACCGAGTTGCTCTATCTCATCAAATTCCCGCTTTAAACCGCGGTGAACTTTTCCTGATCAAGGCGACGAGCTCGTGCATGCACGGGGGGCCGTGGTTGGAATGTGATGAACAACACCGTGTTTGTTGTCCTTGAAAGATGGAACTAACAGTTCAGGAAACTCCTCCACAATTGCTTCGTACCTGGAGTGGATTCTGTGTATGCGTGGAGTTTGTGAGCGAGTGAGTTGAGCATGAATCCCCCAAATCTGCCATCAGGGAGACCAGTCTTCTGTTAGTGAGGTCTATTGCCAGTTGATGAGAGGTGAAGAAATCTGCACCAAGAATGGGTTGAGTGACATCAGCGATCCAAAACTTTTGGGTGAAGTTGGCGTCTTTGCCAAATCCTAGCAGAATGTCTCGCTTTCCATAGGTAAGGGATAGCTGAACCATTGGCAGCCACGAGGCTAGGTCCACGAGATTTTTTGCGATCCTGTAGCGTCGCTGGAAAAACAGACTCTTCTGCCCCAGTGTCGACAAGGAAAGACCGTCCAGAAAGAAGATCAGCCACTGTAATGGTACCAGTGTTGCTTGTGTGGGCTCGAGTGTCTATGGATCAGCAGCGTTTGAACTGACTGCAAAAGTCCGTGATGTTGAGCCTTCATGTCTGTTCTGGAGTTGTTGGTTTCCTCTGAGTTTGTGATGGAGCCATAGCACAAGGCCTACCATTCACCGTGGGCTCACAGCGCCTAGCCATGCCACCAAACCTTGAATGATATTTACACAGGGTAAATGAAGGGGTGGTCACTGGTTTGATTCATTGTGTGCCGGTTCTTTGGTTTGAAATCTCGATTTAAGGCATTCAACTCAGCAGCAGATGAATTGTGAATGTTTGTGTATGGACACCACTGCATTGCTGTTCGTCTCTATCCCCGAGAGCAGGGTCAGCTTGTTGACAAGTTGCTGCCACAGAAGCTGGTGCTGGCAAATCCACTTCGAGAATACGATCTGCAGTTTTTGCAAGAGTGTCAAGATCAACCTCAGGAGTCTGTGCTAATATACGACGAACTTCAGGAGGAAGCTGGTTAAGAAAAAGGGCACGAAACAGGGTCGGGGTTCAGAGTTGAGTGAACGCATGTATTGAAGTAGCTCTGTAGGACGTCTATCCCTAAACCATGCATATTCAACAGTGCAGTGTCTTTTTGAAACTGTGTTGCCTCGTATGCATCTAAAAGTGCTGCTTTGAGGGCCTTGTAATTTCTCAGTAGCCGGGGGGTGGTTCAATTACTGCTTGGACACGCCTGGAAGTAGCCGAGTCTAAAAGTTGAACCACATGATGGAATTTGGTAAGGTCATTTGTAATGGGCGGTGTGTGAGTGGCAAAGGAAGCTTCCAGGCGTAAAAAACCATGCACTGGCATTAGTTGTCCAAAAAGGTGGGGCTTTGAAAGCAACAGCGGCCACTGTAGGGGGTGGAGGGACTGCTTGTGCTGCATGAGCGAGCGTTTGTTGACGAATGGCGTCAGCAAGTTGCTGGATAGCTTCTGACGTAGGCTCCATACTACGAGTGGTCGTAGCGTCTCTCTTTTTTCATAAGAAAGATGGAAGAGCTTGGTCACTCATAAAGAGCTTCTACTCACGTCGGGGTCACCAATGAAGCGACACAAACTTCGTATGATACAGTTTCATTTGTTTAATGAACAACTGTCTGCTTTGCAGCCCATGGGGTCAACTCAACTGAATTTTACAACCACTTCCGGGTCAAAATAATATATCAAACTAAAAACCGAAACTCCACCAAAATACTATGTGAACGCACAAAGCATAAGACGTTATAACAATAAGAATGCTACACTCTTCTTTTCCTTATCTTCCTCTTCCTGTTCTTCGCTCTCCTATTCTTCTCCATCGTCTTCTCCTTCCTCGGTCTCTTCCTCGCCGTGTTCTGTTTCAGCGCAGTGTATTGTTGACTGAAATATAAGAAAAATGCCAGTGCGATTTTGAACGAAATAAATCACATGGAGGGTGTTTCTTCGGTGGCTGGCTGGTTGGTTTTTAAAGAGAAACGAAAGACGGTCCGATCTTTGTTAAAAATTGGGGAAAGTCAGCTGTATTCCCTTGGCGTGGTTTTAAGCGTTAAGAAAGAGACTGCTGACTAGTGGCGAGAATGACATAACATGTCGTTTGAATAATGGTCAAGGCGCTTGTGTATCTGTGTGGCGTCACCGGCGCTTCGCCCACCTCTGCAAACTTAGCGGCCACTTCATGTGTCCATACGGTGAAGAGGTGGGGTGGTCCGTCGTTTTAGACTCGCCTCGTGGTCTGTTCTGCCCCCCCACCCCCACCCCCACCTCCCACTCTGCCCTCTCTCTCTCTCTCTCTCTCTCTCTCTCTCTCCGTGTTCAAATCAATCTATGTGTGTGTGTGTGTGTGTGTGTGATTCTTGTTCACCAGAGTTAGATCACGAGGAGGGGGGGGGGGGGGGGGGGGGGCTGTTGTGTTCAAGTGAGGTTGTGGAATGGGCTGACGACACACACACACACGCACGCACACACGCAAATACACACTTACGTTCCACGCACGCACGCACGCACACGCTCACACACACACACACACACACACACACACACACACACACACACACACACACACACCGCACACACTCATACAGACAGACACACACACACGCACATACACACACACGTGCGCGCGCGCGCGCGCATACACACACACACACACACACACACACACACACCGCGCGCGCGCGCGCCGCGCACGCACCCACACATTGACGAGTGTTTGTCAGCCGCGGAGACAAGGACGACGATGCAGAGGATGAAAAGGGAAGGAATATAATTGTGCAAGTGTGACGTGACAACGGGCAGGCGTTTCAAAAAGCGGCCACGTCTTTTTACCCTGGAGCTGCTAAACCAAGTGTAAAGATCAGCGGGCATGTGAGCGAATTCTGACTTCACACACACAGCCCGACCTGGGCAAAAAAAAAAAAAGAAAAGAAGAAAAAGAAACCCTTGGCCTGGGAGGCCGCGGCCGATTAGACGTTAATTTCACCATGTACCGCGTCTGAATGTGTACTAGTGGATCCGAATGACGTTTTGCACCCTGTGTGTGTGTACCCGGATTCACACACACACACACACCACACACACACACACACACACACACACATATATATATATATATATATAAATAATATACACATGGAAAAAAGTTAAGCAACCCTAAATGAAACATACCACCCAGTAACTGTGAGAATTAACATGGCACAAAATAGTAATTCTGACAAGACGGGTTTTCCAAGAGATGATAAAACCAGCCAAGTGTGACAGTGAGTCTCTGGCTGCATGTGGCGTGCACGAGCCCACACCATCCGTGCACTCGCAAAAATGAAGTTTGCTCACTCCACAGAAACGGCGTTTTTGAGAAGTTTCTCACTGCACAGTCACTGTCCAACAAGATGGAACGAAGAAGAATGTCAGAAGGACAACGTTGGCAAATTATTGGCATGCATTCTACTGGTAAAGACCAGCAAAGCTATTGGGCGTCAACTGGGGTACCAAACGTCAGTAATCAGCCGATTGATAAGAAAACATGCTGAAACGAACACAGTGAATGACCGGCCACGATCAGGCAGACCACGTGTCACACCCAGCGTGAAGACAGGGCGCTCCACCGACTGTACGGCAACAGCGATTCGCAACTTCAAAACCCCACTGAAACGGGAGTGGCTGCCAAATCGACCTCTGTCCACAAAAACCGTTAGAAACGCTTGCAAGCTATAGGACTGAGGGCAAGAAGAAATCATCAAGCGTCCCAACCTTACAGACAATCATAAGAGATTACGTTTGACCTGGTGTCTTGACCGACAGCACTGGAACCTAAGGAACTGGAGGAAGATCCACTGGTCTGATGAAAGCCGCTTCTTTTCTGCATGTTACAGATGGCAGAGCGAGAGTATGGAGGCATCCCCAACAGCCTATGCTGCAAGGAACATCAAACAAACTGTACCTTTCGGGGGAGGCTCCGTCATGGTGTGGGGGTGCATCTCACACGACTGCAAGATGGACCTGGTGACCATTCGTGGCAACTTGACAGGAGATCGCTACATCCGGGAGGTACTGCAGCCAGCTGTTGTGCCTCATTTGACGACCACCCACTAGCCACAAGACCTGTGTTCATGGATGACAATGCCCGGCCTCATCGTTCAAGAGCAGTCACAGCATACCTCCAGCAAGAGGCGGTGACACAATTACCATGGCCTGCCATGAGTCCGGACCTCAATCCGCTGGAGCATCTAAGGGACTTGCTTGGCCGTCGAATACAGACACTGGACCCTCCTCTGCAAAATCTCCAGGAACTGGAAGCAGCATTGCATCGGGAGTGGCAGCAGATCACCTTTCAGCAGATCAGACGACTCACTGGAGGGATGAGACCAAGGATTCAGGCAGTCATCAATGTACAGGGAGATACACCCGGTATTGATTTTTGTTTGCTGTTATGCAATCTGGACACTTTCATTGTTGTTTTCCCTACTAAAATTAATTTCGGCATCAACTGGATGAAATTGTTAATTTCAAACTTAACCATGCCATGTTTTTGTTCAAAAATGGTGCACATCTTGGTTCAGCATTTTGCAGTTGAATTATCAAACACTGAACCATATTTCTATTGTTTCGGTAATGGGACAGTGTCATACTTTCATGGAATAAAGACCATTTTGATTTACTTGAGTGTTGCTTTCATTTAAATAGTATTATATCTCGTCCTTAGCGATAAATGTGAGGGTTGCTTAACTTTTTTCCATGTGTATATATATATATATATATATATATGAGGAGCGTGTAAATATGTATAGTGTAAAATATTATATATTTATTTACTCTCTCTCTCTCTCTATATATATATATATAGAGAGAGAGAGAGGAGAGAGAGACAGACAGACAGACAGACACAATGATCAAATCCCTGGGAATGAGAACCATGGATTTTACAAGAGAATAAAGCGGGGGGGGGGGGGGGGATGTGATATATACTGAGAGCATGCTCGTGCACAAGTGCTCTCGCGAGCCATACATTCACACGCATTCATACTTTTTTTTTTACCTCCATGTAAACTGTAGCCATGAGAATGCACTGAATAAGGTTGTCATGATTTCTAATCACTAGTCAGTTCAGCGCGTCGTATATATTCTTTAGCCCTCCCCTCTCTCCTCTCTCTCTCTCTCTCTCTCTCAGAACATTTAGACGAACTACGTCCATGAAAAAGACTTACGATTATCAGTAACAAAACGATATGTATAAACAAGGGTTTGCGTTTACAGACTGAAAAAGAAGAATACGTTTGGTATAATTTCCAAACAAAGTGTTGTGTACAAACACTCGCGCGCGCTAGTTCAAAGCTAAAATGTTCATACTCTTTCAACCTCCAGTCGCGGAAAAGAAAGTTTCTTTTGCAAATGAATTTATCGGAATGCTTCATTCAAATGAAATATACGACTAATGTACAGAGAACTGATCAAAACTTAAGAAATAAAGGACTGAAGCTATTTTTCTACAATAAAACGTTGATGAGATCCGATGTACAAAAAATCCACAAAACGGCAGTATTTGTTATTTCTGTTTAAATCTGTGGAAGAAAAAAAAACCCACTTCAGGTGGTACATCTGTTTCCGTGTTCTCTGACACACCTGAATGTTATTGAACCATGTCTCCCATGCAGCTTCTGTATGTGTACAGTGGATGAACAGTCTTTCGAATCGTGTTTGACAGGGGTGTGTATGACCGTGCACGTTCGTAGTCCTCAGAACATGAAGACAGCTTGTCAACAGGAGAGGCGGTGCTCCCTTATGAATACTATCAGGATTACCTGCAAAGGCAGAGTTTGCGTACACCAGTCTGCCGGTTGGTGTTCTGTCATTGTGACTCTGAAATTCTTGCTCACTATGATAAGTATTCGGCTGTTTGAAGACAAAGTTACTGCAAATTAGCGAAAACGTTGTGATGTGATGTGTGTGCGCGTGGTGACGAATGTTATGCACTGCAAGTCCTGTATCATGCAGTGAACTCATCTGGCTTGAGATGAGGAGACCATTCTGAAAGGAAAAAAACAACAAAACATTGTGCGATATGAATAAGGAACAGATGAAAAACAAAGTTTAAACGACTTCGTCTCTGTTTTAGCTTCCTTCCTTTAAAGCCGACTGCATCTTCAACATAAACCAGATACATATTATGCTAAAGTTCGAAGAGGAAATAGAAGTGTGTAAAGTGTATTGCTACCCCCCCCCCCCCCCTTCCCACTCCTACGTACTACCCCCCCCCCCCCCTAAAAAAAAAAAAAAGAAGAAAAAGTCACTTCAAGGCCTCTTTAGCCTACAAACCTATTTGCCTGTTTGGATGCACGAGTGCATGTTTAAACAAAAAAAGGGTGGTTTTTTGCAGGTGTATTTTTTTCATTGACGAGTTTTTTGTTTGTTTTTTGTTAGTTTTTTTTTTATTTTTTACCTTTTGTTTCATTTTTTTTTCTGTATGGAAATCAGACCTTTTCCAGCATGCTAACTGGAGATTAACTGCACCATAAGAAGTCCACAACCTTGTTTGTGCTACTGACTTCTGGGTGCCGTTTGTGTTTGTATGGTAGCGTTTGTGTGTCATCGTCTTCGTTGGTCGTCGTGCGGCAAGCAAGGCAGCTTCAGCCTTCAGTTTCTGTTGCCTTTTTCGTTTTCGCCTCATCTCTTTCCCCATCTCCTCTCCTCTCCCCCCCCCCCCCCCCCCCCCCCCCCCCTTTTTTTTTTTTTTGTTAAATAATTTTCCTCTCTTTTTTTCGTCTCTTCTTCCTTCTTGTCTTCCTTTTCTTCGTCTTTGTGCGAGAGCAGTTCTGCCTTCAGAGTCTTCTCTTTGCATCTTCTTCAGGTTTATTATGTTATATTCTTATTGTTAAAGCTTTCAGGTGACGTGCCGCATTGTAAATCAGTGTTTTTTATTTTACTTTGTGTGTGTGTGTGTGTGTGTGGTGTGTGTGTGTGTGTGTGTGTGTGTGTGTGTGCGCGCGCGTGTGCGTGTGTGTTTCTCTGTCCAGCCCTCCCTCGCTCCACTTCTCTAATGTCTCGAGCTCTTGAGTTACGTCACACACGATAGGACGGGACGCCGATGACAAATGAGAACCGGTTAGGGCAGAAAAGTGCGGGTTTCGTCATGCCATGGTGTTGCATAAATGTCTTATTATCATTAGTGTACACTCAATGCCCTTTTCACCCGGCAAAAAAAAAAAATGCAATGTTTCATTTCTTATGAATACTTATCGTAGAATCATGAAACTTTGCAGATCCTCAGTGACGCTGTCAGTATTCGTGAAACTTTATCCAGAGAGTCCATGCAAGATATTGAATGCACTGAGGAATGTCCCGCCCGAGGAAATTCGTGTTTTTTCCTGTCCGTGTTTCGCTGACAACCAGGCCCAGGTCACCCCCTAAGCATTCCAGTCATGGTTAATGAATGGATGTAAGGTGGCTTCACACAGAAGTTCGACGTGCCGATGTGCGGATTATTTAAACTACAGCGGTCCCAAATCCTCTTACGCGATTGTGAGAGATGAGCTGGAACGCTAAGAAAAAAACAGATTGTACAACCCACGGAGTTGCTCACACGCGGACGCTTACGTAGAGACAAGGTCCTTTTCTTTTTCCCCCCCCCCCCCCCCCCCCCCCCCCCCCCCCCCTTTTTTTTTTTTTACGCGTTTTGATATCCCCTGTCCTAAAATGACAAGCTGTGTCAAGAATGCAGCAACAACCTGGGCTTTCATCAGTTAACTCCAATGAGGTTACAGCCATTTGTCATGCCGTGTAAAACCTCAGACAGGCTAAAGGAGATGAAATTCAAGTCAGACACGAAGGCAGCTACCCAAGTCGTGAATAAGACAGGGGTCTTGCACGGACTTTAAACACGCCATCTTTCTCAGGACGGCGGCATTTCTGTTGAGATGGGCAAGGTGTACGTGTTGCCGGGCTGCATACGTGTGTAATGTGCTGTGTGTTACTGTTCAGGGACTAGCCAGAGAGAAAGCTACGGAGTTTCTGTGACCCGCGAATCTTTTCATTAATTCTTAATACAGTCTGCCTAGCCGAACAGCATGATTTGAAGTGTGTGTGTGTGTGTGTGTGTGTGTGCAAACTACTGTGCTACTTTACAGATTGTGACTTTAGGGATACAAGGACTTAGTCGATACCAAGTTTTAGTTCTTTCAGCTCGTATCATCCGTTTGTTTACACGTGCAAGATAACGGTTTTTGCAGTGTCCACATGCACAGATAGCAACTTATGCGAGAAAGGGAGTTCACCTGACCACGTGATCTCCGCTGTAATATTTTTCCAATGTGGCTTTGTTGCGTATCATATTACAACGGTTTAGATGAATCTGCGTTGTTTCTATGCAAAGTGAAGTAACAGTTCACGGACTTCGGCTTAGCAGCGAAAGGGGTGAACTGTGTGACTAATGACCAGCTACCGTTTTAATTCCGAACATCGTTCGGCTTGACCAGCAGTGGAGGGTAAAGTCTAGTTCTGCCTTGTTAATTCATGTGCAAACTGGATAACCGGATTATGAACTGTGGAAAGAAAAGGGTGGCTTATCTGTAACCAAGTCATCGCTATTTGTTTCTTTTCAGTCTGCAAACCGTTTGGTCTGCATGTATAGAGCTCTGCGATGTTGATACACGCAACCGTCTCGATGTTAAGGAGCAGCATTGCATGAAGCACATGTTCTCTGCGCGCGCATACCGCTGTTGTCTGCGCTCGTGCAGGTGCGGAGCCTTAGCAAGGAAACCTACAGAAGAGTTTGGTGACTTCGCTTTTGTTCGTGAGGAGTGGGTGAAGAAGGGGGGAGGGGGGTGGGGTCAGTTTGCCGTTTGGAGGCCAGCTCATGTCGTTTGTGGACCCGTTGTCCTGTTCAAATACTTGAATGCGCAGGTGGACAGGAATGCTCGTGTTTTCCAAGATCACTTCCGACAAAGAAGAGCGGGGACCGGCGTGACAGTTTGGAGCCCCCCTGTCAGCACTCGTCCTGACCTGTCCTGCCGCTCTGTCTGTTTGCTGGTCTGTTAATTCATTAACATAGTATACCTAAATGTGCCAGCGTTAATTTAAAAAAAAACACGTTCTCAACACGATCCATAGTTGTTCTTTTTTTTTTAAGAAGTGTTTATTTACAGCCCCTCCTCCTCCCTTTTGCTTTTATGAGCTAAAACTTAAATAACATGTGTGTCAGTTGTGAAAACCTTCCTCATTCTGATGGAAGGTAAATAAATAACAGAAAAACTACATCAGAGCTCGCTCTCTCTCTCTCTCTCTCTCTCTCTCTCTCTCTCTCTCTCTCTCTCTCTCTCTGCCGTACGTGACAGTGTTCTTTTTGTGACAAAAATTACTCGTTTCTTGAAGAGAAATTGTAATTTTGGATCTGTGAAGACCGGTCAACGTCCCACAGCAGTCCGCGGGCTTTTGGTCAGTCTGGCGAGGAAAGAGACGGAGGCATTCATAGGGAGAGAGCGGACAGAGAGAGAGAGAGTGTATGAGAGAGGCTTGCCTGTTCGTTTGAGATAGAGATTCTTCTCCGTTTCGTGAGAACCTGACGAGTTTTAACCTGCAGCGACACAGCAACGCCCTAGAAACGGCGCTCCAGTTGTCCGTCTCTGACGTCATTTTGTGTACATTGCTAACCCATGCTCAACTTACGTGTAATTTGTTTGTTTGTTTGTTTTAGAACGTGTACTGTTTTGTGTGTTCCATTTTTCTGCGTTTCCCTGCCAAGGACACAGATACGAAAATGGAATGTACATCTTACATGCTATGGGTGTGCTGCCGTTTGGTTCGTCAACAGAGACTGACATACTGAATTCTCTTCGTTGAAATGTATTGCGATAGTGAGCTTTGGTACTGTGAGCAGACGTACTTTGCAATCTGGCATTGTAACTTGACATGTCAAATGTGAGGCATAGGAAAAAGACAACTAAATAATGCCGGTTAGCACAATAAAATAGATTTAGCTTTCAGAACTCTTGCAATATATAAAGAGATCAGCATTCGTAACTTTAGCATTCTGAGCTTTTGCACAGTTAGAAATAGCATACTGCAGTTTAGCACAAAAATAGATTCCACCTTAAACTTTGGCATAGTGTAGAGGGAAAAAGGGATTATTGAACTTCAGGGCCGTTTACAAGAGTTTGGCATTTGGGACGTTGAAAGGGTTAGAGACTGGCAATCTGAACTTTAGCACCGTAAAAGAGACGGTCTTTCTACATTTTGGCACAGCAAAAGAAAAACGTTTATAATGCAGTTTGACGCTGTAGTAAGAAACTGGCATTTTGACATTTGAAGTGAATGGGATGGGACATTGACACAACGAAGAGAGATTGACGCTTGACGTGTGGGACCGTATTAAAAGGAGACCAGCATTCAAATTTTTACTACCGTGAAAAAGAAATTGATATTCGGAACTTTGAAACAGTAAAGGACCTACATTCTGAACTTTGGCGCAATATAAAAAAAAGAGACGTGTCGTACTGAACTGTAACACAGTTAAAAGAAACAACGTCAGGAACTTTGGAATAGTTCAAAGAGACTGGCATTCAGAACATGGACGCAATGAAGAGTTAGTCGCCTTCTGAGGTTTGACACAGCAAAAATAGAGATTGGCATTCTGAACTTTTGCTCTGGACCTGGAGACTGGCATCGTATAGAGGAACCGGGTCAATGCACTTACGCCGTCACGGACTCATTTTGTGACAGCACGTGGTGCTTACTGCATTGACCTGTGTGTGTGTGAGGTCTCCGTGACGCCAGCATGGCCCGTGTGTATTCTTCAGTGGCCACTCTAGTGCTGAGAACCCCGGGAAACCCTGCAGCGACCTCCAGAGGTGGTGAGTGATGATGTGACTTGAGGTCTTTCTGGTTCTGTTGATGGTTTTCCCCCTCCTTTTTATAGTTATTGTAACTGTCTTCAGCAGGAGAATAGAAATGATGAGAATGACGACACTGAAGCAGTATCCATGGTATGAGGATCATTAGATCACGGGTTTTCGTTTATTGCCATAATGATAACGATACATGGTGATATTTGTGGGAATACTACTTGTACTGCAAGTACTGCTAATGATATAAATGGTAGCAAAAATCTTTTCTTTTTTTTCGTAACCTTTTGATAATGTTGTATCGCAAATTAACGTCCGCAGACACGGAATCATCTAAAAGTTATTCAGCAAGCGGTTGCTGTCAACTAAGGAATCGACAGTTATCAAGCACTCTTGACCTCTCAGCATTCTCTCCACCGCCACCCCTCACCTCCCCTCCTCCCCAGTTTCCACTGTCATGTGCACAAGAACTTGCTGTTTGTGCCTCTGTCGGGGATCTCGTTGACGTGCAGTCTCGTTGCGTCCTGTTTTGTGGCGCCAGGGTTACCCCCCCTCTCCCCCCCCCTCCCAAGACCGTTTTGATAAATGGAACCTTACCTCGTGAATTGGGATGGAGGGTATTCCATCCATTTTCTGATGGGTTCAGTTTGGAGAGAGAGAGAGAGAGAGCAGAACACACACACACACACACACACACACACACACACACACACACACAGATAGATCTGTTAGTTTCTCATCTCAGGTTCACGCATGGTTGACCCTGCAATCTGTATTGAAACTGATGATCAAGAATTTCAACATCAAATTTAACATGCCTCTAACAGAAGTGGTCTTACAAGTTCAGAAGCGTTATTTCTGTGGCGAAAATGCAGCAGGCGGAACGGTAAAACATTTTAACCACATTTTCAAATGTACCGAATATGTTTAAAACCCTGACGAACTTTGATGTTTATCTCGAACAAGCATCGGAAATGGAAAACCGGTGATTGCGATAGTAACCTTTTTTATCAGGTAAATGTCGATCAGCATGTTAGGGACATTCCATGAGGACATTAGAGGGCCACGCGGTCAGCCTGTTAGGGACATTCCATGAGGACATTAGAGAGCCACGCGGTCAGCCTGTTAGGGACATTCCATGAGGACATTAGAGGGCCACGCGATCAGCCTGTTAGGGACATTCCATGAGGACATTTGAGGGGCACGCGGGAAAACTCAGACCTCCGCCAAGTTTAAGCGGACCTTGGATCCGCCTTCGTTGTCCTGCATGAGTGAAAACAAACTTTTCCCCCCGCCAGGGCGAAGAAATAGAAGGCACGGTCTGAATAAAAAACAACCGTTCCCACGTGTTGTCAGTAAGAAATAGGAAATACAAACTGTTAGCGTTTCATCACAAGAAAGCTTCAACATTCCATGAAACTGTAGGACATTTGTGTTCATAACCAGTGGACATTTTTTAATAGTCTTGCTGAACGGTTCCGGATCCGCTCTTTTGATCCAGATCCGCTCTAAGGATAGGTACAGTAAATTTGATGGGTTTGTTCATGGGCTGCCTTTCATCTGTCCACCAAGTTTGTTTCAGTTGGTTTGTTTCAAGTGGTTATCGCGTTATCTGGTTGACAGACAGACAGACAGACACACAAACAAACCAATGGAAGCGGGTGCAAACATGGCCTCTTTGACGGCGTAGTGAAACCCGATCCGCTGTTACAGACATCTTAAGTGCAGATGTGTGTGTGCGTGCGTGCGTGCGCGCGCGTGTGTGTCTATGTGTGTGTGTGTGTTTGGAGTGTGGAGTGTGTGTGCTTGTGTGTGTGTTTGGAGTGTGATGTGTGTGGGCGTGCGTGTGTGTCTGTGTGTGTGTGTGTGCACGCGTTTGCACACGCGCGCGCTTGTTTGTGTGTATGTTGCCCCCCCCCCCCCCCCTCTCTCTCTCTCTCTCTTTCGCTCGTTCGCTCACTCGCTGTCTCTCGCTGTCGTTGCATTTTGGTTGATCTGTACGTTGTGTCGTGTGTGCTGTCTCTGTGTTGGCCGCGCACCCTCCACCCGCTCTCCCACCCCCTCCTTTTTCCTAATCTGAAAATGAACACGAAACAGATTGCAACGTTACAGCAGAAACAGGCCAACATACAGATAAACACACAAAACCAAGTGTAAAGTAACGCAGAGTATATATATGCACAGCATAAAATGGACAAGGGAATTGTCGGAAATGTACCTTCTTCAGTCGTCACCAACAGTGAACAAAAAATGCGCACAATGAAACTCCCCTGATTACAGCCAGCACGAGAATCTGAAGTTAAAAAAAAAAGAAAAGAAAAAAAAAAAAAAAAACGAAAACCAACCGTGAACTATAATGTAATACGGACTTGACTTGGGTTCTCGACGTTGTCAACAACTGACATGTATACTTTGTGTCCGGGCCTGTTCTCGTGGTTTCCTTGCGCACAACCGGTCTTTCTGTGCGGGTTGTCTGTCTGTCTATCTGTCTCCGTGCGTCTGTGTGTCTGTGTCACATCTTTGTTGTTCCTTCTCCGCATGCACAGTCGACACCTGATCTCTCTCTCTCCTCCCCCCCCCCCCCCCCCCAAGTTTGGCACGGTGACTCACAGACCTACTGGGCAATCGAGAACTAACATGCACTTTTCTCGCTTGACTGTCGCATTAGTCGCAATTTTAATGCCACAAAAATGGCGACAGTGCAGCGAAGCGGTATCAAGGTTCAGAGCTGACCTAGCGGAAAGGAGAGGAGGTTGGAGGGGGAGGGAGAAACTGGGACGGGGGTTAGGGAGGAAGATGGGGGGGGGGGGGGCTGGGTGGGTGGGTAGGGGAGGAGGGGAAGAGAAGCGAAAGACAGGGGAAGGGAACGGGAAGAGGAGGGGGAGAGAACGGGGAGGGTTGGGGACAAGGATGAACGAACGAACGAAATGTTGTTTAATGAGGGAAAAGAATAAGCACCAGTCAGTGGCTTTTTTTCATCCAGCCCTCAAACAATAAATACATGGTAGAAATCATTGCATCGGACTGCATATAAACTCATAAACAACAATGAATACATGGCAATTTAGAATAAGAGAATGCACAATATAACTAGAGGAAGAGAGTGTGGGAGAGAGGGACGGATGGAGAGCGACACAAAGAGAGAGAGAGGTGGGGACTTGGAGACACAGAATAAAGAGACGGAGTCTCTGACACAAGGAGAGACAGAAGAAAAGGAAGAAGAAGAAGAAGATGAAAAAGAAGACTAAGGAGAAGAAGAGGAGGAGGAGGAGCATATAAAAAATTGGCACATGACAAACTACAATGAAGAAGAGTGGTAAAACATCAAGTCATGGAATGAAGGGGGAAAAAAAAAAAAAAAAAAAAAAGCTGAAAGACACCAGACATGCCCAACTCAGCAGCAAGCAACGATTCCATACGCGCCCCCCCCCCCCCCCCCCAACTTCAAGAACAACAAGAGAAGGAAGAAGGAGATCAACATAGGATGGCAAAATATGAGAGAGAGAGAGAGAGAGAGAGAGAAAGGGAGGGAGACAGAGACAGCCAGATCGACAGAGAGAGAGAGAGGGGGAGAGAGAGACCAAAATTTGCCACATCACAAATGACAAAATACAATGAAAAAAGGTTAGTATCAAAATCAAGTCATGCAATAAAGAAGAATGAGCTGACAACACCAAAAATACCCATCACAGCAAACCCCCCCCCCCCCCCCCCCCCCCCCCCCCAACATCAAAACAACAAGAGAAAAGAAGAAGGAGATCAACATGGGATAACAAACCCGACTCATGGACTTTTGTTTTCTAGTTCAGTTAATAATAACGATGATACATTTCTTTGAACATGTTGAGACTGATATTAACGTCGATTTTATTAATAATGGCATTCCACAAACAACTCCCTGAGTAAATCAGACTAGTTTTAAAAAGATCAATTCTGGACGCGGTGGTACTATCCTAGACGAATGGTTATTACTCTTTGTTGGAAACATATTAGTAAGGGAGTGTGGTGCTCTTCCGGACAGTATTTTGAACATGAAGACAGCTTTGTTATACTCTAATTTCCTTTTTAATGGCAAAATATTCAATACCTTATAATCAGACGCTAACAGCGTCGACGGCTTTAAAAGAACCAATTTCAACGCTCGTCTATGTAGACTTACTAGAGGTTTCATGATATTATTGCTTGCGGAATCCCAAACAGTTGAAACATAATTTATGTAAGATTCTATGTAAGCACAGAAGAACATTTTTCGACTGTGTAGATTCAAGAATTTTTTCACTTTAGAGAGTTGATAGATCTTTTTAGAAATAATGTTACATATCCTTGTAATATGATCTGACCATGACAAATTATTATCAATGACAACTCCAAGAACTTTATGGCTATTAGTTTCTTCAATCTTTTTGTCATTTAAGTAAAGAACAGATAAATTATCAGGAAGATTTTGACGTTTTTGTCGAGTTGTTATAAGCATGAATTTCGTTTTCTGTGGATGTGGACACATGTGATTTAGTTCAGACCAGTCGGCTAAGTGGTTAATATTTTCCTGAAGAGCTGTTGAGACCTCGACGACTTTGGTGCTACTGATGTGTAAGGTTGTGTCGTCAGCAAATAACTCGCATTCTGCAGTGAGAATTAAAGGTAAGTCATTAATGTAAATTGAAAATAATAAAGGACCTAGGACAGAACCTTGTGGAACACCGTAATCAACAGGCAATGCAGAAGATGTTTTTTCCACTAAAAGTTACCGATTGTTTTCTACCAGATAGGAAAGATGACATGAGTTCTAATGAATCAGTAGACAAACGATAGATCTTAAGTTTTTTTAGAAGGAGTGCATGGTCAAGTACATCAAAGGCTTTAGTGAAATCAACAAAGAGAGCACCAGTGATTTTGTCATTGTTGATATTAGTCAACCATTTGTCTACAAAGGATGTTAGTGCAGTATGGTATGAGAAGTTTGCTCTGAAACCTGATTGGTTCGGATGGAAAAGATTGTAAAAATTGAAATGATGGAGAATAGAATTTTTAATGTGATTTCTAAGGGTTTAGACAAGACAGGTAATAGAGAAATAGGCCTGTAATTAGAAGGCTCTGAATGGTCTCCTGATTTATATAAGGGAATAATTTTTGCAACTTTAAATGCCTTTCGAATTTTATTTTTTGAGATGCACAAGTTGTAGATGTACGTAAGGGTTTCAGAATAACTGGTGCTGAGATTTTAAGAATTTTGCTATCAATACCATCCAGTCCTCGTGAACATGTTTGCTTTAAATGAGCGAGTGCATTGTGTACTTCATGCACTGCCATTAAAGGTACGTTTAAATCAGAGGAAATGTCTTTTGAGTTACAGAATTCACGGACAGTCTCTAAGTCGTTATAGGCAGATTTATCTTTCTTTACAGTTGCACTACCTATTCCACAGAAATAATTGTTGACTATGTCTGGCGACGTATTGCTGACTGATATAGTTTTAGAGGTAGTGACTTTATTATTGGTTATTTGATTTATGGCTTTCCAAATCGACTTACTGTCAGTTTTTGATGACACAAGATTTTGAAAGTAGTTCATTTTAGCCGCACGTTTTAAATATGTAACAAGATTCCTTTGTTTATTAAATTCTTCTTTCGGTCCCGTTTGAAATAGTAAATCTCGTAAGTCCATGGCGTGTTTCACATTATCTGTGAGCCAGGGTACTTTAGGGTTACTTCTAACACGTCTTGTTTTCAAAGGTGCATGTTTGTCGTAAACATTTAAAAAATTGTGATACCAAACTTCGAATGCTTCGTCAGGATCAGTAAACTGATACACGTCGTGTATGTGTGAATTCTTTAACTCAGATAAAAATTTATTGGAATCAAAACAGGAAAAACTTCTGTATTCAATTAAAGTGTGACAATTTTTTGGAACTTTAACGCCTTTTTTCATCCATGTTATGCATATGGGAAGATGGTCACTACAAGCATAATTCGGTGAACAAATTTCCGCTATATTGCATGCTTCAGATGTATATATGTGGTCGATAAGTGTTTTTGAAGAGGCAGTTATTCTTGTAGCTTTGTCGATTAATTGTGCAAGGTGAAAAGTTTCCGCCATTTGTATCCAGGACTTGTTTGGCTTCAAAAGATCAATGTTGAAATCTCCCAGTAATGTTAATTCATGGGTAGTGGAACATAAATCCTCTAGCAGAAGAGTAAAGTTATCACGCCAAACTGCACTCTCTGCAGGATTTCTGTACACAAATCCAACGGAAAGAGGTTTAGAGCGTTTGAATTTAATTTGTATCCATAATGATTCTATGTTAAAACAGTTTGTAGGATTAATCCTTTTAAAGTTAACACTTTGATGGATGTAGATAACTAAACCTGTATCCATAGAACGGAAGGAGAAGGGACGTACAATCCACAGTGTTTGGCTGATCTTCTGCAAATATGGCATGATGACTCATTTGCATACCAGGTACATTAAGAGTGAATCACATTTGTGCGACAAATGATGCGATAAAGAAAAAAAAAATGCAGCTTCATAACGACGTGGAGCGATGTAGGTGTTCGAAGCGGGATCTAAGGGAAGGAGGTGGGGTGGGAGGAAAGGTAGCAAAGGGACGGGAGGGGATGGATGACGCTAAAAGAGAGGGAAGGGGGCATGGGAATAGGCAAGAGTGGGGGCCGGGAAGGGAAACACGATGGAGGTGTGTGTGTGTGTGTGTGTGTGAAGAGAGAGAGAGAGAGAGAGAGAGACTGATTCATGCTGAGGCAGATGTTGAACAGTTCGTGACAGGAGCAGATCACTCACAGTTTACGGCGGTGGATGCACAATATCCCAGTTACCTTGGAAAAAAAAAGAAAAAAAAAAAAGAAGAGGAGGAGGGAAAAAACCCGCCTAGGTCAGCATGCACGTGCCTCAGATGGGGAGGGGGGGGGAGGAGCAGGGAGTATCGATTCCTCCGCACAATACACCAGTGCACAGAACAACTCTGCGGTGAACACGACTTGCTTCTGCCGTCACTGGGCAATGATCCGATCTGCACGCGGCTGAGCGCAAGAGATTCGATCGAGGGTGGGGGTGGGGATTTGGGCTTAGGGAGAGCGAGATAGCGTGGAGAGAGAGAGCGTTAGGAGGGGATGGGGGTTGTTGAGATTCCGATTCCGATTTGGATCGTGAATTCATTTAGCTTGGCATGCATGTGTGTGTGTGTGTGTGTGTGTGTGTGTGTGTGTGTGTTATCAATATGTACAAAGTCATTTCACATAGTTCATGTTCTGTTAAACATTTGTGGTAATCTTGCTGAACAGATCTTTTCATCAGCTTTTTTATCCGGATTCGCGTCATGGATCCGCCTCGAACGTTAACGGGTTCGTCTCTCGGCCACATTCCATCTTTCCATCTTTGGGTAAGAAAGAGTCCTGCCCTGAAAAGTAAAGAAGTTTTAATCTCGCCTTTGTTTTCTTTTTCTCCAAGTTGATGAAAACATAGATGGGGAGAGTGGTGGAGGTAGAGGGAAGCGACGAGGAAAGGGATAGGTGCTGGATGGGTGATGGAGGTGGAGGCATGGAAGTAAGTGGAAGGGAAGGGGAGGGGAGAAAAGGAGGGGGATGGGTTCCCAGTTTCAATGGAAGTAGCACATATCCGTCAAAGTAGACAGACCCCCCCCCCCCCCCCCTCCGTCCCTCCCTCGCTCCCCATCCGTCCCTTCCTCGCTCCTCCCCCCCCCCCCTCTAGCGCTCTCTCTCTCTCTCTCTCTCTCTCTCTCTCTCTCTCTCTCTCTCTTCTCTCTCTCTCAATCCCTGAAGGACCAAGGTCCAGTGGCCAGGTGGAAGAAAACGAATCTTCTTTCTAATCTGCCTTTGGGAATAAAGATTATCAATCAATCGAGCCTTCTTTCTAATCTGCCTTTGGGAATAAAGATTATCAATCAATCGAATCTTCTTTCTAATCTGTCTTTGGGAATAAAGATTATCAATCAATCAATGAATCTCTCTCTCTCTCTCTCTCTCTCTCTCTCTCTCCTCTCTCTCTCTCTCTCGTTGCTGGCGGAAATTGGAATGCTTCCGTTCCAGTCCCTACGTGGTTATTCAGTTTGTCGTTACACTGCTGACCTCCGAGTTTCCTGCCAGAAGGGATAATTTTTACAGAGAGAGAGAGAGGGGGGGGGGGGGAGGAGAGAGGAGAGAGAGAGAGAAAGAAGAAGGGGTGGGAGAGAGGGGGATGTGGAGTGAAGGTGGGAGCATAATATCTATGAGCGTTATGGGCTTTCCGTGTTTTTCCCTGTTCGACGTGTAACCCCATACCCTTAAGTCTTGGAGACGAAAGACGACACACCAGCACACCTGTGCTTTGTCGCACGCCCTTCAGGTGAAGAGCGCACGCCGACGCGGCATTTGCACGGCACAGCACGGAACGTTGGTGAGCCGAACACTTGTGGTGGTGGTGTGCCGTAGCTTACTGCAGTGTGCGTCGTTTGTTGACTAATATACCTTGTTGGGACTCGTCAACTTAATTAGTGTTGTTGCTGTTTTGTGCTGAGGTTCGGTTGTGTGTTTTGTGTGACGGCGATTTTCAGGTGAGGGGTTTGATTCTTGATTTGTGTGTGTGTCTGTCTGTCCGTCTCTCTCTCTCTCTCTCCTCTCTCTCTCTCTCTCTCTCTCTCTCTCTCTCTGTGTGTGTGTGTGTGTGTGTGTGTGTGTGTGCTTTGAAGTGTTCAGAAGTGACTAGATGTATTGGTGATGGTGACG
>CM031606.1:16849446-16854446 GCA_018398815.1 Conus ventricosus
CGCGCTTGCCCAGTTTCGGTGACAGTGGAGATTTGGCAGGTATAGGCAATTGACTGACTCCCAGCGGACCTGGGAGAAAATTGCAGTGTGCGTGTGGCAAGACGTTGGACTGGATTACCCGTTTTCCTTCTTCAGCCTTTCAACCGGGCCGGAAACAAGCGGGTAGCGAGAGAGGTGGAAAAGACCGTTATTTCGTGGGCAAGATGATAGGTGAGTGGTGGACCACAATTTACGGTTACAGTGAACTTGGGTACACTCGTTCCCCGTGACTGGGCTCTGATTATTGGTAGAGGACACGTACCCGGACCACAAAGCACAGGCCTGCTTTGTACATGTGTATCTGGGCATGCGAGCCCTCACTCCCATCCGTGCTTTTGGTCAGACAGATTGTGTGTGTGTGTGTGTCGTTGTTGTCACGACGCATGTGGTTCCCATGCGTGTAGACTACGAGGGACGGAGAGAGAGAGAGACAAGACAAGACAAGACAATTATTTACGAGGATAATATGACATGCTTTATTTACATCCAGTCCTCGCCCTGAGTAGGGACTACAATATGCAGTGAAATGAAATAATGTAGGAAAGCAAACAAGAGAGAGAGAGACAGATGACTGTTTTATCGTTCTCCGTTCTCTTGATTTCAATGAACTTGAAATATACTTTGAATTCATTTTTGGGCCGAATTCAGTTCCTGCAAATTAGTAGCATATCTAAATCTTCTCAGTGTATCTTTACTTCAATAAAAGAAATGATATGCAGTTAGAGGTTATCTCACCATAAACGGGCTTCAGTCGGTGTGTAAATGAAAATAAGGGAGAGAAGTCTTAAGATTACTCTGACAGGAAACAGCGCGCGCACGAGCGCGCGCGCGCGTGTGTGTGTGTTTGTGTGTGCGCGCGCGCGCGCGCGTGTGTGTGTTTTAAGAGAATCAGAATCAGACCAGTTTGATTGCCTTAAAAGTAAAACATACGTATTAAACACAACGCATAATAGCAAGTATAACTATTATACCTCTGAAAAGTGAGAAACGTCCATTCCATTCCACCATTGCTCGTTTTTCCAAACTACCATATATATACTGACTTCCATAAAAAAAAAACGCGAAAAATTGAAAGGCTATTTTTCGGGTGAAAAGGGGTGAATATACAATATTGAACCATTGTGGCAAGTTGTTTGGGTCCAAGACTCACGTGCAGTGAAAAAATTGTGTGAGCAACACACCATTCCCGGCATTGGAGGGTCAACAAAAATGGCAAACTGGTTGCTGCATGTGAGGCACGTGCACACCATGCAGAGCAAAGTTAACCAGCGACAAGTACGCAGGCATGCACCCTTTATAAAGCCGCGCTACAAGGTTCAGATAACGACTTGCCGTCTGAGCGCTACAGAGATGCCAAGACTACGAGCAGAGGAACGCAATCGTGCCCTAGGCCATCTGGAGGCTGGTGTGGATGCCAGGCAGGTCGCCAACATCTTTAACGTCCACATCTCAACCATCTATCGTCTGCAGCACCGCATGCGAGTCACTGGTACCATTGATGATCGTCCCCGGCCAGGCCGTCCTCAGGTCACCACACCAAGAGAGGATCGCCATTTTATTCGAACCCATCTGCGGGACAGGCGGCAAACAGCCGCTAACACTGCTCGACAGGTGCCTGGGAATCTCCAGCAACGAATCAGCCTCAACACTGTGCGGCGGCGTCTTCAGGAGAACGGGCTGGCATGTAGGCGTCCTCACAGAGGTCCGGTACTGACACCAAGACACCGGCAGGACAGGCTGCAGTGGGCACAAGCCCGAGTCAACTGGCGCAGGCAGCAGTGGGGACGCATACTGTTCTCAGATGAGAGCCGTTTTTGTATTGACATGGCTGACGGTCGTGTCAGAATATGGCGTCGACCTGGTGAACGCTATGCTGACTCCTGTGTGGTAGAGCGGAACCCCTGGGGAGGCCCGAATGTTATGATATGGGGTGCAATTGGCATTAACCACGCCATAGGACCAGTCATCTTTCAGAACATGGTCCTGGTTGCGGACAGGGTGTCAATGCACAGCGCTACATCCACCAGGTGCTCGGACCCCATGTCGTTCCTTTTTTTGCGCAACACCCAAACTGGACATTCCAACAGGACAATGCAAGACCACACACCGCCAGGGCCACCCAGCAATTTCTTCAGCATAACAACGTCAATGTGCTGCCCTGGCCAGCCCTCAGTCCCGATTTAAACCCAATAGAACATTTTTGGGATGAACTTGGCAGACGGTTGGACCTCCTGCGTCCACGACCAGCAACAGCGGCTCAACTTCACCAGGCCATCGTCCATGTGTGGGCTGGTGTGCCAAGGGGACGCATCAACCACCTGGTCCACTCAATGAGCCGCAGGTGTCAAGCAGTTGTCCATGCAAATGGTGGCCACACACGGTATCAGGACTTCAAGCTGGTTTGTCACGTGACCTTGGATTTTCCACACAAAGACATATTGCTGATGACATTTTCACACATTACCGGTGTAATGAATCAAATCACGTTGAATTCTCGCTTCCACTCTGTACAATTGTGACCAATAAAATTCGCCCCTAACCTTCAGCTTGTTTTGCTTTCGCGTTTTTTATGGAAGTCAGTATATATACATTTAATTTGTCAATCTGACACACCTTAGTACGATCAAAACTACTTAAGTCCTGTTGTACTTCAGCTTCTTTGCAACAGACTTTTTTCAGGTTTAACTTTTTTTTTAATTTGTAATTCATCTTATGTACACTCATCGGGTAATTCTTTTTCAATATCCACATTTTCTGTCCTTTTTTTTTTGCCATATTTTGATATCTGCTTTTCTCAAATGTGTGTGTATGCATTCGCGCGCGCGCGCGTGCGCCTGGGGAAGGGGGAGGGGAGAGAGAGAGAGAGAGAGAAATTTACGGGTTGTGGTCCCTAATTAACGGGTATGTGAACATCATACAAATCAGCAAAAATACAACAACATTAAACAAAACAAACAAAAACAAAGGTACGTGCAGTGAACTTGCTAAGTCATTGTATGTTTCACAATAAAATTAATATGAACAGACAGCTATTATTACAGACAGTCATTCCTACTTACTAATGCCATTTTCTGTGTAAACAAAGGGGAATAATGCACGTCATCAGCAGAGGGTGACGACATCACATGAACTCAATTTGAAGAAGGAAGAAGGGTCATACACAATATTCGGGCTTCATGAACTGAACCCGAACAGATTTGAAAACAAGGCGACAAGATAGTTCATTCTGCCGTAACTTTCTGCACAAAGAACAAAAGATAGTTCATTCTGCCGTAACTTTCTGCACAAAGAACAAAAGATAGTTCATTCTGCCGTAACTTTCTGCACAACAAAAACATGGCAAGCCATGACCAACCAACAGCGCTTCTGCATCCGTCAAGGATCACGGTGTCTGAAATACCAAGTCTGAAACTGGAGGTCACAAACTCTCTCAATGTCCGTCTGTGTTAAGGCTAGTATCGTTTCAGATCATGAAAATTACTAGAACTACAATGAAATTGAAATCCTTCGGTATTCTAGATGTGGTCTAGATGTAGTGTGTTGCTCTTTTTGGCAGTCGACCAACGTTTGCGACAAAAACATAAACGCACGATATTACAAACACCTTGATTAAGCCGAGTAAACACATTCAAAGACATACTTATGCAGTTACCCAAGTGTTCTTTCTTCTGGCATCTCGGTCGTTTGGCATATTGTAAGCTTTGAGAGAGAGAGAGAGAGAGGAGAGAGAGAGAGAGAGAGACTGTGAGTGAGTGAGTGTGTGTCATGACGGAGTGGGCACAGAGAGCGTGTGTCGGTGTGTGGATCGATTCGTCACAAGCTGGCGTGTTCGGGTGGCCATGCGAGGCAGTGGCAGAAAATTCGAACAACGCACAGGTGAGAGACAGCAAGTTCATGTATAATATAAAAGGTAGATGAATTGATCGTGTCTACCGTTTTTGTCGGCTTCTGAAAAGAAAACTAGCCGCGCGCAGCCGTTCTGTGTTGAAACACGACCACTTTTGTTGTATGCTGTTGATATTCTGCATGATTATCATCGTCATAGTTTTGACATTTTTACTGCCAATATCAATGTTTATGATTATTGTCATTGGTATTGCTGTCATCTGTAAGTTCTTTCAGCCCCCCCCACCCTCCCACCCGCGTCCCGCCGCCAGTTAGTTTACGTTCTGGAAAACAACATATCTACCACAAGAGGACAGCGTACGTGTGTCTGTGGGAGGATTATTTCCTAACGTCACGCTAAAGCACACAAACCGGAGCTGGGGGAACACAAAAGATAAGATCGAAAAGGTGCGGAGGTGAGCGGGTGAAACGGGGGGGGGGGGGGGGGGGGGGGGGGGGGGGGGGGCGCAGGATGCATGTGTCTGAAAGAGGACTGGTTCTACTAGTCGTTCTGCTCGGTTGGATGCTGAAGGGGGGTCAAATTGTCATCAATACCGGTGCGCAGTCTGTCTGTCCGTATGTCTGTCTGTCTGTCTGTCTGCCTCTCTGTCTGTCTGCCTGCCTCTCTCTCTCTCTCTCTCTCTCTCTCTCTCTCTCTCTCTCTCTCTCTCTCTCTTTCTCTCTCTCTCTCTCTGTCCCACTATCCCCTCTCTTTCTCACTCTCACTATCTGTGTGTCCCTCTTTTCTCTCTCTCTCTCTCTCTCTCTCTCTCTCTCTCTCCTCTCTCTCTCTCTCTCTCTCCGCACGAATACACACACACACACACACACACACACACACACACACACACACACACACGTTATCAGTGATCCCATTTATCATTGCTGACATCAGGACGTGATCAGCCCTTCCTGACGATGTGTTGATTGATGAGTCTACAAATAGACAACGCTGCGTGGCAGTTAGGTTGTTCTTGTTTTGTTTGGTTTTTCGATGTGTAGTGTGTGTGTTTGTGTGTGTGTGTGTGTGTGTGTGTGTGTGTGTGTGTGTGTGTTTTAGTTGCCACTAATGATGC
>CM031606.1:16859446-16886946 GCA_018398815.1 Conus ventricosus
ACACAAAAACCGCATAAAACGCAAAGGACAACTCGGTGGGCGGGTGGGGGGGGGGGGGGGGGGGGGGGGGGGTTAGATCGCCGCGTAACATGACGTCGAACCTGAAGGTTATCACCTTTTTTTTTTAAGCACTAATCGAAGTATGCCAGCATTGAGAGAGGTAGGGAGACGATGGCAGGTTTAGCTGTGATACGACCCTCGTGCACGGTGAGCTAGACTTCGAAAATAGCTGGGTGATTCCAGTGGGTACGCTTCACGCACTGTGCGTACAGGTGTCTGTACAGGTGTCTGTGGCTTCACTTGACACCACGGAAGCCGGGGTACACTGACCCAGCACGTCAGGTGCGCACCGGTGCACACGCAGCACGACGCATGTGCGTACACACACACACTCACACGCACGCGCACACACACGCGCACTCACGCACGCACGCGCGCGCGCGCGCACACACACACACACACACACAGAGTTACACAAACACACACGCGCGCGCGCGCGCGCGCGCGCACATACACACACACACACAACACACACCACACACACACACACCACACACACACACACCACTGCAGCGCCGGTTGGTTTGAAGAACAGGTTTCGGAGATGGCGTGCTGAGTTGGTGATGTCCTATGCACATGAATAGACTTAATGGAAGAGCTGTAACACAAATTCATCAAAACCGATTCGTTGATCAACTCGTGTTGCTTATAGCCCAGCCGACCACAGAGGATCATCAAAGCTGCAAAGAAGTTAAAAAAAAGAAAGGTTGTACGCACTTAGTCACAAGAAGTTAAAAAAAAGAAAGGTTGTACGCACTTAGTCACAAGGCAAGATCTGAAAGCGACTGAGAGATCGAGGAATGCGTCCCTTCTTTCATCAAGTGCATTCACCACAAGATCTCCCCCCCCCCCCTTTCCCCCGTCCCCAGCCCTACTTTCCTGCTGTTTCCCTGTTTCATGGCACTCCACCTAACGCCCGTCGTACCGGTAGGCCTCCCGCGTCATGTCGACCCCCTCCCTCCTCCCCCCCCCCCCCCCCCCCTACTTCCCCACACACACCCCTCTGCCCCTAACTTCAGCCTCTCCCCTCTTCTTTGAAGGCAGCCCCCCTCTTTTGTACAGCCGGCCGGTCTAGTAATACTGCGCAGCAGTGACGCTTTGGGCGTGCAGCCATAGATCATTGGGTCTGTACTGGTGGGTGTGCTGTGGGGCTAGGGCCTGCAATAAATAATAATATCCAGCTTCGTGCCGTTATAATACTTGGCGTTTGGCTGGGGCTGCATGTCGGCCAGTATATGGCTGACAGTAACGGCCACAGTGTGGAGAAAAGATGGGGTCGAAATAGACTTTTTTCTTTTTGTTTTTTTGTTTGTTTTGTTGTTTTTGTTGTTTGTTGTTGTCGTACCCTGGCTAAAAGACTCCAGGTTGATTTTGTTGTTGTTGTTGTCGTACCCTGGCTAAAAGACTCCAGGTTGATTTTGTTGTTGTTGTTGTCGTACCCTGGCTAAAAGACTCCAGGTTGATTTTGTTGTTTTGTTGTTGTCGTACCCTGGCTAAAAGACTCCAGGGATCATCCAAATAGCCGAAGTACTTGAACACTGTGGTACAAATGCATCAGCTGGGGATGAGAACATTAGGCATAGCCTACGTGTGTGACCGTTTTTGGTTACCCCCGCCACATGGACAGCCACACTCCGACTTCGGGGGATTTTGGAGACTGATAATGTTATGCTAGGAGCTTGTCACAACTGAAGACAATCCCCGCATAACTAAGCAGAGCATAACAACATTTTGATCTAGCCTTGGTGTTCAGGCCTATGTCAGTTGGCCTGTAATTGCTCAGATCTGCACAAAGGAGCGGTCAGCGGGATCCCACATGGCCACTGTTGTCGGCCGGATCGAGCGGTGAAGGCGCACGTTGGTCAGTGACTAAGTTCATTGGACAACACTGAGAGATCCTGGTCACGCCCAGGAATGAGTCATCAAACTGAGGAATAGCGGATGTGTTGTGACACCTGTGTCTCGGGCAGCAGCTCACTAGAACTGAGGCGGATGACAGGGGTGGAGGTGAGAATGGGACTCGGTAAAGGATGGGCAGTAACACGCAGGTCAGCACAGCCTCACCTGCTCACGAACACCCAGTGCTGTCCCAAACCCCGGGTTTCTGAACTGAAAAAAAAAATAATAAAGCTTACCCACAGACGTCACTCATGTAGGCCTACTGTTTGATTGTAGGCTTATAGATGCATGTTTTGCACTTTTCTCCTAAACATATCCTTCCAAAACAACTCTTGCAGTCGGTAGATGGGAAAGACGAGTTGTATCTTGGCTCTGTCGTCTGTCCATGTTACATTACGTGAAGCGAAATAAATGGTAAAATATCCTTATCCTTTGACTTCTAGAAGCGTCTCCTGTGTCATATAAAGCAAGGCTTATGAGTCATAGAGATAGCAGGAATTGTTTCGGGTCATTGTGCCCGTTGTATTCTTATCTCCCTTCTACCATACCCCCTCCCCCCCCCCCCCCCCCCCCCCCCGCCCCTCCTTTTCAGACGATCTGTCCGGTTGGAGACGGACCCACGTCATAAATCACGCTGAGAGAACAGCGTTCTCGCTGTCACTCCTGCTGCGTGCGGGCAGCGTCATTGAAAAGAATTAGGTTCGGTCCTTGCTGTGTACGAGGGCGATATACCTCAAGTTTTTCAGGAAGGCGGTGTCGAAGAAAGAGAGAGAGACGTGTTCACGAATCGTTTTTAGACCAGTATGAAGCCATAAGCCGGCTTATTTCTAACTCTTATTCTTACAGCGCAATCAGAGTCAAACCGACAATGATTCTGTTTGGTTTTGGTTTAAGAGGGGCTGGGTTGTACTTCCCAAAGGAGAGAAAAGAAAAAAAGATACCTGTATAACCCATTTTGACGGGCAGGCCTACCGCTGTTAGGAGCTGCAAACAAGCACAATGCTTATCGCCTCCGGGGATGGACTGAGAGGGGGGAAAGGGGTGAGATGAGGGCTGGGATGGGGGAGTAGCAGGCCTACAGCCTCGGAGACACTTGCTATCCAGCAATACTATACTGTTGTATCCACAAGTCGTCTCATTGATATATATTAGAGAGAGAGAGAGAGGTGTATGCGCACACGCGCGCTAGCTGTTTAACCACTAGAGCTTCTCCCGGTCCCTGGCTTCTGTCATTGGCATCCCCCACCCTTTCCCCATCCTGCCTTCAGTTATTGAAGCAAGCGCACACACACACACACACACACACACACACAGAGAGAGAGAGAGAAGAGGAAGGGTCTCGTATTTTATTCCGTGGTAGTGTTTGAGCGCACACAGTAGCTGATATTACTTATTTGCTTTGCTCTTATCAACTGCTCTCTCATCTCTCTCACTCCCTCCCTCTCCCCTTCCCCTCCCCTTGCTTTATATTTGCTCAACTCTCTCTCTCTCTCCCAACCCCCCCCCTCCCTCTCTCCCTCCCTCCCCCCTCTCTCTCTCCTCTCTATCCCCCCCCCCCCCCCTCTCTCTCTGTGCCATGTCTTGCTTTCCGTAGTAGGCTATGTATATAAATTGTGAAATACTGATGTCCTAGCTGTTGCTGTGTGTTCTGAAAACTGCTTATTCTGTTAACAATATATGATCGTGCACGTTCCTTTACAAATGGGCGAAGGGCTTCTCTGCAGAATTAACAAACACGAATTGATCAGAATCTCTCAATTCTCTCTCTCTCTCTCTCTCTCTCTCTCTCTCTCTCTCTCTCTCTCTCTCTCTCTCTCTCTCTTTCCACAGCTTTAGTTGAATGGAGACGCATACTGTACACCACATACTTTAGAGGTGATAGGTTTTTGTTACATACTTTTTTTGGTTTCTCTAGTTTGGAGAGAGGAGGGGCGGGGCGGGGGAGGGGGGGATGAAAGGAGAGGAGAGAGGAAGGAAGAAGTGGGTGGGTTTGGGGTGGGTGGGTGGAGAAGGGAGTGGGTGGTTCCAACAGACCCACGCAGCGTTCCTAGCCTTCCCCCCGCCCCCCCGCCCCCCCCCCCCCCCCCCACATCCAGGACGTAGTGGGTCATACATCTTTTAGACGTTTGTGGGGGTAGGATCAAACTGTCTTCATTGTAAGTAAAGGTCTGAGCATGTGATCCATGTCACACTACAGAACAAAATATGGTAGGAGTGGCCCGGCGTGTGTGTGTGTGTGTGTAATGGGCTTATCGCAACCATGGACAACACAGCAAAAATGTTGTGAATGGAGAAGATGGGGTGATAGGGGAATTTGACGATAAAGATCTCGCACACACCGCCACAGAAAGTGGATGGAGAGTGGGTGCATGGTTCTGGACACCCTGTGCCCACCCCACCTGTGCCGCACCTGCCCCTCCCCGCCCCGTACACCATCATGATCCACCCATCCTAAGGAAGGACAGTTAGGGTAAGTGTGGGTGAAGGATGTGGACTGTTCGCTGAGCTGTGACTCGCCTCATCGACTCGAGGTCACAGCAGGTTATCTCACTGCGGCCCTGTTTGCAGCAGTGATCAACATGCACAGGGTGTAACACGGCAGGCTGAGGGAGTAGTGTGGTACACAAACACGGTGTGTACTAAAACACCTGAACAGGGCCACAGTCCAAGAGTGTAGAGGAAATACCAATGAATGGTCAAGTGGTGTCTTCGATCTTAAAAACTTGATGTTGAACATGTCAAAACCAGATAGTGAAAGTGTGCCGGCATCATTGTACACATTTCAGCCGTGAAGAATGTAAACATCTCACGGCATCTTAGCCCTACAGATTTTTTTTTTCATGAATTAGCTTATTTTAGAAATCATTCCTATTTCAAAATAATATCATTGAAAATTATTGAAGAATGGGAGGACATTTTAAGATATGGCTGAGAAGGTATTGTAGAAAAAAAGCCCAGCTAATGTGATGTATAGCAGTAGCAGGTTGAGAATGCTTTCAGTCCAAGGCTAAACCCCGTTCACCTGACCATGCCCCCTTTGTCCTCTGGTTCCCCAATGGTGACTCCAGAAGGTTGGCAGCTGGGTCAGGAAATTGTACCCAGTTGGGCATGATTCATTTTGATATAATTACATTGTTATATTCAGTGGTATGGATTGGCCCAAGTTAATTAGCCATTTCAATAAAGAAGAGTGTAAATATGGCGACAAGTCTGAACATGGAAGATTAGAACCATTTGCTATGAAAAAGACACAAGCTGGAAGTTGTGTTCTGTTTGTTCTCAGAGATTAGAGATCCAGCGCCCCCTGCAGAGCAGAGTGGAAGCCCGGACAGCCAGGACCTGCTCATCTCAGAGGGAGAGACTTCTGCCGAGGCCCGCTGGCAGGACAGGGCCACCGCTGTGACGCTCTACAGCCAGAACGTGCTCCAGGAACCGGACTCCTCGGAAGTCGTTGACCGAGAGTCCATCGCTAACTTGGCCTCCACACGTCGCCAGTGGGAAGCTATCTTTACCTCCGAACCCAAGGACGATCCTGCCTCCAAGCCCAAGAAGAACCCGCCAAAGTGGCAAGTGCGCATGCCCTATGCTGAAAAGACTTCCGCAGGCCCAGCCACCGTCTCTGCCAACATCCCCACCGAAGAACCAGATTCACCTCCTCCAGCCACACACAGTTCCAGCATGGCTGACACGGAGAGCGCCATTGAGCGAGAGATCCGCCTGGCGATGGAGAGGGAGCAGATGTTGAGGCAGGAGCAGGAGGAGCGGTTACGTCAGCAGACCCCACGCAGTGGGAAAGTCTCGTCCATGGAGTCCAGCACAGAGAGTGAACTGCACCCCAGCTTCCATGAGCTGGCCGAGGCAGACCGAGGCTCCGAGTTCTTCATCAATGAGAGAGTGCAGCAGCAAGAGGATGCTGAGCAGGAAGAGTCCTTACAGCGAGGATATGCCCATCAGGTACTTGTTTTTTTATCTTCCTTTTCCCCCATTGTCTCCTCTCTTAAGCATTACACCGTACTGCTCGTCATAGCCTTTTCCTATACAGAGCCATGGCCAGGTTCATCCTTTTCTGTCCTGCTCTTGGAAACAACAATGCACAAGGAGCTAACATGGCAGGTCATCGTAAAGGCATGCACCATGGAATATCCTGTTGCCTATCACTTCAGTGGTGTGCAGTTATCCCTGTTCTGATTCACTGAATGTTGAGAACACCACTGATTTCGTTCAGCTCCCTGGTGACTCTGCTGATGAAAAGCTAATGATTGCTTTGCTGAGTTGCCAGACAGACGGTAGAGCGTTTCTTCTTGAGTGGAGACTAATCCTACATCCTTCCATTAACTTTACCCATCACCAGCTGCCGTGGTGAAGTAGCTAGGGTTATGTACTGGCTGGCAGGTTGTTGGTTCGATTCCCATCAGAGCCACTTATTTGTGGTATTTTTCTGCCCTGATCGGCTCCTGTCAGGAGTTTAGTTTGCTGTAAACACAGCTGGGAACACTGAGACCACACTGTCAAGATTCGTCCTTTTAGTGGATGGTGTCAGAAATGTTGCTCAAATTTCCTACACTGCAGGTGTCTGTATTTCACAGGCCTGGTTGACACCAGGATATATTGTGACAGGAAGCATAGAGTACAACCCTGTCATGCAGTTTTGGACCAGACTGAAAGTCCAAAGCATCATGTTCATCGTCCTGATCCTCACTGATTAGCATTAAAAGCAAATGTCTCAAATTCTGTTGTCCTTCATGCCCTGCTTCCATGGTGACCTCGGTTTTCAATTTCCTCACCTTGTCTGTACCCATGGTGAAGTTCGTGTCAAGGTTGCTGGTATCATCAAGTTCATTGCAGCTGTGGCACCCTCTGTGACTCGGCCATTATTGTCACCAGTAGAGCGCTCATTAGGTGGTGTCCTGCATCTATGAAATCAGAACAGGTGCACTGAACACCACTAACGTGACTCGGTAGCAGTGCAGTGTCTTCTTTGGTGGGTTGCCTCATGATGACCATGCTGCTGCCTGTCATTTACTGATGATGGGGCTGTAGTGGGACAAGCCAGGCAGTGGATTGGACAGAGAACCAGGAGTGGGCGGGAACCAGTGCACTAAAGTGGCACATAAGATGGGACAGATAAAATAACAGCAACAAACAAAGAAACGTCATCTGTCAATCTGCCGACACTGTGACATTGAACTTGCCATCGACAAATGGAGAAAAATGAAAGCAAGTGACAGTGAAGAGCATCAAGGAACAGGGAGTTTGTTCTTCATGTTATTATAAACTGATGCTGCTGCTGCTGTAAAATTCCATGTGGGTTTCATGGCTACTTAACAGGCTAATACCTTGGGCTTCCTTTCATAATCTTTTATTGCATTGATACATCGCTGGGTCAGTCTGGTCCAAGGGATGAAGTTGCTACACTGGGCTACAATGTTGTCAAACACTTTATAGGTCATGTCGGTCTTCTTGTGTGAGCCTATGCCACTTTGTTTCTGGTTTTGGTACAACTTCGCCTCATTCAAAAGGAGACAAACTGCTTTTACGTGACAGTAAAACATTAATACTATTCATCTACAAGTTTGTGTGTCTGTATGTGTGTGTGTGTCTGTGTATGTGTGTGTGAGTTTGTTTGTGTGTATGTGAGTGTGTGAGAGAGAGAGAGAGAGGGGAGAGAGAGAGAGAGAGAGAGAGTGTGTGTGTGTGTGTGTGTGTGTGTGTGTGTGTGTGTGTGTGTGTGTGTGTGTGCTCTCAGCTGAGAGAGGACATTCAAGGTTCCTTCCTCTGTAGAGAATGGGCCCATATAATGGCTGATTCACCAGCTTCTTTCTCTTGCTTCTTGTTGATCCTTCTGTATAGAGTGCTTGTTATTTCAAGGAATATCTCGCTGTTAACGTCTGTTTGAAGCTATCTTCCTAAAACAAAATAGGGAGATGAGCTGCAAACCGTCATTAGTTTAGGAATGAGGAATGTGGTCACCAGGGCTGAATGGAGACATCTTTCTGGTTTCAGAAGCTTAGTGCTGTGCCCAAGTCTGATGCCAGTGCCACTGAGAGCATCATAGAACGTGAAATTCGTCTTCAGCGAGAGCGGGAGGCGGAACTGGCATTGCAGAGGGGTGGACGAAAAGCTGTTGCCACTGCTGATGTTCCTGCGCAGAAGCAGTCTCCAGTGACCCAGCTGGATATAACTGAAGAGGAGGATGACGAGATGGATGTGGTTATTCAGGAGATCCCCTATGAAGACGCTATTTCCTTCTACAACCATGAGGGAGAGAGCCGCATTGCGCAGGAACTGCGGGAGCTGAAGGAGAGGGAGGAGGAAGTGCGACTGCTGCGTGAGAGAATGAACAAGGCTGCTGTCAGTGGCCGAGAGTCTCCTCAACAAAAACCTGCTGCCCCATCATCATCACCTGCTGCCAGACCTGCGTCCAAACCAGCGTCGGCGCCACAAACACCCCGAGGCGACAAGTCCATGCCGAACACGCCACGTGTCGACAAATCCCTCACTCCAACCGTCGGCTTCTCTCACAGCATTCAGGCCTCACCGCGCACAGACACCCCACCCTCAAAGACCCCCACCCCTAAACCGGAAACACCAATAGAACGCGAGATCCGTTTGGCCCGGGAACGGGAGAATGAGCTGCGACGGGCCAAGGGCTTACCTGAACTGCACCCAGAGCCACAGAAACAGGAGAGCTTTGAAGAGACGGAGAGAGAGCAGATAGTGATGACCCCTCGCCACGCCATCGCCCAGCCTGACAGCACCATGCGGCGCTTTGCTTCCAACCGTCTGCAGCAGGAGATCCTGGACCAGCGAAACCGTGAAATGAAGCTGCGGCAGGAAGGCAAGATCATCTCGACATCGGAGGAGCACATCCAGCCCCTGAAATACGCGGAGGTCGTAGGGCAGGACCAAACTGATGGTGCCGGCAAGCGCAACTTCAGAACCCCGGCACGTCGCAACAGCAACACCTCGCAGGACAGCGCCACTAGCGGAGAGAACACGCCACGGTCACAGCCTGCTCCACACACCCCCAGGGACGGCGCCGGGGGCTTGAAGACGGCAGGGACCAGGGCTGTCTCCTTCTCCTATCGCGAGTTTGCGCAGACAGCCGAGTCCAAGATTGAGCGGGAGCTGAGAGAGATGCGGGAACGTGAGGAGGAATTGAGGTGAGTTTGAGTTTGTTGGATGTGGGGAACTGCAGAAAAATGTCTGCCTGGTTGATTGTGTGTGTTTGTTCTTTTGTTTGTTTGTTTGTTTTTGTACATACTGCAAGCAACAAACAAGCTGAAAAATGCTGACTAGGCACACAGCACATCAGTCTTCATTGGTCATTCCAAAACATTTATCACATGTGATTAGGTCCCCCAACAAGAGAACAAGACCAGTATGCCACACAACACCTGTTTACCTTCAGAGCAATGTGTTTTGAACACAGCTTGCACTACATGAAGGAGAACATTTATCATAATTAAATCATTTGGCATGCTTCAAATTAACACTGATGGCATGATATGACTTTTGTTTTAACTCTTTCTGTGTTTAATAAGTAATGCAACAATTGTACAATATTAGAGAAGAGGAAAGAGTTTACCTGGTTGTCACTTGCCCCACATTTCCATTAGTTATAATACAGTCATTTTAGTGCAAGGGCTGCTTGACTATTATTTTTTTGTTTGTTTTTGTCAGGGGTGGAAGGTATGGGGGAGATGTGGGGTAAAGTGTTTGGGTAGATTGTTTCAAAGCTTGGTATTTGGGTGTCAAAACTTTCATTTGAATTAAGGGAAGGGAGATTACCTTCCAAAAGAAGGCGGCCAGGAGGCTGTGCATAAGTATTTCATTTGTGGTCATTTCTAGTCAGTTGTATTTTCCTTATTCCCCATGACATGTCCTTGTGTGTTGCAGAAAACAACGGAGTGGTGGAGCTGAATCCTAGGTCTTCAGCTGATGCAGTGTGTACATTGCGTGTGTGTGGATACACGAGCAACAGAGAGAGAGAGGATGACCATGTGCCTGCATGCACAGTAGTGTCTGCCTGCATATGCTGATAGGCATGTGAATATGAGCGCGCACACACACATGCACACACTCTCGCATGCACATGCCACATACACACACAAACACGCACATGCACACACTCTCACATGCACATGCCCACACACCTCTCACATGCACATGCCACACACACACACACACACACACACACACACACACACACACACACACACACTCGCACACACTCGCACACACATAATAATAAATGCAACTGAGGGTTATGATAAAGTAGATTATTGTAAGGGACAAACATGTAAAACATATGAACATGTTCATCCCAAATTCATGAAACAAAACAACGAAGCCAGAGCATCAACAAAAAAGAAAAAAAGTCACCCGGTGTTTAGACCCCCCTGGAGCACGGCTTGCTCAGTTTTCAACTGTACACCTACCTTCCTCAGGTGGCCCGGCTCTTGTCACACCTACCTTCCTCAGGTGGCCCGGCTCTTCGCCCTGTGAAATTCACTCTGAGTGTCTTCACTGCTCTGATTAGGTCAGTTCAGGGGAGGAGCCATCACCTGTCGGCCGAACTGATGGTGTTCTGACTGACTACCAGCATAAGAAGTGACATTAATCACCTTTCGTCACAGTGTGTAGCTTGATGCAGTGGCAGTTTTCTCCCCTTGACCTTGTGTGTTGACCTTGTCCATGGGACGGCAGGTGTCAGGTTGGTCCTTGGTCTTTTCAGTCATCGCTTTCTTTTCCGGGATTTCTCAGCCCAGGTAATTCCTTCAGTACTTTTCTTCATCTGGAGAGCTGTCAGTTTTGATGGCACACACACTTTGCTCTGTGGAACAGCTCACATCAGCTGTACCGCTGTACCAGTGGTCACAGTTGCATTCAGTTGGCGCCCAATACTTATTAATCTGTAGTTAGATCTAACATCTTTTCCTATGAAAAGTCTTGAAAGAAAAACAGCTGGATCAGCTGGTGGTCGGCTGGGCTATAAGCAACATTATCTTATCTTATCTTATCTGCTGGTGTCATCTTTTATGAATAAAACAGGGAATAAAAGCAAACCCTGCATTGTGTGTGAACCTACACTTCGTGCAAAGCTGAAAAGTGCAAAAGAGTGTGGTTCTTGGTGGTGCTGGACCAGGTTAGCTGAAGAGTGCATGTAGGGGGAGATGATGCTGGCTGCGTGCAGGTCCACGCCATTAGTACCCAGTTCCCTACGACTAGGGGTTGCATTGCTGGCCTCTAGCTTCACCCAGTGGGACAAGCAACTACTGAATAGCTGAACGGTACCCATTGTAGTTGTGATCCTCTAATACTTTGATTGGATCATCAGTGAGCTGTAACCGTGACAGTACATGACATGTCAACAATATTTACAGTATGGTTTGTCAGCGACCATTGTTGTCGGGGAATAGTCTTGGGAATACAGTCTCGTAGCTGGTGTAAATTTCATTCGATCTGTTGTGAAAGTCTTTGCTCTTGGACATGTCTGTGTGAACATGTGTGATTATATTTCACATTCCTCCTAGTAGTTTTTTTCATGCCTAGTGTGCATTCTTTTGGTATGGTTGATTAGATATATATCAGTTATCTTTTAATCTGGTACAAATGATCTACATATTCAGCACTAGTGACTCCATCTTTCACAGGAAGACCAATTACCTGAGATATCCACCATGACCAGCGCATGTCGAGAGACATGCAGGCAGTTTGGATGTTCATTAAATCTCTGTGTGATGGATGGTCCGTCTAATCTCTATGTTCAAATCCCTCCACAAGATCTTCGGGCTTTAATTTACTCATATGTCTTTGTGTACTACTATATGGATTAATTCTTTCTTCTTTTTTTTCTTCTAAATATTGATTGAATGTCCTGCACACATGTGAAAGCAGAGTAGTAGTGACTGTTCCAGCGCGTTTTGTTAGACTGGTTCCTTCATGGCTGTTTTGTTAGACTGGTTCCTTCATGGCTGTTTTGTTAGACTGGTTCCTTCATGGCTGCTTCGCTAGACTGGTTCCTTCATGGCTGTTTTGTTAGACTGGTTCCTTCATGGCTGCTTTGTTAGACTGGTGCTGCTTTGTAGACTGTTCCTTCATGGCTGGTTTCTCAGAGGGTCACAGATGTCATCTGGTAACAGGTAACACCTGCTTGTCTTACATGGCTGGAAAGGAGGTTGTCATCACATGTTGTAACAGGTAACACCTGCTTGTCCCTACATGGCTGAGAAAGTGAGTTTGTCATCACATCTTGTAACAGGTAACACCTGCTTGTCCCTACATGGCTGAGAAAGTGAGTTTGTCATCACATCTTGTAACAGGTAACACCTGCTTGTCCCTACATGGCTGAGAAAGTGAGTTTGTCATCACATCTTGTAACAGGTAACACCTGCTTGTCCCTACATGGCTGAGAAAGTGAGTTTGTCATCACATCTTGTAACAGGTAACACCTGCTTGTCTTACATGGCTGAGAAAGTGAGTTTGTCATCACATGTAGAAAGCCAGACACTGGTAAATGGCACGTTGATTGCTTTATCAGTTTGCTATGCTTTCATCCTCAGCTGTTGGGCATAGAGGCGTGGTGGGGTGGGGGTTTTTTTCTCTTCATTTGCTGAGCAGCTTTTGTTCCACAAACCACTCTACCATTTACTGGTATCTTCAACCACCAAGACTGCAAAGGTTGGATCATTTTTCTTCTTGTACCAAAAAATAGATCAATAGATAAATAAGTTATTTATTTAGTTTTGAGGTGGATAGTTTTTGCCTAGCAACCTGTGAGCTTTCCATTTATCCATTAGCTTTGCAGCCGGCTATGGGTTTCTCGCTGACTTTACTGTTGTTCCATGACCATTGGAGTAAGGGCTAAGACCCTGGCCTCGGTCATTGGCAACAAGCTAGAGAAGGCTGTGTGTCTCGGTCCCCATCACATTTCAGCAGCCACCAGGGGAATGGCTTAGCATTCGTTGCCTTTACAGGTGCAAAATGAAACTAAGACTTCTCAGGTGGACAAGTTTGCATGCAAGCATCTGGCGCATACCCATGCAAATCATGCATTGTGGTTGTGTCAAGGGGTTTTATAAAAGTGTGGGGGTTTTTTTTTAGACTTCGGATATCAGTGATGAGCAGTTAATGGGTCGCAAGTGATGCTACAAATTCCAACTCAAAATACGCCGTGCACTGATGATATTTGAATGGAGTGGGATTGTTTCACAGCTACCTGTGTGTGTGTGTGTGTGTGTGTGTGTGGTGTGTGTGTGTGTGTGGAAAGTGGCCTCATTGATTCCCTTGTACTTGGCATGAACATGATGCAAATTTTGAATTTGATAGTTTTATTCCTCATGGTTTGTTCATTCAAGACAAAGCCAAGCACACCCAACTTTCTTCACAAAGCCAAGCACACCCAACTTTCTTCACAAAGCCAAGCACACCCAACTTTCTTCATATTGAGGACTGTTGTTTTTTTTCCAATCGTGCATAGAGCTGATGAATGTTGAAACTTGAGGAGGAGGAGGACTTGGCTAGGTTGATGATGACATGGATGTGTTGGAAAAAATAAAGAGGGTTGCTGTCAAACTGACGTAGTTCTAGTCTTATAATCTGAGATTTAGTAGCTGACCAATGGAAGTGTTGAGTACAAATCCTCATCACCGTCTCCATGAATCGGTGTGCAGCACACCTGTTTCACCACTGTCACGGAGTCTTTAAGGACAAAAGGAAAAACATGGATAGAAATATACAACTTAGAGGAAAAAAAGGATTTCTAGATGTAATTGTGAAAAAAGCCATTCAGATTTTAAGAAGTATGTTCATTTTTATCAGATTCATGGGATACTGGTACTCTGCAGTCTTTGTGGTCCTAGGATTTTATCATGAACCCCAGTCGTGGACGCTACACCTATGGCAGCACCGCAATGTGGAATGCTGCATCAGCTGCCTCCATCCTCCCCCCTCTCCCTCCCTGGACTACTGTGGGCAGGTGCCAAGCTTGCAGCAAAGCAAGTGTGCATGACTGCTTAGAATACCATCTTCACACTGTGTGAAGATGGTGAATTAGAACAAGATACCATCTTCGTTCACTGTGTGAAGATGGTAAACTGGCATAAAATACTGTCTTCATACTGCCTGAAGATGGTAAACTGGCTTAAAATACTGTCTTCATACTGTGTGAAGATGGTAAACTGGCTTAAAATACTGTCTTCATACTGTGTGAAGATGGTAAACTGGCTTAAAATACTGTGTGAAGATGGTAAACTGGCTTAAAATACTGTCTTCATACTATGTGAAGATGGTAAACTGGCTTAAAATACTGTCTTCATACTGTGTGAAGATGGTAAACTGGCTTAAAATACTGTCTTCATACTGTGTGAAGATGGTAAACTGGCTTAAAATACTGTCTTCATACTATGTGAAGATGGTAAACTGGCTTAAAATACTGTCTTCATACTGTGTGAAGATGGTAAACTGGCTTAAAATACTGTCTTCACACTGTGTGAAGATGGTAAACTGGCTTAAAATACCATCTTCACACTGTGTGAAGATAGTAAACTGGCTTAAAATACCATCTTCACACTGTGTGAAGATGGTAAACTGGCTTGAAATACTGTCTTCATACTATATGAAGATGGTAAACTGGCTTAAAAGACTGTCTTCATACTATGTGAAGACGGTAAACTGGCATAAGATACCATCTTCATTCTGTGTGAAGATTGTAAACTGGCATAAAATACCGTCTTCGTTAACTGTGTGAAGATGGTAAATTACACAAGAACACATTCTGATTTTGATTTCAGAGAGGAAACAAGATGCATTTACCCCTGCTATTGTAGATGTCCATGCTGATCTGTCCGACTTGTGCATACATTATGTGTCCATAAGAACTGCCATTATTCCTGTAGTCGTAGAGAAAGGCTGCTGCTGTAGTTTTCGGAGGGATGTAGTCGTTACTGTACATGTATGCTGCAGAAAAGAGGATGCCACCAATGACTCGTAATGTTTGTGTTGAAAAATGATGTAAATAGGGCACATACAGATTTTGTGAACTTCATTAATTTCAATGTATCTGCTGTTAAAGTAGCGTAATTTATGATGCAGTCTGATATATTTCCAGTTATGCTTTATAAATTATTATGCAGTTTGTCATCTTTGCTGTGGCAACATGCATGTATTAATGACAAAATATGTGTTCAGTTATCATTTGCACTGTAATCATGTTCTTATTTTCATATCTCATCTGATGTTACCTTTTCTTTTAAATGTACATTTGATTTGATTTTGAACCTGTTTTAGATAAAACTTTTAATGATGTAAAGCAAAGCATGTAAAATGTGCAGATTCTGTCAAAGAAATTGTAAATGGATGCCGGGTGAAGCATGTTAATACGTAGTGGGAGTGTGAGGATTTGTAGGAATATTTTTGTACATTCACATTCCAGAATACCCCTTATTCTCAGAGACAAGCTTTGTGTAAATATTTATGAAACACTGCATATTGTAATGATGTCTTTCACTCTGCTGCGACATGGTGGAGAGAAGGCGGTACATGTTGGAGGAAACAATACTGCTGTAGTTCCAGAGTGTTTCAGAAAATCAGGCTGACCAAGAGAGAGAGAGAGAGAGAAAGAGGGTGTCACTGAAAGAATCTGTTTGGTATTGCATGTATACTTGAGATGATGAGTTCGCTTTAGAGGTGTTTTTTTTTTGTTGTTGTTGTTTTTGCTTTCTGTTGTGTTTTTTTTCTTTGTTTTTTTTTTTTTTTTTGGGGGGGGGGGGGGGGGGGGGGGGGGGTCAAAGCAATAAGAAAAATATGTTATACTTTTTTCCAATACTTCTTTTGCTTATTCTACCAGTCATGTGATGGTCAGAAAGCTTATAATCGATTAATTAATACTCAGAAGACATTACATGGACCACACTTGCCCTCTGATAGTTGGTCATTTAGCTGAATTGCCACTAGTTGGTTGTGTGCGTTGACCCATACACTACGAGACAGATGCCCTTTTTTTTAAATCACTTTGACACACATTCGCTGTTTGGTTTCGCATTTTGCATCACAGCAGCCAGTGAGTTGACCGCTTTGCAAAACTCTGCCTTTAATACAGGTACATTTTTTGGAGCATTTTCAAACAATTTTACAACAAAAAATATGTGTAAGACTTGCAGTAATTAAAACAATTCAAAAGTGTCATCAATGTACAGTTTGGAGTTGTTATGATTATGAAAGCCAGTTTTCTCTTCCTTTTTGTTTTCTGTAATTAAGCTGTGATACATCAGCACTGCAAGGTGACATCAGTGAGGTGTGTGGTGAACATTTCAAGCTTGTTCTGCATGGGCAGTAAATTCTGATCAAGCAGAAATGCAAATCTTTGAAGAAACTATCCAGAACAAACAAGTTATCACAATGTACTGTTTTTGTGGAAAACGCTTCATATTACAAATTTCAAGTGTACAGGTGTGAAATATCTATAGAGACACAGCGCACTATGGCAACGAACCTCATGGTTAGAAGAATTTTGAAACACTACTGTAAACATTGCATTGATGCCTCATTGGTACCCTGGCTGTGTTAACTAAATAGTGTTCTTTCTCCTCTCCCGTAACTGGTATGGAATGCTTTTGAATATTGTATCAGGGCATTCTGTTCACAAAGTACATGGCACTATTCCTTGGTGTCTTTGTAGGCTTGAATAGGTCTAGAAATCGCAAGAAGCATGCACTTTTTTGTAACCCTCTCCTTTTCTTCCCTTTTTCTTCATGAAATACCTGTACAGACACAGATGTCAAAGAGCGGCAAGGATAAAGGGAGGTAAAGGGGAGTTGAAAGAAGCGTTTTCACTCTGCTCTAGTCCCAACAGAGTAAAGATGGCTGCACTGGTGCTTCAGTACATAAAGAGCACATCGCTCATGGCAGTTTTTTTAAAATTTACATGTCGATCTATGGCCTGTTGAAGCTAAATTTGTTCTAGTATTTGCCAGCACTTCGGTTGTTCAAAGTTTTTCCATAAATGTATCATCGAAGAGCATGCTTTACAAGAGAATTCATGTGTCTTCTCTTCGGAAAGACCTTTTAGATCTACTGGCGGAAAGAGGTGTGAGGGGAACATAGTCCCCCCCCCCCCCTCCCCCCAACCCTCCCTCCAGGTCCACTGCTTCAGCCTGATTGATAATATGCGATATTTTGAGGGAAAAAAAAGAAAAACTACTTAAAGAATATTTTTTTGCTTGGTAAGATTGAACTTTGAAAGGACTCTCAGAAAGTGCTCTGAAACATATTGGACAAAGAAGATATAACCACTTATTTGATAAACTATGCAAAGCTGCTGTTTGAAGCAACCTTCAGTGCCTTAACTAAGCTTGGTCCATTGATAGCTTTCCTGTTCAGCCAGTCAAGGGACTGCACCAGTGGTTCCACTGTCAGCTTGTGTGTTGATTCTCTTCTTCATTCATTCCTTTGTCACCAGTCAGAAAATGAATCGCTCTTGCCTGTATGTGATACTTAATACCTGTTCAATGAGATTTATCGTTATCATCTGGTGCCAATGCTGTTTTCAGAGGCCATTGATTTATTAAACACAGAATATCACTTATGTCCTTTTCACTTCCTCCAGTATTGTTGGCATTTGGAATGATCTGGTTGACACAAAAAAAAATCACAAAGATTATTCCCTGGATACAGATTTCACATTTCTAATCCACCAAAGGTTTTCGCATGAAATGTCTAGACCCAAAACACTGTATTTTTGTGCGGGGAAACAAATGGAAGCAGATAATGCCTCGGTCAAAAGACGATGGCTTAAAGAAGAAAATAGTGAGGCAGCAGAAGGGGAGGGAGGGGGTGGGAGCAGGGTGGATGAAAGCATTAAAGTGCACAGAGTTTAAGCACCATGGAATTGTTTCTGGTGTGCAGGTGCCTTTGTTATGCCTATCCAGAACAAGGGTTGTTTCATGAGCAAGATCTCGTGAGTGTGCTGTAACAATAAAGCAAGATGATGTTTCTTGCCCTCATGGGGCTAGCCCTTTCCTGCTTGTCTCTGAAAGTTGGCACATTGTACCCACTTGTTTTTATGTCGCCATGGAATGAAGAAAAGCACTGTAACATTCTTTTTGCTCTTCATCTGGTATGATAGGCAACAATTTCAAGTGAAACAAGAAGGCATGCGATTTTGTTCCTCTGTTTCAGTCGTTTCTGTAGCAGAGAGAAATACTTAAGAATTGATGAGGACCAATAACTGGGGGTTGTTTGTCTCTTTTGTGTATTAATGTATTGGCATGTAACCTGTGCAATTAAAGTGAATATATTATACAATCATGCAATAACCAGATCGATGTGTTGTCTGTTGTGTGTGCACCAAGCACAGAGGCACTTGAGAGCAAGTGTACAGGTCTGTGTGAGGGTGAGAATGGATCAAGTATCCATCTGTGTGGGATCGTCAAGGAAACAAAAGCAAAGTCTGTAGTCGCAGTCTGTGTTACTATTTCTCTACAGTTATTTTAATTCTCTGCCAGCAGTCTTTTTAAAATGCACAAAGTGAGGACCAGTCTGTGTTACCATTTCTCTACAGTTGTCTTTAATTCTCTGCCAGCAGTCTTTTTAAAATGCACAAACTGAGGACCAATCAGACCTGAAGTCCTTTCTCTTCTGTGTTCTTTATCACTATCAGCCAACCTAAATTACAGTCGCAGTGCAAGTGTGCATTCTGTGTTTCACAGTATCACTGCTATTATTTGCTTCTTGTGTCCATTTATTTGTTCAATGATTCCTTTGAAAAAGTTGTTCTGCCCTATCCGTGAAGTTAAATTTGTGTTGGAGAGGGAAGGAGGACTGTATGTTGTTTGTGTTGAAAAAGCTTTGTGCTCGTTTTTAATCGATGTTGTTAATGGTCTTTAATTTGCGTTTAAGGTGTTAAGACATCTAGAGTTTCATAAAAAGAACAGGCATCACAGTTTCATCACTCCTTCCTTCACACTGCTGTAAAATGCCGTCGCCAACCAATCCCAGTTCACACAGGATCCCAGTTCACCCTGTGTGAGTTAACTTTAATGAGATGGACGACACTATGGACACTGTAGGTCATGGGGATTCTTCCAGGCCTCATCTCCTCCTCCACTCTTCTCTCGCAGCACGCAGTAAGGAATGAGTGAAAGTGGCACAAATCCTCAAATGAAAGAACTTCAATACGTTTCATGCATTCATTTCCCCTAAAATTTCACATAAAGCTCACTCATCCTGCGATGTACTGTTCAAGCATGATGGAAATCCGAGTCATCGTAGACTTGATTTCTCATGTTCAAAATCCAAAAAAAGGAAAGGGTGGGTGGGTTGGGTTGCAGTGGAATGGCTCCCACACCACTCTTTCAGTTCCTGGTGACAGCAACACCCCGACTTGTCCTGTTGCAGTGCCAGCACTGACAATCCCGAGCGAGCTGTCAATCATCAAGTTGTCATGAGGCAACCCACTGGAGAAGACACGACGCTGTCACTATATCGCTTCAGTATATTCAGTGGTGTATGTTCTGATCCAACACACAAAGGATGCTCTGTTAAGTCTTCTACTGTGCCAATACACGCTTTAGTCCCACAGCCAGCGGGAGCCAGTGTCCCTGTCAGAGGGCACCACCATATCTATCCAGTGACAGTCCCTATGAACTTGCCAAAGTCAATTACCCCAAAACAAACTGATGAAGAGTGTAGATACGGAGATGAAAATGAAACTGCAGATCAACTTCTCTTGTTTATTCACCGACTTGTATTGGCTGCATTGGGGGAGGAGGGGACAAGGGAAGAGACAGACTTGAGGCAAACATAATGATATCACACATCTAAGGAAACCAGTCAGCTTATCGCAGCATGCTTTAATGGCATAATTTCAAGTCGTCAAAATCATCCAGAATACAAACCCAGCATCCTGTCTTTCATTTACAAGGACAGCACATATGACATCCTGGTTGTATCCAACCAACGGACAACCACAGTCTGCACTTCCAAGAAAAAAAAAAAACATACACACACATTATCACCATTCACAATCAGAATGAAGCTAATGTTTTCTCACATGATCAATGTCTATCTTCACATCGAGCTTTCATTTTAAGCCAGCTGACAGCATCTTCACAAGCCTTAACGGAAAAGTTCAGAACATCTTATTTTGTGCGATTGTCATATCAAAGATGTGTAAGCACAATTAGCTTAATACAAAAACCTGTCAGCCAAGCGTACAAAGCTCTTGCTGACCAATAAACTTTCACTGACCAATCAACATCAAAGACTTTAAAGTGCCCAAAAGCTCTACATCAATGTCAAGGACACCTGAGGAATTATGTAAGAGGATTTGTTACCCAATGGCAAAGAGACTGATGAAAAATGCTTCAGAGGCTTTCTTAATTCATGCCAGGGTACATGACAAAGTACAAAAGACGCTCTGTAAACCAATCCATGTTCAGGATGCATGAAGAAAATGGATTACAGGCTTTTTTTTAATTTATTTTTAGTTAATCAAGACTACGGAGACATGCTACATGCAGCATTGCATAAGTGGCTTTGTTAATCAGTTAATGAAAAGGATAAATGAAGACATGGAATGCACAATCATTTTCTGATCATAGGGGTATGCACACTTCACTGGAAAGACGGCTGCGTGATGCTGTGATTGGTTACACACGCACACACACCAACTGACAAAGGATGGATGAAAGCTCAAACCAGTGCTGAAAATGCACAAAAGTAACAACAAACTAAGTAGTGTACATACTTCATATTTTAAACACACAATACAAATGACTAAAGCAACAGCAACACCGAAACCCATACAAAAAGTATTCAAGAAAAATTAACAAATATCTCATGAATGTACGTATTATGGTGTGGATGTTCACATGTACGCACACACACACGCACATCCCACAGTTCAGTTTGATTGGACGTCATTCTCCCGAGACCAATGGACATATATGTCTGAACAATTTGAAACAAAAATTTGTAAAGATGTAAAAAAAAAAACTAACAAACAAAATCCCTACAAAAATACAGCAACTTCAAAAGAAATGTCAGAGTTGATGAGATGGTGTATTACTTTAAGACCCTAAAGCCAAATACTGGTATTATATGGGGAAAAGCAGTTTCAGGCCACAATTAAATGATTGCACTAGGTCATAAATCTGTATTCATTATATCTGCATCTGTTCTCAAATGGTTCATTTGTGTCATTAACCTTGCACACCTTCAGCAAACCATTTCGTTATGCCAGTACTGAAGCTATATATTTGGATGGCTAGTTTAAAAATATTACAACAACGATCTTGCAGAGCAACACTGCCACACCACATCTAGAAGTCTTGTTTAAGCCTGTTCTGAATACAAGAGAGATGCATATTGCACATGCGCTTAATTTTTTTTTTCATGTCTTTTGACAACAGTTCTAGAGAATCCATTTAAAAACTAATCATTTAAGCAATGAAATTTTGTTCACTAATAAAACACACCAATGGAAGCACAAAACAGTACCTACTGTTACTGAGAAAGGAAATCGTAAGAAAAAACTAAAAAACAAAACAAAACAAAACTGGCGCACACAAATCTGAAGCAGCATCATGCAAGGCGAGCAACAAAGTTTCTGATTCTGAAGGTGGGAAATCAACATTGTTTCATGCACGTGTCTATGACAAAAAACATTTTGACCAACATTTACATACAATCTAAATATGCACATACATAATTATATGGATTTTATCACACTTCGTCACAATAATCAATTTAGTCTTTGTCATGGGCAACATCTTCCTCAAGAAATGGAGGGGGGGAAATGTACACAGAAAAACAAAACAAGACAAACATATGAAGACTAAAAAGAAGGAACACAGGGTGAACACAGGACTGTAGTATAGCTGGGAATCACGCCCATGCCAGCGTATGGTTTAATTACATTAAACGTCCACTTGGACCAATGCTGCAATTCACAAGAGTTCTGGGTAAACTATTCTTATATTAGGACATATACTGTACAGACAAACATACTGTACAGACAAACATACTGTACAAACAAACATACTGACAGATTCACTTACACAGCTGTCATGTAAAAAAAACGTCACTGATATACTCATGTGCAAACACATGTACGCATACAGTCACACACACACACACACACACACAATTTCAAACTCAAAGCTATACAGGTAAATGTTGAAAAACATGCATGTCAGAAGCAAAACATCCACACAAAACAAACTGCTCATGCACCGTTGGACAAAGTGCATCCACAGCTGCACACAGACTCTTGAAGCGGACACTGTTGCCGACGGAGATCCGCATCTCATAGAAAGGTGATGAACTCGGAGGATGCCGACTCTTCAAAGACCTCGCTCCATCCGTCTCCAGACAGCACTGGGGCACACATCTTATTCCTCGCTCACTGTTCAACCCGCTCCCTACTCTACCTACTACTATATACTATGCAGAGAAACCTCCTCACAAATTTCAAAAAGAAATGGTAATAGTTACGCCACAGGATACAGACAAACTGATTACTCTTGTCTGTATCCTGTGGCATAACTAACACCATTTCTTTTTCAAATTTGCTTCATTTTCTGCCCTCTGTCACCTCCTTTTGAAACTTTCTCCTCACAAATGGTTGATGTTATCCACACTAAAGAAACAGTGTAGTTATATCATTAAAATGTTGCTTACTCCCTTCTTGGAACATGAAATGCTGGTGGAAAATGACAGATTTATGCCCCAGAGTAACAGACCTTCAATAAATGCCTCAAAAGACAAACAGAAAAAAGCTTTACAAGATGAACTGAAACACAGTTGATGTCTGATCTCTTCCTCAGGGAAGGAGGGAACAAACACCCGCCCTAAATTATCTCCATAAACAACAAAGAAAAATAAAAGACATTAATATCTAAATGAATAAACCTCTCCATGATGCAAAAAATTAGCACAATTCACATCCATGTGCAAGGCTGTCTGAACTCATCCCAATTTCCTTCATCAACAAACAATCCTTTCCTTTCGAACCAGCTGATCCTTTCCAGGACAGGCAATCCTGTCCTCTATGGGGTCCCCAAAAAGTCACATCCTGACAGAGCTCTATAAGATGCTGGACCACAGGTGGAAGCAGCAGACGTTGACAAAATCCTCAATGAGGCAGTACTTCTGTTCGGTGGGGAGGCTCACACTACGCTGTCTCCCCTCTGCCTCTTCTCCTGGCCACTCCTTCTCTCGAGTTTTCTGCTCCTCTTCCTCCTCACAGTTCCGCAGAACTTGGCTCAGAGCCTGACAACAGAACCACATCACCTGTTAGGTGGCAACTTCCTGCAGACACCTGGGCATGGCCTACCTACCTGTCAGCTCAGCTCAGTTTTTATGGCTTAATTATCAACATCATCACTTGTACTAAGTCATGGAAATGTCTTACACTTTCCATGTCAAACAATCAACACAGCAAACACAAGCACATATCTTTAATGTGCACTTTGATCCGAGCAGATGAAACAAGTTGTTCAGACATGGGGAGTTTTTCTTATACTCCCTGTTTGGCTAGTATACTTACCATGTCAGACCATAGCATTCAGTTAGTCAGCTCTGCCAGGCCGAAGATTTTGTGGCTAATGCAGTAATAAGATAGTCATGTGACGCCTACCCTACTTCCGCCATGCGCAGAAGGCCGAGGTGAGCTTGTTTACCTCATTCTTCTGAGGCCACACCAAAGTAACCCCGAGAACCTTGGCGCTAGAGGGGAAGGAGGGCGGGCATTAGAGTCTGACATGGTAAGTATACTAGCCAAACAGGGAGTATAAGAAAAACTCCCCATTTTGGCGTCATATACTTTACCATGTCCGACCATAGCAGAATTTAAAGGAATTGGAGGAGGGCAGTGCCCTAATGGTTCTTGGGGTTAGATGGCGGAACGGAAATAGCTGCATTAGCTGCCACAAAAGAGATCCCTTTTGAACCATCAGCCCGGGTCATTCGGATATCCCTCAAGTAGAAGTTTATGAAGGGGTTTTCCGAACGCCAAAAGGCTGCCTCCAATAGATGGCGCACGGGGACAGAGTGCTGGAACGCCGCGGAGGTGGCCAGCACTCTGACCTCATGAGCTCGAGGGGATATGGCCGGGAGGTCCTTATATGCCTGGGCGTATGCAGATCTGACCGTCCTGGACAGCCATCTGGAGATGGTGCCCGCCGAGATATCCTTAGGATTATTTGGGTTAATGGAGATGAGGAGGCATTTCTGGGATGCGCTCCTGGGGCGCGAGCGTTCCCAGTAGTATCTAAGGCATCTAGATGGGCAAAGGTCCATGTCCCCCCCCTGTTCTCGACTGTTGAGGATATCCGCGAGTGAGCGGATGACGATGGAGGGGGAGGAAGAGCCCGGTTCCTGGTTCTTAGCTAAGAATTCAGGGAGGAACTTCTGGGAGACCGAGCCGTCCCTGTGAAAGGCCACGTCTCTGGGGTCTCCGCTGAGGGCATGGATTTCGCTTCGCCGTCTGGCCGAAGCTAGGGCGAGGAGAAATGTGGTCTTCATAGAAAGGAGGTCAAAGGGGATGGTGGCAATAGGCTCAAAAGGAGGTTTCCTAAGAGCGTCAAGAACAATAAAGAGGTCCCAAAGGGGTACCCGCCTAGGGGACTGGGCCTCCCGTAGGGCCACCCCTCTGGAGATCTCTCTGAGGAGAAAATCATTCTCAAAAGATGGTCCGCCTAGTTGGCGGATAGTGGTGCATATGGCTGATCTGTAACCCCGGATGGAGCTAGCCGATAGCTTACGCGCCGAGGCTAAGTGAGATAAGAAGTTGCCTAGCTGGATGTTAGAAGGGGAATCATGGGGAACGGAGTTGTCCGAGCACCAGGAGACCCATCTCTCCCAGCGGTAGTCATAGAGGGACTCGGTGCTGGGTCTGCGCGAGGCCGAGGCTAAATCTCGCAGGTCCTGCGAGGCTCCAACCCCCGTGAGGATGTCCAGGACGGACCAGGATCTGTCCGAGTGGGAGACAGGGGTAGATGCTCGCACCCGGGCGGACAAAGCAGCCAGGCGTGGAGTCGGAGCATCTGGGGGTTGGAGTGAGGGCGTCTGGAGCAGGGTTGCCTGAGCATGTCCTACCTGGGAGTTAACTGCAGAGGGGGAACATGGAAGAGGGCTTTTAGGTCCCGAAACCAGGACTGGGTTGGCCACCATGGGGTTATGAGGATCAGCTTGGGTCTCTCCAGTCTCGCCTTCCTGATCACTTTGTGGAGGATCGGGAAGGGGGGAAAGGCGTAGGCTATCAGACCCGACCATGACAGGGACAGGGCATCGATCACATGAACCTGGGGATCGGGCATGGGAGAGACATACACTGGCAGACGATGGTTGAACCGGGTGGCGAAAAGGTCGACCATCGGCCTGAACCAATGATCCCACACCAACGCTAGGGTTAGCATATTGAGCGTCCATTCTGTGTGTAGGAGAGATTTGGACCGGCTAAGGGAGTCTGCCAGGATATTGCATGTGCCCACTATGTGTCGCGCTCGAAGCGTGATGCCGTGTGCCAGACACCAACGCAGGAGAGCCTCTGTCCAGAGGGAGACTGTGTGACCAAAGACTATGCTGATGGAGATCCCATGATGACCCGATGTTGATAGCTTCACCTGAGCTGCTAGGCTGGGACTGTGTGACCAAAGACTATGCTGATGGAGATCCCATGATGACCCCATGTTGACAGCTTCACCTGAGCTGCTATGCTGGGACTGTGTGACCAAAGACTATGCGTGTGGCTGTGTAGTTTGGAGCCAGAACAGAAACCTGGTGGTCATGGCTCTGACACAGCCCTGAAGATGAGACGGTTACCAGAAAGACACGGCTGTCACAGTGTGTTGTACAGTTACCAGAAAGACACGGCTGTCACAGTGTGTTGTAGTCACCAGAAAGACACAGCTGTCAGTGTGTTGTACAGTCACCAGAAAGATACAGCTGTCACAGTGTGTTGTACAGTCACCAGAAAGACACAGATGTCACAGTGTGTTGTACAGTCACCAGAAAGACACGGCTCTGACAGTGTGTTGTACAGTCACCAGAAAGACACGGCTGTCACAGTGTGTTTACAGTCACCAGAAAGACACGGCTGTCACAGTGTGTTTACAGTCACCAGAAAGACACAGCTGTCACAGTGTGTTTACAGTCACCAGAAAGACACAGCTGTCACAGTGTGTTTACAGTCACCAGAAAGACACGGCTGTCACAGTGTGTCGTACAGTCACCAGAAAGACACGGCTGTCACAGTGTGTTTACAGTCACCAGAAAGACACAGCTGTCACAGTGTGTCGTACAGTCACCAGAAAGACACGGCTGTCACAGTGTGTTTACAGTCACCAGAAAGACACGGCTGTCACAGTGTGTTTACAGTCACCAGAAAGACACAGCTGTCACAGTGTGTCATACAGTCACCAGAAAGACACGGCTGTCACAGTGTGTTTACAGTCACCAGAAAGACACGGCTGTCACAGTGTGTTGTACAGTCACCAGAAAGACACGGCTGTCACAGTGTGTCGTACAGTCACCAGAAAGACACCAGAAAGACGCAGATGTCACAGTGTGTTGTACAGTCACCAGAAAGACACGGCTGTCACAGTGTGTTGTACAGTCACCAGAAAGACACAGATGTCACAGTGTGTTGTACAGTCACCAGAAAGACACGGCTGTCACAGAGTGTTGATTTACATACTACTGACACAGCCCTGACGATGAGACAGTAACCAGAAAGACACGGCTGTCACAGTGTGTTGATTTACATACTACCCACAACTGATTCCAAATTACACTGAGCATTTAGCTCATGGAGGTCATCCCCACACTGGGCCTAGCTGGCAGACTGAGTACCCACAACGAAGCTTGGAATTCTTCCCCTAAATACTGTACTGGGGTTCCAAATCAGCCTATTTCCTGGTTTTATTCTCACTCCTCAATTCATCTAAGCTAGCTCAAAAGACTTCAAGGTGGTAAGAATCATTTAACATTAGGGTTAGTAGAGCCTGGAAATGTACATTTTTTTTCTTCTGAAAGAAATCCGAATGTAATTCATGCTTCAAATGCTTTTCCACTTCTCATCCAGAGAATATACATTTGAAGATTTCAACCGAAGACCTGTAACAAAATTATGCAGACAGCATATTTTCAAAATGTCCTAAAATCATTTTCTTCATGTCCCTTAGTGCATCTTGCAGACTTTGCAACAATTGAGCATTCCTTTCACTGTTTTGTCATGGTGTACATGGTCCGAGGTTCAGGTGCATCAGACACTCTACGTGCCTAGAGAAGGTGTGGGAAGGACGTTGAATGGCTCCTGCTTACCGTGCAGCCACTGCTGGAGTCCACAGACAGCAGAATGAACATGTCCTGCCAGTGGCTGTTCAGTATCACCTGTTGCAACACACACCGTACACACTGACTACATAATGTTCAGTATCACCTGTTGCAACACACACGACACATCACATAATTTCATATCACCTGTTGCAACACACACCGAACACACTGACTACATAATGTTCAGTATCACCTGTTGC
>CM031606.1:16891946-16916946 GCA_018398815.1 Conus ventricosus
GAGCCTTCCATTCTGAGCAATGAAAGGTAACATCTTCAGTTAGCTGTTTTCACTGACTTCAATTTTGCTAGCCCACTTTTGAACCTTGTTTGATCTTCAAAAGGAAGAAGCTTCCTGACGCTGTCATTTGTCTGTCATTCGTGATGAAGAAAACGATGCGCATACATCTGCATAAAGCGATTAGCTCCACAGACAATGCTACATGCATAGCAGCATGTTGATGTCACTCTCTGTTCATCACGTTGCATGTACACAGACAATGCTGCATGCATATTTGCATATCTATGTCACCCTCTGTTCATCATGTTGCATGCACACAGACAATGCTGCATGCATATTTGCATGTCTATGTTCCTCTCCATTCATCATGTTGATGCACACAGACAATACTGCACGCATATTTGCATGTCTATGTCCCTCTCTGTTCATCATGGTGCATGCACACAGACAATGCTGCATGCATATTTGCATGTCTATGTCCCTCTCCATTCATCATGTTGATGCACACAGACAATACTGCACGCATATTTGCATGTCTATGTCCCTCTCTGTTCATCATGGTGCATGCACACAGACAATGCTGCATGCATATTTGCATATCTATGTCCCTCTCCATTTGTCATGTCACACACTCACCTGTGTGCTGGTTTTGACTGAAAGCAACAACTTCCCACCTACTGTCTATTAAAAGAAACTGCTGCAATTCAACTAAAAACAAACCAGCCATCTACCTGTAAGCTGCTTTCCTTTCATCCAAGCCAGTACTCACAGGTTAAAACATGACACACAGTATTTGTCATTTCATCTGAAAATAGTAGTGTGGCAAACCACCACATTGCTTGATCAAGAGCTGCAAGTTTTGTCCAGAATGACTCCAACGACATAACAATGCAATGGAAGAAAATTTCTCTCTATAGGCATTAAAACACCGATTCTAAATCAATAAGCATAGCCCAGAAATACTCAGCTGAAAAGAACCTGGTACTAATAACAGCCTGTTTCAAGGTGCTCATGGCCACTCAGTTACCCGCCAGGTGAAAACCTAGTCAGCACAGGTAAGCAATCAAATGGTTAAGGAAAGCTAAGGTAACAATGGAGAGAGTATATTCTTTCCTTTGCTCAAACTTTGTGGCAAATGAAACTGAAACACCAAAATCCCTAAACCCATGATGCCTTTCAAATAGTTCTAAACAAATGCTTGCTTAAATGCATAAATATTTATACACACACACACACATCACCTAAAGGCCACATGGGTACCCTATGAACAGTGTGTGACTCACAGGCTCTAAGCTTTCCTCTGCTTGTTTGCCTTTTTTCTTCCCCTCCTCTTTGGTGGTGGCCGACATTCTCTGCCACAGGTAGTCACGGCGACACTTCACCTTTGACATCTGCACCATGTGATCGATCTTCTCTCTGAAACAAAGGCCACCCCCCACAGGCTATCTTAACCCTTTGCCTCTCTGTTACAGAAACAAATAAGGACAACATTTGTCACCCCCCACAGGCTATCTTAACCCTTTGCCTCTCTGTTACAGAAACAAATAAGGACAACATTTGTCACCCCCCACAGGCTATCTTAACCCTTTGCCTCTCTGTTACAGAAACAAATAAGGACAACATTTGTCACCCCCCACAGGCTATCTAATCTTAACCCTTTGCCTCTCTGTTACAGAAACAAATAGGACAACATTTGTCACCCCCCACAGGCTATCTTAACCCTCTGCCTCTCTGTTACAGAAACAAATAAGGACAACATTTGTCACCCCCCACAGGCTATCTTAACCCTTTGCCTCTCTGACACAGAAACAAATAAGGACAACATTTGTCACCCCCCCCCCCCCCCCCCACAGGCTATCTTAACCCTTTGCCTCTGTTACAGAAACAAATAAGGACAACACTTGTCACCCCCCACAGGCTATCTTAACCCTTTGCCTCTGTTACAGAAACAAATAAGGACAACACTTGTCACCCCCCACAGGCATCTTAACCCTTTGCCTCTCTGTTACAGAAACAAGTAAGGACAACATTTGTCAGGAACTTAACCAAACAAAAGAATTGTGGTTAGAGAAAATGCCACTGAAAGCAGTGCAATCCCGCCATGTATTAAAACCATTCTCAGCAAACAGCAAGCCACCAAACTCTTTTTGTCCTTTCCCTGCACAACTGTAATGAGCATAAGACTTTTCTTTCACAGTAGCTACACATCAGTTTCACACTGGAGCGTAGTTGTTCAATCATGCATAAGCACTGTCCTCACAAAACCCTGTGTATACAGATTCATTGAACTGCTTTTGATTTGCCTTAATGATAGACAACAGAACAACTGGACATGACTGAAAACACTTTATTCTTACAGTGCTGAATGCAAGATAATCCTGTCTGAAATAAGACTAAACACAAAACACAAGACATGTCTAAAAGAAATCAATCAAGTACACATTACTCAATCATTGTGGCAAACACAGTGTTTTCTTTTTCCTGCAAGTAATATTTTTGTCCAAAATAGGTTTTGAAAGTATCTAAAATGTTGAAAATAGTTTTGAAACTATTTGAAATGTGCTTTTGATTTACAATATGAGAGTGCATAGTAAAATGAGGAATAACATATTTCTAAATGTTTGAGCAATTCAAAAAAAAAAAAGTTTCTTCACACTTCTTACATCAGGAGATGTTGAACTGCACCACTACCTGACGCATGACTATGCCAGCTTCACCTCAAACTGAGACTGACAGTGAAGAAAACAACCCTTTGAAACACAGACCTGCCTACCCCCTTCCGCCACTTTCAGGGACATACATTTTCAAAACCAGGGACACAGACTGATTTCCAGGGACACATGCAGCGGTAGCACATATCACAACCACATCAACATTAAAGTGAAAGCTTACCTTTATTTACACTATGTACAACTTCTACCATGGCTTTTGGTTAATTCAGGTCCTGCACTGCAGGCTGAAGAGAACGGTAATAGGCAGTCCTAAACAAATCTGAAGAAAAGTTACTAACCTGTTGCTGATCCTTCAATCGCTGGCACAGCTAGATCTAGTGCATCCGATCGCACCTCCATAGTGTCTGGATCAACAGTCCTCACAATCAGTGGAAAAAGTTTCTGTCCTTTGTCATTGCTTCCATCTGTTGAAATTGTGAAAGGCTGTTTTTTCATTCTATCCCCGAGAGTAAGGGTAACTTGGGCAGCATTTTCTTTCAAAATCGCCGTGCCTTTGCTTCTAGCGCACTGAAATTTCTTTGCGATGTCCGAGTCAGGAAACATCAATTTAACTCCTTTGTTTAACTTGTCCAACGCGGCCATCGGCAAATTCAGTTCAGCTGCAAGGTCAACCATCAACGTTTCAGCTCTTATGACGTCAAAAGTTTCCTGACTGGTTGACGTCTGAGCACGTTGAAAGAATCCCCTAATGTTGCAAGATTTCTCGCTCTCACGGATTTTTGTGTTCTTCTTGTGCTTCTCAGTAGCGACGTGACGGGTTATTTCGTCCCTACCTCCAGATCCGATGGAGAACTCACACGCACAAATTTCACACGACGCGTATGTCTCGATCTTGCCACGCTTGATGAACGGCCAGGTTTCCGTATATTTCGACAGGAACGTCTGCTGACGTTTCTTCTTCTTGACAGTAGCCCCATTGTCGAGATCGCCATCGGCATTTTTTCGTTTTCCCTGTTTCGCGTCCATTTTTCTTGCTTTCAAAACTCGGGAAGACGGTGTATGCGCATGCGCACTGATCAGTTCGGCAATGTTCGGGTCTTTTCGACGGAGTTGGTCGGGATGGCCACGACAAAAGTCGGTCAGTCGGTGATCGGCTAACGAACTCGACTTCGTTTGTTTTTGTTTTTTCCTCCCGGATTTTTTTTTTTCGCGGGACATCGAATAAAAAAGTGGATTCCAGGACAGGCTGCATGATTTTATTATTTCGGGGACAAATACGGATACTCCGGGACGGTAGGCAGGTCTGCCAAACACTACATGGTCAGAGTCTGTATGATCACAGCTCAAACAAAACACCAATGATCCACAGTGCACATCCACACCAAAGACAACCCCCACTACGCTTTAGTTCTATATATAAGCTCTGGTTTCCTCACATTCATTTCTCTGATGCAGACAGACAACTGCCAGCTGCAGCTTTATATGCAGTGAAACTCATGTGACTTATATTTCTCTAATGCATCAGACAGACAACTGCCAGCTGCAGCTTTATATGCAGTGAAACTCATGTGACTTATATTTTTCTCATGCATCAGACAGACAACTGCCAGCTGCAGCTTTATATGCAGTGAAACTCATGTGACTTATATTTCTCTAATGCATCAGACAGACAACTGCCAGCTGCAGCTTTATATGCAGTGAAACTCATGTGACTTATATTTTTCTCATGCATCAGACAGACAACTGCCAGCTGCAGCTTTATATGCAGTGAAACTCATGTGACTTATATTTCTCTAATGCATCAGACAGACAACTGCCAGCTACAGCTTTATATGCAGTGAAACCACGCATCTTATATCCAAAAGAGCCCTATTTACAGATAACAAGATTGTTTTCTTAAAATTCAAGGGATGAAGTCACTGTTCCACTATTACAGTAATTCTGCGAGCCATTCTGGTCCGCAACAACCTGGCATTTGTGTGGTGTTTTGTTACAAGTCATGTCTTGCAACAAAAGTGACATTGCTGCCTACGTTTGGCGCTTTTCACCTGAGAACAGGGTCATGTGACCTAGGTCTGACCTGCCAGCCTTGATCTGGGCGGTGAGGAGGTTGTAGATGCGAGTCTGGTGGATGTTGCTGTAGCCCAGGTAGTTGGTGTGCTCCTGCCTCACTCCCAGGTGCTGCTTGACTGCCACTGGCACACCTGGCTCCCCTTCCCCTCCACCCACGCTGCTCGTGTCGCTCCCTTCTGCACACCGCAAGGTTCTCTCCTAGTCTGGAGGTTCTTGGCCAGTCTGTAGTCATGGGAGGATGTTGGTGGTGTGTGTGCGTGCGTGCGTGCGTGCGTGCGTGCGTGTGTGCGCGTGCATGTGTGCATGCTTACATGCGTGTGCATAAGTATATGTCTGTATGTGTGTGTGTCCATGTGTGTGTTTGTGTATGTGCTTGTGTACTATAAGTATATGTATACATGCCCACCTGCATGCATACTTGACAGGTTAATGTCTTCCTCTTTCAATAATTTAACAAAAATAATTACAAAATGCCATTTAATCTTCAGTGCAATGATAAGAACATGCCTAATAAGCATTACAAGCTTATTTAGGATCTCTACAGTGTAGTTTTATGTGGGAACACTGCAAAGCTGGTGAAAATTTGGTAACTATTATTTTCAAGGTCAGAAATTTGATATTAATTCATTGGAAAAAAACAACAAACAAAAACAAAAAAGAAAAGCATAATTTGACTTCTTGCTGAAATAAAATCATTGGTTCATTGATTGGTTGTACAAATATAGCAACCTACAGATACATTTGTCATGAATGAAACTGGCTGTCTAAATTTTAAATGCTATACAAAGTAGGTAGCAATACATACAAGGTATTTTTCCAAAACTTGGGCATAATACATTTTTTGGTTCAAGCTGTCAAGATTAATAGGAATATATAGTTAATAAGTCACTTTTCATAAATAAACTATAAATACATATGAAGGTAAATATGAAGTGAGGCAGAGAACAGTAAATAATAAACAAGTACGTAACTCTTGCTCCCACAAGAAAACATATTCAGTTCTCCAAAGAATGCTGCTTGCGACACCAAATCATCTAGCAGACATGACAGCACAGAGCAAACTGAACAAACAAGGAACCATCCCCAAAAAAAGATGCTCCAAGCTTGCCCATATACCTCATACTGAACACATCTACTTGGAGCATCCTTTTTTGGGGGATGTTTCCTTGTTCGTTTGCTCTGTGCTGTCGTGTCTGCTTGACGATTCTGTTTCGAAGTAGCATTCCTTTGGAGAACTGAATATGTTTTCTTGTGGGAGCAAGAGTTACCGTACTAGTTTACTGTTTATAAATGCATAAACAGAATATAGATACATAAGAATAGAATATAAAAATGTAAACAGAAACAAATCAATAACAAGAAAATGTCTATATGTATATTTTCTTGTGACTGATTTGCTTCTATTTATATTTTCTTGGTTTAGTGGATGCAGGAATCAGCATTTCATTTCTCAACATCGTCCCCACCCAACATTGTCCTCACCCAACATCCTCCCCACCCAACATTGTCCCCACCCAACACTGTCCCCACCCAACATCCTCCCCACCCAACATCGTCCCCACCCAACATCCTCCCCACCCAACATGGTCCCCACCCAACATCCTCCCCACCCAACACTCCTCACCCAACATGGCCCACCCAACATGGTCCCCACCCAACACTGTCCCCACCCAACACTGTCCCCACCCAACATCCTCCCCACCCAACATGTCCCCACCCAACATCCTCCCCACCCAACATGGTCCCCACCCAACATGTCCCCACCCAACACTGTCCCCACCCAACATCCTCCCCACCCAACATCCTCCCCACCCAACACGTCCCCACCCAACATGTCCCCACCCAACATGGTCCCACCAACATGGTCCCCACCCACATCCTCCCCACCCAACATGGTCCCCACCCAACATGGTCCCCACCCAACATGGTCCCCACCCAACATCCTCCGCACCCAACATCGTCCCCACCCAACATCGTCCCCACCCAACATCCTCCCCACCCAACATCCTCCCCACCCAACACTGTCCCCACCCAACACTGTCCCCACCCAACACTGTCCCCACCCAACACTGTCCCCACCCAACATCCTCCCCACCCAACATCGCCCCACCCACACTGTCCCCACCCAACTCCTCCCACCCAACATGGTCCCCACCCAACATCCTCCCCACCCAACATCCTCCCCACCCAACATCGTCCCCACCCAACATCCTCCGCACCCAACATCGTCCCCACCAACATCGTCCCCACCCAACATCTCCCCACCCAACATCCTCCCCACCCAACATGTCCCCACCCAACACTGTCCCCACCCAACATCCTCCCCACCCAACATCGTCCCCACCCAACATCCCCCCACCAACATCCTCCCACCCAACATCCTCCGCACCCAACATCGTCCCCACCCAACATCCCCACCCAACATCCTCCCCACCCAACATCCTCCCCACCCCAACTTCTCTTGACATTGGTAGGTGGCCCAGATTTTTTTTTTTTTAAGGCTTTTTTTTGTCTGTCTGTGCTCTATCTCTCTCTCAAATCAGCTGTTCTGTATTTAATTTTTAAAGAATTCTACATTAGATTTAGACCACTGTCTCACAAGCCAAGTGCCTTTCTCTGCATACCATCCTTTCATGCAGGAGGACTGCATTCTTCTACATGGACAAAATGCATGTGCTTCACATGACAAAAACTTGAACATACAGCTACCCATTAATGTTTAGAACATATCCGTACATCATCCAAGCTGCAAACCAAATTAATCAGCCTTTGATTAAAAGAATCAGGTAAACAACTGCTTAATAACCCCTCATTCCCCCTCAAACACACACACACGCGCGCACAAATGCGCAAACACACACACACACACACACACACACACACACACACACACACACACACACACACACACACGCGCACACACACACCTGAGTGACTCTGGACCACCATGGGACCAGAGCGGAAATCTCCAAACTTTTTCTCCAGCGTGCGCTTGGGGTGGAAGTCCCGCAGTCGAGTGAGCACCACAAAGAAATTGAGCTTCAGCAGCTGGGCGCTGGCCTCAGTGAGAGAGAGGGTGCGGGCATTGTCCTGGGTGATGATCAGCGTCACATTGTAACCGTCCAGTTCCACGCTGGCCACCACCCCTTCCTGCTGGGCCCCTTCCCCCTCCTCCTCCACCACAGGCCGATCAGGCTCTCGATTTGGACCAAGCAAAGTCGTCTTGCTTGATGAAGCAGAATCCTGTACAATTGTACGGGAAAATCCACTGACACCAATCCACCCACAAAGTTTGGGGGGTTACGTTCCTTTTAAGTTACAACCCCCCCCTGGACATTTCAAATATAGCTGAGTACCTTAATCTGAAGCTGACAGAATCATGTTTTTCTTTTTGTTTAGCTAAGTTTCTGAGCAGCCAAATGATACTCCTGAAGCCGTTTCCGTTAACTCAAAATTTGGACTAATCCATTTTGGGCTATGCTGTACTCATGCGCATCTCGTAGGACATTACATCATTGATGAAAACAAATCTCTAATGTCTCAAGAACAAGCCAACACCAAACGCTTGCACACATGTCACACACACATTACACTCTGCTGAAAGACTGTTCACCATCAAACAAAACTCTCCTTTGTTGTGCAATCACTTGTTCTGCAGAACTGTCCATCACTGATCTTTTCATGCTTAAGTGACATAGGATTAAATGATTCCCTGTCAAAACTCAGGATTGATGAACAATAATACTGTCACCAACAGCAGAGTGAAGCTTCAACAATGCACACAGCAGCTTCACAAGATTGGTGGACTAACACTTGTGGACAAAAGAAATCACCAGACTTCATTACTTACATGAGCTTCAAGTAAACAAACTTTTTTTTTCAAAAGTTAACTGTACAGACTAGTGTCGTGAAACATGAGTTCAAACCTAAAGACTGATGATTTCAATGATGCAATAGTCATTTCAAGAAACAAGGACGAGTTTTTTTTCCCCATGCGCTTACAGGCGACACTTTTGTAATGCTTGAAGCACTGAAAGACAATTCTGACTCCCCCTCTTTCTCTCTATCTCATTCACTCTCTCTCTCTCTCTCTCTCTCTCTCACACACACAGAATTTTAAAAAAAAAGAGAGAGAACATGCGCTCACACAACTGTGTCTTCAGATACAGGTTTTGGCAAGTTGAAAAATCAGAACAAAACCAAATGAGCAGCAGAAAGGAAAAAGACTCACCGACTCCACAACATCTGAGGGACTCATGCGAAACACATCCATGGCAAACTGACGACTCTGGGTGCGCATGTAATCAAAGAGCTGAGGTCCTGGGCACGGCAAGTCCCGAATCACTGCACTCTCTGAAATCAGGCATGTTGCCACAATTGTCCAGCAGGCTAATCAGTCCTGAAATATGGATGTTCTCTGAAACAAACTGTTCCTTCCATTTTCTTAGCTCACTACTATATATATATTTCACACTACTTTATGCTTTAATCAGTCAGTCAATAAATGACCTGCAACCATAAGGTGAAGGTGAAGTCCTAGATGTGCTCCTGTGTCAACCTGTCCTGGCTAACTCTTTACCTCAACCATAAGGTGAAGGTGAAGTCCTAGATGTGCCCTGTGTCAACCTGTCCTGGTTAACTCTTTTATCCTAAGGTGGAAAGAGCCCAAGCAAACTTACACTGCACACAGAAATTTAAACGTGTGAAAAAGGAGTAAAAGGACATGGTGTGTGCAGCCTGAAAGATCTTTTTTTTTCCTTCAAACGCATGCAGCTCCACACATCAGTACAGAATGGCAGGAGCAGTGCTTCAGTATCTTTATTTCCCACCAGCTGCCATGGTAAAACAGCAAAATAATAAGATTCTCTGCAGAAATCTTTCAATATCTTTATTTCCCACCAGCTGCCATGGTAAAACATAAAACAGCAAAATAAAAAGATTCTCTGCAGATATCTTTCAATATCTTTATTTCCCACCAGCTGCCATGGTAAAACAGCAAAATATTAAGATTCTCTGCAGAAATCTTTCAATATCTTTATTTCCCACCAGCTGCCATGGTAAAACATAAAACAGCAAAATAAAAAGATTCTCTGCAGATATCTTTCAATATCTTTATTTCCCACCAGCTGCCATGGTAAAACAGCAAAATATTAAGATTCTCTGCAGAAATCTTTCAATATCTTTATTTCCCACCAGCTGCCATGGTAAAACATAAAACAGCAAAATAAAAAGATTCTCTGCAGATATCTTTCAATATCTTTATTTCCCACCAGCTGCCATGGTAAAACAGCAAAATAATACGATTCTCTGTAGAAATCTTTCAATATCTTTATTTCCCACCAGCTGCCATGGTAAAACAGCAAAATAATAACATTCTCTGTAGAAATCTTTCAATATCTTTATTTCCCATCAGCTGCCATGGTAAAACAGCAAAATAAAAAGATTCTCTGCAGAAATCTTTCAATATCATTTCCCAACAGTTGCCATAGTACAAAAACAAAACAGTCAGATTCTCACTGGAAATGTTTCAATGTCATAATTTCCCACCGCTATGTCAGAGAGTTTTTCTGATTCATAAGAAATTCAGAAAGAGCCAGAGGATTCTCATGCCCGAATGCAAATCCCAGGTCACCTGTCATGTGAGAAACAGAACTCCCCAACCTGACAGGGCCCTGGACTCTCCAGTCACAGAGCTTACCCTGGGCCAGACAGTTGCGGGCAAAGCTGGGTGGATGACGTAGATCCTCAGGAAGTCAGACAGAAAGTTGCTGATGTGGAAGTCTGGGTGCAGGATGGAGGTATTACCACGCAGGTAGTCGTTAATGCAGCGCAGGTGGAAGTCATGTGCGAAGGAGTGCACGTGGATGAGGTCCTTGTATTTTTCACATTCGTCCACAAACAGGAGCTGCATCTGTTCAAATAGAGGCTAGCACATCACAACTGTTACCACGCATGCCTTGGAGACTGCCACAGGAAAAAAAAATTAATGTGCTTGTCTGCCTACATGCGTATGTAGATCTATGAGTGTGTGTGCGTGCAAGTGCTTTCATTACACTTACAACATATCGTTATATAAAACACAATATGATTCATTGCAATAAACTGTAATTCAACACAGTTCAATAAAACACAATCTACCACAATACAATATAACAGAAAGACAATGTAATAAAATGCAAAACACTAGAATTAAATGCCCCACAGAGACACACTGCAACATAATACACTGCCATTCAGAACAAGACGTGAAACAAAACAGCACAGGGCCGTACACTGCACCACAAACCCACGCCATGACCACCCTCAGAAAAGTGGCTCACGTCATGGTTGCTGATGCCCAGTTGCAAGTAGTCCAGCACAAACATCTTGAGGACGAAGAACTTGCCCCGCAGACTGAGCTCCATCAGGATGATGCCGCTGGCCAACGTCTTGTGCAGGTTGACCGTCATGCCGCGTTGTGGCCCCTCACCCATCCTGGCGCTCTGCCCCGCCCTGCAGTCATTGTTACAGGTGTTATCAGGATCATCATCACTGTCATCGTCACCTCTACTCTGCCCCGCCCTGCAGTCATTGGTACAGGTGGTATCAGGATCATCATCACTGTCATCGTCACCTCTACTCTGCCCCGCCCTGCAGTCATTGGTACAGGTGGTATCAGGATCATCATCACTGTCATCGTCACCTCTACTCTGCCCCGCCCTGCAGTCATTTGGTACAGGTGGTATCAGGATCATCATCACTGTCATTGTCACCTCTACTCTGCCCCGCCCTGCAGTCATTTGGTACAGGTGGTATCAGGATCATCATCACTGTCATCGTCACCTCTACTCTGCCCCGCCCTGAAGTCATTTGGTACAGGTGGTATCAGGATCATCATCACTGTCATCGTCACCTCTCAACACCTCAACAGTCGTCCTCAATCATGCCATGCTTACCAGCTTTGTCGAGGCCAACACTGCCACCTTGATAATCTTTTTTTCTTTTACCTTTGTGATATATGTATGTATTAATAGTTGTAAATAGCCTTTATCTATATTCTTCAGTTATGTACACAATATTGATTACTGTTATCATCGCATGAGTGTTTCTTATGCACTAAAACACTAAAAAAAAAACTTGCTTTGTTGTTACCGTTTCCATCTCTATTTCATAACCATCCATCTTATTCCATTCATAACCACCCACAGCCATGACCAATAGAATTTCTGTTCATGGAATATGAGATCATAAGTGACCACACAGATGCAATCATTTTTAGTCGTGGTGTGTGTGTGTGTGTGTGTGTGTGTGTGTTGTGTGTGTGTGTGTGTGTTGTGTGTTTCTCTGTGTGTTTCTCTGTGTGTGTGTGTGTACGTACAAGTGTGTGTGTGTGTGTGTGTGTGTGTGTGTGTGTGTGTGTGGTGTGTGTGTGGTGGTGCGTGCTGTCGTGTGCGTGTGTGGTGGTGCGTGCGTGTGTGTGTGTGTGTGTGGTGTGTGGTGTGTGTGTGCGTGTGAGAGAGAGAGTGAGAGAGAGAGAGAGACAGAGAGAGAGAGAGAGAGAGAGAGAGAGAGAGAGACTAATCCAGTTTGTTTTTTGTGTGTGGATGATACACCATTCATTTAAATTATCACCTTTCAAAGACAATGAAGTGCTCTCTCTCTCTCTCTCTCTCTCTCTCTCTCTTTCTCTCTGTGTCTCTCTTCAGCTCTTTTCTCACATCCTCTCAGCCTGGTACGAGAATGTCCAACCTTTTTGCCATGTTGGGCTGCACATTGATGCAGACAAAGCCGAACTCAGCCACCAGATAGCTGCGATACTGCATCAGGAAGTCGTGACACATGGTCTGGTGCCAGCTATCCTCGGGCCCCGGCCCGGCTCCACGACGGCTCTGGGGGTCGGTCGACGCTGCAGCGGCCGCCCCGATGGCAGCGGCCACGCTGGAAGAGGAAGGAGCGGAGAGCGGTCGGTGGGTCTCTTGACTCTCCCTGCATCCTGGCTGTCAGACCGGCGCATTCTCTGGCTTGTGATGGACGCTCCGGAGCTGTGGCGGGATCGCTTCAACAGCACACATCGCACGTGTTGATGGCAGAGTTCAGAGAGTGAACTATCACAGCAATTACTGGTAAATCAGACCCTGGTCAGTGACATTTTTGAAGACTAAACACACTGATCACAAACTGCATGCGGCTTTGCACTATCATCTGAAACCGTCAAATTTAACAAAAACACCTGCATTAAGTTTTTGTCTCACTGGTATTCTTTAATACTTTGTGCTCAATATCTTTTTATGTCATTTAATTTCTTTTTGTTTGTCAAATTAACACGGTCATGTCAAATACACTACGCAAGAATGTGTCGCTCCTCCAGATGAGACAGCTACAATCAAATTTTTTGTTGTTTTGATGAAAGGGAAGTGAATAGGTTATCATGGATACACCCGCTAACCAACAGATAAACGAGACAGATGGATGTTTACCTCACAGCACCACCAAAGACAGATGGATGTTTACCTCACAGCACTACCAAAGACAGATGGCTGTACACCTCACAGCACCACCAAGACAAACAGTCAACAGAGCTGTTGGATGGGAATGGCAGCAATCGACTACAACCAGCACGACGGCAAAATGAATTCCATCTCAGAGGTAGTGGAGAAGTACACAGAAAACTGTACAGCCTCGGCAAAAAAAAACCCTACATGCAACCAATATTTCGCACTATTTCATGTCAAAAGTACACAGATAACTATACAGCCTAAGAAAAAAAAAAAAATCTACATGCGACTAATATTTCACACTATTTCACTTCAGCTGGTAAAGCCAGCATTTGCATTCATCTTTCACCAGTATACTCTGGAATTACTCAGATTACTGCCTACGTTTTGTAGGGGGACAGAAGTCTTTGAATGAAGGTAAGCTCTGAAAATTACTATGCTTCAGAAGTTATGCAAGATATGATAACGCTTTCCTGAAAAAGTGTGACTGCCTGTCCATAAACAGATTAAGTTTCCCCATTCCAGCTCACACAAAGGAACTGTTGTCAAACACAAAATCTGAATAATTCCAACTTACTTCTTTTCTCAACAGCTGTAACACAAACAGAACAAAATGTTCAAAACTACAATCCCCCCCCCCCCCCCCCCCAAAAAATTATCTGGTTGAAATTTTTTTTAAAAAGAAAAACAAGACACCCTCTCTCCATCCGTCAACTCCAAGATGTGAAGGTCAGATTTTCTGGATGGCAGTCCAATACAAGAACTGATCAATCCCAGAACGCGTCATGTCACTAAGAATTCCATCAATCGTAAGTAATGTTGAGATCCTTGATAAAACTGATCTCCACCACTGTCCACCACCACACTCACAGGATGGAAGTCATGCGATGAGTGAGCAAGGAACCAGGGTTTTAAACAGATTTTAGGAAAAGGGGTCGGCCGAAATGGCGAGAATAAAGATGGAGGCTCGAGCGACCGACGAAGATCGATCGTCGATGTGAATGACCGAGATGGCTATTGGGAATAAACAACGCGCCGAGATCGATGGAAATCGGTGGAAATGGGGAAGAAAATAACGAGAGAGTGGCTGACGTGTTACTACAAGGGTGACGCGTTCCCAAACCCGGCGAGTAAGGGACGAATGGAGAACAATGGGGTGAAGAGAAGTCGTGAGCCGTCACGCCTAGAGCGTGAATAAAATGAAATAAAATGCCATCCATAAGCCTCACGTGGCAATGGTACCCATGGTCGAACGTAAACCACAACAGAGCAAGTAAAGAAGGCAAGCACACAAGCAATCTCTACAAAAAAACAGAAGTATAGGCGAGACAGAGCAAAAACCTGTCCTTGTTAGGCAGGAGGCCGAGGTTGAATGAGGAACAGGAAGTTTACACCGGTTTCTTCCCTAGCGGAAGTAGTGTAGACGTCACGTGATGGTCTTATTACTGCATTAGCCACAAAAAATCTCGGCCTGCAGAGCTAACTAACTGCCGTGGAATGCTATCGTCTGACATGGTAAAGTATATGACGCCAAAAAGATGGCATTTGGACATCGTTGTGACTCCAGGACAAACCGCTTTTTAAGTTCTGCACACAAAAATCAGTGAACAGCACTCATTTCTTTTCCTCAATTTCTTGCACAGCCACATGACCACAATGCATGCATGCACATGAGCAACACTCTCATGCACTGAACACCAGAAACTGCAGCTTATTTGTCCCATCTTCCCAACATCGTCTGCAACAAGCTGTTGGTGAGTGGGTAATTAGAAAACAGGGTGTTAATTAGACAGATGGGTGTGCAACCTGCAAACAGGTTTTTTTTAATTTCTATTGTTAGTTGTTTTGTTTGTTTGCTTTGTGGGATCAGACAAAAGTTTCCAGGTCCAACTGTGGTTTGCTGAGGTTCAATATCTGGATGTTTTTCTTCTTTGTTTCCTTCCTTTCTCCCCCCCCCCCCCCCCCCCCCCCCCCCTTCCGAGCATAGTTTCCTTCAACATCTTTTTTCTTCTCTTTATCTTCCACAACTTCTGACAAAGTGCCCTCCCTTACATGGGCATGACGCTAACCTCTTGCAGCTGATGCCCTTTCATGGATACAGACTGTGTAAGCTCAGGTCTCTTCATCTTCAACACGTCTAGCACCTGAACGAGTAAGGAACCAATACACCATGACGTTCTGACCAGTGCTGTTGCTACAGTCTGTGTGAACTGAGAAACTCTGCACCATGCATATTCCAGCACATGGCAATTGATGGTGGGAGAAATGTTAATCTGACAGGGTCTTACTTAACTGTGATCAACCATAGGGTCAAATATAAATCAAACAAAAATGAGCACATCTAGACAAAAAAGGCAAATATCTCTTGACAATATAAAAAAAAAAAATGACCTGAACAACGCTGATATTCAAAGCGTGCACTGCCTTCCTGTACATAAAACACTCCAAGCTTGATCATCTGTATTTCTTGGACTTTCTGAATAACTTTTAAATGTAATTAATAGCGAACCACCGAGAAAACATAGACAAACAAATCACAAGACAAAACATGATGCGTTTCAACCTCTTAGGTTTCTTCAGGCAAGATGCAAAACACTCAGGACAACGAAAATGAACAAGGAATCACTAATCTTCATTTACTTCAGCGCAAGATGGGCGCTGAATCTGAATGAACTATTTCTCCATATCTGAAGACTTTGCTCACATTTTCTTTTTGAATTATGCATTCAATATCTTAAGACTTCCAACCATTTTGAAATAATTCAGGTTGTTTGTGTGTGTGTTTTTTGTTTTTTGTTGCTGTCCCAACCTCTGCGCCACCTCAGAGGCAGTGCACCCATACCGCTCATTCCGACACCCCGTCCACAGCCACAGCCCGGTCGGCCCTGCCACAGCCTGGCACCAGCAATCCACAGGGAGCAGTCAATGTCAAGTCATCTGGAGGCAACCCTCCGGAGGAGACACTGCACTGCTGCCGAGTCACTTCGGTGATGTTCAGTGGCGCCTGTTCTGATCTAACATATGCAGGACACCACCTACTAAGCCCTCTACTAACGACAATAAGTGCTTAGTCGCGGAGCCGGCATGAGTGAGCTCTCCCTCCGGAGGGCGCCACCACGTCCGTCAAACGACAGCCCCCATGGACTCGCCGATACCGGTGACCCCGACGGAACCAAACCAAGGCCACAGACATGGAGAGGACATCAAAATTGAGGTCACCATGAGAGCAGGGCATGAAGGGCCACAGAATTTGAGACATTTTTTCAATGCTGATCAATGAGAATGAGGATGATTAAGATGATGCTACGGATTTCCATTTCGGTCTGAGACTACGTGACAGGGCTGTACTCTACGCTTCCTTTCATAATATATCCCGGCGTCAACCAGGCCCGAGTGATACAGGCACTTGCAGTGTTGGTCAGTAAATTTGAGCAACAATCTCAGAGACGCATCCATTAAGTGGATGAAGCTCGACTGTGTGGTCCCAGTCTTCCCAACTGAGTCCGCAGCAAACTCAATTATGGGTAGTAGCCGGTCGGGGCAGAAAAAATTTAGTTTTTTTGTTTCAGTTTGTTTTCAAAGCAAACTCTGTTTTCAAAGTCAAAATCACTAAATATACCTAAGCATGGCTGAAAAAGAAATCTATCCATCCACCCATCCATCCATCTGTCTATCTCTATATGGGAGGAGGTATGCTGTTTATTCTTCAGTGACCTGCAGGGCAAAACAACGGTGATGTTACTGGCATATTTCGTATGAAAAAACAACAACACGATTAACATTTGAAAACTGTCATGCACTTCTAGTTCTGATTCTAAGAAATGTTACTACTGTCAAACTAGCCATACATGGGAAAATACATGCAAAAATAAGGCCCACACACAAAAAAAGGGATTTTCCTACAAAAATAAATTTTACAATATACTTAACCATACAAACAAATGCCTTAATCCCACTTGGCATGGACAATGACCAAGACAATTTGGCTGCCCCCAAGAAAAGAAAGAGAGAAGGGAGCTAACACCTTATCCTCATACCGCTCAATGCCCAGCTTATACACAGTGACCTTCTCCTTGCGACCCACTTACAGTCCACATGACATGAATAATGAGTCAGCGCTTCTCCCACCCTTTCTCAGACTACCCCAGGACAAATGGGAATAGGGCATTTGTTTGGATGTGTAAGTATGAAGATAAAAACATATTCACACTTCTGTGCGAATATGCGCGCATGCATACACAAACACATGCGCACACACAGAAACCCACTCATGCACATCCACACCCCATCCACACACACACACATACACACACACACACACACACACACACACACACACACACACACACACACACACTCAACTCACATCAGAAGACTGAGAAGGAACAGTCAGCAGAGAAGAAAATGCAGGCTGAAAGAAAAGTCAATCAAAGCAGTACTCTGTGTGTGTATGTTACAGGCTTCAATGAAAGTTAAGAAGCAAAGAGTGAAATCTGGCACTATCATCCAACTGCTGGAACTCTTCTGCTTTTCACCCTGTACTACATGAGTAACCGACAGGGCTGCCATCATAAAGGTTCCTATCCACTCACCAGCGTCGATGGCATAGTACATATAAAAGCATTAATAATCTAGTTTTCACATAATACCCAATTCTGTTACTTGTCTTTAACTTTTGTTAGAATGTGTGTGTGTGAGTGTGCGTGTGTGTGCGCACGCTCAAGTGCATATGTGAGTGCATACTTGCATGTATGTGTGTGTGTGTGTGTGTGTGAGCATGCATTCATGCATGTGTGTGTGTGTGTGTGCGTGTGTGTGTGTGGGTGTGTGTGTGTGTGAGAGGAAAAGAGGATTGCAGATCGGGAAAGGTGTGTGCAAGTGTGTACATGCACATATGTGTGTGTGTATGACTGACAGATGTCAAACGAAATAACACACAAATCTCACAACAGACACTGTTAGCCTGTCACACAGAGTCCAAGTCATGAGTGAAGAAACAACACACTCTTTTAGCAACACCTCATTCCTTTCAATGACCCTGTACAGACATCACAACCACAAACCCAACCTCTCCCCTCAACAAATCCACATCCAAACCATCTGACCGCACAGCATGGATACAATTCTTGTCATTATAACACAGTTGTGATTTGTACTGTCAAACAATGCTCTTCCTTAAACTGCAATTATTTTATTGGCAAATCTATCTTTGATTTAATTTCACAATGCAATCATTGTACTCATTTGGGTTTTTTTCCCAGCAAAACAAGTGAAAAGTACTTGCAATGGCTTGTGAGAACAAGCCTTCAAAAGCTTCAAGTATTTTCAATCCAACTCAAAAACCAACAACCAACTGTGCACTCTTTAATCAAATCTCCCAACTTTCAAGTGCCTGCAAGCAAACCCTGACCCACATGAATTGCACTGATACAGACATGAACCCCAGCAGTTAAACAGCAATTCTCAACAGTCTGTGGAAAAAGCCTGGGCCTGAATATGATTTAATTGTGTGAGCAACAACTCAATGGTGTTTTAGGCAGTTTGAGTTGATCGGAAGACATCCACATACAGGTTTTTGCAGACTTCATCAAAGAAAGAGATTCCGCTGGGTCTGCACTTTGAAGAATGTCAATTTCCTGGATCTCCTTTGAAATATTTGCAGCAAAAAGATTCCAGTTAGCCTTCTTAAATCAAGGTGTTCTGGAACAGCGGCATTCTCAGTTGTTATGGGTTTTAACAGCGTGGGAAATGGTCACTTGCATGCAGATTGTCATGGACAGACCACTCATAGTTCAGGACCAGCGAGGGGTCACATATTGACACATCTAAACATGAAAGTGTACATGTCAAAGAATAGAGGTAAGTTGGAGACCCATCATTCAGAAAACATAAGTCCAACTCCAAAAAGACATCGTCAGGAAGCAGACCTCTGGATGATGAATTCACACTACCCCAAAGGGGATTATGGCCATTAAAGTCATCCAACAGCATACAAGGGCGAGGAAGTTCTTCAATCAGACTGACAAGGTCCTGACAACAAACCGGAACAGAAGGTGGCAGATATAACAATCAAATTGCAAGTTCTATGGAGAGTGACTCTCAAAGCTACTGCCTGGAGGGGGTAGCCAGAGCGACAGGGCTAAACAGCAAAGTTTTGTGGATAAGTAGGGTAACGCCACCTGTTAGTCCAAGTGTGGAAGGTTGTGCAGGTTTGGAAAGAATGTTGAAGCCGGAAAGTGTGAAGGTCTTCTGGCTTTGAATTTTTGTTTCCTGAAAAGCTACTACCTGAGGTTTTAGTGTACGACACAAAAGCTGCAGCTCCTCAAAGTTTGAGTTTAAACCACGGATATTCCAACGAATTAATTTACTATGCATGGTGCAGAGGACAAACAGGAGAGAAATCAGTTCATCTCCGAGTCGTCGTCTGCATCCAATGGATAGTATCTGTTTTGAAGATGGACAGATTTGTTTCCAGACCTGCTGGCAGATTTGCCCGCAGGTGGAGGCGGCTTTGGTTTGGAGACAATGTAGGTCGCCTCTTAATCTCTGTCATCTCCACACTTGGTTGGACTCCCTTGCCTGTACGGGCACTGCTCTTGAAAGTTTGAGGTAGGATGGTTGGTTTTTAGTCTGCCCAGCAGCACATGGTTCAGACTGCTGGGCAGTGGGAGAAGTGGTGGATTTACTGCCCACCACAGAAGTAACACCGTTGAACTGGAAAAAAATAGGACCAAAAAAAAAAGAAGTAATGATCCCTATGAATCTAGGTAATACATAAGCCCAGTATCTTCCATTGAATCTCAATTCTGAACATTTGACATTACACTATTATCTTCACCACAGACACCATGTCATCTACAGAGTCCCAAACTTACCGATTTGGTGGTGACGGTATCTTTCTCTGGGGTGGGCGGGGGTGGGGCAGGGGTGACCTTGACGGAGGAGTTCTGGCTGAGAAGACTTTGGCGCCACTGCTGGCAGAAGAGGAAGGGAGTGGCGCAGTAGTGGAACAGTCGAGACGACTGCTTCAGCAGATCCAGATACTCCTCCTGTGCACCACAATCATGTTCATCGAAGTGTTGGTCTCTTTTTGTACTCCCAGTTCCTATATAACACTCGCTCCAGACAAAACTTGTGGGCCAATCTTTCTGAAAATTTGTAGGTATGTTCATTTTGGGTCAGGGATGATGCCCAATGTTTTATTTTACCAGAATAGCCGTTACTAACGGCTATGAATGATAATTTTTTTTAATCAAGTCCGATAAGGGAAATAACCACTGTGCTGTTGAGTTTTTCTTCCAATAACTGGACATGTCTTCCTTATTGCAATAACGGTTTATAATTTTATGTGCAACCAAACTTTGTAAGCTCCTGGGTAGTATAGTGGTTAGTATCCCTGCCTGTCACGCGGATTTCAATTCCCCGCCGGGGACAGCTACTTTTTTTTTTCTTTTCTCTTACATGCAAAATTTTTACCACCAAACTGGGAGTACGTTTATGTGATTTGCATCTTGTTTTTTTAACACACAGAGATATCACAAAGGCTGAAGACCCATTATCATTAATGACAACCTCCACATTAATGGGAGCTACATTGTTGGGAGCTCAATCATTCCTATTCTTTTTCTGTATCTTGTCTACCAGAAGCTTCACTCCTTGAACACATGATGTGTGAAGGTAGGCATAATAAAATTTAAAAAAAACAGTTTGCAGTCAGTGCTTTGTTCATTAGGAAGTCACTTATTTTTCCAGTTCTATGTCATCTATCTATTCAATGTGTGCATTTATACAAATGCAGAAGCACAGAGCTTGCCACTAAAGCATGGCAAACAAACCATATTGGTCTAACCTAATAGTAAATATTTTGATTTACAAAAAATGTGGCGTATCCTGTAATACAGGCTTTTCTGTTGTGAAAAATGGTTATTTGATTTAAATGCACTGTGAGATCCTGTCATACAAAAAAAAAAAAAAATCCCAAAACTTACTTGTATACAGGATTGTCACAATGTAATGTCTTCTAGTTTAAATCTCATACAATTTTGCCTAGCTCCTGAAAACCAATTCTTTCACTAGCAGCATATCTTACTTTAGATAGACAGGATTTTTAATTAATTGTTTGTCTCTTTGCTGCACTGGGTAAACACTCAACTGGATGTTTTCTTATGTCTCAATACTGCATATTTCATTTACTAACAGATTATTCCTCTTACTTAGAGTAACATTCCAATGGAGAATATAAAAATTAAGTCCTCAACCATTTTTCAAACATACCTAAACATCAAAATATCAATTTATTATGAACCAAATTGCCGACAACCAAATCAATTTCTCATATGAAACAAACAACTTGAAATTTGAAACCTGATTACTTTCTTCTACATTGACAATCATGTTGCCAGTAGTCAGAGTGTCAGTTGGGGTCAGTTTAACTTCCTATCAGCCAAAGGGTGTTAAGGTCACGTTGACGGACAGGCACCTGTCACTGTCATTTACAGTCACAGTCGACACCAGTGGAAAACTCATATCTTAAAAATGTTACAAGAGTTGAATCAAAGCTCGATGCAAATGGCGGCTATTTCAGTGGCAGCCAGTATCCTCAACAGGCTTGTCTTAACACTCAAAGCTTCCCAAACAACCTTTGTGGAAATGAAACTGAGGGTCACTCTTGACAGGCTTCTTGTCTTGGTCAGAACGGTAGTCATCTGGTAATAGGCAACAGGGAGGAGGGAGGGTATATGGCATGACAATATTTATTAAACTTGAAATTGTATTTGTAGTTCTTGTTATCAGACATTGTATTGTACATGCACACATAACAGTATGCCCAGTGGACAGACTGAGCACATTTGCATGTGTCTACAAATATACACCAAAAATAGATATGCCAACAAAAGAACACACACACACACACACATATTATATCAACTTACGGACACTGGGGAGTTGGGATTGGAGGCACTTTTCTGCAGCCAGTTGAGGTAGATCTGCTGCAGTTTCATCATCCTCTCCGCATCTGCGCGCATGCACACACACACACACACACACAACACACACACACACACACGCACGCACGCATGCACGCACGTACACGTACACACCCACCACACACACACGTGCACGCACGCACACACTCACACACGCACGCGCATGCACACACACATACACACAAATACACACCCCACTAATGAACAAAGGTGATAAACAGACATACTACAACACAATCATTGGCCATAGAGATGACAGTGAGGAAACTTGTAGGCACACCTGTCCATGATCTCATGAAACAGCTTTTGATTTCTGAGAAGACCGAAGCTTTACAGGCAATGGCAGATGCTGATAAAAAAGAGTTTGACGTGGATCTGGTCTAGTAGTAACAGAGGTGCATTCATCTTAAATTTCCCAGCTTAAAACAGGTGCCTGATAGCTATGTAAAACAGGTGCCTGATAGCTATGTAAAACAGGTGCCTGATAACTATGTAAAACAGGTGCCTGATAGCTATGTAAAACAAGTGCCTGATAGCTATGTAAAACAGGTGCCTGATAGCTATGTAAAACAGGTGCCTGATAGCTATGTAGTTAGGACATTCGACACAAGCTGACTTGGCCATGAGGCACCAGACCATCTGCTGCCCAGCTCTCCTGAAAGTTTTTTCCTACTGACCATCAACTTTAACAGAGCCTGTGTGTATGTGTATGTGCAACTGTGCGTGTGTGTACGCAGAAGTGAATGCAAGTGCACCTGCATACACTGCATGAATGATTGCACATGCACGTGTGCATGTGTGTGGAGGTGTAAAGGAAGGAGGGGGAGGGGTTTCAGGGATGGGTAGGTGGTGTGTGTGTAGAGTGTAGGGGGTTGTAAATGTTTATTCGTTGTTGTGTGAGTAATGCAACTGTATGGATGCCAAGTCAAGTCATATTGTTTCTAGCCCAGCCAACCATGAAGACAAATCTCCCTGCAACTTTTCATCCGACAACATGGAAGACTACAATCTTCCTTTTACATTAAACGAGCTGAAATCTGCCTTACTCTCTTGCAGCGATTCCTCTCCAGGTATAGATGACATACATTATCAACTATTGAAACATCTTCCGCAAGAAGGTCTGAACATCCTGTTACAGGTATACAACCATGTGTGGAGTACAGGTTGCTTTCCACCCTCTTGGCGGACAGCCCTCATTATTCCCATCCCCAAACCTGGAAAAGATCTTTCTAATCCATCTAACTACCGTCCCATAGCTTTGACCAGCTGTGTCTGTAAATTGATGGAAAAAATGGTCAATGCTAGGCTCATGTGGAAACTCGAAACCGATGGCCTTTTGGCGAAAGAACAGTGTGGTTTCCGCAAACATCGTAGTACAGTTGACCATTTGATTCGTCTGGAATCTACACTTAGGAACGCTTTTTTAAACAGACAGCATGCAGTGGCAATTTTCTTTGACTTGGAGAAGGCCTACGATACCACCTGGAAGTCGGGGATACTTCATGATCTCCACGATCTGGGTTTTCGAGGTCATCTTCCGCTTTTTATTCAACATTTTTTGGCAGAACGACAGTTTCAGGTCCGGGTTGGCACCACTCTCTCTGATGTCCACGAGCAGGAGTTGGGTGTTCCACAGGGGAGCATACTATCTCCTGCCCTCTTTAGTATTAAGATTAACAACATTGTGAAATCAGTTCAGCAGGGTTCAGACTGCTCATTGTTTGTGGATGATTTTGCTGTCTACGCAACTGGAAGCCTGTACCCGAGTGTCCAGCGCAGGCTCCAGCTTTGCGTAGATAAAATCCATCGGTGGGCGGATGAAAACGGTTTCACCTTTTCTGCTACAAAAACCCAGTGTATTCACTTCCATAATTTCCGTCAGTTTTTTCCAGATCCTGAACTTCACGTCGGGAAATCTCCCATTCCAGCTGTTACAGAGGCCAAATTTCTGGGAGTCATTTTTGACCAAAAACTTAACTTTCTCAGCCATATTAAAAACCTCAAAACTGCTTGCCAAAAGGCACTGAAATTCTGCGGGTCGTAGCACACACCGACTGGGGCGCTGATAAGAAAACTTTGTTGCACCTCTACAGAGCCCTGGTCCGTTCTAAACTGGACTATGGTTGTGCTGTCTACGGCTCCGCAAGACCCTCTTACCTCAAACTTTTGGACCCTATCCACCATCAAGGGCTTCGTCTCTGTCTTGGAGCGTTCCGCACCACCCCTGTGTACAGCCTGTACGCAGGGGTGGGCGAACCTTCGTTGTCCAACCGCAGGCTGAAACTATCTTTGAATTATTACATCCGACTGTTCTCAGAACCGCAGAATCCTGCCTATGACTGTGTTTTTGACCCTCCGTTCCAAAGTAAGTTTGAAAATAACCCGAAATGTATTCCGCCGTTTGGGCTTCGTATGCAGCCTCACGTGCGGAATGCAGGTATAGAACTGGGAGTAGTTTCCGATTTTTCCAAGTTTCCGGATCAACCTCCGTGGACCTTTTTCACACCAGAGATTCGTTTCGATCTTGCAGCTTTTCGCAAAGAGTCTACCAGCTCTCTGGCGTACAAGGCTTTGTATGCTGAGCTCTGTTCCAAATTCCCATCCTATCAAAAAGTTTTCACTGATGGTTCCAAGTCTGAAGAGGGAGTGGCCTGTGCAGCCTACTGCCCTGGGGCTCCTTCTCAGATACTGTTGAAACATATTCATTCAGATGCTTCTGTATATTCTGCTGAACTTACTGCTCTGGTTTTGGCTTTGAAGATAATATCACAATCTTCGAAGAGGGACTTTCTGG
>CM031606.1:16921946-16934240 GCA_018398815.1 Conus ventricosus
CTCATGAACTTCAGGATCTCTCCGTCTGCTTTTCAGCTCATGAACTTCAGGATCTCTCCGTCTGCTTTTCAGTTCATGAACTTCAGAATCTCTCTGTCTGCTTTTCAGCTCATGAACTTCAGAATCTTTTCAGCTCATGAACTTCAGGATCTCTGTCTGCACCGCACTTTGGCTGCACCATGCTGTCACAGATACAGTCAGAATTTCAGCCTGGAAATCACAAACTACCTTAGGATGGTTCTATCTGCGGGATATGTCAGAGGACATTCTTAGGCAGCCTGGGGTTGAAGCAGTTCGGTCAGTTATCATACCTGTCCCATTTGGACTTCTGATAGCATACACCATCCCTCTTTCCTAACTCGAGCATATAAAACAAGAGAACAAAAGATGTGAAGAAAAGAATCTAACGACTGCTGAGGAGAATGGGAGGCTATATGCAGTTATACGTTTCAGCACTTGCAGGTGTGCTCTCTATCCTTCCATTTGAGGGGGATAATCCATACATGCAATACATGTTTGGTGGGCACATGATGCTTCTTTGGACTGCTAATGAGGCTGGTCGGGACAGTCAGGTTTTCCGTGAAGACAGCCGAGCACATAGCAAAGAACGTTTGGTCCTTTTTAAACACTATTCTTTCAGGTACTTTGGCATTAATCTGGACAGGCAGATAGGAGAAAAATGAATTTTCCTGCTGAATTAAGTGTTCAAAAATGCTTACCTGTCCATACACTACAACTCCCTTCCATTTCCCCACATTTTGGGACAGGGTCCTAAAAAATTTTGCAAATAAACTCATTTGTATAGGCTAGTTCCACATAGAAGTACTAGAAACAAACAGCCGATGTCATGAAAGCATGTCACGTCAATTTACAACCTTATTACTTCTCTGTAGTATGTATGATCAAGCAACTCTTCTCTGAACCTGGAATGGATTGTTTTTCTTGCCGACTTAAACATATTCAAGGGTTTCTTTTAAAGAAATTTTAAAAAGTGATATGGAAAATTTTACCTGTAAATCTTGTTTTCATGAGTAATGTCCTATTTTGGAAAAGTTCAATGTGGAAGACAGATTAACTAGTTGTCAGATTGAGCTCCAGATGTATGAAGACAGAAATGTGTGTGGGTTTGTTTGTGTGTATGTGTGTGTGTGTGTATGTGTGTTAGTGTTTAAGTGTGTGTGTGTGTGTGTGTGTGTGTGTGTGTGTGTGTGTGTGTGTGTGTGTGTGTGTGTGCATATGTGCACACGTGTGAGTGTGTGTGCATATGTGCACATGTGTGTGTGTGTGCATATGTGCTTTCAGTTTGTACCGATACAATATGTCCAGGTATGTGCAACATTTCACGGTAGTAATTTGTCGAGTGGTTTATTTGAGGAAATTTCAGCATGTCATGGCAGTCACCAGCTCTACCTAAGTCTCATTGTTCAGCCACCTGTTCTGGCTAAGAATGGACACAAGGTATCAACGGGCATCCACTTCTTCCACTGTGTATGTTCACAGCTGTATTTTGACCGGAACCCTTCACCAAGGTTTTTTGGTTCTCAGCTATTGCTATTTTGAATGTACTTGATGTTTCCTTCCAACTGTGTCCACTGAAAACACAAAATCTGCTCTGACAACAACCACAATGCTGGAAAGAAAAGAGAAGAGCCAACACATTAATTTCCTTCCTGTCAGATCTCCATTGCTGTTGCTTGCTATTCATGAACACCTCACTGCTGCTGCAAAGTGAAATTCCTGATACATACACTGCTACAATGACACTCTCCTCCCTGAAAGACACAAACCCTACCAACACTGATCTCCACAAGCCACAAGCACCGCTTAGAAAGAAAAAGACAGATACACACCCATACACAGACACACACTATGCATGTGATAATGCAATACATACATTAGTTTTTTTGTCAAACTCTAATCAACAAACAAAAAGAAAGTGTTCTGGACATCATCTTCCTTTTTTTTGAAGGTAATAAAACAGCAACAAGAGCAGCAGACCACAAACCCTGCTAAGACCAACGCCATTACATCAAAACCTAATAACACCCTCTAAACTCCTAGCATTGAACATGTACCTCTCCCAGGCCAGACCCTCAACCAGCAAGTGCTCCCAACCCAAGCCTTTCCGTCATCAACAAACACTCCCCCAACAATGAGGCACACGGCTTACCGTTCGGCCTCACCTTTTTATCACTGACGAACATGACCAGCACCCTCTGCCTGGGGATGAAGATCTGGTTCACCATCAATGAGGCTTCCTGGGCCATCCCTGACAAGGCCTCCTGGCACATCGCTGATGACGCTTCCTGGCTCATCCCCAACTGGGCCTCTTGATTCGTCCCTGAAGGAGCCTTCTGGCTCATCCCTAATGGTACTTTCTGATTTACCCCTGACGGCGTCTTCTGATTCCCCCCTGGCACGGCTTCTGGGTTCACCCTGATGAGGCTCTCTGGACGTCCTGGTTCATCCCTGAAGGAGCCTCCTGGCTCACTCCTGACAAGGTCTTCTGGTTCTCCCCTGACTGGAATTCTTGGCTTGCCCCTGATGAGGCCTCCTGGTTTTCACCCAGCTGGGCCTCCCGGTTTTACCCCTGATGTGGTCTTCTGGTTCATCCCTGACAGGGCCTCATTCTCCTTGGCAAGCTCACTGATCTTTGGGTGGAACTTGAGGCCACTCTGATATGCTGATAAACACACAGGCAGTGCATACAACTGTGTGAAAGAACTGCTACAGACAGTACATGCAACAGTGTCACAGAAGTGCACACAGTGTATACAACAGACATGCCTACCCCAAAATCTTACTATCAGGAACAGATGTTATAAAAATCAGGAACAAACTGAAAATTTCAAAAATTTTCAGGAACACTCAACCTTCCTTTTGTGGACACAACCGCGCGTGTGTAGGTTCACACACACACCACATTCACACACACAAACACCATAACAATTCTGCAAAACCCCTCTCTTTCAGGCAGAAAAAACAACTTACCTTTATTTAGGCTACACTATGTACATTGCATGTCATGCATGGTTTTCACTGTGCAGACTTCAGAGACCTGTAGTAGGCACTCTTCAGGTCTGCATAGTCCGAGGTCTTCTATTGTTTTCGCCGCTATTTCTTTTATAATGGCTGTCCCCTTACTCCTGCCACACTGAAACTTCTTTGCCACATCAGAGTCTTTAAACATCAGTTTGAACGCTTTTGTAAAAGTATCCAAAACGGTGAAAGGCAGATTCAGTTCAGCAACAAGGTCGACGAGCATAACTTCGGCACGAATCACTTCATCTGTTGATTCTGCTTTGCTGGTCGACGAACTGGTGAAAATCCAGAAATCTTGCGAGTGTGACCACAAGATATCTCAAAGTCCTTGTGTTTTTTGGATTCGACATGTCGACGACAGTCATCTTGGCCGCCATGCGCGATGGAGAACTCGCACTGGCAAACCGTGCACCAGCAAAAGTTTTCCCCTTTCCGTCCTTCTTGTAAACATGACCACCTCTCACTGTATTGTTTACGAAAGGTTTGCCGACGGCGATCTTGTTTTTTTCGCGGCTGCCGCTGGGGTCCATTTTGAGGTTCATCATCATCTGTCTCGCACACTCGCTTCGCAGTCTTCATGCTAGCCATGTTTGATAGTCGAGCGCGCTTTGTCTGAATCTCGGCTCCGTTCGGTACGTTTCGTCGACGGATATGGCAGTGTGAGCATGCGCACTGCGCTTCAATTCAATCGTCCTAACCGTCATCCGGTTTGTCCCTCTGTGAAAAATTGTCCACTCGTTTGATTTCGTTTTTTGTTTTTTTGTTTTTTGTTTTTCCGGAACACGCGATCCCTGACCGTAACGTCCGGAACAAACCTCGATTTTTATGTTTTTCCGTAACAAATACGGCTATTCCGGTACGGTAGGCATGTCTGATACAATAATGTGGAAGCAGTGCACACAATGTGTAGGCTGATGAAATCCAGTACACATAAACATACCATAACTGTCAAATGTAAGCCATATTTTGTATGAACCTTGTACCACGAATGATACCGTTTAACTGGTGTTGCTTAATTACTAACAAGGTCTCAGTATTGATAGCTTTGATGTGTACGACAGGATGTATATACAAATTTCTGAGTGCTTTATTCTCAAACTGTTTATTATCTGATCACATCTACAATGAAGAGATATTACATAACATTACAGAAATGAGAAAATTACACAACATTACAGAAATGAGAAAAGTTTAACTGCTGTATGACCCACTAGCTAGCAGACAGGAAAATGAAAGGTCCAGGGAACAGATCATGACCCTTCCTCAGGAATGCCAGCTCCTCTCCCTCACCTTATCCTCCTCTGACCCTTCTGACCTCCCTTCCCTGCCCATTCCATCCCTACCCCCCCCCCCCCCCCCCCCACCCCACCCCCAGCTCCAGAAACCACATCAAAGCTCTCTGCTTGTCATTTTCAAGAGTGGTTGACCACAAGACTAACAGCATGCAACAGGTCTGTTTCAATCTGTTTTTCTCTTTCTTTTTTTTTTGTTGTTGCTACCTAATCTTTCATGCCGCGTCAGTAGCACCACTCCCACAGTGTCCACTGCTTCCCATTCACAGCCACACCAGGCTGGTCACACCCTGGCTCAGGCAGTCTACAAGAAGCAGTCAACGCCAAGTCATCATGAGAAAACTCGTCACAGTGCCATGTCGTATAAGTGCCGGTGGTACCCAGTTGTGCCTGTTCTGATCCAGTGTATGCAGGCCACTGCTTCTAACCTCCCTCTCATGACAAGGACTGCTTGGTCACCAAGCCAGAGTGAGAAAGCCTCCCACCATGGAGGACGCTACCATGACAGTCCCAATGAACCTGCCAACACCGATGGCCCTGACACGAACTCACCAGAGGGTCAGACATGGACTGTAAATCAAAACTCAGATCACAAGAAGAGCATGGCATGAAGGGCCAGAGAATTTGAGACTGTTTTTGTGTTGATCTGTGGGGATGAGAATGATGAGGATGATGAGAATGATGAGGATGATGAGAATGATGAGAATGATGAGGAGGATGCCATGGAGTTCCACTCTGGTCTGACACAACATGACAGGGTTGTACTCTGGTCTGACACTACATGACAGGGTTGTACTCTGGTCTGAGACTACATGACAGGGTTGTACTCTGGTCTGACACTACATGACAGGGTTGTACTCTGGTCTGACACTACATGACAGGGTTGTACTCTGGTCTGACACTACATGACAGGGTTGTACTCTGGTCTGACACTACATGACAGGGTTGTACTCTGGTCTGACGCTACATGACAGGGTTGTACTCTGGTCTGACACTACATGACAGGGTTGTACTCTGGTCTGACACTACATGACAGGGTTGTACTCTGGTCTGACACTACATGACAGGGTTGTACTCTGGTCTGACACTACATGACAGGGTTGTACTCTGGTCTGACGCTACATGACAGGGTTGTACTCTGGTCTGAGGCTACATGACAGGGTTGTACTCTGGTCTGAGGCTACATGACAGGGTTGTACTCTGGTCTGACACTACATGACAGGGCTGTACTCTGGTCTGATGCTACATGACAGGGTTGTACTCTGGTCTGAGGCTACATGACAGGGTTGTACTCTGGTCTGACACTACATGACAGGGTTGTACTCTGGTCTGACACTACATGACAGGGCTGTACTCTGGTCTGATGCTACATGACAGGGTTGTACTCTGGTCTGAGGCTACATGACAGGGCTGTACTCTGGTCTGATGCTACATGACAGGGTTGTACTCTGGTCTGAGGCTACATGACAGGGTTGTACTCTGGTCTGAGGCTACATGACAGGGCTGTACTCTGGTCTGACACTACATGACAGGGCTGTACTCTGGTCTGACACTACATGACAGGGCTGTACTCTGGTCTGAGGCTACATGACAGGGTTGTACTCTGGTCTGAGGCTACATGACAGGGCTGTACTCTGGTCTGAGGCTACATGACAGGGCTGTACTCTGTGCTTACTTTCATACTACAGCCCGCATTAATTAGGCCCAGAAAATACAGTCACCTGCAGTGTGGCTGAAAACACTTGAGCAACACTCTCAGAGATGCCTGCATTCAGTGAACGAAAATGAACAGTGTGGTGTCAGTCTTATCATTTAAGCTCTTAGCAAACTCAACTCTGCGTTTGTTAGGGCAAGAAGATTTCCTACGTAAACAGCTCTGATGGGAATTGAACCCATGACCTCCTAGCCCACAATCTGTGATGCTAACCACAACAGCTGCTCTTTTTCAAAATCTTCCAACTACTCTACCATCTGCTGAATTCTTTTCCTCCCACTTCACCCCTGCTTTAAAGGGAAAAGAATAATCAGCCCACATCATGCTTTGGCTCATTATCTGAAAGGGAGAAACCACCTTTCCCTCAAAGGCCTCCCCAGGTCCCTCCGGCACATGCTGTCTAACATACAGATCCAGGCATCCTTCTGGACACACACACACAAAACAAAAAACACACACACAACATACACACACACACTCATACAAACACACGCACACGCACACACACACACACTTACAGAGATTACACCGTACCTTTCAATTCACCAGGCGTGGGTATCCTTACAGCCTGAAAGTCAGAAGAGTCCGGGGCCACAGTGATGTTCCACAATCCATGTTCCCTGGCCACAGCCACAAACTGAACGCTGCCCATTGCCCAGTGCACACTGTCCATGGCCGACTCTATCTGGTTCTCCACCCCCTGAAATCACCACCATCCATCAGTCAACGCAGGAATGGCAACAGTTCATACAGCCCGGCTAGTCAGGTTCCTTCCACACAGACGTTTGCAGCTAACCTCTGACTGACGCCCAACAGTCTAATCCAGTCCTGCACCACCACATCCAAAGACAGAGTCTGAGGATTCAGAGAGGAAGAAAGAAGCTGAGAATTCCACTTCAAAATGGGGCAGGTCCACTGGGAAAAGTTGCAGTGTTACAGTAAGGTGTTTGAAACAAAGTGGAATAATATGGAGAGAAGAAAGAATATGTACATTATATACAAGAGAAGAAAGAATATGCACTTACCACGACATGAATTAAGTATATGACTAACCCGATAGCCCCCAACACACTGTCACATCATCAGCTTCTTTACAAGACAAAATCTAGAAATACTTTGACAGGAAGCATACGCACATGTACACTAATGTTACTTCAGTAAGTTGTCTTTTAACGAGGCACAGTTAATATTAGATCCGAGTATTTCAAGGTAGGTGCTGCGTGAACTTTTGTTTCTTTTTGTTTTGACAATTGCCATGCTGGCTGAAAGGTGAGACTGCGTGTTGTAAGACAGGTTTTTTGTTGTATATGAGCCATGAACATCATCCAGTGTCTATCTTTGGTGCCTCGCCTGGACCACAGTGTATGAAAGTGTTTATGCTACTTGCTTGGACAAATGTTGCCAGAATTTTTTCTCTGTATAATGTTTGTACAAAATTTTGGGCACTCCATTTGTCAAAATGTTCTGCTTAGGTGCTCCTAGATCCTAGCTTTAGTTCTCAATCTGTTCACGTCTACTGAGACTGTGATTCAGAAACTTCCTTGAGACTGAGTAGCTCAGATCTGCTGAGGCTGCTGTCCCAAGAAGGTCTTTAAAGACTATATACCTGTCTACATGCTTGGAGGGGAAGGGTCACAGGGCAAAACCCCAGTACCCTTTCTTACCCTTGGACACCACTGGCAATTGTTGCCTGCACCTATACAACATTATCTGCCAACCACAAAGTTACCAGGTTCGTTTTTGTTCGGCCAAGATGCTGTGCTCTATATTCCCAAAGTAGGGTGAAAGGAAATAAATGTCATCATGTGCCTCCCTCTTGCTGTCCGACTCAAAGAAAGCCAGTCTTATATCCTTCCCTCCCCTACGCTCCCACCCCTGAGAAAGGGTTTGAGAACTGACACTAAAGGCTATGCTCTTTGAAGTGACAGCTTTGATTCACTGAACAGTTTCTTTCTGTCTTTCTAGTCCACCACAACTAAAAGTCGGTTAGGCACTCACAGTGGTTGAGAAAGTGATAAAAGCCGTATTTTAAACTTTTTACCAAAACCAAATGCAAACAACTGGTCTTCCTTCCTGTGTTCACAAGTGATAAGATAAGATAAGATAATGTTGCTTATAGCCCAGCCGACCGCAAAGGGCCACATCAGGGCTGTCACCACGTTAAAATCAACTCATCAGTCATAAAAAAAAATTTAAAAAACCAAACTTTCACACATCTCTTTAAATGACATCATCTAGAAACGCACCAGAAACTTTGTTAAAAATCTTTCTGCCGTAAAATCTCAAATCAGATGAAAAATGTTAATCTCTCTCAAAAACCCAAGGGTCACGTCAGACGGGACATCCCTGAACAGGATCTTCATGGACTCCGCTGTAAAATGTTTGTGTCTCACATCGTGCAAGTCCCAACACTCTAAAAGAACATGTTTCATTGTGAGTGGCGCATGACATGGAATGCACCACGGAGCTTCTTCACTCTTTAAAAGGTAAGAATGGGTAAAATACGAATGGCCGGTGTGCAGCCGGCACAGAACCGTTTCCTCTTTACGACCACCCGACGTAGATGGGAGGAATTCCTTAAGGTTTGGACGGATCTGAAAGAGTTTGTTATTCGTCTGTGTGTTCCAATCCTCCTGCCAGAGGTCTCTCACATAATCGTCAATTTTGGGTTTCACATCTGAGCAGGGGATATAAATGTTGGACAGTTTCTCTCTTGTGCGTTCTTGGCTAAACGATCAACCATTTCGTTCCCGCCGATGCCAACATGACCAGGAACCCAAGCAAGAGTAATGTTGAAACCGTCCGCCTTCAACTTGCTAAAAAGTTCAAAGAAATGTAAAAGTTCTGGATGCTGAAGGTTGCGGCCAGCTATGGCCTCCAAAGCTGACAGCGAATCCGACAGAACCAGAAAGTCCCTCTTCGAAGAATGTGAGATTATCTTCAAAGCCAGAACCAGAGCAGTAAGTTCAGCAGAATAGACAGAAGCATCTGAATGTATATGTTCCAACAGTATCTGAGAAGGAGCCCCAGGGCAGTAGGCTGCACAGGCCACTCCATCTTCAGACTTGGAACCGTCAGTGAAAACTTTTTGATAGGATGGGAATTTGGAACAGAGCTCAGCATACAATGCCTTGTACGCCAGAGACCTGGTAGACTCTTTGCGAAAAGCTGCAAGATCGAAACGAATTTCTGGTGTGAAAAAGGTCCACGGAGGTTGATCCGGAAACTTGGAAAAATCAGACACAACTCCTAGGTCTAGACCTGCATTCCGCACGTGAGGCCGCATACGAAGACCAAACGGCGGAATACATTTCAGGTTGTTTTCAAACTTACTTTGGAACGGAGGGTCAAAGACACAGTCATAGGCAGGATTCTGCGGTTCTGAGAACAGTCGGATGTAATAATTCAAAGACAGTTTCAGCCTGCGGTTTGGACAGTGAAGGTTCACCTGCCTCTGCGTACAGGCTGTACACAGGGGTGGTGCGGAATGCTCCAAGACAGAGACGAAGCCCTTGATGGTGGATAGGGTCCAAGAGTTTGAGGTAAGACGATCTTGCAGAGCCGTACACAGCACAACCGTAGTCCAGTTTGGAACGGACCAAGGCTCTGTAGAGGTGCAGCAAAGTTTTCTTATCAGCACCCAGTCAATGTGCGCTACGACCCATGTTCACAAGTGATTACAGTGAAAACTTCAGAAATAAATAATTGGGAGAAAACAAACAAACAAAAACCCAATCAAACAAACAAAATAGTGAGCAAAGTGTGCCAAAAATCATCATTTCACTTCCAATCCAACTAGATATAAGCCCTTGCACCTTAGTTGAGAGAAAGAAATAAAACACACACACACACACATAAATGCACATACACACAACCAACCACATACACACACACACACACACACACACACACACACACACACACACACACACTTCCAGTCTTCTGACCAACAACACTATACTACTGGAAGAAGACTGAATTGTTTTTCAATTATCCCACAGACGGACAGACAGGCACACAGACAAGAACATGAGACTCCTTGCCTTTTTATGTCTGTCACCTTCATCTTCCAAAACACATCTTTTCCAGCAGGCTTCTACATTATGAAATCCATTCTACACTTCTGCCTTTCTCGTGTTTTTTTTCTTTTTGCTCAAACCTCTCTTGTTGTCATCGAGTGAAAATGCTCAGGCCTGCTGGAGAGTCTATGCAAATGTGTTTTTGTGTGTGTGCAGAGGGGACGGGAGGTATGTGCGTATTTGGATGGACAGTGAGGGAGGTGAGCTGGAGGACAGAGGGCAGAGGAATGTAGGGGCAGTGCTAAGTGTGAGCAGGCAGGGGCAGACATGGCAGTGTGCCCATGGTTTGTAGACTGGGGAATGTAGGGGCAGTGCTAAGTGTGAGCAGGCAGGGGCAGACATGGCAGTGTGCCCATGGTTTGTAGACTGGGGAATGTAGGGGCAGTGCTAAGTGTGAGCAGGCAGGGGCAGACATGGCAGTGTGCCCATGGTTTGTAGACTGGGGAAACTGGGAAGGGAGAGGAGGGGGAGAGGAAAGACATCTTGGGATGTTCAAGCCAGGACTGCGCCTCAAGCCAGAGAGTAGATGTGTGAGCATGTATCAGCCAGTACTGTACAAATCTTGTACAGTCTGAAGTCTGAAGTTCAAAACCCTACAGAAATGTCTCACAGCCATAAATATAGGCTGCTCCACTGGTTAATGTTGTAGAAAGGAACACACACACACACACACAGCGCGCAAACACACATGCACACACAAAGACATACACACAACACCATACACAAGCATACACCCAAAAACGGGCACGCACGCACGCACACGCATGCACACCCACACACACACACACACACACACACTCACACACACCACTTACAGCTGGCTGAGGCTTGCATGGGTAGAAAGGCACGCTGATGGGTGCAGAGTCTATGGTGGCGTGCTGCAGCACCTTGAACACCTTGAGCGGAGCCTTCACCCCCATGGAGGGCAGCGCAGTCTGCAGCTCCTTCAGAATGTACTCCACAGAGTGTGTCGTCCTGAGCTCCATCGACACCTTGTACACACTGGCCAGCTCTGCAGTACACAACCAGGATTGCTTCAGGAAACAATGTACACACTGGCCAGCTCTGTAGTACAGAACCAGGACTGCTTCAGGAAACAATGTACACACTGGCCAGCTCTGCAGTACACAACCAGGACACAGGATTGCTTCAGGAAACAATGTACACACTGGCCAGCTCTGCAGTACACAACCAGGATTGCTTCAGGAAACAATGTACACACTGGCCAGCTCTGCAGTACACAACCAGGATTGCTTCAGGAAACAATGTACAGAAGATATGTGCAAATTTTCAGGAGGATAATAATAATAATAATGGTATTTATAATGCGCAAAATCTTGATAAAATCAACTCTAAGCGCACAACAACAAAAAAAAATCTGCACACACACACACACACACTCACACAGACACACCCACACACAACTTCACATGCGTTATGGCTCTAAACAAAGGAATAGAAAGGAAAATCATGTACAAAATAAATATTAACCCATAAGGATGCTGACAGTGAAAATTATAATAGAGGTCTGGTTGACCGTGAAAATGAGAAAAGTCAGAAACAAAAATTACCATACAGCGAATCATTATATGCCTACAGTAATATCCAAACTGCCATATACATGGAAGGAAAGCCTTAAAATGAACAATATAACTAAAGGAAAAGTACAACAGCCTATAGAACTTTGGATAAAAAAGATACAATTTTAAAACCAGAGAGAAACAGCAGAATGAAATATTGAAAATAACTAAGCATTTTTTGCTCTGAAGTAAAAGTACTTACGAAAAAAGTTTCGAACAGGATGAATCTGACCTTATCAATTGTGGTGTGCATGATTATCAATACTGTTATTTAAAAAGAATAGACACTACCTCTACAGAAAATCTGGACATAAATACAAGTCAGTCCCTGGCAAAAGCTGTGAAGCATGATCATACACAAAGACATTACAAAAGAGATGTGTCAGGCAAATGCTTCTTTTTTTTTCCCTGTCTCATCTTCCATGTGAACTGCAATACAGTGTCACAGATTTTGAGACATTTTGTCCCATAATAACTAAGGATGATGACGATGGGGATGCTGCTATGGAATTCTATTCCTCTCAGAGACTACGTGACAGGGCTGTGCTCAGCCCTCCTCTGATAACATATCCTGGTGTCAACCAAGC
>CM031606.1:16934340-17034340 GCA_018398815.1 Conus ventricosus
TTGAGAGATACAGACACCTGCAGTGGTGGTCAGATAAAAAAAATTGAGCAAGTCTCAGAAATGTACCCCTACAGTGGATGAAATTCGATACTACGATTGCAGTCTTCTCATCTGCGCCCACAGCACATTCCACTCTGGACGGAAGCTGCCCTGTCGTCATCACCTTGATCCCTACACTTACTTTTTTCATGGCAGAAGGACAGCCAGGGCTGCATAAGGGAGGCAAAAGCTGGGGTGAAGGGAGCCCTTATCTCCCTTGTCGTACTGGGAAAGCAGCTCCGCCAGCTCCGGGTTGTAGGTGTCGGGGGGACACGGGGTTGACGATGGGGCAGAGGCCCGCGCCTGATCGATGCTCGATGCGGCTTGCTGGGGACTCACTTGTGACCAGTCGAAGGACTGGCACCCAGACCAAGGGAACAAAGGTGAGTCCATGAGTACTCCTGTATGTGTGTGTGTGTGTGTGTGTGTGTGTGTGTGTGTGTGTGTGTGTGTGTGTGTGTGGTAGTAGTAGTAGTAGTAGTAGTAGTAGTAGTAGTAGAAGTAGTAGTAGTAGTAGTACTTCAGTTTTACGTCTGTTCACATATGTGATATTAGAGAGCAAGAGAGAGAGGGAGGGAGGCAGAGATGCATAAATGTCCATGACTATGTAAGTGTATGCATAATGTGGTTATCTAAGTTCATATAAATGTCCCTCTAAGCATCCCTACAACATACCTGCAAATAATCAACTGGACTACAAATTAAAGAAAAAAACAACACTGAAGGCAAACTTTAAATCTGAAAAGACACCATGTGTGTGTGTGTGTGAGTTTGCGGTGCGTGTGTGTGTGCAAGTGTGCATGCGTGTGCATGCGCGTGTGTGTGTATGTGTGCGTGTGTGCAGATACATGCTCATAAAGCACTGTTTTGTTGAGCTGGTTTATTACATTGTGCAAAGCTTCCACTTCATAGGATCCCACCACAATGGCACTGTGCTGTACTGTGCTGTGTTATAGTGCACTGTAATGTGAAAAAGTATTGTGATCATTTTCAATATGGCAAGCTGAAAAGTGTCATCTGAAGGTACAAAGAGCAATCTCAGAGGACACAACACAGAATGTCTATGGTCCTTTTTCACTTACAGACACCCAACTGGTTCACATTCAGTTTCTCCAAGCGACCTCCATTCCAACATCATCTTGCAAAAATTGGTTATTGCTTACCTCCTTTCATTCAGCGCTGTTCAGCGTATATCACTGTTCAGATGAGCTTAATAGTACAATGCTAATGTGAGCACATCCAAAAGCAGAGATGCTCACTGTATGCAACAAGTCAGCAGCTCAAGAGGTCAGTGAGATCACAGAAGTGGCTCTGTGTGGAACATTGCCCAATCATCTGGAATCCCCAAAAGTGGCTGTGTGTGGAACATTGCCCTATCATCTGGAATCCCCAAAAGTGGCTCTGTGTGGAACATTGCCCAATCATCTGGAATCCCCAAAAGTGGCTGTGTGTGGAACATTGCCCTATCATCTGGAATCCCCAAAAGTGGCTCTGTGTGGAACATTGCCCAATCATCTGGAATCCCCAAAAGTGGCTGTGTGTGGAACATTGCCCTATCATCTGGAATCCCCAAAAGTGGCTCTGTGTGGAACATTGCCCTATCATCTGGAATCCCCAAAAGTTGCTGTGTGTGGAACATTGCCCAATCATCTGGAATCCCCAAAAGTGGCTCTGTGTGGAACATTGCCCAATCATCTGGAATCCCAAAAGTGGCTCTGTGTGGAACATTGCCCTATCATCTGGAATCCCCAAAAGTTGCTGTGTGTGGCACATTGCCCTATCATCTGGAATCCCCAAAAGTGGCTCTGTGTGGAACATTGCCCTATCATCTGGAATCCCCAAAAGTGGCTCTGTGTGGAACATTGCCCTATCATCTGGAATCCCCAAAAGTGGCTGTGTGTGGAACATTGCCCTATCATCTGGAATCCCCAAAAGTGGCTGTGTGTGGAACATTGCCTTATCATCTGGAATCCCCAAAAGTGGCTCTGTGTGGAACATTGCCCCATCATCTGGAATCCCCAAAAGTGGCTCTGGTGTGGAGCATTGCCCTATCATCTGGAATCCCCAAAAGTGGCTCTGTGTGGAACATTGCCCAATCATCTGGAATCCCCAAAAGTGGCTCTGGTGTGGAGCATTGCCCTATCATCTGGAATCCCCAAAAGTGGCTCTGTGTGGAACATTGCCCAATCATCTGGAATCCCCAAAAGTGGCTCTGGTGTGGAGCATTGCCCTATCATCTGGAATCCCCAAAGGTGGCTCTGTGTGGAACATTGCCCTATCATCTGGAATCCCCAAAAGTGGCTCTGGTGTGGAGCATTGCCCTATCATCTGGAATCCCCAAAGGTGGCTCTGTGTGGAACATTGCCCTATCATCTGGAATCCCCAAAAGTGGCTGTGTGTGGAACATTGCCCTATCATCTGGAATCCCCAAAAGTGGCTCTGTGTGGAACATTGCCCAATCATCTGGAATCCCCAAAATTAGAAGTTGGTGAGAGGTGAGCCAAATCCACACTTTCCAATCCTTCACTAAGATGGCCAAAATTATCTCCCTTGATACATGTCACATCAGTTAGTGGGTTGTCAAAGTAGTTTCCGTTGATGCCACTGGTGCCCTCTGTGCTGCTGGCTCCGGGAGTATTTGGGGACTGGTTTTGTGTGGTGGTCACCCTCCCTTGTTTATGGTAAGCCTGTTCTTCCCACCTCCTTTTTAACATTCTGGCGTTTGTTTGGACAGGTAATGGCCATTCTTAATCGAGCCAAATCATAGATCTTACATCTAGTTCATGATCTTGGCAATCTTGTCATTGTTGTTAATTGTCCGATCTTTTAGTTTGTTAATCAAGATCATTGAGGTTTGTGAATCTTGCCAATCCTAAGTTTGCAGCGAAAAAAAAAAAGATCAACATGTTCTGTAAATTGTTTGGGTTTGTGCAAATGGAAGAAATCATTTGAAACCTATCCTTTGTTGGAAATCCATTTGTGTAAACTGTCCAGTGACTGAAATCAGTTAATTTCTGTTCTCGATTCATCAGTTTATAATTTGGTATGGTCGAAACAGTTCAGTTCACTGTTGCAGAAATAATCTAAATTTGAGACAAAAGTATTGCCCAAACTAAACTTCATAGCCAATTCACAACATTTCTTAATCAAGCCACAATGAGCAAGCTGAGTTCCCTTCTAAGAGAAAAGACCATTGAATCTTCAATCAAAAATCAGATCTTAGTTCGCAGTGACTCGGCAAACCTGATTATGGATCGTGGGCTTTAGTTCAGAGAGAAACTGTGGTTCATTGTTAGTTCATGACCTAGATTCATCAACCCAAGGCTTGTTCAACAAAGAACAGAAACTATGGTTCATTGTTAGTTCATGATCTAGATTCATCAACCCAAGGTTCGTTCAATAAAGAACAGAAACTGTGGTTCTTTGTTAGTTCATGGTCTAGATTCATGAACCCACAGTTTGTTCAACAAAGAACAGAAACTATGGTTCATTGTTAGTTCATGATCTAGATTCATCAACCCACAGTTCGTTCAATAAAGAACAGAAACCATGGTTCATTGTTAGTTCATGATCTAGATTCATCAACCCACAGTTCGTTCAATAAAGAACAGAAACTACGGTTCACTGTTAGTTCATGATCTAGATTCATGAACTCACGGTTCGTTCAACAGAGAACAGCCTTTAGCATCAGGAGGAGGATGTTTCACTCTAAGCAGTTTTAGCTATGCTTCCTGTCAAAAGCAGTAGGATGCCCCGCTATCTCCCTGCACTATGCAAGGACAGGCGCAGGAACATGATCTGACCTCTCACTGACTGATGTGATATCGAAGTACTTGTGCACTTTCAGAAAAGGATTAGGAGGCCCGGATTTAGCTCCCTTGTCTCCCACGTTTGATTTAGGGTATTCCCAATAAATGATACTCCATTACTTGTGCACTTTCAGAAAAGGATTAGGAGGCACGGATTTAGCTCCCTTGTCTCTCACGTTTGATTTAGGGTATTCCCAATAAACGATAGTCCATTACTTGTGCACTTTCAGAAAAGGATTAGGAGGCATGGACTTAGCTCCTTGTCTCCACGTTTGATTTAGGGTATTCCCAATAAACGATGCTCCACCCCACATGGGAATAAGGCACTTGCTTGGACAAAACACATGTATTTAAAAACCGCTTTAAGGTAGAAAATTCCTTTCTTGCATGTCATTGTACTCGGTTCCATTGCACTGCGTCCCATTATGTTGCATTGTATTTCTTGTATTGTGTTGCACAGCCTTACATTTCTTGCATTGTATCATGTTGCATTGAATGGCATTGTACTGTATAATATCATACTGAATGGCATTGTACTTAACTGTCAGCACTGTATTACAATGCACACAATTATTCAGCACCGTACATGGGCCTTTTTTCCACACAAAAGAGTAATGTAGACTGTACTGCATTAACACACTCTGCACTACACATACAGACACAATTCTCTCTCTCTCTCTCCCTCTCTCTCTCAACACACCACTCACACACATTCTCTCTCTCTCTCTCTCTCTCTCTCTCTCTCTCACACACACACACATTCTCTCTCTCTCTCACACACACACACACACACTCACACACATTTTTCTCTCTCTCTCTCTCTCTCTCTCTCTCTCACAACACACACACACACATCACACACACACACACACACACATACACCTGCTCATCTCGGGTGGGGGGAGCTGACACGGCTGCGGATGGAAAAGGTTTCACGCAAAGTCTGGAACGGAGAGGCCGACTGAGGCACAGGCTTCAGCCCGATCCACTTGGAGTCGACAGCTTGCGGCCCAGGGTCTGCTTGCGCTCTGGTTCTTCTGAACAACAGAAATCACACTGGCGTCAGCTGAATAACACAACAAAGAGAGTGAACGGAAGAGAGTAGGGAGAGGGAGGGAGAGCATAGGGGAGAGGGACGGAGAGAGGCAGGGAGAAAGGAGAGGGAGAAAGAAAGAGAAAGCGAGACAGAAGAGAGAGAGATGGAGAAAGAAAGAGAAAGCGACAGACAGAGAGAGAGATGGAGAAAGAAAGAGAAAGCGACAGACAGAGCGAGAGAAAAGGAAAGAGAGAGAGAGACAGAGAGAGATAGAGACAGAAAGAGAGACAGATAGAGATAGACACAGACAGGTAGATAAACAGACAGGCAGACAAAAATTGATTTACTGATGATCTTTATTCCTAAGGGTGACAGATAAGCAAGAAGACGTTTTGATTCACTGATAATTTTTCTTCCCATGGAAGACAGATAAGCAAGGAGTTTTGTTTTTCCATATGGCCCTTGTCCCCTCAGGGGCATGGGAAATTAACACTTGAACACTGTTACATGTTAGTTTGTTACTGTTACATATTATGATTACACATTATATAAAGTGTTTATAACAAGAACTATAATGACCCATATTAATGTACCAGACAACACAAACACACACACACACACACACACACCACACACACACACACACACATTCAAACTCTCTTTCTCTCCCTCTCTCTCTTTCACATGTGCATGCGTGTGTTTGCATATGTGTGTGTGTGAGTGTGTGTGCATTTGTGTGTGCGCGTGCGTGCGTGTGCATGCGTGAATGTGTGCGTGTGTGCGTGTGCCTGTGTCTGTGTGTGTGCCTGTGTGTGCGTGTGCATGTGCGTGTATGTGTGCATTTTACTAGTATTCCTATGTAGAGTGAGAATAGAAGTATACAAAGCCAGCCACATGAAATAAGCAATCATCAGCAAAGCCTGAAGAAGATTGAACAGTGATTCATAGGCAAAGATGTTCAAATGCATATTAACCGCTGTCATTACTCTTATTCATAACACAAGCGAGAAGAGAGAAACGGGTCGAGCTGAGGGCAAGGAAGGGAAGAGGGAAGGAGGGGGAGGTGGGAGGGAGGAAGTGAGAGAGGAAGAGAGAGGAGAGAGAGAGAGAGAGAGAGAGAGAGAGGGAGAGAGAGTTCATACCTGTTACATGCATTAACATTATAAAAATTGTTGTTTTTAAAAGAGTGAAAAAAAAACTGCTCTATAAGCAGTATGCTCACTCATACACATGCACACTGTTTTAAGCATACTGCTTAAGCATACTGCAATTCTTTTACATGGCATTTGCATGGACTGAGTCCAATCACCATTAACAGTACCAAATTGTGTTTTAAACCATAGTACTTGTAAATGGCAACAAATACCACTCTGGAAAAATGAATTAAAGTGTACATTGTTGATAATTTGGTAACGTATACAAATGAAGTTAGAAAGTGACTTCAAAGTGGATATGCAGTAATAATAAGAATCATGCTGTATATTTACATGACAGGTGAAAGAGTGTGAAACATGTGAACAATTTCCTCCTGTTAAGATTCTAAGCTTTGATGGCATTTAAGCTTTGGTGGAAGAGAGTTCCAGGACACAGGACCAGAAAAACAAAGACTAGTTTTGGATAGCAGTAACTAAACAGTTTTATAGGATATATGCTAAATTTAGATTGGGAGTAATCAAGATATCATTAAACAGGACTAGAAAACAAAGACTAGTTTTAGATAGCGGTAACTTAAGACTTTTATAGGACATATGCTAAGTTTAGACTGAAAATTTAGAGTAAGAGTAATCGAGACACCATTTTTGCATAATCATTTGTTCATTGATTTGAGACTCAAAAGATTTCAGAACTACTTTATGGACAGATTTATACATACTGATCTGAATCTGCACAGGCCAAGTCAAATAGAGTAGAACAATAACTGACTGAAGTTTGCGTGGGTCCAGGAATAATCCTGTGTAACTAAAATAATTAATAACTAAAATAATTATTTGGATACTGTTTTGTATAAGATTTCTATGTGCATAGTCCACAAATTATTGCCATCAATTATTTTCCTTTGAACACGAGTGTCTACTTTTCAATTTTTCATGCTATTGATAAAAGCAGAGGAGTTCTGTTGATATGCTGCCATCTTTGACATGTTTTAAGCATGCCTTCAGTCTTCCTGGGTTTAGTAATGTGTGATTCATGCTGCACATTCACTTACCACATCACTGTGCAGGAGTGCAGGGAAACCAGCTATACCGCTGTGCTGGATGTGTCGATGGGAATCCAGCTATACAGCTGTGCTGGATGTGTCATGGGAAACCAGCTATACAAGCTGTGCTGGATGTGTCGATGGGAAACCAGCTATACAGCTGTGCAGGATGTGTCGATGGGAAACCAGCTATACAGCTGTGCACGATGTGTCGATGGGAAACCAGGTATACAGCTGTGCTGGATGTGTGGATGGGAATCCAGGTATACACTGAGCAGGATGTGTCGATGGGAAACCAGCTATACAGCTGTGCAGGATGTGTCGATGGGAATCCAGTATACAACTGTAGGATGTGTCGATGGGAATCCAGGTATACAGCTGTGCGGATGTGTATGGGAATCCAGTATACAGCTGTGCGGATGTGTGATGGGAACCAGTATACAGCTGTGCTGGATGTGTCGATGGGAACCAGTATACCGCAGTGCTAGATGTGTGATGGGAATCCAGCTATACACTGTGCAGGATGTGTCAATGGGAAACCAGCTATACAACTGTGCAGGATGTGTCAATGGGAAACCAGCTATACAGCTGTGCTGGATGTGTCGATGGGAAACCAGCTATACAGCTGTGCTGGATGTGTAGATGGGAAACCAGCTATACAGCTGTGCTGGATGTGTGGATGGGAAACCAGCTATACCGCAGTGCTGGATGTGTGAATGGAATCCAGCTATACAACTGTGCAGGATGTGTCAATGGGAAACCAGCTATACAGCTGTGCAGGATGTGTCGATGGGAAACCAGGTATACGCTGTGCTGGATGTGAAGTGGGAAACCAGCTATACAGCTGTGCTGGATGTGTCAATGGGAAACCAGCTATACAGCTGTGCTGGATGCGTGATGGGAAACCAGCTATACAGCTATGCTGGATGTGTCAATGGAAACCAGCTATACCGCTGTGCTGGATGTGTGAAATGGGAAACCAGCTATACAGCTGTGCTGGATGTGTCAATGGGAAACCAGCTATACAGCTGTGCTGGATGTGTCAATGGGAAACCAGCTATACGCTGTGCTGGATGTGATGGGAAACCAGCTATACGCTGTGCTGGATGTGTCGATGGGAATCCAGCTATACCGCTGTGCTGGATGTGTGATGGGAAACCAGCTATACAGCTGTGCTGGATGTGTGGATGGGAAACCAGCTATACAGCTGTGCTGGATGTGTCAATGGGAAACCAGCTATACCCCCTGTGCTGGATGTGTCAATGGGAAACCAGCTATACCGCTTGCTGGATTTGTCAATGGGAAACCAGCTATACAGCTGTGCTGGATGTGTCAATGGGAAACCAGTATACAGCTGTGCTAGATGTGTCAACGGGAAACCAGCTATACAGCTGTGCTGGGTGTCAATGGGCGTACTTGTTCAGGGCCAAAACTTCTTAACCACCACATCAGCTGTTTTCACCCACAAGTTATTTTTAAGAAAGAATAATTAAGGTTTTGTTCTGTATAAATCTGCAAAATCTTATTGACATATGATACATTTTGATCATGCTCACATTCGCCTGACGTATACCTTCCATTGACTGCTGAAGAGTAACCTACTTTCGTTGTCATTTTTATGTCGCTGCACATGGCACAAACTCTTCTCCACTGTCAACCGCTGAATAAGTTTCCTTCAGCTGGCTTTCAATTAAAACTTCCAGCTCCTTGTAGATATACCAGCACAACGTTTAATCTTAAAAAAATTGTTCAAGTGAACAAGTAGGCAGCAGAAAAGCAAAAGAAACGCAAAGCCAGTTAATAGAAATTACAGCAGTGCACACAAACATAACAAAATAACAAACTGTCGTTACATTCACAGATACAGTCAAGGAATATTCTGCACACACACACACACTCACTACAAGTCAACTCCCTGCTGTCTAAGCCATCTCGGGGTAAAACTATTTCAGCAATTATTTTTAACAGATTATAAAGTCACTATAATGTTACTGGATTCACAAGTGGATCGGCTTGATCAGGATTTATGGATGGCAAGATGCTGATGAGAAGAAAATAATTTTCTTCATAGTAAGGATCTGATGAGAATCAACAGCTCTTTAGGTTTAAAAAAAAAAAAAAGCAAACAAAGCTCAAACGCTGGACATCTTCCATTACATAAAAATCACCCTTTTGTCAGTATCACTCAGGGGCGAAGAAGAAGGTGGGGGAGTGGGGTGGAGGGGCAGGTTAAATTGCACTCTTCTTACCACTTACCGTGGGCTGAGAGAAATATCTCTGAAAGACAACACATCAACGAAGAAATCAAAACACTGTTCAAGACAGGGACACCAAACCCTCGCATGTCAAACTATTCACTCCTTTAAATAACATTACCTCCCCTCTTGTCTTGTACTTCTCAAACACCCTACCTTCCCTCCCCTCTCCCCCTCCCTTCTCATCCCCTTCAGTGACGAGGAAAACACTTTTTCTTCAGACATTCTGTCACAGATCTGTGAACTGAGTACTGTTGGAGTCTTTCTCATCAAGGATCAGTTTTTTTTTTTTTTTTTTTTTTACAGAGAACAGGTGCATTCTTCAAATCTTGTCTGCTCTCCTCAAATCTTTCACCAAATGCTGAAATCGTCTAATCAGAACACAGTTTGCTTTTCCTTATGACAAGAATTCGAATCTACCCAAACTGAGGACATGAATAAACGACTCAAGTTTTCTGTCTCTTCATTCCCATGCCTGCAAGGGCATGAGTGCTTACCTGACTCACTCTCCATGAAATATTCATTCCCATGTCCGCACGTCAAGGGCATGTAGTGCTTACTTGACTCACTTTCCATGAAATATTCATTCCCATGTCCGCACGTCAAGGGCATGTAGTGCTTACCTGACTCCTCTCCATGAAATATTCATTCCCATGTCCGCACGTCAAGGGCATGCTAGTGCTTACCTGACTCACTCTCCATGAAATATTAATTCCCATGTCCGCACGTCAAGGGCATGTAGTGCTTACTTGACTCACTCTCCATGAAATATTCATTCCCATGTCCGCACGTCAAGGGCATGTAGTGCTTACTTGACTCACTCTCCATGAAATATTCATTCCCATGTTCGCACGTCAAGGGCATGTAGTGCTTACTTGACTCACTCTCCATGAAATATTCATTCCCATGTCCGCACGTCAAGGCATGCAGTGCTTACTGACTCACTCTCCATGAAATATTCATTCCCATGTCCGCACGTCAAGAGCATGCAGTGCTTACTTGACTCACTCTACCCATGGGCATGCAGTGCTTACTTGACTCTCCATGAATAACTCAAAGACAAAGGTGGAAGCAACAAGAGACAGATGGAAACATGAAAAAAGGACGATGAAGAAAAAAACAAACACCCATTTTCATAAAATACCTGCCCTGATTTCCTCGATCAAGACCTAAAGCCGTACCTCATAAAATACCAAGCCTGAGTGACCTCCATCAAGACCTAAACCAGCTGGTCATGAGAAGCATTCACAAAGACACATTCATGAAAAAGATCAACTCCATGATTGAATGCAGTGACATAACTACATGCATCACTACACAACATGCTCATTCTGACATCACTGCACAATCTCAACATACAGCATGATCATATAAAACTAATTCATGCCACACAATCAATGTGTAACATCAATGCACGACTTGAAATACCTCCCTTGCACTGCGTTACTGCACAACATCAACACATGACCTACATGACATCACAACAAAACCATTTCAAACACATCGTGGATCACTTACTCTTCACAGTGACTGGAGAGTTAGGAAGGGAGGTCATTGGCAGCACCTTGACGTCCTGGAGGTTGCGGGCGTCGTGCACACAGGGCCGACATCAGGCTGTACTCCATGACAATGTCGCACAGGGCGTGGCTGACAGCGTTCGTCAACCGCTCCTTCAACTGCCGCATGTCCAGGGACCCCCTCTGCCAGATCCTGAACTGGAGGAGAGCTGTGGGGCCTGCACATCAGACACCAACCAATCAGCCAATCACGAAATTCAGCTGATGTAATCAAACCAGTCATAACCTATCGGCTGATAAAGCATTAATGCCCATACTCTCACACAGTGTCAATCAGGGATGATACCAATTAAAAGAAAAACTACAGACAGAGTGAACGAGGAACTTCCGCTGTAAAAGCAAACTTTAAAGCACAAGCACGTTTCCAACATTAACCCTTACACTGGTTATATACTAGCATGTTTCCAATCATTAACCCTTACACTGGTTATATACAAGCATGTTTCTAACATTAACCCTTACACTGGTTATTTAACAACATACTATTAAGTATGCTGTCTGGTGAATTAACAGAAGAAAAGTTGTTTGAAAACAGTAGTTATGTTTGTATATATTATTATGTATAACTTTTCAACTGTTAGTATTTGAACATGACAAGCAAATAAAAATTGTTAGTAATTGAATAATAAAGAATGATATGAAACAGAACTGGTGTGCTTGTGAGTGTTTGATTAAGTGATTACTTGTTTAGAATGTGAAAATAACAGGTGAAAACAGGTGGCACATCCTGCTTGTCATATTCAAGAGCTTGTTCACAAACAATCCTGTCAATGATATTCGACAGTATCCAGAAATAAATTGCAGCCTTTTTCAAGGGAAAGTCAGTGTGGATTATACCAGTCTTCAATGCAGGTAATCCAGGTAAAAATGATAAGGTACAGTTCACTTTTCACATTGAAATCACATGCTGATAACACAAAAACACCCCAAAAGGTCACTATCAACAAATGTAATAGTTAGCCCACACTGTCGCGTTTATGTTTGAAAGTTTAGACCATCTGGAAGTGCTACACTGCGATTTTTTTCCCCACTGAATGGCGTGTTGAGATTCCCCTCACCCTTATCACTCGCCCAGTCATTGTCTGTGTTAATCTCAAAATCACGATTACATGGTGTTTGATCTAAATAAAAAATATCACCCACCATATCCAGTTCATTCAAAATGTCCACAACTTCACATTTTAATTTAGCTGAAAAAATTTGAGGAGAGGCAAAAGAGGAGGGTGGGGCGGAGAGGGCAGAAAATCTGTTTCCAGTAGTGGTATTCTTCCAATCAGTGGAGCACTTTAACCCTTTCACCGCCAGACATTCTATTTTGCATAAATCCCCATCGCCAGCCATTTTTACAAAAAAGCTCTTATTTTATACCAGCATATGTGAAACGCGGATATCTCTGGAACTAACCAACCAATTCTCTTTTTTTTTGGTGTAAAATGGAAGAGATACACTGTACTTTTATTATCTCATAACATGTTAGTAATGGTAAGTCAACAACAATTTCAAATTTTTAGTAATTTCAAGTGGAAAAAAAATGCAAAATAAAAAAAAGAATGTTATGTTTCTTCTAAACGTAAAAAAATGAAGAAAGAATGCTAACAAACTCTGAACAAGGGAGGCAAAATACTCCACTCACAATTGAAGACAAGAAAGTATGGTATTTCCAACAGAAATTGAGAAGAAACAGCCACAAATACAACTACTCCAATAGCAGGGAAACACACACACACACACACACACATTCTTATGCCTAACTGGTACACATGTAAGAAAGAAAAAAGGAACACACACACACACACACACACACGTCCCTTTCACTCTCAACAGTAATTTTTTTTATGAACACAAAGTCATTCATGTGCCTGTTGGTCTCTGAACCCTTGCCATTCAGCTGATCTATAATTATGATCAGCTGTACACCCACTCAAACATGTCTGTTGCTCGCCTCTCATGTGTCAGTCAGCCACGCCCCCTTCAACCTCGACCAGCAAGAGTCGGCCCACAGCGTGTGTGTGAAGTTCGTTGCCTAAAGTCTGTGTTTGCTCTCTCACATAGAGTTAGTGAATAGTCAGTCAGTGCTGGCTGGCTAAACGCAAAAAACATGGGGCACACGCGGTAGGGAAGTAAGTGGGCGTCTCGTCAGTCTCCCAACTATTTGGCCACGGTCCAACGCCTCGCGTTGCAATAATTCGGTCAAGCCCTCACTATCGTTGTTTACTCGCGACTGTCTGGGTCTTCTTCATCTGTATTAGGAACAACTGACCATCTATTCAATATTCCCAGCACTTGATCTGTGGTAAATGTACGGCAAGGTCAACTACATAAAGTGCTTCGCGGTGACGTCATAGTGAATGGAAAAACAATCAGAATAAAGTCGACAAAACACTGAACTGAATAGTGTTCTGACAAAGCAAAGGCTGTGAGCACCGGCCAGACCATCCCCAACTATGACGTTTATTGCTGGCTTTTTATCTCATGAACTGGGATCGTCAGAGTATCGGGAGTTAGGTCACCCTACTTAGTCGCCAAATGGCGCTGTCGACGCTCACGCCTGTCGTCGCCAAAAGGCGCCTATGGCGGTGAAAGGGTTAAGCCCTGTATTAGGGCTGTCGGGTTGGCTCCTTCCTTCTCACCTTTCCCATCCCAAGTCAACTTCCCAGGCCCGGGTCAAATTATGGAGGTTCCCCCCTCTCCCGGAACCCCCGGAGGGCAATTTGGCAGCGATGGCGCGGGGGAGTGGGAGCCAACACCCGGACGGGGTTACCACCCCCTCCCCCAGGCGCACACCACGCAGGCCAGACCTTCCGCCAAGCACAAGGAAGGGTCAGACAACCCCCTTACTAGGGATTGAAAGCTCCCAACCTCCGCGTTAACCCCCATAGATCCCCCCCTTCCCCCCCAATGCCCACTTTGCTTGTATCCTTCCAACCCTGCTTCCCCTCCCCCTTTTTTTCCCTGCTCCCCCCACAGCCCACTGCCTCCCATTACCCCCCTTTTCCTGCCCCCCCCACCGCCCTTGCTTCCATCCCCCCCCCTTTTCTGCCCCCCACAGCCCCCCCCTATTATTCGCATTCCTCACCCTTCCCATGTTCGTCTTGACCCACGATCTTTCCTACTGATTTTTCTCATCCTGTACACCCTTTCCGTACATCCATCCCCGCGCCCCCCTTTTTTCCCCCTTCCCCACCCCTTCTTTGTAGGTATTTTTTCCATCACTCTCTTAAACTTTAATATTTCGTTTTCTGTATCTGTGGAAAGTTGTTGTGTGTGTGTTGTGTGGGGGTTTGTGTCCTTTCATATGAAGAGGTGCTAAGGAAACAAAACTTTATGTTCTTCAAAACAGATTGCAGATGTAGGACACATAAAGAAAAAAAATCGTGGTGTGAGTATATGCAAGACTAAATTTTGGGTAAAGTCATGTCATTTACAGCGACGCAGCAAAACAGCGATCAAAAAAAAGGTCAAAACCCAATATCTAACACAAAGGGTTTGTCCCGTTTTTATCCGACTGAAAGGCCTCCGGAACCCCCGAACCCGAAACTTTGTGATGGACAACCGGGCAAAGTTTTTCACTTTCCGTAAACAGCAGGTGAGTTGCCGTCTGCTCACCTTTGCCCCACCACCTGGGGCTGAGTGGGGTAGCCCTGTCGCGGGGGCAGGGGAACCCCTTCCTTGCACATAGTTGCACACAAACATCCACTGAGGGTATACAACCGCACAGACAAAAACAACCACATTCAGGTAACACTCATCAAAAACCTAAATATTGGGAAAAAACATCAACAACTCCATACTGGAAAACATCAACAATTTCCAACAAACCCCCTCCATACAGAATTACATAACCACTCAAAATCCGTCAATCAACAATACAAGCATATTGAAAAACGTCAAAAAACCCTATCCTTTGAGCTACTCGACACAACATTCAAGGGCCAGCTACCAGGCCATCTAGAGCTATGGCACCAACACAAAAAAACATATAGTTATGCAACGACAACACCGAAAAAACATCAGAACCACAGCCATACAGGGTTTAAAACCAAAAAAACCACTATTAATAACATTCACATCCACGAGTGCTATATCAACATTCCTCCCCCACAGTGTTACATCAACATCCATCCACTAGTGCACATCAAAACTCACACCCAACCCCGCGTACACAACACACACCCAACACGCTACATCAGCACTCACACCCACACAGCGCAAATCAACACTCACAACCGACGCGTACATCAACAACCCATCCCCGCAGTGCACATCAGCATCACATCCACACAGGGGCAACGTAAAAAAATCCAAAACCAAAGCTGCCAACCTCTGCGGCTTTCATAGCATTTCACAATTTTTTACGTGCATTTTCCAATTTTACAGTAGCAACTTAATTTTGCGGGTTCAAAAAAATCAGGCCCAAAACCCGTTTTTCGGACCCCATTTAAAATACAGACTTAGTATATCTTAAAAATTTATTATACAGAGATGAAACGAGGGGAGGGGGAAATTTTAAAAAAAAAAAAACTACTCCCCACTGTTGGAACTGAAAAAGACGGAAGTCGCATTGATTTTCGAAATGATCAGTGACAGTAAAAACCCAAGCGGAAAATGCGTTCCCAAGCCGATAGGACTTACTTAGCGCTTCCAAAGAAAACGAAAATATCTTGAATTTTTTTTTTTCGCGTAGCAAATTTTAAAGATGTAGTAGCGGTAGCAAGCATTTCTTGGCTAGCAAATACGGCGATCCGTAGCATTGGCAGCTATGCAAATCCCCACAGGGACACAACACCCGTCCCACCCGGCACATCATCACACCACAAGGGCAAAGTCAAAACTCACACCACACAGGGCAACATAACCTAATCCACCGTTTCTCATCAAAAACTCACACCCCCACATGCACATCAAACTCACATCCAACAGTTGCTAAAATCACACTACACCCACCAAGTGCTACATCAACATACACCCACCAGTGCACATCAACTCACATCAAAACAGGGCAAAACAACACCCCTCCACCCCAAATGCTAAATAACATCACATCCCACAGGCTACATCAAACTCGCTCCCACGGGCAACATCAAACTCAATCCAACAGGGCAACTCAACACAATCCCCCAGGAAAATCAACACCCCACATCCACAGGGGACATCAACATCGCATCCAACAGGGCAACATCAACATCACATCCCCACAGTGACACAACACTCACATCCAAACAGGGCAACCAACACTCACATCCACACAGTGTACATCAAAAACTCACATCCACACAGTGTCTAACACTGCATCCACACAGTTAATCAGCACTCACATCCACACGTGCTACTCAACCCTCACATCCAAACAGTGCTACCAACTCAAATCCACACAGGGCAAAATCAAACCACACCCCCAAAAGGGCAACTCAGCATCACTCCACCGTGCTACATCAACCTACATCCAAAAAGGGAACATCAACACTCACATCCCCCAAGCGACATCAAAAATCCCCCACACAGTGCCATCAGCACCACATCCACCGGGCTACTCAACACTCACATCCAAACAGGGCAAAATCAACACCACATCCACACAGCGCTACATCAAACACTACATCCCCACGGGCAACGCAACACTCACTCCACAAGGGGAACATCAACACCCAAACCCCACAGGCTACATCAAACCCCCAAAACCCAAAAAAAGGGGAACCAACACCCATCCACACAGGGAACTCAACAAACCCCAAACCACACAGGGGCAACTCAAAAAACCACACCACACGGGACATCAACACCCACATCCCCCAGGGCAACCAACAACCCCTCCCCGTGCAACATCAAAAACCAATCCAACAGGGGAAAACAAAACCACATCCACACGGGCAACATCAAAACCACATCCACAAGGGAACATCAACAACCCATGCACACAGGGAACTCAACAACCACTACAAGGGCAACATTAAAACCCATCCCCCAGGGCAACATCAACAACCACATCCACCAGGCCAAAAATCAAAACCACATCCCCACAGGGCAAACAAACTCACATCCACACGGGCAACATCAACACTCACATCCACCAGGGGCAACACAACAAACAATCCCAATGACTCAAATCCCATCCACACATGTACACCACTCACATCCCCACAGGGCAAAATCAAAAAAAAAATCACACCCACACAGGCAACATCACACTCAAATCCAACAGGGGCCTCAAAAACTCAATCCACACAGTGGGTTTTTTTCATAAAAAAAACTCAATCACCAGTGCACTCAAACACTCACGCCCAAGGGAACATCAACATCAAAACCACACAGGGCTACATCAACACTCACCCACACAGGGCAAAATCAACACTCACATCCCCACGGGGGAACATCATCCACCCCAAAGGGAACATCAAACTCACACCCACCAGGCCAACATCAACACTCACATCCACTAGTGAAAATCAACACTCCAAAACCAAACGTGCTACTCAACATCACATCACACAGGGCAAATCAAAACTGCACCCACAAGGGCAAAATAAACACTCATCCACAAGGGGTCTCAAAAATCACCCACTAGTGTACACACACTCCCCACACAGGGCAAATCCAAACACCAATCCACACAGGGCAACATAAAATCAAATCAACACAGGGGAACACAACTCACATCCCCACAGGGCTACACAAAATCCCCCAAAAAGTGCTACACAACACTCACACCAACAGGGGAAATCAACACTCACACCACACAGGGAAATCAACACTCACACCCCCAGGGGGGACATCAAACTCCCCACAAGTCAATCAACACTCAAAACCCCCATAGTGCTCATCAACACCACACCATACAGGGCTACTCAACACTCAGTCCACACAGGGCACATCAAAACTCACCCCATAGTGAAATCAACACTCAATCCCCAAAAGGGTACATAAAAATCACACCCACAATGTACTCAACACTCAACCCCACAGGGCACATCAACACCCCACCCACACGGGTACATCAACACTCAACCACACAGGGCTACATCAAAACTCACACCACTAGTCTACACAACACCCCACCCAACCGTACTCAAAAACCCATCCACAAAGGGGAACTCAACACTACACCCACACAGGGGTACATCAAAAACCACTCACACAGGGCAAAAATCACACTCCTCCACACAGGGTACATCACTCACACCACCAGGGCAACATCAACACCCCACCCACTAGGGTACATCAACACTCACATCCACATAGTGCAATAACATCACATCACAAGTGCTACATCAACACTCACACCCCCACAGCGACACAACACCACATCCAAACGGCACATCAAACCCAATCCACACAGGGTACATCAACACTCACACCCCCCACAGGGCAACACAACACCACTCAAAAAGGGAACATCAACACTCCACCCACACGCGCTACTCAACCCCCACCCCACACGTGCTACATCAACACTCAACCCCCCAGTGCTACATAACTCACACCCACACAGTGCTACATAACACTCCCCTCCCCAAGGGCTACATCAACACTACCCCCAACGGCAACATAAACCCAACCCACACGGGTACATACATCACCCCACACAGTGCTACATCAACACCCACCCACCGGGCACTCAACACTCACCCCAACGGGGCACATCAGCACCACACCCACACAGGGCAACGTCAAATCACCCCCAAAGGGCAAATCAACATCACCCCCAACAGGACATCACTACCCCCCCACACATGCTAACACTCACACCCACACGGGGAAAACTAAACACTCCCCCAATGGGGCTACTAAATCGCACCCAAAGGGCAACATCAACACTACACCCACACGGGGAAATCAACACCACCCCCACACGGGCTAATCAACACTCAATCCAACGGGTACTAAACTCACACCCCCGTGCAACCCCTCACACCCCCCCGGGGCAACATAAACATCACTCCACCAGGATACACAACATACTCCAATGCTACTAACACCCAACCAAAGGGGAAAATAACATCCACACACGGGCTACTCAACACTCACTCCACAGGGTACTCAACCTCAATCCACGGGGGGAAAGTCAACACTCAATCCAAAAGGGCAAATTCAACATCCACCCCCCAAAGGGTCCGGCAGCGCCGGCACACGGCCCCACTGCATTTTTTCCCCCAAACGCTTTGCCTTTTGCCCCGGCTACCCTAACATCACCACCCACTCCCCGTGGGGTTTTGGATTCAAACTGGGCAGCATCTTTAAATTTTAATTTATGAAAATTTTTAATATAATTTTGTATGGAACAATAGCGCAGGGATACTTGGGGTTTCCCCCCAAAACGGTTTGGGGTTTCTCTGCATCCAAAATTAAGTTCGGTTTAAAATTTTTCCAAACTTTGCGCCGGAAAAACCAAGCTTTGCGCGGGGGGTCGTGGCCCTGATGTCTTGTAAGCCAAAACAGGCGCTGGCAAAATCTTTGTGATAAAAAATTTTTTGTATTTGTAAAGGGGGTCGATTTACCCCCGTTGTTTACAAAAATTTTTTCTTCTTTGTTGCTAATTTTTTATGTATATGGTTAAATGTAAAGAAACGAGGAAATTTAAAGGGGGAAACGTAGGGGAAACAAAATTTTCTAAAAGCAAAAAATATACGATAACTAATGGTAGTGGGCCTAACAAAAAATAATAAAAATTTATTATAATTTAATAATTTTCTTTCCAATCACTTACTATTTCTATCGGCAAATTAAAATTAAAGTGTTTTGGTAGTCATTTGGATGTTTTGTGTTTTGTGTGTCATGGGTGCGTGTTGTTGTTGGTGGTTGTGTGTGGGTGTTGTGTGTGAGAGAGAGAAGAGAGGGGGGGGGGCCGAAAGGGTTTATGAATAAAAGGGTCTTTCTCTATGAACATTTAGATTTTTAAAGGGTCTGTGTGACTGGGGGGGAAAAATTAAAGGGAATCAAAAAAGATAAAAACAAATCATTGGTAACTTTTTAGTGTTGTTCTGAAATAAAGTAACTTAAGTAAATGTTCTGGAAGATGGGGGGAATCTCCCCTTTTTTTTTTTGGTTTTGTGCAAAAAACTTTGAAACTGAAAAACCCCAAAAATTAATACATATTAATTTTTAAAAAAAAAGCTCAAAAGTACATCCAAACACAAAAAATAATTATTACAAATCACCTTAAATTAAGCATTATAATTTACTTTCAATTCATATGTTATGATACAAGTTGAATTGCATGTTTGAATTTTATATAAACTAGAAATTTGCCTTTTTTTCCCAAAATTATCATAATTGATAAAAAAGGTTTTAAATTGTTACTTAAATGAGAGTAATATAAACATAACTATAGTTTTTTTTTTTATAGATTTTTTTTTTCAAACACAAAGTGTACTTCTTTAAAGGGGGGGGGGGGGGGAATGGGGGGGGGGGCGGTTTAGAGGGGAAAGGGGGGAAAAAAGCAAAAGCCCTGTCGTGTCACACTTTCTGTAACACAACCGTGTTTAGAGTGTAGGACTACACCCCAACATGGCAGACAGGACATTTGTGTTGTGTTAAAACGATAAACATAATGTGGGGGAAAGGGGATATTGAACGAACCATGTTTCCCTTAAAGGGGGCTTACCAGGGTTTTGGGGTTTTGTGGGTGGTTTGTGTGTTTTTGCTGCGTGGTCGTGCTGGGGCGTGCTGCGGGGTTGTGTCATTTGTTTTGTGTGTGGTTGGTGTGTGAGAGAGTCAGTTGTGTGTGTGGTGTGTTTTTTGGTGGGGGTGTGTGTGGGGTGGGTTTATTGTTTTGTTTTTTAAAGTTGCAGCAGTATAAAATTTTCCTTCTCTTCTCTCTCTCTTCTCTCTCTTCTCTCTCTCTCTCTTTTTTGTTCTTTCTTCCCTCCCCCCCTCCCTGACCCACCTCAGTCTTGTATCGTTCCTTATATGTAATTTTAGTGTGTGTGTGTGTTGTTGTTTTTAATCTTTTTTGTTTGTGAATCATATGCCGTCAGTTTCTTTTTCAGTCCTCTCCCCCTCCTCTCTTCTCTCTTCTCTCCTTTCCTCCCTCCCCCCCTCCCCGCCCACTCATCTCGTATCCTTTCCGGTATATGTAATTTTTTTGTTGTTTTGGGGTGTGTTGGTGTGTGTGGAGAGGGGAGAGAAGAGGAGAAAAGGAGTGTTGTGGTTGTGGTTGTGTTTTGGGGTGTTGGGGGTGTTAAGAGAAGAAAGAGGGGAAAGAGGAATTGTTTTTTTCATTATAGTGAAACCCCAATCCATGTAAACATGTTCTCTTGATCATGCTTTTATTGATTTTGTATTAAAAACTACTGTGCATTCAGTTTTATATATGTATTATTACAGTCCTTCCCCCCTCCACTCTCCCCCCCCTTCTTCTGCATGTTTTATTGATTTTGTGTTACAAATATCCTCATGTTTTTTCTATTATGTTTTCTCAATCATCATCCTCCCCCCCCCACCCTCTCCCTCCCTCTCTCTTATGTCTCTCTCTCTCTCTCTCTCTCTCTCTCTCTCTCAGTTTTTGCAGCCGCTGTACCTTGCTTTTCTTTTCTTCCCTTTGTTTTTTTAGGGTGCAGTCTTTGTTATGTTTACTCAATCTTTCCTTCTCACTCTCTCTCTCTCTCTCTTTTCTCTCTCTCTCTCTCTCTCTCTTCTCTCTCTTTTCCCCAAAAACAACCACACACACAACACACACACCACACCCCCGACTTTGGTTCACAGTTTTCGCAAGGGGGTCTTTTTTTTTGTTTTTTTTTTTCCATAGTCGGGCAAAAATTTGATCCCTAAACCCACACTTAATTTTAATAATCATAATGGGGGTTTGACTTTAAGTTTTGCTTTTATGTAATTTGTGAGTCGGCCGCAGGGTCTGCGTGTGGCCATGTTTCCCATGTGTGTGGGTGTGTGTGGTGTGGTGTGTGTGTGTGTTTGGTGTGTGTGTGGCCCCCGCGCGCGCAACACGGACGTGGGCGTTGTGTATTTGAAATTCAAGCACTTTTAACAACATTTTTCCCGGCAAGCGAAGGATGTGAATCTGTCGGGCACTTGACATATTCCCACAAAAACCCCTTCGCAGAAAAAGTACGGGTTGGGGGACGAGAGATTCCGCTTTTCCTTTTTAACTCTCCAAGTAAAGGGAAACTCCTGTTTGGGGTTTGTTAAACATTGGGCCTATAGGCCGATACAACAAAAGCAAGGGGTTCGCTATTTCCCCCTTAAGATACAAGACCGCTCAAGACCCCTTGTTGGGCGCCAATTTTTTTCTTTGCTTTCCGTCCAGTTTGAAGACTTTGACTAAGCGATCAATGCAGCAGTAAAAACTGCCCTTGGCTACATCAACACTCAACCCACATTTTTACTCAACATCCATCCCACGTGTACATCAACATCACACCACCGCGCTCATCAACACTAACCCCCCAGTGCTACATAACATCCACCCACACAGTGTTACTCAACACTCACATCCCACAGCGCTACTCAACAACCAACCCCAGTTCATCAACACCACACCCCACAGGGCAACGTCAAACTCCACCCCCACAGGGGAACATAACATCAACCCACACAGTGTACATCAACAAAATCCACACAGTGCACATAACAATCACATACATAAGTACACATCCCAAAAAACCCACCTTGGGGTACATCAACAATCACTCCCCATAAAGTACCATCAGCAAACAAACCCAATGGGGGTACATCAACAATCACATCCAATAGAATACACTCGAAAAAACCCACGGGCTACATCAAAACACAAAACCAAAGAATGCAATCACAAAAAATCCCCCCTGGGGACATCACAAACACATCCACATATTTGTACACTCACAAACAATCACACGGGCACATCAACAAACACATCCCATATTATAACATCAGCAAAAAATCCACATGGGTAACAACAATCAAAATGAAGGAATCCAAAAATACACACTGGGCTCATCAACATCCATCCACACAGAATGACTCGCAAAAATTAACTGGGGGACATCAACAATCACATCCACATAACTAACATCAGAAACAATCCCCTGGGCTAAATCAAAATCACACCCCCAAAAATACACCAGCAAACAACCCACTGGGGTACTCAAAAAATATACCAATAAAGTACCAAACACAAAAAATCCCCAATGGGGACATCAAAAATCACATCCCCATATTTTACCTCAGCAAACAAACCCACGGGCTCACAAAAAACCATACACTAGAAGTCACATCAGCAAACAATCCACCGGGTACTCAACAATCACCCACATAAAGTGACATCAAAACAATAAACCTGGGGACATCAACAATCAATCCACACGAGTGCAATCGCAAACAATCTAACTGGGGTACAAACAAAAAACACCCCATAAATACACATCACAAACAATCCAATGGGTACTCAACAATCACCCCCCTTTAAAAACACATCAAAACATCCCCACTGGGTACTCAACAAAATACCCAATAGAATACCATCAGCAAAAAAATAAAATGGGTACATAAAAATCACTCCACAGGAAATAACATCAGCAAACATCCAATGGGGCAATCAACAACACCCCCATAGAAGGCCCCAGCAAACAATCACACTGGGTAATCAACAATAACCCCCCCATAGAAGTACAATCAGCAAAAAAATCCCCAGGGCTACATCAACAATCACACCCCCATAGAAAAGCACAAGGAAGCAATCCCCACTGGGGTACATCAACAATCACACCACTAAAGTCCATCAGCAAACAAACCACATGGGGTACATCAAAAATACCCCCCATAAAGGGGAATCCAAACCTACACTGGGACATCAACAATCACATCCCCATAGAAGTGCAATCAGAAACAATAACATGGGGTACATCAACAAAAAATCCACATAAAGGCACATCAAAACAATCCCCCCGGGGTACATTAAAAATCACCCCCAATAAAGTCACACACAAACAATCCCCCCTGGCCATCAACAACACCCCAATGAAGTACATCAGCAAACAATCCCACTCTAACAACAATCCCCCAAAAAGTGCACATAGCAAACAATCCAACTGGGGGTCATCAAACAATCACACCCATGAAATGCACTCAGCAAAAAAATCCCAAATGGGTACTCAAAACCCACTGGGTACATCAACAAAACACATCCCCAAAAAAGTCACTCACAAACAATCCCCATGGGGTACTACCAATCACACCCCCAGAGAAGTGCACATCGAAAACATCCACACTCACATCAAAACCCTCCCCTGGGTACATCAACAATAACATCCACAAAATACACTCAAAAACAATCCAACGGGGGTACATCAAAAAATCAATCACTAGAAGTACCAAAACACAAACAATACCCTGGTACATAATAATCAATCCCCAAAAGAAGACACATCACAAACAACCACCTGGGCTACTAAAAATACACCATAAAGTGCACTGACATCCTTTTCAGAATTTCCCACAGAAACACAGGGGTTCAATAAAATCTTTTGGGGGACATTAACAATTAAATTTTAAAAGAGTTACCCCACGTCACATTCCTGTCTCCACATAATTATTTAAAAACCCTTTCCTGACAAGCATAACATTGTCAAATGGTCCCGACAATACATCCACACGTTTACACAACAATCACATCCCACCACACGGGGGACCCTCAAAACCCCAAAACACAAAAGACTAAACCCAAAACCCCTAGGGCTACAACAACACCCCCACTGGGGTGATCAACAACCCCATCCAAAACCCCTGTCAACAACCACATCCCCAAATAGAAAATTATACTCGGAATTTAATCAGGTAGTCTCAGGAAGATTTTAAAAAAGAGGGGAGTTCTGACGAGTATGGGTCTCCCCAGGGAATCATGGGAAATGGGAATGGTAAACCACGATTGCTCTCCCCCCGGGCATTTGGGTGAACTGGGTTTGGGAAAAAAACAAAAAAAGTGCATACACTCAAAAAAAACAATCGTTGACAAAAAAAAAACAAAATAAGATAAACGATCACTCAAAAGTACAAGGTTTGTCAAGGAAACATGCACTGCTGCTGTGGGTTTATGAACCCCTTTCCATCAAAAACCAAAACCCGAGTTTTGAAATGGGAACTCTGAATTCATATCCTGGGATATATAAAAACCCCACCACAAAGACGCTACTTGTCCATCTCATACAATAAACCCGGGGTCTTAGTCTTTAATGATTTTTTGGGTTTTTTTTTTGTTTTTTCAGGGTTTTTAGTTTTTGAAATTGAAAAATTTTGCATAATCAACTGAGCAGAGCAAACCCCCAAAATTTCAAAAAACCTCCAAAGTCAATTGTTTAGATGTTTTTATGAAAAAAAAGATTTTTAACCCTTTGACCCGCAATTTCCCCTTTTTGAAAAATATAAATCTTAAAAAATTCCCCTAGTAATGCACACAAAAAAACAAAAACCACCCACACACACCCACACACACACACACACACACACACACCACACACACATGCATGCATGAACACAGAGTTTTAATCATTTCTTTAACACATTTCCATAAGTAATTGCTAATAACATCCCACTCTGGGCCCTTCAGAATTCATTTGAATTCACATGGCCATAAGTTATAAAAGTTATATTTTGCTTGAAGTTACTTTAAGTTAATGTTAAAATACCACAATAAACTGGCACACATACACAAAATAAACACATGAACACACAACACATGCAGTCTCAAGTACACAACATAATCATTACAAACTCGATGTCTACATTTTTTTCTCTCTTCATTTGACTTCATTGCAAATGGCAATATATCATGCTAAAAACACACTGCATGTAGATTCAAAACACACACACAGAGATCACACACACACACACACACACACACACTGCACATCCTCCAGTCGCAGCTTGCACTGAGGGTTGCGGGCCAGCATGACAGAGATGACGTCCAACACGGTGTCGTCCAGTTTGTTCTGCAGGAGCTTCATTAGGTCCTCGCGGATCTCTGTCGCTGTACAGCACAAACCCCACAGCATCTCTCATCATTCGGCACGTCCCACTCCTTCCTCTTGGGGCTTCCTCCGTTCATTCACACTGAACATCAACATCCACCTCGGGTACCTCCAGTTACATGGCCAAGGGAGATAACTCCAGGGGGGTGGGGGAGGGTAGGGCGAGGAAAGGGGGGAGGGTGGAGGGAAGAGTGGACCTCTAACACTACAATGACACCCATACTGACAATATACTAAATTAAAAACAAAATGCGAGACGCATGTGAATGAAACTCGTACCTTTCTAAATGCAAGCTAAGAGCTCTAACTGAATGAGCTATTCTATATTTCACCGATTTTTCACTGATCTTATTTCTGTTGTCTACAGATTTAGTCCCACTTTAACAATATGCTCGATATTCAATGTACATATACATGGGTGGCAAGCAAGAAATGTTTGCAACACTAACAAAGTGCGCAGTGGAGGTCCAGGGGCTTCTTAAGGCCCCTGTGGGGTGCAGGGGCAAAGCCCCCCAGACGCTGGTGAAAACTTGACGTTTAAGTGCAGTTTACATGATCATTAAGGTCGTACAAGCACAGGCTGTGCAGTATGGAGGGTGCTCGTGTGATCTTGAGCTGCTAAAACGTCTCTGTGTGAGGGATCCACTGCATGAACATCCAAAGACTTGTGTTCATTTAACTCATACTTAAGTCACTTGGAACAGAGCACACACCACGCTACACCTGGCTCGTCAATTTTTTTACCCATAAATCATACCTGCACCTTAAACTGTCCTCTTTCTGAAACCACTCATTCTTCCACTTATTTCTGATGGTTCTGTCAACTTTTCGAGCTTCTATTTCACTGCTAATGAAACGCATTTTGGCAGACACGTGGGAAAACTGTCGTGCTCAACAAGATGGCAGCCAATGGAGTCGAGGCGGAAGAGTAAAAAATATGGATCGGAGAACCAGCGCACCCATCCATCAAAGTGCAAACGGGGGAAAAAAGAAAAAAATTGCCAAACCACCAATACAGAGATCCGTATAATACAAAACTACTTCCACCCATGCCTATGACAGCTCGTGCACTCACTGGGTTCAGCAATGCCATGCACTGTCAGTTCTACTGCGTCCTCGGTGCGTGACGACATTCGGCTGTATCCTGACGCCAGGGAAGTTGTGTCCCCTTCAGAGCGAGTCTGCAATTTCAAAACAGCCCAGCTTACTTACTGACCTTGTAATGGGCATGGGATAGTTATTCGTGTATTCTTTTGACATTACATTTTACAGCTGTTGTTTCTGCACGTTTCCAAATACAATGGTTTGTTTCAACAGAGGTATGAACTGCAGGCATCATCTATGTGACAATGGTGCCTTTCTAACCTTGAAGGATTACAAACAGAAACATAAAAGCACTTGACATAATCCTGTCTGAACCTAAAGGAACAAAAAAGTATTACGATAATCTCACTGATGATGAATGGGTACCTAAATGCTTTTGAAAATGAAATGATGCATGACTATAAATGAAAAATGGAACACTATTTTTCACACAATATATAGAATAAAAGAAGCTAAAAATCAAATGGTTCCAATTTAGGTAACTTATATAATCACTGCGACAAATGTAGGCTTTAAAAGGATGGGGCTTAGTAATGTTGACAATGTTTGTTGTCTTCTTTTTTTGCAGTCTCCCTTTAGTTTGGCGGTGTGACATTGTAAAAAATTTAGACAGGAACAGAAACCAGCATCAATTAATTAAAAGTGTAAGTACACACAAGAAAAAAAAATGGACAAGTTAACCGTTTCACTTGGATATTCACGAAATTATGAAACAGATGATATTTTCTATCTTATTATTATGCTTGCCAAATCCTTGATATATTGTTGTAAAATTAGTAAAACTCAGCTATCTCTTCCGTTTCTAGACAACTTCTTCCATTTCAAGAGCAACTACACCAACAATAGTTATCAGAAAAATACCTTAGTTATCAGAGAAATACCTATCTCTTCTAAACAAGGATTCTACTGGTTAAAAGAGTATGGCAGATAGATTATACTGGGTAAAACAGAAGTTAAAGGTTTGATAATACGATTGACGAGTGTCAACTGCAAATACTGGTGTAGATACATTTTCAGAACTGTCTGTAAATTAAAGCAATATCATCTACTTCCTTTTCCTCTATCTCCTTTTTTTCCTATTTCTGTTTTTTTGTCACCACCCTAACAGTTGAAACTCATCCTCCTCCAAATTTTTTCCAATGCCCCTTTCATTCAAACTATGGTCTGCCTTGGTGTCATAAAGTCAATATATTTTTCACTGGGTAATGTATCTGCTGTTCCTCCTTTAGGGTGGTCATCATAAGAGTGTGCATACTGTTGAAAATGCTTTGTTTTTACATGCAAAATGAATGACGCAGTAACAGTGGTAGTAGTATCATCGGCAGTAGCAGCGCACCACCATCACTGCAACACCAGCAATTGCAGCAGCAGCAGGAAAAGGAGCAATAGCAACAGAAGCAGCAATAGCAGCTGGTGTTGCGCAGATAATGTCTGGATAAATTTACATTTTAAAGAATATTTCAAGATTAAAGTTTTTAATTTCCTCAGGCAGAATTTTAGATCAGGCCTTTAAAAATGAAGGAATACCTCCATAGCAAATGTCCATGCTCATATCTCCAGTCCATCGTCTTAGTTAATACCCTTTAAATTTTTTTTCTTTTTGGTGTCCCAACCTCTGTGCGACTTCAGAGGCAGTGCACCCACGCCGCTCATTCCGACATTCCGTCCACAGCCACAGCCCGGTCGGCCCCACCGCAGCCCCGGCACCAGCAATCCACAGGGAGCAGTCAGTGTAAAGTCGTGAAGAGGCAACCCACCGGAGGAGACACTGCACTGCTGCCAAGTCACTTTGGTGGTGTTCAGTGGCGCCTGTTCTGATCTAACATACGCAGGACACCACCTACTAAGCCCCTACTGACAATAATTGCTTAGTCGCGGAGCCGGCGTGAGTGAGCTCTCCCTCCGGAGGGCGCCATCACGTCCGTCCGACAGCCCCCCATGGATTCGCAGATACCGGTGACCCCAACGGAACCAAACCAAGACCACAGACGTGGAGAGGACATTGAAATTGAGGTCACCATGAGAGCAGGGCATGAAGGGCCACAGAACTTGAGACATTTTTTTTTTTTAATGCTGATCGATGAGAATGAAGATGATTAGGATGATGCTACGGATTTCCATTTCGGTCTGAGACTACATGACAGGGCGGTACTCTATGCTTCCTTTCATAATATATCCCGGTGTCAACCAGGCCCGAGAGATACAGGCACCTGCAGTGTTGGTCAGGAAATTTGAGCAACACTCTCAAAGCACATCCATTAAGTGGACGAAACTCGACTGTGTGGTCCCAGTCTTCCCAACTGAGTCCGCAGCAAACTCAACTCTGGGTAGGAGCCAGTCGGGGCAGAAAAACCCACATGACTCTGATGGGATTCGAACCCATGACCTCCCAGCCGGGAGTCCGCGACGCTAACCACTTCGCCACGGCGGCTGGTACCCTTTAAATTTCTTTGTCTTCATATATTTTGCCTTCCTTAGATGTTGGTGCAGACAAATCCACAAAGTCATTTTCACCAAATTTATTTTGTTCCTGGCTCTGTTATAGCCTCACAAAAGTTTTTTTTTTTTCAAGGTTTCCTAAAAAAAAATTCTCATGACCAACCTTTCAAATAGGTTCTAAAATCCAAAAGTTACGGTTTTGAATACTCAGCATCCGTTTGGGGTAGTAACACACAGAAACAGAGGCGCAAAGAAACGCAGCAGCAGAAGCAACGCATCAGCGTAAAACATTAGCAGCAACACAGGGGTTTGGAAGTATCAACAATTTTATAATAGCCACAGACTAACCTCCATCCTTTTTGTTACTGTTGCTCTCTGCGTTGAGGAGCTAAAGGGGAAATTTCTGTAAAGAACAACACAACGAAATGCTCAGGGTCACTGAATAATAATGCTACCCATGTTTGTCTTTTTAATCAGAAACAATATCCCCACATGACTACTAAAAAGCAAAATGAAGAAATGAAAATTTACTCATACAGACACCAAAAACTCTATTCATCCTCTGTCTGTCCGGTCTGTCTTTTCCACCTTTTACACCCACCCCCACACAACACATTTGTGGCAGGGAACCATTAATCCCAAAACATTATATACTATACATAAAGAGGGCGACAGGTACGTTCCCCCAGTACAGTTTTACAGCACTTATCACGAAGAACCGGTGAAAAAAAAACCGGCAAACGGAACAATGGGGGAAAAGAGAAGGGAGAAGGGGGGGGGGGGAGACAGCAACGGGCTTCTAGTAGTGAAAATATCATTGTCAATAAAATACCACAAAAGTGGTACAAATTCATACTGGTACCCACTCTCCCGCCCCCCCCCCCCCCCCCCGCCCCCCCCTCACCCCAAAAATACCCCACCAAAGGTGAAGTATTTGTGCATGCCAAAATTTTTACATCAGTGCTTAGCATGTACACACCACAAAACACATGATGCATGAGCACACACTCAACACATCTGGTAAAGGCGACCATTCAGCCAATCGAAACCCCCCCCCCCCCCCCCAAAAAAAGAATAATACCACACACACAAAAACCCCCCATTCCCCCCCCAAATGGGTGCCTGGGGGAAAAGCAGGGGTAGCCACGGGGCCAGATGAATGGTTTCCCCCTACAGGAGACTGGGGGCGTGGGGAAAAAGGTGGGGTAGCAGGGAAAACCCGACTGAACGTTTTCACCTGACATGGAGACTGGGGTGGGGGAAAGAGCTGAGGCAGTGGGTGGACACAGACTGAACGTTTTCACCCACATGGAGACGGGGGCTGGGAAGAGCGAGGTAGCAGGTGGACACAGACGAATGGTCTCACCCGAATGGGGAAGGTTGGGGGGAAAAACGGGGGAGTGGGGGGACCTGACTGAAGGGGCTCACCTGCATGGAGGAGACTGGGGGGGGGAAAGAGCGAGGTAGTGGGGGGGCACTGATGAATGGTCTACCTACAGGAACTGGGGGGCGTGGGGAAAAAGCAGGGACCCTGGGCACAGACGAATGGTCCACCTGACATGGACTGGGTGCGGGGGAAAGAGTGAGGTAGGGGGGCACGACTGAAAGGCTCACCTGAATGGGGGAAAGGGGCGTGGGGGAAAAAGCTGAGGGGTGGGGGGGGCACTGACTGAATGGTCCACCTGCAGGAGACTGGGTGCGGGGAAAAGCGAGGCTGGGGGACACAGATGAATGGGCTCACCTGAATGGGGACGGGTGCTGGGGAAAGGGCGAGGGAGGGGTGGGCACTGAAAGGGGCTCACCCGACATGGAGAACTGGGGGCGTGGGGAAAGAGCTAGGGAGCGGGGACATGAAAAGGTCCACCCACATGGAGGGAAACTGGGTGTGTGGGGAAAAACTGAGGGAGTGGGTGGGCACGACTGAAAGGGGCCACCTGACATGGAGGGACGGGTTTTTGGGGAAAGAGCTGAGGCAGTGGGTGGACAGAATGGTCTCACCGACATGGGGGAGACTGGGTGTGTGGGGAAAGAGCTGGGTAGCGGGGGCACTGACTGAAGGGGCCCCCTGAATGGGGAGACTGGGGGTGTGGGGAAAGGCTGAGGTAGCGGGGACACTGACTGAAGGGTCTCACCTGACATGGGGGAGACGGGTGTGTGGGGAAAGAGGGGGGAGCAGGTGGGCACGACTGAAGGTTTACCTCATGGAGACTGGGGGGGTGGGGGAAAAAGCGGGGGGCAGGTGGACACAGACTGAATGGTCCCACCTGACATGGAGGAGACTGGGTGCGTGGGGGGAAAAGCTGGGGGAGCAGTGGACACAGACTGAAAGGGCCCTGACATGGGGGAGACTGGGTGCGTGGGGGAAAAAGCTGGGGTAGCGGTGGGCACTGACTGAAGGGGCTCACCTGACATGGGGACTGGGTGCGTGGGGAAAAACTGGGGTACAGGGGAACTTCACTGAAAGGGGCTCACCTGCATGGAGACTGGGTGCTGGGGGAAAAAGGGTGGGTGCAGGTGACACTTTACTGAAGGCTCACCTGACATGGGAGACTGGTGATGGGAAAGGCTGAGGGAGTGGGGGGACCAGATGAATGGTCTCACCTGACTGGAGATGGGTGCGTGGGGGGAAAAAGCTGTGGGCACGACTGAACGGCTCACCTCATGGAGATGGGGGCTGGGAAAAGCTGGGGGAGGGGGGGGACCAGACTGAAGGTCCCCACCTGACTGGAGGGACTGGGTGCGTGGGGAAAGGCTGGGGCAGTGGGGGGGACACTGACTGAAGGGGCTCCCTGACTGGAAATGGGTGCTGGGGAAAAGCGAGGCAGCGGGGGCACAGACTGAACGGTCTCCCTGAAAGGGGATGGTGTGTGGGGAAAGACTGAGGCAGTGGGGGACACGAAAGGCCCCACCGACTGGAGGAACTGGGTGCGTGGGGGAAAAGGGTGAGGGAGTGGGTGGCACTAATGTTCCCCCAAAAAAAAATGACATGGGGAGAAGGGAACTGGGGGGGGGGTGGGGGAAAAGCTGAGGCAGCGGGTACCGACTGGGTCTCACCCGACATGAAGGGGGGGGGGGACTGGGTGGGGGGTTGGGGGGACAAAGGGGGTATGCAGCTTGAAGAGTTTCCTTCTGTAAATTTTTTTTTTTTTTTTTTTAATTTTCATTTTCCCTAGTTCTCCATCTTCAAACTCCCCTCTCCCTCCTCCTCAAGTCCAAATCTTTGCCAGGTCATTACTATGAGACAGTTCAGTTTTTTGGGCCTGCGCTTTTTTTTTCCCCCACTGTTAGATTGTTTGTCTATGTATTTGTCTTACTTATTCAAGTTTAAAAGGGCTGTGCCAGTCTTAAATTTAAAAGTTACTCTGTGTTAGGTTTCCTTTTTGGGACAAAACATACCAACTTATTTACTGTTATCGTTTACTGTTCCCTACCTCATTTCATTTCCGATTTTTCTTTCAAATAGGTTCTAAAATCCAAAGAGTTACAAGAAAAATCTGAATACATTTCAGCATCCTGATTGGAAAGTAACAGCACTAGCAACAGAGGCAGCAGAAGCAACTGCATCAGCATAACAACATTAGCAGAAACAGCAGTGGTTGTGGAAGTATCAACAATTTTAACAATAGCCACAGACTAACCTCAGCTCCATTTTATATCTGTTGCTCTGTGCGTTGAGGAGCTCAGAGAGATTTCTGTAAAGAACAACACAACAGAAATGCTCAGGTGTCACTGAATACATAAGTGCATATGCCCACTGGTTTGTCATTTTAAGTACAGAAACAGATACTCGCACATGACTAACTGCAAAGTAAAATAAGAAAAAAAAAAAACTTATGCTCATACAGACCCACACACAAACTCTATTCATCCTCTGTCTGTCCGAGTCTTCTCTCTCACTCTTTTACACACACACACACACACACTTGTGCACTGGAACCATTAATACCATACATTATATACTAAACATGAAGAGGAGCTGACACGGTACAGTTCACCAGTACAGTTTTAAAGCACTTATCACAGAACTGAACCGTGTGAAGAAAACACCGGCTAACTGGAAAAATGAGGGAGAAAGAGAAGGGAAAAGGGGGGGGAGGGAGACAGCAACAGGCTTCATATTTGTGCAAAAAAAATCAGTTGTCAATAAAATACCAGCAAAATTTAGGTACAAAAATTCATACTGGTACCCAGCTTCCACCCCCCCCCCCCCCCCCCCCCCACCACACACACACACACATGAAGTGAATGTATTTGTGCATGCACAAATTTCACATCAGTGCTTTTGCATGTACACACACACAAACACACATGCAAGCATGTATGCACACACTCACACACATCATGGTAACAAGGTGACTCATTCAGCCAATCGAAACCCCCCCCCCCCCCCCCCCCCCCTTCCCAAAACAACGAATCAATACCACACACACAAACATACCCATTCCCCCAGACTGGGGGCATGGGGAAAGAGCAGGGGTAGCCAGTGGACACCAGATTTAATGGTCTCACCTGACAGGAGACTGGGTGCGTGGGGAAAGAGCTGGGGTAGTGGGTGGACACTGACTGAACGGTCTCACCTGTCATGGGAACTGGGTGCATGGGGAAAAAAACTGAGGTAGCAGGTGGGCACTGACTGAACGGTCTCACCTGACAGGAGGAGACGGGTGTGTGGGGGAAAACTGGGGAGCGGGGGAAATGACGAATGGTCTCACCTGACATGGAGACGGGTGTGGGGAAAGAGGAGCCGGGGGGACACTGACTAAAGGTCTCACCTACATGGAGGGGACTGGGTGTGTGGGGGAAAAAGCGAGGCAGCGGGGGGACACTGACTGAAAGGGGCCACCTGACAGGGGGGAACTGGGGGCGTGGGGGAAAAAGGGGGTAGCAGGTGGACACAGACTGAATGGTCTCACCGACATGGAGACTGGGTGCGTGGGGAAAAAGCTGGGGTAGCAGTGGACACAGCGAATGGTCTCCCTCTGGGGACGGGTGCTGGGGGAAAAAGCGAGTACCCGTGGACCGACTGAATGGTCTCACCCGACATGAACGGGGGGCGGGGGAAAGAGCTGAGGTGCGGGTGGACATGCTGAAGGGGTTTACCCGACATGGGACTGGGGTGTGGGGGTGAGCTGGGGGGGGTGGACACAGAAAGGGTCTCACCTGACATGGAGGAACTGGGTGCGTGGGGAAAGACGGAGTGGGTGGGGCATGAATGGTCCACCCCGACATGGAGGAAACTTTGGGGTGTGGGAAAGAGCTGAGGAGGGGTGGGCACGACTGAAGGGGGCCCCACCTGACATGGGGATGGGTGCGTGGGGAAAGAGCTGAGGTACGGGTGGGCATGACTGAAGGGGGCTCACCTGACATGGGGGAGACTGGGGGTGTGGGAAAGAGCTGGGTAGCGTGTGGACACAGACTGAAGGTCTCACCTGACATGGAAGACTCCAGCTCTGGCTGATGGACGTCCACTGGCTCATTGGAACCCACGCACATAATCTCTTTCAATCTGCAACACCGTCACGCTTCTTACCCTTCAACGACAAATCCCACTTTTCCAAACAACTTTAATATGGGCAGTATTCATAAGCAGCCCACCAAACTGCGTTTGCTTATAACACATGGCCTTAAAATCAGTAACACTGCAGTGAAAAGGCAAGGAAGAAGAGAACCAGGGTAGTGAAACGTCAAGGAAGTCAGCTAAGGATTTCCATACAATATCATGGCAACATCACTGGCTCAACCGTAACTCCTAAAATTGAAACCTTGGGTGATGCTGCTCTTAAACTGGCTGAAACTGAAAGTGTTACAAAGTGTAATTATCTCACAAGCAATGTGTGTGTGTGTGTGTGTGTGTGTGTGTGTGTGTGTGTGTGTTTGGGAACAGCGCAGGCGGATAAAATTTGAAGCTGTAACTTATGAGTTATGTGCCCTTTTACCAGATTTTCAATCCCATAAAACACTGGTTGCAATATTTTGTGAACTGGTTTTGATCTGCTTGATTGCATCATCAACATTTTCACTACCAATGTTACAAACTGCAATATTTTCTAGGTCATAGACTGATACTCTGTTCTTTTCATTTAATCAACCTTTCATCCACACACTTACTTCATGGCTACAATTTGTAAATGTGACAGCCACCACATGCACACATACATTCCCCGAAGTTGAAGTATCACACATACATACATACATACACTCACACACAAACTCATACACACACACACGCACGAACACACACACACACGTATGACCTTTTTAACTAAGCAGACAACAGAACAATGAACCAACCAATCAACAGCAGCTAGTCTACACAATCACCTGACATAGAACACATTGTCAGAAAGAATCGTCTCCTTAATGACAAACATGTTCTTGCGGTTGCCGACAGAGAACTTGTTGAGAACACTGCGAAGACTCAGCAGACCACGGCTCACTGCATGCCGCTGTGTTCCGGTTTTTAGACGAGGATGCAAGTGGAACAGCCTCTTCCAAATGCAGTCGCAGGCAAAGCAGCCCGGCTCCAGTCCAAGCTTGCCGCCAGGTAACCCTGGTTAGGGCTCTCCTCACTCTCATCCTCATCATCACCTTCAAAGGCTGGTTTGAAAAAACCGTCCAGATGAAATTGTTTAAGTTGAGAAACACTAACAATCTTATCACTGCCTTCAAAAACTAACTGGATATTATTGTAGGAATTGTTTGGGGTTTTTTCAAAATTGAACGGCTTGAAATACGTTACACTGAATAAGTATATAAACAATAATATCAATAAACAATAGCAATTTCTACATGCTACTTCAACTGGACGATCCTGCTAAGAAATTCCATCTCTGAACAAAGCAAGTAAAACTGTCTGCACACACATGTATATTTGCGTGTGCATGCGCGCACACATACACACACAGAGAATCACTTAGATTTCTTCTTGCTCACTCACTTTCTCCCTCTTTCTCTTTCTCTCTCTCTCTGTCTCACACACACACACACACACACACACACACACACACACACACACACACCACACATATATATACACACCATGTACATTTCATATATGTGCACAAAAACTGAAATCAATATTTCCTGCATTGCATATCTATTCCAGTTCACTTCATCATGGGATGGGTGGAAAGCAGGGAGGATGGTGGGGAGGGAGAGCTGATGGATGGAAAGGAAAGAGAGGCACAAGGGTGATTCAATGTTAACAAAGACAGCTGATGATCCAACAGCTCAACAGCACAGAGGAACAGCCACACCTACAATGAAGTAGGAGCTGGGTTGAACAAGGGTGATTCAATGTTAACAAAGACAGTTGACAATCCAACAGCTCAACAGCGCAGAGGGACAGCCACACCTACAATGAAGTAGGAGCTGGGTTGAACAAGGGTGATTCAATGTTAACAAAGACAGTTGACAATCCAACAGCTCAACAGCGCAGAGGGACAGCCACACCTACAATGAAGTAGGAGCTGGGTTGAACAAGGGTGATTCAATGTTAACAAAGACAGTTGACAATCCAACAGCTCAACAGCGCAGAGGGACAGCCACACCTACAATGAAGTAGGAGCTGGGTTGAAGGGAGCAGTGGGAATGATGGGAGGGTGGGGGATCTGGTGGGGTGAGGGGAAGCAGAGGAGGGATACAAACACAAAGGGAAACTACCAGCCACCCTGGTGAAGTGGTTAGCATTGCGAACTCGTGCCTGGGAGGTTGTAGGCTTAATTCTCATTCTTTTTTCTTTTTTTTTGCGCCAATTGCCACCTATCCTGATCTGAGTTTGCTATGGGCTCAGCTGGAGAAGACTGAAATCACACAGCCGATTCTCATCCACCCAATGGATGCAGTTCTGAGATTGTTGCTCAAACTTCCTGACCAACCCTGCAGGTGTCTGTATCTACATAGCCTGGAGATACAGCCTGGCTGATGCTGGGATATATCATGAAAGCAAGCACAAAGTGTAAGGCCTGTCACGCAGTTTCATACCAGAATAGAAATTTGTTGCATCATCTTCATCATCCTCATAAATCAGCACTGAAATAAAACAAAAGTCACAAATTCTGTGGCTCTCGATGACCTGCTCTCATGGTGACCTCAGTTTTGACAACCACTTGACTTGTTTTTTTGTTTGTCTCTTTCGTTCGGCTGAACAATAATTTTTCAAAAAGTTTGATTACCTCTGTCCATGCCCTTGGTCTGGTTCTGTGAAAGTCATGTGCATCAGTAAACTCATAGGGAGTACCCACCCTACAGCAGACATGGTGGCACCCTCTACAGGGAAAGCTCACTTATGATGGCTCTGCGATGAAGCTCTCTTCTTCTTCTGCCGACGCAGGCTGATACTCCTGCGGACACTCCCTGTATAGACAGGTAAGTATTAAACCCACCTGCCCAACAAAGGCAGTGGAGTTTTGTGTGTATGACCGTTTTTCATCCCGCCATTAAGGCAGCCATACTCCAACTTCGGGAAGGTGCATGCTATGTGTAACGTGTCATCCATACCAACGGCCAAACTGGCCTTCTCTTCCGAAAGTTGGTGATGGTATTTTACGTGTGTGCAAGATGTTATGCATGCGTTCACACACGGAACCTCGGTTTACAGTCTCATTCTAAGGACTGTATGGGGAATGGAGTCAGAACCAATGTTAACTCCGAGGGAAAAAACCCCCTGTACTGAAACGGCCATGCAGAGATTCAAACACGCAACCGCAAGATTATGAGTCGGCGCTCTACCACCGAGCTATTCCGGCCCCCTGCGATGAAGCAATTTTGTCATCCATAGAGGGCTTAGTAGGTGGTGTCCTGCGTATGTTGGATCAGAACAGGCGCAGAGAACGGAGAAATGCCGCTTCTAACTCACCTAGCCCCTCAACCTAGTTTCGGGGCTAGGCGGCCTAGAAGCGGCATTTCTCCGTTCTCTGACAAGTAAGACTTCAATAACCAAAAAATAACGATTATCTACAAACAAACATACTGTGTAGGATTATCCGTTTTCAATACTAGACCCGTCATGGTCGACACCTGATTACTTACTACGTGACTAGACATAACGATTTCGAACCAACGCCAGTCTTTGTGTTGTGGCAATTAGACACAGCTGCCATCACGCGATGGGCTGATGTTACAGCTGACTCACATTCTCTCACTGACTGCTGACCAAGAAGGACGCGTTTACTGTGCTCTCTACTGTGACTGCATGTTAGAGTATTTGTTAAAAAAGGAACTAGGCAAAGCAATACAATTTTTTAACATAAAAAAGAGCAAAAACCCCCCTCCCTGAGCATGGCCGACTGTTGATTTAATTTTAATTTGCAGGCGTCACTTTGTGTCGACCATGCTTTCAGGGGGGAAACCCCAGGAGTATGTTTGCCCTGGGATTTTTTGGGTGGTGGTGGCTGGCCTCTGGTCTGGAATGGCTGACACCGGTCTGAATGATCTGGATGGGGTGAACTTGACCCCACGACTCTGGTCTCACTCGAAACTCGAAACTATGTGACCAACTTGCGAGGGAAGCCCAGCCCTGAACTCAGCAACTCCAAACTCCGAAAGTGTGACGCCTGCGGTGGCCAACCGACCACCAATAGCGAGCAGTTGAATTCTTATATTTAAGCTTACTTTTGGTGGTGGTGCAATCCACGTGTACAGGGCGACTACTCTATTACTACTTTTCGTGATGCAATCGATATTTGGTGGTGGTGCAATCCACGTGTACAGGGTATCCTGTTACCCACTTTTGAATGACTTGGTTGGTAAAGGTTAATTAATTAAGTAACCTTTAAGTTCTTAATTAAGTCACCTCTAAGTTCTTAGTTAAGTTTTTTTTAATCAAGCCACCCCAAGTTCTTAATTAAGTTCTTAACTCAAGTCACCCCAAGTCACTTCTAAGTTTTTAATTAAGTCACTCTAAGTTCTTAATTAAGTCATCCTTAAGTTCTTACTCAAGTCACTTCTAAGTTTTTGATCAAGTCACCTTAAGTCTTAATCAAGTTCTTAATTAAGTTCTTACTTAAGTCACCTCAAGATTGTAATTAAATCATCCTCTAAGTACAACCAAGTTCTTATTCAAGTTATCTTATAATTATCAAAAAAACAATACAATCTATGTTTTTATCTTAAATAGTAGATGCCTAATATAGTACACACACGCCTCAAAAAACGCGTCATCGCTGAGGATGTCTTGCTCAACGTCCTCTGCGCAAGATCGGTCAGCATAGATCTTAATGAAGTTCTTACATTCTAAGCAACCGCATTTATTACAATTCTTGTCTATAGAAATGTCTTTTATAGACTCCATGTCTTTATTTATTGACTCCATCATTTTAAACAAATAATAATCTGCCATGATCTATTTTTATCAAAAAAACAAAAAATTTTAATGCATTTTAAATGGATCAAAATCATCTTTTGGTGTTGGCGGTTCTGACATACTTTTGTGTTCGGCTTCTATATTTTGTGGTGGAGATTGTTCGGACTTTGGTTTTTGTTGCCATTGTTTATATATTTTATAACCGTAATAACCACCCCCAGCAGCAGCAATGACGCCAAAAACGACAACAGTTTTAAGTTCAATATTCCATGAAGACTTTGGTGCTGTAGACCTTGAATTAACTTGTTCTTGTTCTGGAGCTGGCATTGAATCAACTTGTTTTGGCGTTGGCGGTGTCATGTTTTCATTATGAGTTATATTCTGTGATTGTAACTTTAATTTTCTTTGTCTGTTCAACTCTGCTACTCTTTTTCCTGCTGCAACACGCCCAGGATGCTTTAGCTTTTCACTTGTCACTATCTCTACCTGATTCAGTTGTTTCTGATTCAATGTTTTCTGATTCTGCTGTGTTTCTGGCTCGTTCATTTTGAATGGAAATAAAATCTATATGATTAAAAGTTATTAATCCCATGATTAGCGGCGATAACAATGTTCCAAATTTGTAGTATAGATCACAGCTTAGAGACTCTAATGACTTTGTTAAAACTGGATCCTGCGTTAAATCATACATAAAATCTTGTTCAGAATCAATGGGAGCAAATTTACTGACTAGTTTAGTGTACAAACTAAGAACCGTTTGCCCCACACTTTTTACCATTCTTGACCCCAGCTGCGCTTCATACCTGTTATGATACTTTATAATGTCTTGTGGCGACATCTGTTGAATCTGTTCTATGCTGAATTCAGTTCCGAGGAACTGTTTTGTTTTCCCACATGCTGCCAAAGAATACAACCTTTCCTTTTTGGGCATAATAGCTTGGTCATCAACTTCTCATTTGTAAGTCCAAGACGGTGTAGGCCATCCTGTAGCTCTAGCAGATCATTGCTGTTCATGTTTTTTATTAATTATAATTATTTTATTTTTTAAAATGAGCACCGAAAAACTATTACCAACCTCGTATACCATTCTGCGTGTTATTGGAGGGCTAAGTGTAGGATACACGATGCTTGGTAAAAGCCTGTTAAAAATAAAACCAGCAGATCTTGGTAAACTAGACTTTGAGGATTCAGCAAAACTGATTGCTGTTATTACAGCTTCATTTGCTACGAAAGATTTTCTAGTTAAGCAAGGAATAATTCCAGAGAATATAAATATGAAAAAAAAATACATTTATTAAAAAATGGCTTCACTCGTAATGATGATAGGTGGCGCTGTGGTGAATGCGCTTGCTTTTAGCGGAAGTAATTACGCATTTAGTAAACTACGGGATGACGGCGAGAGAAAAAGACATAACAAAGCTATGGAGCAACTAGCAGCTGCACAAGACGCCTATGAAAAGCATAGAATTGAGCAGTTAGATTTTATTAACGATACCCTGAAAAAACAGGGGCATGCAGCTTACACATTTAAAGATGTTGATCAAGCAATAAAAGAATATTATCTTGTAACAGGCAAACCAATCGAAACATTGCCCCCACCAAAATTCAGTGACTTTTATCAAACATCAGAAAACAAAAGATGCAAGAAATCGCGTTATTGCCTTTGGTATGACTGTTGTGTATTTTGTTGCGCATAATATTGGCTGAATAAAAAATGAACAAAATCTATTATTCGCCAAAAGGAATATGGAAGGGAATCACGGCAATTAAAAAGCTAAGCCAAGCAGCGGGAGTCCAGTGAACAAACAGCAAAAGAATGGTTATCTAAACAAGCGATTTGGCAAATTTATTTACCGGCACCTAGACGAATACAGAGACCGCACTTTGTGAATACAACTCCAAACGACACCATCAAATGGACCTTCTATATTTACCCCATGATACGATTAGACGAAAAAGATTTAAGTACGCACTTACAGTCATTGACGTAGCTTCAAGATACAAAGATGCGGAACCATTAACACAAAAGAGTGCTTCTGCTGTTGCTGTCGCTATACAACTGATATACCAACGAGGCCCGTTAACTTATCCTCGCATGATTCAAGTCGATGATGGAAAAGAATTTAAAGGTCGAGTGAATCAATTATTGTTAAAACATAGAGTTACCATTAAAAGAGGCGTTCCGGGAGTTCACAGATCACAGGCTTTAGTTGAAAACTTTAACAAACAGTTAGCTGAAAGACTTTTCTCCTACCAGTATCACAGAGAGCTTATTGACAATTCTCGCAACACAGAATGGGTTAGAAGACTGCCCTCAGTTTTTGCGCGCAATGAATAATGAAGAATTTAAAGGGTTAAAACCAGTACAAGCAATCAAAAAACAAACAATAAATGTTGCTGAAGGAGACGCCAGTACACCCAGCAAACTATTACCGTTTGGTTTAAAAGTAAGGTACCTCTATTTACCAGGAGAAGCAGAAGGGGACACTCGCATCAGGGCAACCGATCCAGTTTGGAGTGTCGATCCATATGAAATAAAAAGAATTGTAAAGATGAATCCACCCGTGTATTATTTACGAGAAACTGACACGACAAAACAACCAGCCCCCCAAAGATCTTTTGTGAAGGAAGAACTGCAAATAATCCCACCAGACAGTTCCAGTTGCTTAATTAATTTTAATTACATAAATATATTTAAGTCTAAAATGGAAGCCCAAAAGAAAGAACATGGAACGGAAGCAAGAAGGATAAATAAAGAGACCTTTGAATTAATACGAGAATCATTTAGTGTGTGTTCTGCTATTAAGGAATTAATACGAGAATCAAATGATACGTATTCTGCTGTTAAAGAAACAGTTAGGAGGATTCCTTGGCACAGGGCAGATCGGCCAGAGCACTTACAGCCCCTAATCCCAAATTTTGTCCATCAAATATGGAGAAAAGAATATTTTGAAATAATAAAAAAAATTCGAGCACGTCAAGCAACAATAAGAAAAAATTTGAATAATTTGGAAGATGATGCGATTGATCTTCTAAATAAATTTCAGGAAAAATATGAACCCGAATATAAACTCTTCGGTGAAGAAGATATATAATTATGCCGTTCTCCAATGCCCGATTGCATATGAAAACTCTGGATTAACAAATACTCGTTTTGTGTTTGTTCTATCTAATGACTTTTTTGTTACAACCGTTGTGTTGACCTCATGTAGATTAGATCGCAGTTTTACGTTGTCATGATGAAAAGTATGTTTATTGAACAATGCTTCTTTGTAGTTGTCATGCGATATGTTTGACTGCACAACACTGCGAGATATCCCTTTTGCTTTCTTAATGGTTTTCTCCTGGCTCGAAATACTGTACATTTTCGACCTTAAACCAATAAACTCCTTAATCACCTTTCCAGATAATTCATCCTTCATCTTTCCTAAAACCTTCTTGTTAGTAATTGAATGCAAAGGCGAATCTTTAGGATAATCGGATGTGTCGTACCATCCTGCATGCCCTTTAGCTACTTCTATTTCCATATCTTTATAGATGTCTTCAGTAGGAATATCTATAACAAAACTGTCTGTATCTGTGTAAAGTACTCTGGACTCAGGATACGAGGGCTTAAAGTAGTCGTAAAGAAATTCTAACATCAAAAGCTTTGATAATTCTAAAACAGTAAACCCGATAAAAACGGGCTTATCCAATTTGACTTTCTTTTTTTTCATCATTATACCAAAAAGCTGATCATGAAATCTTCTAAAGTCCTGATAATTAGGTTTTGAAGTCAGCTTAATTGCTTCGTTCTCTTTGGTGACCAATCTGACATCTTTGCGCTTGTGCGGATTCTCCATAGTCTTTCCGAAACAGCTGTTGTTCATCAGCTTGAAAAAGTCTTTTTCTGAAGCATCTGTGGATTTAGTTCTGAGATCGGTGTTTTCATGATGTATGGTTTCATGAACTGTTCTTGATCAAAAGCAATTATACGATGAACAGCTGTCAACTTCAAACCATGTCTTAAATAAAATTGCAGAATCTGAATGCTACAAAATTTTTTTTGCCTCAAAAGATTAGGCACAAGTTTAGGGGGGTTTTTTTTTTCCATCTTTAGGCTTTTGCCGCAAGGATGTCATTTGCGGGTCTTAGTTCATGGGGATTTCAAGCAACTTCTAAAAATGTTCCGGCTGGTGCCCCGGCGTCAAACGCTCAACCCTTTAAGTTTTTTTAATATTTTTGGGATCCCCGCCTGTGTACTTTTTAAAGTTACGTAATGGAAGTGATTGCGCCATAGCCCAACCTAAGATTGTTTGCATTAAAAATGAGATAGTTAGCCTTTTACTTGGATCATAAATCATCTGGGTTTTTGTTGTTTGCTTTACAGTAATGGTGCACGCATACTAATTCCTCCCCGCAATCCGTTTTTAAATCTTTAAATCTTTGGTAGGTCAGACAATAAATAAATCTTTACCCCAGTAAATTTTTAAGAAAGCGCCCCAAACCACCCCAGGGCGAAATAAAAATGCGGGGACCCAAAAGCTATAATTTTCTGCAGGTCTTTCTTTTTTTCAAAGAGTCCCCCAACAAACAGTATCGGCCTTCAATGGAGCATGATTTTCCCCCACTTTTACCCTAACTTTGCCCGCACTTGGGCATGCTGGTAATCGGAATCACTGAGCTCTTTCCTTGAGACTAGAAAGAACGCGCTTTAGGGGGAAAGTGTATCTTCATAAACTTTCCCAACTGTTTCTGTATCTAAGGGAAAACCCCCTTTCTAAGAGAGTTGGGTCAAAAATTCTTCCGTTTTTGGGCAGGTTTTAAAGGACAAGCCAGCGCTCTAATAACCCATCATGTGCTGCATAGAGTCTAAAAAGACGTTATTTAAAGTGAAACACTGTATTTTTTCTGATGACTGGCAATGCATTTTTCCTTGAAGGGTCGGTTACTGCTTGCATTATAAAAAAGGAGCGTAACTAAAAGTTGTGAAAGTTTGGGGAGCTTCCATGTCTTTGGTTCAAACTTTAGTTGAAGATTGCATTTACTTGCGCGCCCAAAATTTCACTAAGTGATCTGGTCTCTTACTGTGGTTGGCTTCCTCAGAGTTCTAAAAAACCAATCCCAAAAGTTGGGGCTGTTTATACTGTTTTTGGTTTCGGGGGGTCATTATGATTTTTGATAATTTGTTTTTAAAAACAGTCTTACGCACCTGCTGCATGCGTTTTAAAAAGTTTCTGCGCATTGGTCCTCATTAAATTTGGTGCTGAATGAGCGCCCCTCCGACCGCAATAATGAAGGCAAAGAACAAATTGATGATTACTAAAGCTGTTTTTCCCAAGTTTTTTGGCGCTGGTCCTTTATAAGGAAAAATGAGTGATTCAAAGTTGGTAACAAATATGGGAATTTTGCGTGTTTTCCAGTTCTTAAAACAACTTTTGATCGGGTGGGGGGCGTAAATTTGTTTTTGTTGGGAAACTACCCCGGGCGACCCCAAGTTTTTATGTTCGATTGCGGGTTTAACAGATGCATTTTGTTTAAAAAATTTTCTCAGAATTTTTGTTTAGGTATGCTTTGAAGTATGCCTCATAATTACTATTGTTCGTATCAATGTGTAATTGGTCCCCCGCTGGGGAAAGATCCGTAGAAAATCAAAAGGCTTTTGTCTGGCTCGCCCAAACGTTGGGGCTTTTTTTTGGGCTTCTAAAGGTGTGATTGTTTCCTCATCCCATGGTAGACATTAAAAAATTATTGGTTTGTTTTTTCTTCAAACTGATTAATGGAATCCACGCTAAGGGAAAAATATTCGCTAAAATTAAGAAAATTTTGTAAGGCTGATAGTTAGACCTCTCTTGCGTTTTTGGGGCCGGGAATGCAGCCCTTCGAGAACCCCCCCCTTTAAAAAATTTGTTGTCTGTATTTTTTATGTTTTTAACTGTCTTTTTGCAACTAATGCTGGGGGGGTAGTGGAATTAAACCTTCCCAACAATCGGCGCTACTTAGACTTTTTAAACGATTCTATGACTTCGCCCCTGACCTCCAGAGCCCCTCATTTTGGCTTTTCAGCGGCCACATCAAACTGTGTAAGCGCTGGTTGCCCAAACCCGGTGGTTTAAATCTTAGAGGAAAGAATAGCTGCTGTTTAGTCGAACCAGATTCTAGGTTTTCTTCATTTTTGTTTTATAGTCGATTAAAAAAGCTAAAATTACTTTAACTGGTGGGGTTTTTGTTTGTTCCTGGAATTGAGAAATAGCATGACAACCTTTCTGTCGTTTTGGATTAAAGACTTCTAAATAATATCATTCGGCTCTTGTTTTCTTCTTTCATTGCTTCAAACAATTTGTCTGGACCCTTTATAATTTATCTATGCTGGTTTTTTTTCTAACTAAATATTTATTTAAATCAAAAAAAATTAATCAATATCGACGGTCTTTTGTCTGGATCATAAACCCAAAGTAAAAACCCCTTTTGGCGTTTTTAAATGGGTTTTTAAAACAGAGTTTAATGTTTGTTTTTTTTTTTTAAGCTTTCCTTTTAAATCTGCCGGGTCTGGTGTTGGAAAAAAACTTGTCCTCGCCTTTCTTTGAAGACCAAATTTTTGTCTTTTGAGCTCAAAATCGGCCGTAAACAAAAAATTCTTCATCCGTGAGTTTGAGTAGAGTGCTTTATTTAAAATCGTTAAAGGAACAAAGTTTGCTGTTATTATTAAACTATAGCTGTGTGTTTTTGGATTTTTAGTTTTTAAATTTTTGCTTGCGCCCCCCACGGCTAATGAAATGCCCAAGAGCAAAAGACAAACCGCCTAGAGAAAGTGCGGGGGGCCCCTATTCCCTGTTGCAAGAGGCCAACTTTTTCCCCTGTGTAGACCCTTAAAGGGTGATGTCCAGTATTAACTAGGTAACAGCTTAAAAGGCAGCAGAATACCTTGTTTGGTTTTTCTGTATTTTGAAAGGGCCTGCTTAGTTTTTGTGGATTTGTGTAATGTTAGTTAAACTAAAAGGTTTTTTTGCCCGGGGTTTTATTCTTTCCTTGGGGGACCTGGCCTGTAGGGCACATTTGGATTAAACCCAGTAAGCAGCTTTTTTAAAATGAAAAAATTTTGTTTGTTACTTTTTTAAACTGTTATTTGAAAAATTTCGCTGGATCATTATTAAAAACAAAGTACATTTAACAGTTTTTCGCCCTTTTTCTTTTTTCAAATTTTTAATGTTTTTTTGTTTTTACATCTCTCCCCCCTTCATATAATCATTACCCGTTGACCCTTTGGTCAATCCATAAACCGTATTTTGTTTTTAAATAATGATCAAACCTAACGCGGGGAAGATGTAGATCTTTAGACACAAGGTCAACTGTTGGGTTTCTACACCTCCCGCCTCCAAACAGTTTTCTTATTTCATCAAAATGCTGATAAGGTTTAAGCCCGCTAGCGTAGATTTGGTTAGGACTACCCTCAATTGTACATTGCACTTTCGTTATTTTAGGATTAACAAAATTTTCAGTTTGTCTTTCGAATGGTCCTTCATCTTCACACAGCAATAAAATACCTTTAAGCGACTGTGCTGTGGTGCTAAAACAAAAATTCCATATAGTGTCTGCCCTGCTTTTAGGATATGTTGAATGATGACGCACGTTTTCGTAATATATTGCCATTCTTGTCTCATATTGTTGCTTAATCAGCCTCGCTAAGTCAGGGTTGCTAACAACATCAAACTCTAACAAGATGTCAGAAATGCTGTACTTTGCTGTGGTGTCTTCAGATAGAATAACACGTTTGTAGTCATTAAAAGTTAGTTCGTATGACAATCTGTCTTTTAATGCTCCTTGAAAGTATGGGGCATGCGCTTTTAACAACTCAAAATCTAAGAGTATAGAAAAGCGATTTCCAAACGCATAACTTACAGCTAAAGCCTTTTTGCTGCTTTTAGCATCTGGGTCAAGTTCGGCGTCTATTCTAAGTTTTAGTGCTTCATTATTTTCTATTCCTTGAAACGCAAGATCAGCCCTTTCATTCTCGGTTAGCCATAGATCAGAATAGGTTAAAAATATGTCTGCATTGTGTAAAGAAAATACTTCTTGCCCCTCAAGTTTTACAGAAATTTTCTTAACGATTGCCCGTCCCAAATTCTGGACAACTGTCCTGTTTGGGTCTGTTTCTGATGCGAGTTCTATTTTGAAAGTAAGTCGCGCAGAGCCTGGCACAATCACTTCATCCGCTCCTAGGTCTGGAAATTTAACAGTAAGAATTTGATCCGCATCAATAGTAGATGGATTATTTGGAACAGTAATATTCCGTTTATTTCCCTGCACGCCAAGGGGCTTTTTCAGTTTTCTATGCGGGTCAAGAATCGAGCCATATACTTCTGACATTTTTATAAAACAAAATAAAAAGTTAATTATTTAAAAATATGGCAGGCATTGATTTTGGAGATTATGATATTCCTGATCTTGGAGCCGACATGAGTGATTCCCGTTGGGAGCAGCATCGCACAGCGCTCTCATTGCATGATGAATTAGAAGGGGCGCAAAGACGTGAATTAACAGAAAGTAAGGTCAGATCATTATACCAAAATTTAGAACTAGAACCTCCAGGAGCTATATACCCTGATGATTTTGAAGTAAAAAGATGACCATTTGTATTTTAGAAACGACAAAGGAGAACGTGTTCCGCTTACGTTTAAACGAAACCCATCAAAGTTTGTAGGCTGGGTACAATTAATCAAAAGCTCACTGCAAGCGAGCGAAATCGCCTTGGCTTTACTAAACCAGAATCAGCTAAGGAAGCAGCTGATAAACTTAAAAAACATGCAACAAGAACTCCCAACAGTTCCCCAAAACATAGAACTTCAAGATTTAATTCCAATAGCAGACAAAATAACAAATGTAATAGAAGAAGCAGAAACCAGTTTTTCAGAAGAAACAGCATTAAAAACCAATTAATGATCCCCACTACCCCGCAAGAATTAGAGGCTATTAATCATGCTGTAAGGAAAATTAGAGGCAAATTAACAGACAATTTAGCAAGACTGGGTGAAATAGATGAGCATATAAAAAGAGAAAAAGAAAAACTCGTTGAGGCTGATGACGCCAACTTAGGGTCTGGTGTTAAAGAAAGAATAACCCCAAAAACTAAAAGATCTTGAAAAAGAAAGAGCAGCAAGACAAAAAGCGGCGTCTACTAACCGAGACCAATTACGAACTCAAGTGATTAGATAAGAGAAACTATCCAAAGAATTTTATTGAAGACACAACGCTAGCAGAAAGAATAAAAACACTGTTTAGAGAGCAAGGTGTCACATTAGCAAGCGTTATAACGGCCTTAGGATTTGCAATAAGTACACTGGTGATGGCTATTACAGGCGGTGGTGGAGGGCAAAGTTCAGTGCCACCATCGCCATCTCCTCCACCTGATAAATCATGGGTAAAAAAACAGCTTGATCATCTTGCGAGTTTATTAAAAAAATTAGCCGGTAAAGCTATAGACTCTTTACCTGGTATATTAGGGGGTATTGTTAGCTGGCTTTTGTCTACTGCAAGCAAAGTAGTTGGCTTCATGGCCGAGCACTTATGGGCATTAGTTCTCTTAATAGTTGGGTTACTATTTTGTAAGATAAAGGCTGCCTTTTCATATTCATGGTCATTACTTTTTTTGCGGTCTTCAACGGTCTTTAGGCTTTGGGCCTCGGGGATTGGATGACTTAATCTTGGGGGGTCATCTTGTTTTTTTATTGTTTGCAATATTACTGGCTCAGAATTTATATCGTTTTTTTCCGACCTTCTGTTCATTGCCTGCCTTAATGATTTATTGTTGTAGTTTATTATTGTTCCTACCTGAAGTCTGAGGTCAGAAGGCAGCATGTATAAACCAGTGCCAACAGCAAAGTCTACTTTTGATCTTGCGTATTGTAAAACATGTTGGTACCTTTTAATACTTAAAGGTACATCAACTGCAGAATTAATGGCGTCCTCTAAATTTGCTAAGTATTGTTTTTGTGCGTCAAGGCCAGTAGAGGAATCAGTTATGCTCGATCTCGTTTGTGCTTGCGAACCTAGCAAACACCAAACGTAAGTACGAATAGAATCGTTTATTCGTTCTATTCGTGCTTGAGTTAGACCCTCAGATGTGTCTAAGATAAATGTTGTCCATGCTGTTTTATGCTCTTGCTCTATGGACCCTAGGTGAACAGTCGTGCCTGAAGAGAAAGATGTATAAGGAGGATTCCAGTCACAGTTATACTTTCTGTGCACGCCCCAAAAATAAGGGGTGCCTAAGCCATGATTAAGATCCGACTTTTGTCTAAAGTCTGTCTTAACATTAATATTAAATTCGTTACAGATCCTTTCAAAAGCCTTCATGTCTATTCTGTTGCTGAATGGATTAAACGGTTTGTCATTTGGCAATGGCGCTTGCAGTTCAGTCAAAATACGTCTGAAGGTGTAATAAAAATGAAATCTGTACACTGACCTCACCAAAGGATCAGGATGATTTAAATGATCAGCATACGACACTCCACACCCAGTTGATGCACAAAACACAGCAAAGTTTAACTGGTTCTGATAAAACTGCATCGGATGACTGAACCACACTTTTGCGATGTAGTCTTTTTTAATAGGGGGGTTAAGATATCTGCTTAATGGAGTACTCACCTTTTTATGAAAAGTGACAGTCTGGGTCACAGAAATGACAAGAGTATCAGCTGTTATATTTTTAAGATTGTAGTGCGGCCCAACAGAATATTTTGCTTTAGTATTATATTTGAACGCACTCATTTTTATTTCGTTTAAAAAATGTTTGTAACAATAACAACCCAAGACCGTCCTTCGTTTTTAGAACATGCTGTTAAGAACGATTGCGGAACCAAAATGGTCGCACTCCATGAAATTTTTTACAAAGTCGTATGGTTTAATATAAGTAAATCCAAGAAGAATAATACGATTCTAAAATATGATAATAGAGGAAACAGAGTTAGCCAGTTAACCATACCTGATGGTTATTACGGGTTTTGCTCACTAAAAGAAGCAATGAGTAACTTTGACATTACTCTCAAACTTAACAATGCAAATTTGACAACAATGTTAACATTCAAACCCGAAAAAGAAAAAGTAGGTTACTATTTTAGTGGAGAGCTAGCTAAAATGTTAGGCTTTGCAACTGACAATCAGGGCTTTCATAGTTTTAGTGTTACACCAAACAAAACAACTTATGAGGGGAAAATCCGCTCGATCTTGCATTACATTCATTACTCTATGTTCATTTAGATGAGCTAAGCACTGATGAAAACTTATATGATGGAAGGCCCTCAACTGTTTTAAGAGCTCTTCCGTCATGGAAAGCTGCATATTGCGATTATGAAATTATACAATTCCCTAATTTACAGTTTAAAAAATTAGTTTGTGGGAGGGTCGGATCATTTAATATAAAGATCACAGACAAAACAGGGAAAGTCGTAAAATGTGATAACCTGCACATTGTTTTGGAAATAAAATAATAAGTTGTACTAAAAAATGTCGCGCGGGCCAGATGAATCCGGAGTTACATTAGCACCTGTAAGGTGTATAACTTTAGAATTAAAAGACCTTGCAGACGTTGCAGACTTTGAACAGAATGGTGAGATAGGCACTTTGTATGGTTTTGAGTACACTAAAGATGGTGATTATAAACGCAAAGAGGTTGGCGACAACAAAAAGTTTCCTAAACTAAACAACTGCGCAATCTAGAAGCAAATAATGTTGGCCAGTATGAATATAAAATAGTTCGAAAACCTGACCTCAAATGGCATTTAGAACCATATTTAGAATGGGAAATAAAATTTGAATTCATAAGCCCATTTACATTTTTTAGCCGTCAAAAAAGTTTCAGAAAAGCATTCAACTCTGGCCCTTTACACATAAGTCTTATGCCGGACGACAATAGTCGGAAAGAGATTGAAATAAAGCCGTATGGGAATAAACAGTACATCCTCCACAGAAGAGAAACGGTTTTGAAAGATGCTTCTACAAAATTACAGTTCATTCCGCAAATGAAATTAGGAGATGCGTTCACAATGATATTTGAAATTTCTGTCTTAAAAGATAAGGGGAGGGATGGGGTTGTGGGCGTTAGTGACGTCCTTCTAAAAGGAATTCTAATTAGCTGGCAAAACTTAGACGTTGAAAAACTTAAAGTCACCGTCGTCATTCTTCACAATGGTGAAGATATTAAGGTCATAACAACAACCAACAAAATCAATATTAGTCTAAATAGAAACAATCTTACAGAACTGAATTGGATTAATCTTACACATTTAGATCTTATAGGATTTTATTATACTGAACAAGTTTTAACAGAGAGCATGATAAAAACAATAACTGGATTAGATTAAATTCTGTTATAAAACTATGGAGCAGTTAAACTTTATAACAAAAGAGCCTCATTGTTCATTGATTTGCGGGCAAACTGGTTGTGGGAAAACAATATTTATCCTCGACCTGTTACAAACAGTTTATCGTTATAATTTTGATTATATTGTGATTTTCTGCCCAACACTTAAATGGAACAAAGCATATCACAATAGAAAGTTTATATGGATAGATGATAACATATTTTTAGTTGATCCCAGCAATAAACTGAGTGAATGTTTAGAACACTTTTATAGACTGTTTGAGGGAACGCAGACACTATTTATTATAGATGACTGTTCAGCAGAAAAAGACATAGTTAAAAAGAGAAAAACTTTGTCAAAACTAGCTTTCAGTGGAAGACATGCTGGGATAAGTGTGTGGATTTTATGTCAGAAATATAACTCGGTTTTAAAAGACTTTAGAGAACAGTTAAAGACTGTAGTTTTATTTCACATAAAGACAGAGACGCATTTGATGAATGTTTGCGTGAAAATGATGTTATTGAAAATGATCAGGAAAAACATAGGATTAAACAAAAACTAAAATCTGAAAAGTTTAGTAAATTAGTATTGAAAACGGATAATCCTACACAGTATGTTTGTTTGTAGATAATCGTTATTTTTTGGTTATTGAAGTCTTACTTGTCAGAGAACGGAGAAATGCCGCTTCTAGGCCGCCTAGCCCCGAAACTAGGTCGAGGGGCTAGGTGAGTTAGAAGCGGCATTTCTCCGTTCTCTGGCGCCACTGAACACCACTGAAGTGACTCGGCAGCAGTGCAGTGTCTCCTCTTGGGGTTGTCTCTTGACGACTTGACATTGACTGCTCCCTGTGGACTGCCGTTGCTGGGATGATAGGAGGGGCCAGGCTGTAGACAGGGGCAGGAATAAGCGGCGCTGGTGCAACGCCTCTGAAGTGACATTGAAGATGAGACAGCGTTATAGAAACAAAAGGGAAATTAGCCCCTCCCCTTATCTTGATAATCAAAACGCCTTGAAGACACATGGATTAACACAGAGATATTCCTAAAACAAATCATTCAATGTTTGATAACAAATTCTCAATCAAATGAAAACTTCTTGCATGCTTTGCTGCTCTCTGATTTTTTTATCAGTTGTAACAGTTCAGTTACTTGTCTCTAACGATCTACTGCACTCCTTTCCCGTGTGTTACCGTCAGGCACGGGGCGACCGGAGATGGTGCGTCTGTCCGTCCAATGCACATCCTCATCTGCCTCGGGCACCAGCAACCGGTTACACATGCGTGTCTCCATCAGCTCGTTGAGCAGCAGTTGCTGCAGCAGACATCCATTGGTCTTTACTGGCCTGTCGCCTTCAGTGACGGTTAGCAGCTTGTGTTTAGGTCACTTTGGCCTTGGTGTTGCAGTAGCAGTAGTGCGGTGTGTATGTGTCTGTGTGCATGATTGCGTACCTGTGTGCACGTGCGTGTATGTGTGTGTGTGTATGCATCTGTATGTACATGAGTGCGTGCTGCATGCGTGTGTGTGAATGTGCACACGTGTGTCTGCGAGCATGTGTGTGTGTGTGTGTGTGTGTGTGCGTGTGCGTGTGCGCGCGTGCGTGCATGCGTGCGTGGTGAGAGAGAGAGAGGAGGAGAGAGAGAGAGAGAGAGAGAGAGGAGAGAGAGAGAGAGAGAGAGAGAGAGAGAGAGAGAGAGAGAGAGAGAGCATGTGTGTGCATGCGTCTATGTGTACATGCATGCAGTAGGCATGGATGAGTGTGGATGCATGTTACAGTTTGTTCATTTTGAGAAGTTCCTAAATTTTTAAGTTTGTGACAAAGCAGCATCCACAGATTCATTTGTGAAACTGTAAACTGACAAAGATTTATCATAAAAAATAAACTGAAAAAGGCAAGGTTCTGATTATTAAATGGCTAGCATGGTAAGAAATCTTATAAATGCCTGAAATTGTTTTTGATGATCAACAAATATAAGCATCACTGATATTCCTTTCTTTTTTCCTTCATTAATTCTTTTTATTTTCTTTTGATGCTATTCTACAATATCACATTCCTGTATTCAAAATCAACTAACTGAAGTGCTGAATAGAAAAAAATATCATAAAGGAAAACATGTCTGCAATAAAATTATTTCAGTTAAGTGTGTGTGTGTGTGTGTGTGTGTGTGTGTGTGTGTGTTGTGTGTGTGTGTGTGTGTGTGTGTGCGTGTGTGTGTGTGTGTGTAAGAGAGAGAGAGAGAACTGTTATGTGCCAGTGACTGTGCACATTTTGAGTGCAATTGTGTGTGTGGAAAGGTCTTTCAGAGCAGCCACCTTGTTGACTTTGCAGCAGATGTCCTGGACACACTCTCTGGTGTTGGACATGAGGGCCCTCTGCTCTCTCTGCACACTGTCCTCCTGGTCTGTGACCCTGCAACCGTCCATTCCACCCCTTTCCTCACAGCCCCGTACTGTCTTGCTTTGGCGGCATGTCATATTTTTGCAGCGTTCTCAAAGACGCACATATTTGCGTAAAGAAACACTGAAGTTCAACTCTGACTCAAAAAACATTTCTCTGCGCATCATTGTGATGTACATTACTTTTTGAATAAAATGTGCAGACCTGTTGGTCACAGTGCAACCATGGCGATATGATTGCAACAGGCAAGCAGACAACGCAACAGCAACACACCAGCGTTCTTTCCCTCACAGCTCCTGAGCACACCCACACACACTCTTTGCATCAAAATGTTACCTTTACATAGGGCTAGCAATGTGAAAATATGCTCAAATAAGCCCACTGCAGATGCCTTTTAATCTGGACAGTCATATAAAAAATGAAGTCTTCTTATAAATGCTACGCACACACACACACAGAGACAATTACACACACAAGCATATATACACACAAGCATTTTATAACTTATCTACATGAGCCTGAAGGAACCCACTGAACTGTTCAGAGCACTGGCCCAAAGACTTCCCCTGGTGTTAAGGGAAAGGAAGATGAAGAGGACATAAACCCATCCATGCATGCATTAAAAAACAAATGAACAAACAAACATGGGAGTTTGTATTATACTCCCTGTTTGGCTAGTATACTGTACCATGTCAGAACCTAAAACTAACCTCAAACACTCATGACCAAAACAAGACGCTCACAATAAAGTAGGCCATCAAGACCTAACCAACCTGTACATTAGATAAAATAGATGAGGAATGCGGTCAATTCCAGCCATTCGCATCTCCATTCCCCACCCCTTCTCTCTCTCTCTCTCTTTTTTTTCAGATGTAGATGCTTTTTCCTTATCATACCCTTTGACCTCATGGATCAGCAGAACGCAGTGTGGGTGCTCACCTGGTGTGGAAGAAGAGCTCCACACAGTCGCTGTGGATGGTCATGATCAGCCAAAGTCAGGCAGCTGGGGAAGGCCCAGACCAGCATCACTGATCGAGGCTATGTCGTCCATGTTCTCGTCACTCACGTCCCCATCGAAGCCCGCTGAAAACACTTGAGGTGTGAAGCCGTGTTATGACAGAGTTCAAAGCAAGAAAACAACTCAGATTACAGCTGAAGACAACCAAATCCACACAGAGACACTGATGCCGCTTTAAATTCAGGTTCATGTGCTGTCTTCAAAAATTGCTAGATCTCTTTTCTTTTCTTTCATCCTAAGAAAGTTGCTCGAGTCCATATCACTCAAACTCACAATGTTGATAGAACTTTAAAGATAACAGCCTTCATTTTTTTGTAAAGACACTTTTCTTTATTCACAAACACAATGTGGCACTACTGTCCCACACAACACTTATATCATGGTGTCACTGTTCCATACAACTTTCATCATTATTACCAATATCACACCTACCATGACTGATATCACTATCCCACACAATGTCCACTACCACTGATACACCACCACTATTTCATACAAAATCTACTTTCAATTGTACCACACAGCATTTACCATCACTAGAACCACACAACACTTGCCATCAATAGTACCACATAACACCTAATTACTGGTACCACATAACACCTGCCATCCCTGGTACCACATAACACCCACCATCCCTGGTACCACATAACACATACAACCACTGGTATCACTATCCCACACAACAAGTCTGAGCAGCAATTTTACTCTTCTTCAATACAAAAACAGGCATTCGAATATGCTATGAAATTCATCCCCTAATTCATTCACTAACATAAAGCGCAAATCCTTTCATTATACAGTATATTCGTTACCTTTCCTATCTGTACAAGTAGCTCTTGAATCAATGTCATAAACTAGAAGAAAAAAAAATCAGCGTAATTTTTCTGACACCACAACCTGACACAAGGCCTATGACTATCCACCTATCTCTATCTCCCGACTATAGAGCCTCTCTCCCACACCACACCTACCATCGCTGGTGCCACTGCCGCGGGAGGACCCCATGGATGGGGTCTGAGGCAGAGTGGAGGCACGGCTCTGTGGGGTGCCCTGACCAGAGGGCGCCGAACAATGGCGACTGCGATGTCCAAACATGGAGGACGGGCTGGCTTTGTTCGCCAACAGAGACCCTAAGAGAATCAATCCGTTATTCTTGCACTCGGGAAAAAAAAAACAGGGCACACATGCACACATGCAATACATGCCCACTTACACACACATACGCGTGTGCGCGAACACACACACACACACACACACACACACACACACACACACACACACACACGCACACAGACATAGACATGCACACCTTTCCACATATTTTTTCAAAGTTGTACTTCATATTCTTTCCAACTGATCCAACTGAGAACATAACTGCTCCTGATAAAGGCATCAATAAAGTTCTAGATATCCTTTTCTTTCCTTCATTCTTTTCTTTTGAAAGGAGTGATTTTCGCTTAAGACCAGTAAAAAGGAAATCCTGTGACAATAAACAATTAGTTTCCCTCATTTATAGAGAAGGATTCCACACACACACACACACACACACACACACACACACACACTGATGAGACATTGCTGACCTGGCGGCACCTCAGGGGAGGCCACAGAGATAGGGGGCGCTGATGACCCAGGGCCCTGCAGTCCCGCGAAGCTGTATGATTTTCGCAGCGATGCATCGCCCACCTCTGCCTCTCCTTCCTTAGTCCCTGACACTGGGGCCTGCTTCAGCCTGCATCAGCCCAAGCACGAACGGGAGAAATACATGAAAAGGAAGAGAAAAAAAAAGAAAAAGAAAAAAAATCTATTTTTGAAGTAAATCAGTTTGTGACAACAACAACAACAAAACATATATACAAAAATCCAGATAAGAGTACTGTTCTATGCCACAAACACATGAAATAGATCTATAAAAACAAATATGGACAAAACATTGGGCTAAGCACTGAAAAGAGAGCCTCTCGTTTTCTAACATGTGGGTCCATGGGGTTTTGCAAGATCCATTAATGAATATGCGACACACAAAAATAAATGTTAGTGCTTCCACTGACCTTTTATCAACTGCTCTGCCCTGTACTGCCCATCCAACATTTTCAGTTATTTCCCTTCCGCCCTGTATTACCTGTGTCAGGTGACAACACTATATCGTTCCCACATGGGCAGCAGAACTGGATCCACTTCTGCATTTTCTAACAGAATTTGGTATGATACGGATCCAACTTTTTGTTGTTGTTAATCACGATTAAAAACAGTAATCAAAAATCTGATTTCAAGTGTGTGTAATGCTGCAATAAATTAATGCGATAGTTGCAGAAATGAGTCTGATTGTTATCCATCCTAACTAATTTGTTGCTGTCCTGACATGGACACACATGCACAACACAAAACAAACTTGCCTATGCATGACTTGCCACTGTGGAGTGGTCATAAGCATTCTGAACTGCTGGGGGCATGTAGGCTTGATTCACATCATAAGCATTTATCTGTTCGACTTTGTTTTCACCCGGTCTGGCTCCCATCTAGAGATCAGTGTGCTATCAGCTCAAATAGGAAAACCGCAACCAGACAGCTGCGTTTCCTCGTCTCAGTGTCTGCATCTCGAACACCATGTTTAAATTTTCTGCAGTAAACAGTGGACAACAGGAAACAATGTTTGTTTTTTTGCTATTATGTAGAATCAGAGAGTAACAGCAATGGGGAAATGACCTGCACATAATTTCCAGACCAGAGTGAGAGAGAGGAATACAGTTGATATGCAAAGACCCTCAAAGGGAAATAAGCCTTTGAAGCCACTGCCTCAACTCTGAAGAAAGAAAAAAACATCATAACAAACCTGACTTCCTCTGGCACAGTGCCTTTGGAAAACTTGGCATCTGAACAACTGCGAGGCCGGTTCTCATCGCCGCTTCCCACCCACCTCCACTACTCGAAGACTCCTGTCCTGGAGCTGCCGCCGCAGACATCTCTGCGCCTTCTCCCGTGATGGGAGATGAGCTGGGAAGAATGCTGGGGAGGCTGTGGCTGCGTTCCTCCATGGCGGGGAAGAGCTTGCTGCCGTCCACAGCTTTGGGGTTTGAACAGTCACCCCCTTCATGGCTGGCTCCACCAGAGCCGTCTGCAGTGCCTTCGCATGCAGGATGTTGCTGGCGTGTGCCCGGTCGACAGTCAGGATGTAAAAGTCCTTCACACGGGTCAGACGGTAGCCAGGCTGGGACATGCGCTCAAATTCCTGCACATGAGCAGTAGGCAACCAATAGGTAAGAGAAAAGGCAACAACTTGTACTACTTCCTATTATACACATCAAACAGAAAACAGAGCAAATACGTGGCAGAAAATTTGTACAGACAAAAAGTAGATCCACTACTACAATTATGATTTAGCAAACATTAAAAAATAGGAGGGGGGGGGGGGGGGGGGAAGAGAGAGGAAGGAAGGGTTTGAGAAGGTGTGGGGAGGACAAAAGGATGTGAATAAGTAGTATGACTGTGCAGTTCTACAATTACACATATCAACAACGATCTTCTCCAATCTGTATACTTTCACTGTGCAAAAGCAAGCATATTTCTTCATGCATCTTAAACAAACCATGGGAATCAAAACTGAACACCGTACCCTGAGAAGCTTCTACGGCCTTTTCATCCTCTCTTTTTCTCTTTCCATCTCTTCCGTATCACTTTGGAAATACAGTGGAACCTCTGTCAACTACCCCTCTGAATAACAGCTTCCTCCACACGATGACTTCTTAGTGACAGGTAACTTCTTCTATATCGTGACACTATTTTCAACCACTGTAGAATGATCCCCACTTTCAGACAACCAATCTATACTCTGTAACAACTTTTGTGTGTTGACCTGCCGAAAAAAAAAAGTGAAAGCACGAGTGTCTTAAGAACTCAATTCTTAATCACTTTAAATCCCACTCTGCCATTTTGGTTTGCTGAATGTCTCACAAGACTAAAGAAAACTTTGATTACAGCACGACTTTGATCCATGTGAAGCGTGACTTACATGAGATTCTGTTGTTCTTCCAGGCACCTACAAGATGGTCACACTCTTAGTTCTCAGCTTATTTCACATTTTACTTACTTACTTTTCTCCGTCTCTATCTGTCTCTACACAGACCAAATTTTCACGAAGGACATCTTCAAGGTCATTGTTGAGAAGTTCCATGGTGAATCTTGTTAAATTCTTAACAAACTCATTTCACAAAAGTACACAGGGATGCAGATCAAACCAGCTAAATGACCCAAAAGAAATCCTTTTTCCTTATCTCAACTATTCATGAAAATACTCACAAGTACACACCTGCAGGTATAAGCATGGGCACACAAGTGTGTGCACACACACACACACACAACATGATGTTTGATGTTATTTTAAGATTTCATTATGTCACAATTATTTGATGTGTAGCTTCTTTGATTTTTTTTATTTAAACTTAACACCTTTATCCAAAAAGAGTACTCTCAAATTTTGACTGCCCTTGTGGTGAAAAAATTCAAATGACACACATTTTTCCATTGCAGGCATTTGAAATCACTTTCACTGCTTTCACCGCGTCTTCCTTAAATGAGGTTTTAAAGAACCCGGTTTTAATCTGTGACATTGCAATAGCATGAATTCAAACATCAGTCATTTGTTACCTGTAATGGGATTGTGTTGTTCAACATTTGTTCATAGTGTTATGCCAATTTCATACTTGCATATTCCTTAGTGTTACTTATGACCTCTTGACACTTGATCATGCTGCCCCTTCCCTCTCAAAACACACACACACACACACACCCCACACAACACACACACACACACACACACACACACACAAACACACGCTTCTTTTTATCTAGCATTACACAATGTGGAAAGACATTCAATTAAAAGACACATGCAGAAAATACTTTTTTTTCTTTCAAAACTCGGGGTTTCTCAAAACATTCCATGTTCTTAATGGAACACTGAAAGGAAATTCAAACTGTCCAGAAGCTTTTAAGTGTCATCAAAAGAGCACAGTTCATTGCAGTGTAAAAAAGTGTAACTTCATAATTAACCTTACCATACCACCAGCCGCCGTGGCGAAGTGGTTAGCGTCGCGGACTCCCGGCTGGGAGGTCGTGGGTTCGAATCCCATCAGAGTCATGTGGGTTTTTCTGCCCCGACGGCTCCTACCCAGAGTTGAGTTTGCTGCAGACTCAGTTGGGAAGACTGGGACCACACAGTCGAGTTTCATCCACTTAATGGATGCGTTTCTGAGAGTGTTGCTCAAATTCCCTGACCAACACTGCAGGTGCCTGTATCTCTCGGGCCTGTTGACGCCGGGATATATTATGAAAGGAAGCGTAGAGTACAGCCCTGTCATGTAGTCTCAGACCGAAATGGAAATCCGTAGCATCATCTTAATCATCCTCATTCTCATCGATCAGCATTAAAAAAAAATGTCTCAAATTCGTGGCCCTTCATGCCCTGCTCTCATGGTGACCTCAGTTTCGATGTCCTCTCCACGTCTGTGGTCTTGGTTTGGTTCCGTCGGGGTCACCGGTATCGGTGAGTCCATGGGGCTGTCGTTGGAGACGTGGTGGCTCCCTCTGGAGGGAGAGCTCACTCACGCCGGCTCCGCGACTAAGCAATTATTGTCGTCAGTAGGGGGCTTAGTAGGTGGTGTCCTGCGTATTTAGATCCGAACAGGCGCCACTGAACACCACCGAAGTAACTCGGCAGCAGTGCAGTGTCTCCCTGGGGGTTGCCTCTTGACGACTTGACACCGACTGCCCCCTGTGGATTGTCGGTGCCGGGGCAGCGGCGGGCCGACCGGGCTGTGGCTGTGGACGGGTGTCGGAATGAGCGGCGTGTGTGCACTGCCTGTGAGGTGGCGCAGAGGTTGGGACAAAAAAGAAAAAAAAAAAAAACCTTACCATACCAGAAGCAAAACACATTAAAAAAAATTTTTTTTTTAATGTTTTGACTTAAAGGAAACCATTCTGTTCGCCATGTTGAGTTTTTAGAGTACATGACACAAAATGACTATGAAAGAAGGTGGAAAATAAAACCTGCCATGGGGACTGAATGGAAAAAACTTAGCTTGAGCTGTGTCGTCTGCTGTAACGCAACAGAGGAAAGGCAGAGAACAAGCTGGATTTGCACTCCTGCATTCATGACACCCAACGGCAAAGGGCAGGTAAGCAAACTGGTCAGTGCAGGCAACAACCAGCAGCAACTTGGATTGTAAAATTCTGTCGCTTCAACTCCACTTTCTGGTGTATGAAGCATGTATTCACATGGTCAAGGAGAAAAGTCGCTTCAACTCCACTTTCTGGTGTATAAAGCATGTTTCACATGGTCAAGGAGAAAAGTCGCTTCAACTCCACTTCCGGTGTATAAAGCATGTTCACATGGTCAAGGAGAAAAGTCGCTTCAACTCCACTTTCTGTGTATGAAGCTTGTTTCACATGGTCAAGCAGAAAAGTCGTTTAAAACTCCACTTTCTGGTGTATAAAGCATGTTTCACATGGTCAAGGAGAAAAGTCGCTTCAACTCCACTTTCCGGTGTATAAAGCATGTTTCACAGGGTCAAGGAGAAAAGTCGCTTCAACTCCACTTTCCGGTGTATAAAGCATGTTTCACATGGTCAAGGAGAAAAGCAGAACAACACATTAATCAAAACAAAAAAAAAAAGAAAGAAAAAGAAGCCTTCAGTTATTCCTGAAAACCCCCAAACAGACGCTTTGAAGCTTTTTTGATTAATTTTTCCCTTTCAACTTTAAACCTCACCTCCACAAAAGGCTTCATGCTGCGATCAGGCCCCATACACAAACAGCAGGCCGACCCGCACGTACTGACAGGGTGGGTGCTTTTGGCGGTACGAGTTCTTGACGTGTTTGGTCACAAAGTCCAGAGCATCGGCGTTGATGGGGTGGATGTGTTTCAGCGCACTGGCCACCTCGTCTCTTAACAGCCACTCCACCTGGTAGACAATGGTAATGATGTCCACATCTGGTCAGCTGGTCAATTGCCTGACTGCTTAATTTTGCATTTTTCTTTCTTTCTAGAATAACCTAACTCTGTGTTTGGGATTGCACATGTGTGTGCATGTGAGCGTGCATAGGTGCAAGTAGTATGTGTGTTTAGAAGTATTCACTTTAGACTAACGGTTTAAATTAAATGAAAAACTTCATTAATGACACAGCTGTAAACTAGTCTCTGGAATATTACCTTAAAAAAAAAAATTCTGATTAAAAAAAATCCTTGAAATACCAGGGACTCTTCCTCTTCATCAGAAAATGGTAGGGCCAGCCAAGTTATTGCATCCCTCAGTATGTCTATAGAGACTGCACCATCTATACAAAAACCAAAATCTCCTTCTTCAGCAGTCAAATTCTCTGCTCACTTGAAAGTCAGCAACAGTATTAGTAAACAACTTCAAACTAAACATTCCACTATCATTGTCAATGCAGCATTCTACAAGTATTAGTAAACAACTTCAACCAAACATTCCACTATCATTGTCAATGCAGCATTCTACAAGTTTTCAGCCCAACCACCATTTCCACCATCAAACACCCAGGAAGAACTTCCATAATAAACATCATCATCTGAGACCAAAACTACAAACCAGAACTGAACAGTACACATCCTCTGAACAGTCCAAGAGTAAGAGTTGCTGTGCGCTACACCCTAGATGGGAAAACAGTTCATAGGATGAGACATGGTGCAAAACAGTCGACAAAGAGCTTGGTGAAAAACCACTACATCTAGTGGAAGCTGGCAATAATGGAGGGTTGACTGCAAAGGTCTACAGGAGCTTTCAGCCATAGCCAGGAGCCCCCCAAAAAAACAACTGAATGGTGGTCATTGCTGAAAAATAGATAGCACATCCATCAAGTCAGATAAAGAAGTGTCAAATAAGGAGGAAGATTTAAGTCCTTCAAATCTTTGCATTCTTGTGAATGAAAGTCAATCCATGCCAGGCAAGATTATGGCAATAGTCTGAGTAGACAGGCACATGAAAAAGCTCACACCAGACAGTAATGAATACCTGTGATGGTAGCTGTGTGCCACAGCACAAATCAGGAACAATAATTTAACAAATATTGTCCTCAGCTTATCTTACTTGTCTTATATGTCAGTGTTGTAAAACCTCAAATTAATCTGCCGATAAACTTGTTTCAGGCAAACAACAAAGTAAATGGTAATTTTTTTCACAAAAAAGGAAACAACAAAAATGGTAAACAGTTTACCCACCCCTTCCCCTGTAAGTTTATGGCACTTTACTTAAGTTTTTTAAAAGGCAAAAAAACAATAATACATTTTTAAAGGGGGGGACTTGACCCCTATTTTGGGGCATTTTTGTTTCTCGGGGTTCTACATGGCAAATTGCATAAAATTTTTGAAAAAAGGGAGAAAACTGTTTAAATTTGCCTTTTCCCCAAAGTATTAGAGGTGTAGGTATATTGAAGGATTTTATTATTTTTTAAACCTAGATTAGTCACGAAATTCGGGAAGCTCTTCCCCCTTTGGGGGAAAATTACAATTGAAAATTTAGGAAGCTAAGGGGAAACCGAATGAAAGATCGTACAGGTTACAAAGAAGGCCCATTTGCGGTATGTCTCACCATGTTTTTGGAGACATACCCTCTTATATAGAAAAAATTTTTAAAACCTTTACAAAATTAAGACTTTAAAAAATTAATCGGGGCAAAAAATAAAAGATACACATTTTTTGATTGTCTCACTTTGTTCAGGAGTTTTTTTTTAACCCTTTTTTGAAAGTTTTAGGGAAATTAGCTGTGTTTAGTATACAAAAGGGGGGGCAAGCCCCCCCCCAAAGGGAAGAAAAACAAGTTTTGAAAAATTTAAGGGTTTAAAAAAGAAAATGTTTTTAGCTTTCAAAAAACAAAATTTTGGGCTAACTCTCAGTCACATTTCTGGTGCTTCTTTTTAAGTTTGGTCCCTTGGGACGTGTTTTTACCCATAGATATGGTTTTTAATATATAAACATGATGACTTAAAATGTCCGGGGCCCCGAAGATCTCCTTTTTTTTTTTTTTTTTTTAATCAAGTAAAGTTAGAGCTGAAGGAGGCAGAAAGGGGGCAGTGGCAAAAAGGGTTAATATGCAAACAGTAACAAAAACTATAAATTTTATTTAATAAACTCATAAAATACAAAAAACTAAGTTTTGAGGGAAAAAAAAGGGAAAAAACCCCCTTTAAGAGCCCCACCCCCCCCAAAACAAAACCACCAATTTTCCCTAATTTATCAGCATATTTTTATTTCTTCTTTTTTTTTTCCCCTCTCCCCCCCCGGCCCCTCCCCCTTTCCCCTTTCTCTTTTTTAAATCGCAAATTCAATCGCGTGAAAAAAAAAAAAACCCCAAATCCCCAAGTTCATTTTCAGGGGGAAAAGGGTAAAAAATAAAAATTTAAAAACAAAAAAACGGGGGGAAAAACTAATGGGAAAAAGGTTTCCCCTTTCCCTTCTAAAGTAAACCCCCCCCCCCCTCACCGAACCCAAAACCACACACACACACACACACCCCACACACACACACCCCTTTTAATTTTTTAGGGTCTGTACATAGGGTAAAAAAAAAAAAAAAAAAATCCTCTTTCATTTTCCACCTCCCCCCCTTTACCCCCATAATTTAAACACCTGTACTACAAAAAAAGCTAACATTCAGGTTTTGTTACGTGGCAAAATTTTTTATAGAAAAAACAGTAAAAAGAGAAATCTAAAGGTTTTAAAAGCGTTTTGAATGGGGTAATTTTTAAAATTAAAGGGCCCTTTTTTTGTTCATGTAGCAGAGGTAATGTTTTGGGGGCTGGGTTGTTTATCTTTTTTGAAATGAAAAAAACAGGACACTAAGCATCGAGAAAAAAAAAAAAACGATCATAAAGGAACATTTAAATCACTAAGTAACACTGAATTTTTTTGGGTGTCCATTTTTTTTAAAAACTCAAAATGGCGCATTTCTGACTTGCTTATATTTTTCGGTGGAAAAGTTGTATTTGAGTTCTCTATAAAAAGCTGTCAGGTTTGGTCAAATTTTTTATTAATCCTAAATTTGTAGAAAAAGAATTTTCCCCATAAAAAATGAAATACAGAATTTCATGGGATTTTTTTTTTTGTCTGTTCCAAACAAAATTAATTGAATTTTTAAAGGGTTCCCTTTCCCCAAACTTTGACATTTTTTTTTTCATAAAATTTCAAATTCCCATAAGTTTTTTACAAAGCCAGTTCCAGGGGAATTAGTGTGATCGAATTAATTGTCTTCAAAAACTACATTTATCGCTCACAAATGGGGGCCCTTTTTTTTAATTATATTATTTGTAACCAATATTCTGTAGCAAATTTTTATCGGGAAACCCCATTTAAATTTTTTTTTATTTTAAAACTAATAAATCTTAGAACGACTTGCCAGTTACCACAAAATTTTAAACTTTCTTTGCAAATTAATGAGGGGTTTTGATATTCCCGAAAGTGGGGTTTCCAACCAGTAGGGTTTTAATTATTTTGACCTTTTGTAACGCTGCTTATCTTTTTAATCGCTTTTGGATCCTGGTTACTATAAAAGTTTTAAAACGTTATTTTCTTTTTCTGATATTTTCCCTTTTAAAATCGCTTGAAGGGAAACTTAGATAGGAAAGAAATTTCCACCCTAAAATTTCCCAATTTAAAGGAAAAAACAAATGATTCAAAAGTTTCCATTATTACCTAAAATTTATCTTTTACTAAGAACACTTTCCCTTGGCGCCATTTTGGGGAAACAAAAATCATTTTGTTGTTTTTTAAATTTTATGTTGGAAAAAGGGTTTGAAAAATTTCCTCTTCTTTAACTAAAGGTATGTGGGGTGGGGTTTTTGTCAAAAAAATCCCTTTTCCCAGAAGTAGTTGCATTTCTTTTTAAAAACTTTTTTGACCCGAAAACAGGAATATAGTTTTTTTTGGGCCCCAATGTTTCGAGTAGGGTTTTTTCCATTTTTGAATTTCCTGAAAGCACCCTTCTCAACCGAAAACTTCAGTGCATGCCAAAGGCTTGTATGCAGGTTTTCCTTTTCCCTTCCTTTGCTCAATTTTTTGAACAAAAAATTGTTCCTTATTTTGTCTTTTTTTTGCCATCCACACAAATTCGAAGCACATTTTTTTGCAGTTGTTTTTAACTCCTTTTTTGGGGGGTTAGGGAGCAGAAATTTCCCTAAAAGATTAATTTTGAAAGAATCAAAGACTTAAGAACCCCAAAACCCCACCCCAAAATAAAATAATTTTTCTTTTTTTCCCAAATTTTTTAAAAAAAGTATTAACTTCAAAAATTTATTTTTCATTTCCTTGGTTTTTAAAATTTTTTTTTTTCTTGTTTGCAAACCAGATTCCCCGAAATTTTTAAAATTTTTGGGGAAACCCTTTAATGTTTGTGGGAAAATATTTTTTTGCTGAATTTTTTTCCCGTTTCCTAGCCCCATTTGGGAGTTTTGTCAAAATTTAAAATTTTTTTGGGCCCAAAAAACTTTCAAATTCAAAAAACCTTTGAAAGTTTTTGAAAAATGCTTGGGTTTCCCTTCCCAAAGTGAAAATGGTGTCATCACAAAATGATTTACTTTAAATTTTGGTGTCCCGATAAAATTTTTTTTCCCCCATATTTTATCCCTTTTTAATTTTTTATGCCGGATTTCGGGCCAAAAGTATAAAAAAAATACGGAGATATTTGGGCACCCCGACGACCCTTCTGTATTTCAAAAATTCTTTACAAATTTTTTCCCTTTAAATATAAAATAAGGGCCCGATATCGTTAAATTTAAAAAAAAAGATACCCATTTTTCATATGTCTTCCCCAAACCCCAAAATTTTTTTAATACTTTTTTTTATGAAATTCCAATTACTGAGTCGAAAAACTTTTTCAAAATCAATTTAAAACCCAAATAATCCCGGGAGTTTTTTATTTCTTTAAAAAAAGCATTTATGTCGTAAAAGTTTTTTAAAATGTCTCCCAAAAAACTTCCCGGTACGAACCGTTGATCTTCCCTTTTAAAATTTTCGGTAGTATAGTTTTTTTTGCGGTTTGCGATGCTGCGATCCAAAATGTATGAACATTTAGTAATGAATTGGTCGCCAATTTTTTAAATATTCCCCTTTTTTTTTTCACCTTTCGGTAAACAAATTAATTTTGCCTTCCCTCTGTGTTATAACATTTTTCCCGTTATAAAAAACCTTAAATTTATGGAGCGAACCAAAAAAATCCCCTATCTGGTTCCCAAAAAAACTTGAAAAAATTTAAAAGTCATTTCCGGGCCCATCCTGGGGTTTTATCATTTTTTTATATTTTCTATTGCCCGTGCTGCTTCCCTTTCTTTTTTATAAATTTCCCTTTCTTTGTAGCTTCTTCTTTTTTAAATTTTTTGGGAAAGCGGCCCAAAATCCCTTTTAAAATTTAAAATCCTAGATTTTCTTTCTTCTTTAAAATTTTTCATAAAAAGATGTGGTTTCATCAACATTTTATTTGTTTCTGACAAAACGGTCCTTTGTTTTTTACTAATTTCGGGAAATTTTTTTTTTGACATAAAGTCTTTTTTCCAAGAGCAAAATATTTCGTCACCTTTTTTCCTTGCGATGCCCCCCTTGCTTTTGATTGATAAAAATTCCATCCCCTTTTTTGCTTTTTTAGATTTTTTCCATTTTTTTTTTTTTTTTCCTTAAACAAAAAATTTTAACACTGTCACTTTTCTTTTGCTTTGCTTCCCAAATATTGTATTCTTTTTCTCTAGATTTTCTTCCTTTTAATTTGCTTTTTCTTTTTTTTGATAGAATTTTGGTTTTTTTTTCGCTCTTATTTTCCTTAAAAAAGGTCGAGAAATAATTTTAAACTGTTTCACTCAAATTTAACTATAATTCGGAACAAAAAAAAAAATTTTTTTTCTTACATAGCTAAAACCCCGGGATTGTTCTTTAAAAATTTGTTAAAATTTTTCCTTAAAAAAGTTAACATATTTTTTATCTCTTAAAACGAGGAAAATTTAAATTTTCCCAAAAAGTTTTTGAACGTTTTTTTTTTAAATGTGATTTCTAAGTTTTAAAGAGGGGGGGTGGATCACTTCGATAAACCCTAAAATGTCAGCATTCGAAATTGGAAAGAAATGATTCAGGGGGACCCAGAAAGGGAAAATTTAAAGGGGGTTTGTTTAAAGGGGGGGGTTTAATCGTCCCAAATGTGCGGAAGAAATTTTTTTATTATATTTTCTCCATATGTTACTAATTCCCAAAAACTGACCCTCATTTTGAATTACCTTTTCTTTTTTGTTTAAACATTATTGAAGTTGGTTTTTAGTTGCAATAGTCTAAATTAGGGTTAAAACAAAAAACGGCCCCAGGGGGGTAAATTTTTAAATTGGGACATTTAAAATCTTATTTTTTTCGGGAAATTTTGAGAAAAAAGTTTTTGGAAAACAAACCTGTTTTTGGGCCTTATATGTTTTCCCAAACCCATTTTTTTCCCCCCCGGGTTTTTTACTAAATTATGTAGTTACCCCAAGGTTTTTTTGATGGTTTTTTCTTCTTGAAATTTAAATTGTTGTTTATTTTAAAATTTTACACCTTAAGGCTGGGTTTTTTTGAAAAAAAAAAATACACCCATTTTTTTTTAACCCCCCCCCCTTCCCCTCAATTTTGACGTTCTAATTTTTTACGAAAAAAAGGTATTTGAAGAAAGTATACGGGGTAAAGGGTTTTTTCTTTAAATATTGAAAAAATTCCCCCTTTTTCCAAAATCGGCTAGGCCCGGGAATTAAAGAGATGAACTAAAACTACCATTGCATTTTTATCGGGCCTATACGGGGAAAAAAGCCCTTTTAATTTAACTTTTTTGGTATTTTTGTGGGCCCCTTACGTCTTCCCAGATAAGGGATATGTAGTTTGTTAGTTATTTACCCCGTTCTTTTATGTTTTGGGTCATCTCTTACATTCTCTTGTAAAAACCGCACACACCCTTTCCCGTCTTTTTTGTTTACAAACCCTTTGCTCGCACGGGCAGTTTAAATGCGTTTTGCATTTTTAAGTAAAATAGGGCGACGTTTTGTTAAAGCTGATTATTTTTTTTAGCTTGGGAAAACATTACAAAAATTAACCCCGATTAAAGGAAAGTTTTTAACATTACCCCAACCAGGTATGTATCCGTAACATCATTTTCGTAATAGTAGTGTAATGGCAAAAACAAAACCCCAACGAAACAACCCCCAAATTTTTATAAACATCATCTTTATCATCACCCCCCCCATCACCACCCCCACCCCACAAACCCCTCCTATCTCATCAACAATCGTCGTCACCCCCGGCAACTTTATAGTAATAAAAAAAGGGCAAAAACACTATGATAAAAACGTACCAAAAAAGTGGGCAATGTCGTTGAAGGAAAAACTTTGCAACCCTCGACTTTAAAATTGAACATGACCAAGATTTCTTTTTTGTAATGAATCTCCCCCGAAAAATGGGAAGGGTGAGTCTTTTCAGACGGGCAGGAGGAACAGGAGGAGGCACCCCCGGGAAAAAAAAAGGGGATGTGCGTAAAGAATGATTTTGGGATTTGGGGCGGGGGGGGGGGGGGGGGGGGGGGGGGGGGGGGGGGGGGGGGGGGGGGGGGGGGGGGGGGGGGGGGGGGGGGGGGGGGCCCCCGGGGGGGGGGGGGGGGGGGGGGGGGGAAGAGGGGGGGGGGGCCGGAGGGAAAGGGGGGGGCAAGCAGGCAGGGCCAAGGGAAAAAAAAAGGGGAAAAAAAATTTGTTTTTGGAAATTTAAAAAGTCCCGGGTTCACCCCCCATCCCCCCCCCCCCCCCCCCCCCCCCCCCCCCCCCCCCCCCCCCCCCCCCCCCCCCCCCCCATCCCGTTTTTAAAACAAAAAACAAACAAAAAAGGGTGTTCACCACTTCGGCTTCCCCCGGGGCGAGGTTTGACCCAAAATGCAATACCCCCCAGGCTGGGCCTCCGTTAGGAATTTTTGTTGGAAACCTCCCCCCTTTTAAGGTGGGGCTGGTCCAAAAGGGGGGGTTTCCCCTTGCTGGGCCCGGGCTGTTCCCGGGGGGGCAGGGGGAAAAGGGGGGAAACTTGGATGGGTGGGCCTTTGGATGGCTGGGGGAAATCCCTTTTTCTTTTCCCGGGGGCCTTTGCTGGGACGAAGTAGTGGGCCGGGTTTTTGGGCGGGGGTTCCTTGGGCACGAATATCCCCCGGGGTTTCCGTTTTTGTTTTTCTTGGGGAGTTCCATCTTTGTCCCCACGGTAACATTTTTTTTATTCGGAAAAACTTCATGGTTGGTTTGGGGGTGGTTTTCCCCTTCACTAGTTTTGAAATTTTTACGGATTTTTTGTATTTTTGAATTTGGGGGGTTTTAAAAAATGGCCTCTTTGTCCCCGTTTTTTTAACTTCCTTGTTTTCAATTCTTGTTTCCTTATGTGGAAAGGGGAAGGTTTTTTAATTTTTTCCCTTTGTTGTGTATTACAAGGGTTTGTTTTCCGGGAAAAAATTTACTGATTTTTTCCGGAAAATAATTTTTTCAATTTTGGAGGGGGCTTTTTTAGTTTTTTAACTTTGTTGAATCTTGATTTTTTCCGGGGTTTTTTCCAAAATTTTAAAATTTTTCTAATGAGTTTTATCACTTTCTGTTCACATTCCGTTATGGATTCGTAGGCAGTATCCGACTCTATTCCAAGAAAACGAACAGAATCCCTCCTCTGATATTGTTCCAGGTCATTTATTTTTTCTTTATCTGTTTGGATGGTGCTTTTTTAGATTTCTTACTTCGTCTTGTAAATCTTCCACAGCATCTTCGTTATCTTCCAATTTAAGTTTCAGTCTATCGTTCTCCTCCTGAAAGTGCAAAGATGTCACTCCGGAATTTTTCGAAAAGTTCAGAAATTGTTCGGACAGCCGAGATTCACTGGCCTCAACTTTGTTTTTAATGTATTGAATTTTTCATTAATTCCCTTTTCAAGGTTAGTTAACTGTTCAGGAATGCCATTTGTACCCCCACCTCTAACCTCAGTATATGTTTTATTCACTTCTTTGGTCGCCATTTCTTCCGTTCCGCTAACAAACGATTTCAAAGTCTTTTGACCAGGTAACGATTCGATCTTTGTTTTTTGCTATTTTTTGGTCTCTCTGAGTTTTCGATTGATCCAGAATCTTGAAAAGCACTACTTTTGTCAGACGACCGATTTTTTTCTTTTACTCGCAGCGGTCTTATTTGGTGCCATTACAAATAAATGTTTGAAGGCATAATTAGTCCCCAGCCATTTGACTCATGTTCACTGACTTTAGGAAGAGTTCCCCAGTCGATCAAGAGGGAAAACGATAAGAAAAAAAAAGAAGAAAAAACACACACACACAGAAGACAGCAGGGAACCTATTTTCCCTCAAGCACAGCTTGTCACAATTCTTCCGTCAGCACACACATTGTCGGATAATCGTTATCACGAGTGTATACAAACTTTATGATCACATTATTTGTCACATTTCACTTTGTAGTTAATTTGCAGTAACAGCCGAGATGAAGCGGTTACACTCGACGGTTCATTTGACTTCAGCGGAGCGGCGAAGCGACACGTCCTTCTCGTCGACGGTGAGCGAAGTTCTCCGACCTCTCCTTCTCTGTCACATCTTTTCTGTTGTTCTTTACGCCTTGCTATCTCACTCTTTTCCTCCTCTCTTTCTCTTTGTCTGATGACTTTTTGGTGGCTTTGGACACCCTGGAAATGTCCTCTTTCAGTGCATACTCCTCCAAAGAGGATCCTACCACCAAATCCAGTTCCTTCATCACATCCAGGAGGGCGGTGGAGCCTTTGTTGAAGCGTTGGACAGCAATGTACAAGGCAGTATCCACAGTCTTAGCAACTCTGGTCCTCCCTCCAGCACCTCAGATTCTGAAAACAGAAGCATTGTGTTTTGTTTTTAGTGTCTGTGCATCTTTTATGTGCATGTCTCTCTCATTCTCTCTCTGTCTCTGTAAGTCTGTCTCTGTGTACGTCTGTCTTTTCACACATACATGCATGTCACACAAACACAAAATCAACCCCACCCATAATATACACACACACATACAATTTCTGTGCATGCACACACACATACACACACACAATCACCCCACCCCTACATACACACACACACAGTGACACACACACATACAATTTATGTGCACATGCGCGCGCACGCACACACACACACACACACACCAAAATCAACCCCACCCCCTACATACGCACACAGAGTGACACACACACATACAATTTATGCACACACGCACACACCACACACACACACACAAACACACACACACACACACAGAGTAGGAAAAAAAAAACCCAGAGTAAAACGCAACACTCGCACACACACCACAATTTATGTGGCCCACATACACATACACACAGAGTAGGAAAACAAACATGCTTACACACACATACACACACAACACGACACAACACCACACACACATACACAGAGTAAACACAACACAAACACCACACACATACACACACAAACACAACACACACATACACAGAGTAAACACAACACAACACAACACACACACACAGAGTAAACACAAACACACACAACACACACATACACACACAACACAACACCACAACACACACACACACAGAGTAACACAACACAACACCACACATCACACACACACAGAGTAAACACAACACAACACCACACACACACACCAGAGTAAACACAACACAACACAACACACACACACACAACCACACAGAGTAAACACAACACACACCACACACACACACACAGAGTAAACACAACACAACACACACACACAACACAGCAACACAAACACATGCAGTGAAAACAGACTTACTGGCACTCTGGGCATTAGGGCACCACTCTTTGTGATCAGTGACTGCAGACAGCTCAAGTTGACGATCACATTCATGTCAGAATCTGGCACAGGTTCAACCTCTTCCTCCCCCTCATCTTCCTCCACTCGGATCTTTTTTTTGACTCGGCCCTGATTCACTGTCACTGTTCACGTGGAGGGTACTGCCTCAGGCCCCTCACTCACTTGGTCAGTTGACTGAACATCACTGCTTTTTTTTTTTACTGCACGCTTCTTCTCTTGCGTTTCCCGAACGCATACACAGTTCCCTGCTTCGTTCCTACCTTTGGCATTGTGCAAAACAGTGAAAAACTTGATAAAACCCGTGAAGGTAACAATCGAATCGAAGCAATGGCGATGTAAACAGCGTCATCCGGAAGAAAGTGATTGCATTGCGATCAGCCAACCTGAAGCTAGGATTTCGTCACGTGACTCGTGAAAGCCAATCAGTTTCTTGCAATTCTAAAAACGGTCAGGGTGTTCTCTGGGTCACAGTGCGGCTAAATTTAGACTATTCTACTCATAAATAGGCCAGGGGTGAAGGCCGTTTCCTGCTGAAGAGAAAGAGTGGTCGCTTTTACTGGTAACACAGTCGCAAAGTGGCGTTGCTAGGGCTTGAAATCGGCGGTTTTTTTGGCTTTTTGCAACCTTTTTTTGTAATGTTTCTTGCACAGTTACCTCAAAAACTAACAATAACCATTTAGAGGGTGAACAATAACAAAAGCTTTGTAATTGTGTTAGTTGAATCTTTTTCTGTCTAAAACAACAATAATCTCCAATCACAATTTTAAACGAATTTTTTCATCAAAAATTGGGTGTCAAGTCCCCCCTTAAGTGATCCTGTAATAATCACCAACAATATCAAATGTACACGTACATACAAAAAATGCGTGCATGCACCTATCTCCTTTTTAAAAAAATACTGGACCAAAATGCAAAGTTCAATAGCCAAACTGAACATGCATCTACAGCAAAATCAACAGCACTGCCGAGACATACATGTCCAAAGTGGCACAAAACCGTAAGTAGAGAAATTGAAATGAGCAGAGTTTATTTGGAAAGAAATCAAAAAGAAAGGGCACAGAAAGAAAAAGATCATTCATCCATTGTTTTCTAGGATGTACATGGAACACAAAGACCCTAAGAAGACAAGTGGGGAATTTTTGGTAGCGAGTACAGGTGAACCAGATCAGACTGGTAATCAGGTCCGGCTGAGTGACTGTACAAAAGCAGAACCATTCCATTTTACACTGAATTTATACAGCAATAGGACGCCAGCACAAATTATGGATGCATGCTGTGATAAAGTTGGTTTGAGGAATTCTATAGATTACACAAACTGTACTGTTATGAACCTTTTTTTTCATATTATTTGAGAGATTTTCTAAACAGTCTATCTGTAATGAGCTACAATAGTTGAAGCAAGATGTTGCACATGCTAGTGCAAGACATTTACAGACACACTTCATTGTAGCCAACAAAAAAGTTCACAGTGAGTTTTTACCTCATCTCTGAAGACTATAACTGCATCTCTCTGAATGGGTGGTAGGTGGCCCAGGGGATCCTCAATGCTGGAGAAAACAAAGACAGGGAGAATTAATGTACACTGATGAACAGCATCCCTTTTCTGTGTGTACATGCCCACTGATGATTGCATGCATTTGATCTATACAACTTTGGCCAAAACAACTTCCTATTTGCTAAAATATTTAGGATGCAGTCCTTTCAAACTCTGTTGTGCGAAAATCTTTCTTCTTTCTCTCTCTCACTCTCTCTCTCTCCTCTAACACACAGACACAGACACACACACACTCATACACATCAACACACACACCCTTCTGCCCACTCCTCCCCCCCCCCCCCCCCCCCCCCCCCACCCCCACCTCCTTCCACACACACAAACTTACACAAAGTCTGAAGAACCAGCAGTGCTCTGTGTATCATCACGGTCGTCTTCACCTTCCGACAGTCGATTTGAACTGGCCTGGCTCTGATTCGACATGGACCGCAAGAGGACAGATTTCTTGGGAGCATTCTCAAGGTCAGAATCAGGTGGTAAAGTCAAGCAGTTGATATCAAAGGTCACCTGGAACTCTCCGAAGTTGATGGCTAGCAAGGGATCCTTCATGGTGCTCAGCAAGTCTCCTGCAAAATTCAAGAACCACTGAATTGACGAAAGACAGTGACAGTACGCTGATCTAACAGTCTATCTAGGAGACAGTCCATATTACATTACTGCAAGTACTAAGATTAACAGTCTATCTAGGAGACAGTCCATATTACATTATTGTGAGCACTAAGAATAACAGTCTATCTAGGAGACAGTCCATACTGCATTATTGCGAGCACTAAGATTAACAGTCTATCTAGGAGACAGTCCATATTACATTACTGCGAGCACTAAGATTAACAGTCTATCTAGGAGACAGTCCATATTACATTACTGCAAGCACTACAATTAACAGTCTATCTAGGAGACAGTCTACATTACATTATTGTGAGCACTAAGAATAACAGTCTATCTAGGAGACAGTCCATACTGCATCAATGCGAGCACTAAAATTAACAGTCTATCTAGGAGACAGTCCATATTACATATTGCGAGCACAAAGATTAACAGTCTATCTAGGAGACAGTCCATATTACATTACTGCGAGCACTAAGATTAACAGTCCATCTAGGAGACAGTCCATATTACATTATTGCAAGCACAAAGATTAACAGTCTATCTAGGAGACAGTCCATATTACATTATTGCGAGCACTAAGATTAACAGTCTTTCTTGAGACAGTCCATATTACATTATTGCGAGCACAAAGATTAACAGTCTATCTAGGAGACAGTCCATATTACATTATTGCGAGCACAAAGATTAACAGTCTATCTAGGAGACAGTCCATATTACATTACTGCGAGCACAAAGATTAACAGTCTATCTAGGAGACAGTCCATATTACATTATTGCGAGCACAAAGATTAACAGTCTATCTAGGAGACAGTCCATATTACATTATTGCGAGCACAAAGATTAACAGTCTATCTAGGAGACAGTCCATATTACATTACTGCGAGCACTAAGATTAACAGTCTATCTAGGAGACAGTCCATATTACATTATTGCGAGCACAAAGATTAACAGTCTATCTAGGAGACAGTCCATATTACATTATTGCGAGCACAAAGATTAACAGTCTATCTGGGAGACAGTCCATATGACATTACTGCAAGCACTAAGATTAACAGTCTATCTGGGAGACAGTCTATATTACATTATTGCAAGCACTAAGATTGGCAGGCTATCAAGGAACATGCTGCTATGTGTCGCTTGCAAATATTTTTCCCTCTGCATTTCATCAAAGTTAAGTTCAAAAGTCTCAGTATTTTTCGTTTTTTTCTCTCATTCTTTCCCATCTGCATTTCATCAGTTAGGTTTAAAAGTCTCAGTATTTTCCCTTTTTTTCTCATTCTTTCCCACGCTCTCTCAGTGGGATTGCTCCCATGCTGCTCATTCTAGCAAATCGTTATACAGCAAATACCTGAGGCTATCCTGCAGGGGCCCTGGCACCAGCAGTCCCCTGGGAGCAATCACTATCAGGTCACCATGAGGCCATCTCCCTGAGGACACTCTGCGAGGCTGCCAATTCACTTTAACTGTGCTTAGTCAAGACTGTTCACAGCTACCTTATGCAGGATGCTATTTAATAAGCCTCATATTAGCAGCAACAGCTGCTTTGTCACACAGCCAGCATGACTGAACATTCCCCTCTGAAGAGTGCCACCTGGTCTGTCTGATGACAGTCCCTTTGAACTAGCTGGTAAAAGAATCCAGCACCCGTTCATCAAGGACATGATGTGCGAGCTCAGAATATAATCATTTGTTCATAATGACTGCATAAATTATCTTTCAAAACTGGACAAAGATTCAGTACACTGTTGGCAAGTTATCTTACACACACACACACATGGGGGGGGGGGGGGGGGAGAGGAGGGGAGTCCAAGATGTCACTTAGGCCCCTAGCCAGGTCCAGGAGCAAAGCTTCTGGTGGCAGTCTGAAGAAAGCTGGTGCATTTTCAGGTGTAAAAATGAGATGGAAACTCTATCCTGAAGATGAAATCCAAAGCAGAAGCTTTAGGAACAAAGAACAAATACAAAAACAACAAAGACAAGAATCTTTAGGAACAAAGAACAAATACAAAAACAACAAAGACAAGAATCTTTAGGAACAAAGAACAAATACAAAAACAACAAAGACAAGAAACTTTAGGAACAAGGAACAAATACAAAAACAACAAAGACAAGAATCTTCAGGAACAAAGAACAAATACAAAAACAACAAAGACAAGAATCTTTAGGAACAAAGAACAAATACAAAAACAACAAAGACAAGACAGAGTTGGACAAAGGTAATGCCCTAATCTCCCATCCTGTTGCATCCAGCCACGTCAAACCAGGTAACAGTTAATCCCACACATTTCAACAAACCAAAAAGCACTGACTTAGACACTGAGGCAGCTGGGTGACGCTGGTGTGGTGATGCTCGGTGCGCCGCTTCAGCGTGCAAGTGAAGTGAATGAACAGAGGCACCACTTCCTGCTCTGTATCCTGCGTGACGTTCAGGTCCATATCCGACAGGGAATCATCCAAGTTCGAGTCCACCGAAACATGGGCAGAGTGGTCACCCCTGTCCCGAACTTCAACCAGGCCTCCTCCACGAGGGGTGAAATCCCCTACGCCGGTGCCATCAATCTCCTCGTCTTCCTTGAGGCTCATGTCTGCCATAACAATCACAGTGCATGTAACTAACTAGTCAGCTACCTTTACCCTTCCATTTACTTATTTTCCTGACAGTTTCTTTTCTAATCTTTTCTTATTTTTTCCCTGTCTTTTTCTATTTTTCTGATCTCTGTCTTCTTCTTTTTTTCATACCCACCTGTCAAAACAATGTCTTAATCAGTAGTCCAACCCAAACATTTCGGGAAAACAAAGGAGCCAACCAAGCCTCCAGATTATTAATAAACATAGAGAGTAGTTGTCACGATATCACGTCATTTCCTTTTGTAAGAGTAGTTGCCCATGATGTCATGTCACTTCCACAGTTCCATTCCTTTCCATGGACTGAGAACATGTTGTTGCTGTTACTTTCCGTGTCTGTCGTTTTCGACAATATGGAGCCCCAAAAGAAGTTTTTTACACTTTCTTCAGCTTTGGACATCCTGTCTTCTTTCTCCCTGTCATGGCAGGGCCAAATTTCTGCGAAGAATTCTCAAAAGATATAAATACAGCCGCTTCTCTCTAGTCATCATCTGCTCTGTTTCACTAAACTGCTTCCCTCTGATCTCCTGCCACATAAACAGGAACAGGCTCACCTGTTTATAGCTCCTGTGGTAAGTAGTGTCCTCGTATTGACTGCCACCAGGTCCGTCTCTCATGCACTTCGTGCAGCTCTATGGGCCATGCAATATTTGTGAAGTTCGGAGAAGCGTTTGTGATTCTAATTTTTCAGCCAGTCTCTTATTTTCAACCCACCTGACGTAACGCCGGTGTTGGACAAAGAGTTGTACAGTGCTCAATCATATACAATTCAGTCCTGAGGCATCTGGAGGATCCCTCCGGGGGTTGCGACCTTGTCGTGGTCGGAGGGCTTGCGCGGTCCAGTGATCCCTTAGGCTTTGCTGGCGGGGGCATCAATACTTGGGAGATAGGCTGTTTTTTTTCACACTGCTTGTAGGCCTGAGAGGTGAAGATGCTGTATGGCCTAAGCGTAACGTGGTAAGGAGTTGATGCCCCTGGTAGGGCTTCCCATGTCAGATAGGCTAAGGGTGAGGATCCTGACTAAGAGTAACCCGCCTTTCTCTTTTTTTTTCTTTTTTTTTTTTTTCTGCCTTCCTTATTTGGTCCTTTTCTATCTTCGTCTCCCCTTCAAGTCTTCTTTTCCACACTCCTTTTCTCTCTGTGGTCTCCTTAAGATCCGCCGCGTTGGCCGTGCGGTGTGACCTGTGTCGGAGGGGAATGAGATCCTGGTGATTGAGAGGGCCAGCGCTCTCAACACATCACTTTGGCTCGGACCTCTCCTAGACAGGGAGTACACTTTGGCCCGGGTGTACTAATCGGCTCCCCTTCTTGGGGCTGGGTCAAAACAGGCATTTCTCCGGCTGGCCAGGTAACCCCTGCAGTGCTCAGCTCTCTGTTCCCGGGAGTTGAGCATGATCAGGGGGGATAGGGTTGGTAGGTTTTTGTCTGTTGTCTCTCCTGAAGCCTGGAAGGGGTCAAGACAGTGATTCTTGGCCCTGGCCCCTTAGTTGGACTCCAAGGTGGGTGGGTAAGGGAGAGATGAAATTTTTTGCCTCTAAATATGACTTCATTCAAACATCATCCCCCCAAAAAAGGAAAGTTCAGTTACTTTCGCAAAGGTCGTCACAGGAGTCCGATGGAGACTCTGATTCTGAAAATGAAACAAAGCAGTTGTCAGGATTTTGGTCCTCTTGGTTGATCATGGAAAGTAAGGAGCAGGACAAACCTCTTTCTGCATTAAGCCCATTTGCAATACAGAAGGGCTTCCAAGGTATTGCAGGAGACCCACAGTCCATTAAGCGACTCAGAAACGGCACATTTCTCATCCAGTGTAAAAGTAAAAAACAATCAGAGCAGCTGCTGAAAGCTACAAAGCTGGTAGACCGAGAGATCCGGGTGACCCCCCATAAACAGCTGAATTCCTCTAAGGGAGTCATTCGTTGCCCAGATCTTCGAGGTGTCTCAGAGGCAGAAATCAAGGCGGAGCTGGCATCCCAGGGTGTGACAGAGGTGCATAGGGTGACAGTGAAAAAAGGTGCAGAAAGAGTGGCCACCAACACCCTCTTTCTGACATTCTGCAACCCTGTGCTACCTCCTGTCATCAAATTTAGGATATTTGAATGTCCGTATACAAATGTATGTTCCATCTCCCATGCGTTGCTTCAAATGCCAGAAGTTTGGTCATGTCAGAGACCGTTGTTCTGGGCAGGAGGTGTGTGGGGTTTGTTGCAAGGCAACCCATGATGGGCCATGTAAAGACCCGGCGCATTGTGCAAACTGCGGTGGCGACCACCCTCCTCTTCACGCAACTGCCCTGTCTGGGTACAAGAGTCAACCATCCAAAAGGTCAAAACAGAAAAGAAGATCTCGTTTTTTGAAGCCCGCAGGCAGGTTGTTGGCAGTCAGACGCCAACAGCATCTTCATACGCTTCGGCGGTAAAAAAAGTATCGACTCGTTCAGTCTGCTGCCAGACTGACGATTTTACTTTCTCCAAAACTTTGCAAGGAAGACAGATAAGCTTTGGTGGAAGCAAGTCCACCACCTCCCAACCCAAAGTAGGTGCCCCTGGTGGGGGCAAAAAATCTGCCACCCCCCAGACTGCTCAGCAGTCTACTCCATCTGCTGCTGGGCAAAAATCCGCCACCCCTCAGACTGCCCAGCAGTCTACAACATCTGCTGCTGGGCAGATTAAAAAACCAGCACCCGCACCTCGAACTCCCATGTCCAGTGCCCGTGCGGGCAAGGGAATTCATCCCAGTGTGGAGATGGTGGAGATGAGGAAGAAGCCTCCACCGTCTCCCAAATCCAGACCTTCTTCACCTGTTGGCAAGCCTGCCAGCAGGTCTGAAGACAAACAAAGTCCAGTGAAATTAAGCAACAAATTTACACCTTTAGAAGCAGATGTTGATGAGGAGATGACCTGATCTCTCTCCTTTTCGCCCTCTGCACCATGGTTTAGTACAATATTCCATTGGAATATCCGTGGACTAAATTCCAACTTTGAGGAGCTGCAGCTTCTGTGTCAATCTATAAAACCTTCCGTCGTGGCTCTTCAGGAAACTCAAATTCAAAGCCAGAAGACCTTCACTCTTTCTGGCTTTAATATTCTTTCAAAACCTGCACAACCATCCACGTTGGGACTGTCGGGCGGTGTTGCCCTTCTCCTACATAAAACTTTGTTGTATAGTCCTGTCGCTCTGTCTCCTCCCTTCAGGCTGTAGCTGCGAGAGTCACTCTCCACAAGACTGTGACAATCTGTTCCCTTTATCTCCCACCTTCTGTCCCGGTTTGTCGTCAGGACCTTGTCAGTCTGATAGAAGAACTTCCTCGACCTTTTTTGCTGTTGGGTGACTTTAACGGTCACAATCCTCTTTGGGGTAGTGTCAGTACGTCATCCAGAGGTCTGCTAATTGAGGATGTCCTTTCGGATTTGGATTTGTGTTGTCTGAACGACGGATCTGCAACTTACCTCCACTCTTCCACAGGTTCACTTTCGTGTTTAGATTTGTCGGTTTGTGACCCCTCGCTGGTCCTGGACTATGAGTGGTCTGTCCATGACGATCTGCACGGAAGTGACCATTTCCCTGTCCTTCTACAACCTGTAATAACTGAACACGTCTCTGTTTCTCAACATCTAAATTATAAAAAAGCAAACTGGGATCTATTTGCAGCCACTATTTCTAAAGAATTCCAGGACACTGATTTTCTTCAGAGTCCGGACCCAGCAGAATCACTGACTAACACTGTGATCAAGTGTGCTAAAGCTTGTATTCCAGTGTCTTCCGATAAACTTCAAATGCCAAAAACACCCTGGTTTGATTCAGACTGCCAACAAATTTCCAAAGTTCGAAAACGGGCTCAGCGTCAGGTGTACCAACGACCTTCGGGTCCCAACGCTCGAGCCCATCAGAAACTCCGAGCTAAATCAAGACACACTTTTAAAATCAGTAAACGTCGGTCCTGGAGAAGCTTCTGCTCCAGGCTGACATCGAAAACTTCTAAGAAAAAAGTGTGGAACATCATTAAGAAAATCAAAGGGAAGAACACCTGTCCCACTGTGAACCATCTCAAGTTTTCGGATTCTTTAATAACAGAGAAGAAAGCAGTTGCTAATCTGCTTGCTTCAACCATTGAAAAGAATTCCTCCTCTTCTAACAAATCAGCCACTTTTGTCAAAAACAAAGCCCTTAAAGAAAAATCACCCTGCAACTTTTCGTCAGACAACATGGAAGACTACAATCTTCCTTTCACGTTAAACGAGCTGAAATCTGCCTTACTCTCTTGCAGCGATTCCTCTCCAGGTCTAGATGAAATCCATTATCAACTCTTGAAACATCTTCCGCAAATAGGTCTGAACATCCTGCTACAGGTATACAACCATGTGTGGACTACTGGTTTCTTTCCACCTTCTTGGCGGAAAGCCCTCATTATTCCAATTCCCAAACCTGGAAAAGATCTTTCTAACCCATCAAACTACCGTCCCATAGCTTTGACCAGCTGTATCTGTAAATTGATGGAGAAAATGGTCAATGCTAGGCTCATGTGGAAACTCGAAACCGATGGCCTTTTGGCGAAAGAACAGTGTGGTTTCCGCAAACATCGGTCTACAGTTGACCATTTGATTCGTCTGGAATCTACACTTCGGAACGCCTTTCTGAACAAACAGCATGCAGTGGCAATTTTCTTTGACTTGGAGAAGGCCTACGATACTACCTGGAAGTCGGGGATACTTCATGATCTCCACGATCTGGGTTTTCGAGGTCATCTTCCGCTTTTTATTCAAAATTTTTTGGCAGAACGACAGTTTCAGGTCCGGGTTGGCACCACTCTCTCTGATGTCCACGAGCAGGAGTTAGGTGTTCCACTGGGGAGCATACTGTCTCCTGCCCTCTTTAGTATTAAGATCAACAACATTGTGAAATCAGTTCAGCAGGGTTCAGACTGCTCATTGTTTGTGGATGATTTTGCTGTCTACGCAACTGGAAGCCTGTACCGAGTGTCCAGCGCAGGCTCCAGCTTTGCGTAGATAAAATCCATCGGTGGGCGGATGAAAATGGTTTCACCTTTTCTCCAACAAAGACGCAGTGTATTCACTTCCATAATTTCCGTCAGTTTTTCCCAGATCCTGAACTTCAAGTAGGGAAATCTCCCATCCCAGCTGTTAAAGAGGCCAAATTTCTGGGAGTCATTTTTGACCAGAAACTTAACTTTCTCAGCCACATCAAACACCTCAAAAACTGCTTGCCAGAAAGCACTGAATATTCTGCGGGTCGTAGCGCACACCGACTGGGGCGCTGATAAGAAAACTTTGCTGCACCTCTACAGAGCCTTGGTCCGTTCCAAACTGGACTACGGTTGTGCTGTCTACGGCTCCGCAAGATCGTCTTACCTCAAACTCTTGGACCCTATCCACCATCAAGGGCTTCGTCTCTGTCTTGGAGCGTTCCGCACCACCCTGTGTACAGCCTGTACGCAGAGGCGGGTGAACCTTCATTGTCCAACCGCAGGCTGAAACTGTCTTTGAATTATTATATCCGACTGTTCTCAGAACCAGAAAACCCTGCCTATGACTGTGTCTTTGACCCTCCGTTCCAAAGTAAGTTTGAAAACAACCCTAAATGTATTCCGCCGTTTGGTCTTCGTATGCAGCCTCACGTGCGGAATGCAGGTCTAGACCTGGGAGTAGTTTCCGATTTTCCAAGTTTCCGGATCAACCTCCGTGGACCTTTTTCACACCAGAGATTCGTTTCGATCTTGCAGCTTTTCGCAAAGAGTCTACCAGCTCTCTGGCGTACAAGGCTTTGTATGCTGAGCTCTGTTCCAAATTCCCATCCTATCAAAAAGTTTTCACTGATGGTTCCAAGTCTGAGGATGGAGTGGCCTGTGCAGCCTACTGCCTGGGGCTCCTTCTCAGATACTGTTGGAACATATACATTCAGATGCTTCTGTCTATTTGCTGAACTTACTGCTCTGGTACTGGCTTTGAGATAATCTCACATTCTTCAAAGAGGGACTTTCTGGTTCTGTCGGATTCGCTGTCAGCTTGGAGGCTATAGCTGGCCGCAACCTTCAGCATCCAGAACTTTTACTTTTTTTTTAACTTTTTAGCAAGTTGAAGGCGGACGGTTACAACATTACTCTTGCTTGGGTTCCTGGTCATGTTGGCATCGCGGGAACGAAATGGTTGATCGTTTAGCCAAGAACGCCACAAGAGAGAAACTGTCCAACACTTATATCCCTGCTCAGATGTAAAACCCAAAATTAACGATTATGTGAGAGACCTCTGGCAGGAGGATTGGAACACACAGACGAATAACAAACTCTTTCAGATCCGTCCAAACCTTAAGGACTTCCTCCCATCTACGTCGAGTGGTCGTAAAGAGGAAACGGTTCTGTGCCGGCTGCACACCGGCCATTCGTATTTTACCCATTGTTACCTTTTAAAGAGTGAAGAAGCTCCGTGGTGCATTCCATGTCATGCGCCACTCACAATGAAACATGTTCTTTTAGAGTGTTGGGACTTGCACGATGTGAGACACAAACATTTTACAGCGGAGTCCATGAAGATCCTGTTCAGGGATGTCCCGCCTGACGTGATCCTTGAGTTTTTGAGAGAGATTAACATTTTTCATCTGATTTAAGATTTTACGGCAGAAAGATTTTTAACAAAGTTTCTGGTGCGTTTGTAGACGATGTCATTTAACCAGATGTGTGAAAGTTGGTTTTTTTTTTTTTTTTTTAAATGACTGGTGAGTTGATTTTAACGTGGTGACAGCCCTGATGTGGCCCTTTGCGGTCGGCTGGGCTATAAGCAACATTATCTTATCTTATCTTATCTTATCTGGAGGATGGCCAGCATCTCTTCCCTTCTCACTCCGCTCTCCCTCCTCTACCTTCTCTTCTCCCCCTCCCCTTTCCCTTCCCTCAGCACCTCAAAATTTAGATGGACATTTTCTCTGGGAAGTGCTATATTGCTTGCCCTCGGCTGGGCCCAGGGCTGGGCAGTTTCTCAGGTACAAGAGTTCCAGTGAGCGGAGGGGGGTGGGTCATTAAGGTAAAAGAGCTATCCTCTAAAATTGACCACTGTGAGGACAGGTCAATCTCTGCTGTGCATGAGCGTTACAGGCTCAATCCAGGTATATGTGGTGTGGCTGGGCTGGAGAATCATGTCCAATGTAACTGATAAAACGAACATCATGATGATGATCACACTGTTGATGATGTTCCGGTCTCCACTTCAGAGGTTTCATTTGCTTGCGTGTCCATCACCAATGCCTGGTTCCTCTTTCAAGAAGTCTTGCCAATGCCTGGTTCCTCTTTCAAGAAGTCTTGCCAATGCCTGGTTCCTCTTTCAAGAAGTCTTGCCAATGCCTGGTTCCTCTTTTAAGAAGTCTTGCCAATGCCTGGTTCCTCTTTCCAGAAGTCTTGCCAATGCCTGGTTCCTCTTTCCAGAAGTCTTGCCTATCTCCTATTGTCATCCTTTTCTTCCTATTGCCCATGAGTTTCGACTTAGATCTACACTGTTTGATGACATTTTTGTAGATGAAATTACCTCTGCATTACTCTCATCTAAAAAGTTTCCCAGTTTCATGAATTCATTTCACCAGGTTATCACCAAGGCTGGCTGCACCTTTTATGTCATCCTGGTGGTGCAGGGGGGTGTACCAGGAACAGTTACCAGTTGAGAAAGACACTCATTTGGCTTTGGGCATTGAGTCTGTTCTCTCAGATCCTCGTTTGTCAGCCTTCATGGTCAAGCCAAAGTCGGACCCAGTTCTGTCTTTGATTTCCGTGCACATGTGTAAGGGTTATCTCCATGCAGGTCTCTGCTCAGTCATTCCTGGAGTCGCCCTCTCTCCTTCACCAAGATTTCACAGAAAAGTATCACTGGTATTTGAGCTTGGCCAGAGGTTCTGCCTTCACAACCTCTGCTGGTTAAATGGCACTCCCGCATGATTCTGACCTTCTCTCTCTACCTTGAAGGGATAAATTGTGGCACATCTCTCTAATGATCTCAAGGCTCCCCTCTGTCAGGCCCCTCTTTCAAGTCCCTCTCTTTTTAGGCTTACTCTAAGATCTTGGGCAAAGTCTTGGGTTGTTGTTTTTTTCTTTTCTTTTTTGCTCTCAGCATGTCTCAGCATCCTTTTCTTAACCCCAGTCTTCTTTTCATGGGAGACAGGTCGTTCAATCCAGGCTCTCCTTGTCATTTATGGCCTACCATTCTCGTCCTTTCAGAGGGACGTTCACGAGGATGCATTCACAAAAACAGACAATCAATTCAGTTCAAAGATAATGCTAATGGGAAGCCAGCTCTCTACTTTCCTTCACCAGGTGCACGATCTGCCATCACACAAATGGGCGCTCTTCGTGGTCATGGCTCCAGGTTTCCTTTGCCTCCACTCCTCCCCTATCATACAGTCCCTTTGGGACAAAAACTCCCTGCAGATCAGGTCAAGGCTGCCGTTCTGAAGGAGGTAGTCTTTCATTCACAAGTGTGCAGATTTAAAGTTTCTCTTCCATGCCCTTTTGTTTGTTTTTTTTGCAGTTGTGCTACTGGTATCAAAGAAGAACGGAAATCATTCATCCACCTCACTTACCTGAACCTCTACCACTCTCTTTAAATATTCAGCATGGAAATAATGAGGAAATTGCGTGCTTTCATTTTGCCTGGAGTGTGAGTGAGGTGTGTGTGTGTGTGTGTGTGTGTGTGTGTGTGTGTGTGTGGTGTGTGTGTGTGTGGTGTGGGTGGTGTGGGTGTGGTGGTGTGTGTGTGTGAGCATGCGTGCATACATGAATGCTTGTGCACATGAGTGTGCATGCATGAGTATGTACACGATTGCATGTTGCAACAAAGCAGCAATGGACAGGGGCACATCAGGTTGGGACAAGGGGAGGAGATTATTGAATGAGGGGCTGAAAAAGCAAAGAGATTTTTTTCTTTTTGTTTATGGTGAAATGTGCTTTGAGCAGACTTCAAAAAATGTTCTGCGTGAACGTTCATTATTATTACCACCTTGCACAGATTGTTATGACCACATACACAGATACACACATAGCACCAATCCTAGTCTTATGATCTTTGTGTGCTAGTAGCACACTTAAATCAAGGAGACAGACAGAAAAAGAGAGTAAAAAGAAAAAAGACTGTCTAAAAACTATAATGTTGTCAGCAACTGTGTGAGCAAAACAAAGACCGTGCCAGACCTCAATGCCCTACATGTCTCAGAGTGACAGAGACAGGGGGATGACCGACCAAAAGAAAAAAAAGCTGGTAGGTAAATGACTGAGCAACAACAGTTTGGGTGACCCCATCTTACCAGTATTGTCGTCAGTCTTCTCATCAGTGCTGTCCCCTTTCACGTCCTGATCGTTGTAATCATCACACTGAAAGTCGTGCAACCCAAAACTTCAAACTTTGACACATGTGCAAGAAACTAGCGGAGAAACAATTGTGTTTCATCACCTGTCAACGGACAACTGATAATGCAATGAAATTATTCACATTCCTAAAAGCTTGCTGCATCCATACATGCAGGCAAATGATGTGTATATGCACAATATATACAAGCTCATTTTCACAATCTGACTTGTTTAAGACAGGCACAAAGATTACTGACCACCACTATCATCACTCTCCTTCCATCCCATCCTCCTCCTCTTATACACATTATATAATAATACTATAAGATTTGCCATCTATTGTCAGTATTATCATTCTTATGCATTCTAACACACAGGGTGATATACAATTGTATACACACATAGATCCATCTGCACTCTCTCAATTACACACACACACACTCACACAGACACACACACACATACATACAGCACACATACACATATGCACACACACCCACTTTAACAATATCATTCTCTAAAACAATCTCTCCCTCCCCTCACAAAAGGCAAACCAATAAAGTGCAATCAATGAACTGGCACATGCATCTCCTGTGTGATCTTCACAAAATTCGCAATCAACCAACTGACTACTGAAACTCTCTGCTGGGCTTCCAGATGGAAGTAGTTCAGGACACCACACACACACACACACACACACACACACACCACGCACACATCACACACACACACAAACTACATATGCACCCTCATGCTCATAGACTCACACAGACACACAACCATACGTACACCCCCATGCAGGCACACCACACACACACACACACCACACACACACACACACACACACACACACACACACACACACAGCCCAGTGTAACAATCCCCTTCCCCCAGTGCTGCAGCCCACTGACCACAGAGGCTCTCTGCTGAGCCTCAGGACAGAAGAAGAAGTAGTCAGGCATGGAGGCCACTGGCTGAAAGAAGTGATGGACGGTGGCCAGGAACTTGTCCTGCACCAGCTGGTGCAGCCCCACCGGCTGCTCGCAGCACGTCATGTCGGACCACAGAGATGGCAGCAGTGACACCATCTTGTGCGGGAGCTGCAGGATCTCTGGCACGATGATCTCTTCACCGTCATCACTGCAAGTGGATGCATCAAGGAACAGCAATTAGAACTGACAGAGGGGGCCGGAATAGCTCAGTTGGCAGAGCACCGGACTCGTGATCCTGGGTTGCGGGTTTGAATTTTGGTACAGGGGGATTTTTCCCTTGGAGTTAACATTGGTTCTGACTCCATTCCCCATACAGTCCTTCGAATGAGACTATAAACCAAGGTTCCGTGTGAACGCACGCAGAACATCTTGCACAAACGTAAAATCCCATTACCAACTTTCGGAAGAGAAGGCCAGTTTGGCCGTTGGTATGGATGACACATTACACATAGCATGCACCTTCCCCGAAGATGGAGTATGGCTGCCTTAATGGCAGGATAAAAAAACAGTCATACACACAAAACTCCACTGCCTGTACAGGCAGTGTCCGCAGGAGTATCAACCTGCGTACACAGAAAGAAAGAAAGAACTGACAGAGAACCTCTTGGTGGTCTGCTGGGAATGGAAAGGCAGACAAGCTACAACAGGTGAAGACTTTTTAAACTGCCTTTATTATTAATGGTCAGATTAATCACAAGGTAATATCATACCTAGGCAAAATGACAATATTCTCATAACAGCAATATTTTTTCCCTCAACCTTCATCATTCCCTTATAAATGTACACGCTAAATGTTAAAAATCATGAGATTAAAAAATGCATACCATTAAATAACAAGATCATTTATCTTGAATGGAAAGTTGGGGAATGACAAACTGGATTGCAACTGCACAACACAGGTAAAATCAGAACTACCCCCAAAAAGGGATTTTTCTCAATCTTACCAGTCCAAATCAATGCCTTTTCCCAACACGGCATCAAACATCACCATATCATCAGGATAAACACACACACACACACACCACCCAAAAAAAATTTGAAAGAGCAGGGAGCTAACTTCACCTCCATTTCCAGTCACGCAGCAACAAAGATTGCCCGTAATGAGTTCACCTCAACAAAACATATTCAAAGTAACTCATTTTTCTCCTTTTCCATGGTGCAGGAACCACCTCTTGCTGCTTTCTGGATTTAGACTTCGTTGTTTTGGTGCTCATGGATTCCAACAATGCTCATTCGTGCTCGCCTTTGCCTCTGAAGGAGAAGCTTCTTTTTCTGTGGCTTCTCAAGACAGAATTTCAGCTGGCAATTCCCGCAAATTATACTCTATCACCACCTTTCTTCAACAGTCAGCTTTTTTGTCTTACGCACTGGTGTCTTCCAAATCATCCTCATTGTACACTGGACATTCCCAGTTTTCTACCTGTAGCTCATGTGAGGACTGGAGCAGCATGACATGGCATTCAGTTCAAAGGTTGATATTCAGGTTAACCTATGTAACAGTCTGCCACTTCTGGCAAGACAACCAGCCACGCCTCCCAGCCATGCCCATGCACAAGCCACAGAGGCTAGTCTGATCATTGTCTGGAGACTGCATGCAGACGCACACTGAACCGTGTAAAGAGCTGAGCACAGGACTGCATCTTTTCCACTATGGTGTCCCAAATTCAGTCAGTCAAAGCAAGTATGCTAGAATGAACAAAATCCTGACAAGGGACCCTGTCAGATTTCTTGAGGTTCACTAAAAAGCCCAGAGATGAATAGGTCTGCTCAAGAATTGCAAAAACCTTGGCAAGAATCCCACAAATTCTGGTTCTTTCGGAGAAGGTTGTCCTACGTCGTTCAATGATTTTGAATATGTTCACTGTCTCACCGCAGATATGACTGTGTCCATCACCTTGGTGAACTGGGTGTTCACAGACCAAAAGACAGGGTTTTGAAAGAAAAGACCCTTCCTTGAAAGCAAAGCAAAGCAAAGGTACTTCTGGGACAACCTCTCCATGAGAATGTGAAAACACAGCAACAACTACTCAACTGTAGTACCTGTATATGCTGTTAAACCTGAAAAATAAACCACTACCTTCATAAAACAACAACACTGTTGTCCCTCCCCACTACTTCCACTTGACACAACATTCCCCAATCAACACACCATGAGCCTAAACAGAAGTGCTACCTTTGGATGTCAACCACTTCCAGGAAGCGCACGGAGTGTTTGTGCACCAGGTCATTCTCCTTGGCCGTGAGCAGCTCCTTGCGGGCCTGGCCCACCAGCTTCTGCAGGTGTCCACACGAAGCAAGCAGGAAGGACGTCATGTCCACCTCCAGGGCAGCGACTCCTGACAGATGCTGCTGATGGCCGCGTCCATGTCGTGCTGGTCCACAAAGTAGTTGTGACGCAGGCTCTGGTACAGTCCTAACAACATCATGACACAAAGTTAGGGTAGGCCACCTAGGGTGGTTGTGGTGCAGCTGTTGGTACAGTTCTATGTAGATCATACTACACTGTTACACAATGCTACTGAAACAAGTTGTAACAGAATATTTGGTTCAGTCCAATGAACGCGTTATGATATTTATTGTTATGAAATGCTTTTTGATGCCATTGAATAGTTGTGAAATGCCATTTAATGTAAATGTGGCACAAGCTTTGGTAAAGGCATTTGAATATGACACTTTGTTGTTGTGAAATTTTCCACGCAACTGAGCATACACTAAATTGAAAATCATACAGAAACAAGCTTTCAGCTTTTCATTTATGAGGGCTTGGTGAAAATATCATTTCATCACCACTACTTCAATGCCACAGATGGTTCATCCATGAAAAGATGTTAAAAGGATTATCTCTGTATTTTTCAAAACGATGTTCAGAGGTTTACCTGTGAAAAAGCAACTGAAGTAGGACTCGGTGATGAGGTGGCACTGACGACGGAAATCGCCCACCCCTTCCACCATGTTGTCCACAGACCTGCGGTCCAGGGAGGACCGCCATGCTTGTCGGGGAAACTCTGGCTCCTCCTTCTCCTCCACCACACTGGCCTCCTTGTCAAAGGACGCCAGACGGCCCCTCGCCACCGGAGACAGCTGATTCTCCTGGCCCTCCGCGGTGAAGGTCATGTCTTCATGGATGTCCGGGGGCAGGGAGAAGGTCCAGCGATTGATGAGGGACTCAGTGATGCTGTGGTAGTGGCAGTCGTAGACGTAGATGGGGATCACCATGGGTCCTTTGGCTGGTGGCACAGCCGCAGAGCAGCTGGTGTTTACCTGAGACAACGCTCACAGTTCCTCACTCGGGCCAATGTCACATGGGTAATTTCAAAGGTTTTAGGCTGAAACATCCTCACACTGTTTTCTGTGTGAGGAGATGTTGGTACCAGATGGCTTTTGAAGCAGCTGCAAGTGTGTTTCAACCTTAAGACATGTTCTATTTCTCTGAAAGGTTATTAAAAAAATGTCCCAGCACAATCCAGTAAAGTTCCTGTAATCTCTCTCCCTCTCTCTGTATGTCTCTTTTTCTCTCTCACTTTCTCTCTATTTCTCCCTCTCTTTTTCTCTTTCTCTCTCTCATACACACACACAACACACACACAACACACACACACTCACAGAGCCACTCACCCATTCTTTCACGTCATCCTCGCGACTCTGGGCCACGGAGCGCTCTGGAGACTGGCAAGGCGAGGGTTCCGTGACGGTGATGATGGTTGACGACAAGTTCCCTATCCCTGACAGGGCACCTGACCCCCTCCTCCCTTCAGCCGACGTGTGGCCAGTGTGGCAGGAATCAGTGTCATCAAACACTGGACATACAGGTGCTGCAGCAGCGGTGGATGTTGCTGCTGTTGCCACCGCTGTAGGGTCTTGCTCGGCTGTGGTGGCTTCCCCTGCTGGTGTGTCCGCCTGCACGCGGGAGCCACTCCTGCATTCCACTTCTTCATTCTGCAAGGTCAGGTCAGGTCAGGTCAGGTCAGGTCAGGTCGGGTCAGGCAGTCAGTCAGGTCAGGTCAATCAGGTTAGAGAAAAATAAAAGAAATGAAGATAAGATGACCTCAAGTGATGTGGGAAAAAAGGTCAAAAAGGAGATGGCAAAGTATGGTAATATACGGTAAGATAAGGTAAAAGAGAGTGAAATGAGGTGAGGTGAAATAAATTACATAAGATAAAATAAAACAAGGCAAAGCAGAAAAAAGGTGAAAAGAAAGTGAGGTAAGGTAAGATGATGTGAGGCAAATAAGGTCAGGAAGGTGGGTATGATACTATCATCTGCCATCACTAGTTAACTTATGAAACACCATCTATACATTGTGAATCACTCTTCATTTTGTTCCCTTACGGACTCTTTGGCAGCCTTTGAGCATTAAGAAGCGGTATTTGGAGAAGTGGAAGGTTGCTGCTAAAATTCAAGAGGCCACCATTTGCGAAATGCTTGGATTCCATCCCAAATGGTTAAAAAACATCATATTATTAGCAAGTACCAAGCATGACTACAAGTGAAGGTGATAGAGGACTGTGCATTTAATACCACTGCGGCCCAGAAACAGCTGACATGATAATGGCAGCCCAACAAGCAGTGTAGATTGTGCAGGTGCACTTGTATTGGCTTCAAATTTCAGTGGCAGTGCTTACAATTATTAAAACTCGGGCAATTGGAATTGATGCTATGGATTAATTCAGAATTTCCTGAAATCAGGTGAGCGATCGATCACAACAGTCTGTTGTAAATACCAACTATAAACAGACACATGCATGGCACACTACACCCACTGAACTTTTCATTCAAACTTTTGAGCGATTCTGACTTGCTGGGTTTTGGGGTAATTCCTAGGTAAACGATTTCCAAATTTCAAAAGTTCATCGCAAATTCATTAGGTGCTCTAAAAAAAAAATCCTTTGGTAGTTAGGTGAATGTTACTCTAAAAAGAAGACGGAAGGGAAAGTGATAAACTAATGCTTTCAAGTCTGCCAGATTTACACCCTCTGTAGCAGGATGACCATGCTCACCTTCCTGTTGTCTCCTGACGTATCCCTGTCTTTCTCCTCCTCCTGTTCATTCAGCAAGAGCAGGTCATCGTAACTGGCTGGGATGAAGGTCAGCAGGATGTGGGCCATGCTCACGGCCTTCATGTAGCATTTCCACATGGGCAGACCATGCAGAGACTCTTTCTGCGGGAACCTGACCAACACACACATCTTTGTTTGGGTGGTGTTGTGTGGAGCATGTGTCCGTGAATGTGTACTTGAATGTGCTATCGTGTGGTGTTCTGTACTGAACTGTGCACCGGTGTTCTGCATTGGCAACAGTCCACGTCAAGATCACTCAAGAAATACTATTATCATGATGTCAAGGTCAACTAGAAACAGCCTCTGGAGAGTTCAGACATCCACCAAGGTAAAGCACACCTGGATCTGCATCAAAGATTAGCACCAAAATTTACTGAATTCCTGCTTTTTTCCTATTTCGTTTTTTAACCAAATTTCATTAAAATTATGGAGTAGTTTTTTTGTAATCTCTCTGACAGACAAAACATACCAACAGATAAGAGTGAAAACATAACCAAAGAGGAAGAAGTCATCAGTCTGCTGAAGACTGTTCCCCCTAATTTATAACAGTAAGTTTCAAATCTTAATCAAAATCTCCCACAGGCCTTGGCACATACACAGTGAAAAATTCTCCTCCCTTTTTCTCACACACACACACACACACACACACACCAAGACTCAATTAGACAAATTTGAAAATACGACATCTAGAGAGGTAGCAACTTTAATTCATAGGATGCGTTTAAATTCACTTCTAACCAAATACAGTAAAAATGTTACATGCATGTGTGGGGAAACTCTTAGTGTACGTCACCTGCTACTAGATTGTCCAAGAGTAAAGAATACAGTGTTCACAGCTGTTCTAATATTTCACATAATAGATCGACTCCACTGACTTTACCAAAAATATTAAATAATTATGCTTTACTTTGTTCGTTATGCCCCCATCTATTACGTAGTCCAGTAGGAATTTATCTTTAACTTTCAACAACCTGTCATACACAAAAAGAAATTACACACACACACACACACACAAGTGCGCACGCACACTCACACATCCAAATACACAGGCGCGCGCGAGTGCGCGCTCACACATACACACACACACGCACACGCACACACACACACACACTATTACACAATCCGTCTGAAATCACCTTGAGTGGGAAGACGTTAAACTGAAGAACAACACAACAACAACACACACACACACACACACACACACACACACACACACACACACACACACTTATTCTATCATCCACCCTGCACATCCCATTCTACCCTACACATAACTATGAATGTACACACAAGATACTAATTTGCTGCGTAGATACAAGGTTGTTAGGAAATCACAGGTTCCAGAAATGAGTTTGGTACTGTCTTAAATTGAGAGTACAGCTGATTGTACTATCTAAAGAGTAGTGTTGATTTACTGTCTCAAGAGTAGAGTTGAATGCACTGTCTTAAGAGTAGAGTTGATTCTACTGTCTTAAGAGTAGATTGTATTACCTTAATTAAAGTCTCAAGAGTAGAGCTGATTGTACTGTCTTAAGAGTAGAGTTGAGTGTATTGTCTTAAGAGTACAAGACAAAATTTGCTTCATAGATATAAGGTTGGTAGGAAATCACAGGTTCCAGAAATGAGTTTGGTACGGTCTTAAGAGTACAGCTGATTGTACTGTCTTAAGAGTACAGCTGATTGTACTGTGGCTTAAGAGTACAGCTGATTGTACTGTCTAAGAGTACAGCTGATTGTACTGTCTTAAAGAGTACAGCTGATTGTACTGTGTCTTAAGAGTACAGCTGATTGTACTGTGTCTTAAGAGTACAGCTGATTGTACTGTGTCTTATTAGTACAGCTGATTGTACTGTCTTAAGAGTACAGCTGATTGTACTGTGTCTTAAGAGTACAGCTGATTGTACTGTTTTAAGAGTACAGCTGAGTGTACTGTGTCTTAGAGTACAGCTGATTGTACTGTCTTAAGAGTAGAGTTGATATGCTAACAGAGTGTTGATAATATGAAAAGAGCGGAGATGATATGGTAACAAAGCGATCTTAATATGGTAAAATGGGCACAGATGACAGTATGCTAACAGAGCGTTAATAGTATAAAAATAGTGCCAAGATGATACATTAGAGTGCTGATGATATACAAATAGGGTGGAGACGAACTAGTAACAGTGAACAAATGATCTGTAATAGAACACAGCTAATATGGTAACAAAACGCAGATGATACAGTAATAAAAGGCCTCGAAAGTACTGTTTCCCTCAACAAAACTTCAGCCTCCAACGCTCACCTCCATTGCCGGCGCCAGCGGAGGTGTTGGCAGAGAGAGAGCCTCTGGAGTCTTGCTGGAAGCAGCAGTGCCTGGAGTCATGGTAGCGCTGGAGGTGTTGGGGGTGCTGGGTGTGCCGGGGGTATGGGTGGTGGTGGTGGTGGTGGAGGTGACAACAGGAGTGGAGGTGGATCGATCAGGCACAGCCGTCGCCCTCGCTTTGTCTGGAGTGTCTGGCGTGGCTTCTGCTTCCTGATGTGGACAGAATTAGCCTTGAAGAACACCAACATAAAATACAAAGACAGAAGGAAAGAGCACAGGAAAAATATAAGTAAGGAAAACAATGGGTGGACTGAACATTCTTTCATAATTCACTTTGGTCCACATGTAGAAAACACATGCACACACACTAACACCACCACCAGTGACACAAGCGAATGAACAAGCCAAAAACAGTACATCATTCTGGCGGGTCTTCTTTCATCTGTTACTATATATGCCCTGTACATCTCTCCTTCGTTGTGTGACTGGATCAACATTAAAAAACATATGTGAATCATGCTCATCTACACTAGTTTTGGGACAAATATATTCCAATATCATATTACAGACATAAATCCAGTGCACTCCTCATAAAAACAAATGTCCTGAAAGACTACATTAAGGAATACATGTCCAACTTCCTGTTACCTGCAGAAACTCACAATCACCCGTTAAAAGCAGCCAGTGTTTGCACTGACTATCAGCCTGCTTCTTTCAGCAAGCTATGGAAGGGAGTATGGGGTGAACAAGGTATAAAACTGTGCACAAGCGGCAGTCACTATGTTCCAGCTTATGGCTGTGAAATATGGACTTTGTACAGGAAACAGCTCAAAACTCTTCACCAGTTCCACTTCAACTGTCTGTGCTAGAACCTGGGCATTTCCTGGAAGGACAGGGTCTCCAATACAGAAGAGTTCACGGAGACAACTTGCCTGGTCTCCAGGCACTCATTTTGAAACTCAGCTCTGGTACGAAGAACACGTGGCCCATGTGGATGACAAACAACTTCCACTGCAACTCATCTTCTCGGAACTGGCACATGGTGAGAGAAACACTGATCGACCACAACAAATGCGTCAAAGACTGCCTTTAAGCCTGTAATATTCCTCAGATCAGATGGAAGACCCTTGCCTCTACTGCAATGCCTGGTGACTTGCTACCTGCTTTCCATAAGGTAGTGCAGATCTTTGAAGAAAAGTGCTACAAGGTCTGAACCAGAAGCATCCAGTCTGCATGGAGAGAACTGACCTGGAAGGAGAACTGACCTCGAAAGTAGAACCGACATCGAAAGAACTGACCTGGAGAGAACTGACATGGAAAGAACTGTCCTGGAAAGAAATGACCTGGAAAGAACTGACCTGGAGAGGAGAACTGACCTGGAAAGAACTAACCTAGAGAGGAGGACTGACCTCAAGAGAACTGACCTGGAGAGGAGAACTGACCAGGAGAAGAGAACAGAGGAGAACTGACCTGGAGAGGAGAACCGACCTGGAGAGAACAGACCTGGAGAGGAGAACAGACCTGGAGAGGAGAACAGACCTGGAGAGAACTGACCTGGAGAGAACCAACCTGGAGAGAACAGACCTGGAGAGGAGAACAGACCTGGAGAGAACCGACCTGGAGAGGAGAAACGACCTGGAGAGAACAGACCTGGAGAGAACAGACCTGAAGAGGAGAACTGACCTGGAGAGAACTGACCCAGAGAGGAGAACAGACCTGGAGAGAACTGACCTGGAGAGAACAGACCTGGAGAGAACAGACCTGGAGAGAACAAACCTGGAGAGAACTGACCTGGAGAGGAGAGGAAAGGAGAACTGACCTGGAGAGAACTGACCTGGAGAGGAGAAAAGAGGAGAACTGACCTGGAGAGAACCAACCTGGAGAGGAGAACAGAGGAGAACTGACCTGGAGAGAACCGACCTGGAGAGGAGAACAGAGGAGAACTGACCTGGAGAGAACTGACTTGGAGAGTACTGACCCAGCCTCTACTGTTGCATGCACACAGTGCAGATGCATCTGTACATCTGACTTTGGGCTGCACACTCCCCTTCAAAGTCACTAACATCATCTTTGCTCGTCAAGTACTTCTCCCTGATTTCTCATAGATAAATGCACAAAAATACTGGATGTATCTTCATTTGTTTCTTTTAGACAAATGTAAAAGACACTGCAACCAGGGACAATGTCAAGTTCAGTTATGAAAGAACCAGGTCACTTGCAGCCAGTCTGACAAACGAAAACTGCCATTTCTGTCAAGAATGAATGAAGGATGACATTGCAAAGAAGAATGTGCCAAGCCACACACGCAGGCAAGCACGCACGCACATACACACATGCGCACTCATGCGTGCACACGCACGCGCACAAACACGCACGCACACACAAAGCAAGCTAAGATCAAAGAAATAACAAACATGAGCTTCAGTGGGGTCCAAATCCTGAGCCTGAAGAATTCTAAAGACTCGTAACACCCAGCAGACACAAAACAATGTCCATGTGCAGAAATGCTAGGATATCTTCTTACATGCGCGCTGGTGACCTACTCGTTTTTGAGTGAGCCAGTATTTTAGGAAGAAGAAGAAGAGCAGAGGATGCTCTTCAGGCGCAGCGCCTTCCTGAATCTACAGGAAACAGCTGGATGTCAGGCCTCAGACACACCAGCATCCATGGACCAACACATGCACTCCTCCTCACCTTGGACAGCATCTCTCCCGACCTGGTGGCCGGGGCACTCTTGCAGCGGAAAGGGAACGGATGCTGGTTCAAGTCCCGATCACGCTTGCACAGCTGCTCCATGTACTTGGCAGCCTCATCAGCACTGAGGATGTACTCCTTGTCATGGATGCCCTTCAGGCGCTCAAACAGCAGGGAGAAGAGAAGCTCGTTGGATCCTTGGGGTCCACACCTGCCTCCTGTTCTGAGGACTTGCCTGCACGTGACGGAAGTGATGGAAGTGATGGAAGTGATGAAGTGATGGGAGTGATGGGTAAGCTTTAACAACTGCCACTTAAAGACGCAGGTCCCCTGGGGGAAAAAAATCTAAACGTACATGTTTGGGAAACCTGATTTATTACTATGTCCATAAATGCATGTTGCCCAAACTGTGAAAATAGATTTATTTATAGAACTCATATGCATCCATACTGGGGCTTTTTCCACTGCATCTTCAGAGTCATCAATTAAGAAAAAGATACATTTTTGGCAGTGAATTATCTTTCATTTATTCAAATCTCCGATTTTGTGAAATGTATTCACTTCATCCACTTGTGAAATCTACTCACTTCATCCACTTTCAAAGCACAGCCTAATTCCTATACTTTCAAGTAAACATCATAACCCAAACTGTTTCCCATACATTTATGTTCAATAAATGTGCCACACATTTAGTTCGTTTTTACTTTTGAGTGAATGATGGAATGAATGGTGTATAAAATCGTGATAAGTAGTTTACTACTTGAACTGTGCTTTAAAAATACTTATAACTATCATCATTACTTATTTCAACAAAGGTTAAAATGACACACGTTTTTCCATCTGTGTTCAAATTTAAGCATGGAAACCAAGACTTGACCACCAAAGGAAAGACCTAAAAGTTACAGTTGCTCCATTCCAGTTTAGCAGTTGCTATCCCTGACCAAGCAGAAAATGTTATGTCATGGACAACTGAAGTTAAGGTCTTTAGCCGAGATGATCATGAGCACTAAAGAGGAGATTTCAGCATAAACTGCTCAGCCCTGGTTACAGAAAATTAAGCATTTTGATGAGGTCACCATATCACAATTAATAACAGGTGTTCAGCAGACACCATTACCCCAATATTAATAATAATAATAATAATGAATACTTATATAGCGCCTATTCTCGGCTAGAGGCCAAGCTCTAAGCGCTTTACAATCAACACTCGTTTACACAACGGGCTGCCTACCTGGGTAGTGCCGACTGAAGAGCTGCCAGCTGGCGCTTCATTCAGTCGTTTCCCGTGTCATCCAGTCAGTATTGTTCAATATCGATCACTCATTTTCCTTACTTCCTTCATTCTTTCCATTTCTCACGCTGGGTGCATGCTATGTGAACGTGTCATCCATACCAACGGCCAAACTGGCCTACTCTTCCGAAAGTTGGTGATGGGATTTTACGTGTGTGCAAGATGTTATGCGTGCGTTCACA
>CM031606.1:17039340-17069340 GCA_018398815.1 Conus ventricosus
TAACTTAAAGTCTCAAGCTGCCCTCTGTGACTGGAATACCCTCGGTGACACATTAAACAGTGATCACATGCTTGCTTTTAGTCAAGATCTTATTAACTTTTTTAACATTAGAAAATTGCAGAAAGTCCCAAAAGCGACATCACAGTTTTCTGTCTATGGAGCTAGGTTTGAACAGGTATGCAGAAGCAATTCAATACATTCAATACATCTATACGACAATTTTTTTTTTCAAAAGTAACCTAATAATACAGTTACACAACATGCAGACCTGTTTTCAACAAATTATTATCAATCCCAACAGTGGACCTTTCAGGGTAGACCTCACATCGCCTGAATGCACCGTGTACCTATTTGCATGAAGAGGATCAAGACATCAATTTCAGCTCTTGTCATTCATGTCCACCTTCAGCAAGTTATTCAAAAACAGAAACACCATGCACCTGGATACATGAAGAGGAGATGGGCACCAACATCCTCCTTTCCCATTGCCCCCTGAAACGTGTCATCAACACTGAGACAGCAGCAACGGTGTTCTGGTATCAATCACAGTATTCTTGGATTCTATCATAATTTGGACGCTGTGACAAGAACGCATTATTCACTAAAGCAGATACTGTGACACATTTGAATAAAAAAAACTATATTAAGACTGCAAAAATAATTCCATCTAAGACTGACACAATGTGTCCATAATGTCCCTCTGTGACTGTGTGCTAACATAAAAGCAGCAATAATGTTACACTGCACTGTCACCGACCATTCCATATGGTTCTGTCTGTCACTTGTATGTGCACACAGTTTTTGTCTTGCAAACCTTTCAGGATTGCATGGCAGTACCGTTCTCTGTTCTACTGAATTCACACAGGATGTAAGACAGGCAGCCACTTGATGAAGGCTTCCTACAGTATTCTCCCTCCTTCATCAATTACATGTTTTGCTGTTGTTACAGACAATTACAGAACCCAACTATGTTTTCCCCATTTTCCCAGTTGACTCCACATATAACCAGCTCTGCTGGGGCAGTACGCGAGATATGAGCGTGTTTCTTTCCTGGTTAAGGCCATGGTCATCAGAAGGCAGAGAGAGTTTCATTCACTCTTCTGTGGGCAATCATCAGAAGGCAGAGAGAGTTTCATTCACTCTTCTGTGGGCAATCATCAGAAGGCAGAGAGAGTTTCATTCACTCTTCTGTGGGCAATCACCAGAAGGCAGAGAGAGTTTTCATTCACTCTTCTGTGGGCAATCATCAGAAGGCAGAGAGAGTTTCATTCACTCTTCTGTGGGCAATCATCAGAAGGCAGAGAGAGTTTCATTCACACTTCTGTGGGCAATCATCAGAAGGCAGAGAGAGTTTCATTCACTCTTCTGTGGGCAATCATCAGAAGGCAGAGAGAGTTTCATTCACTCTTCTGTGGGCAATCATCAGAAGGCAGAGACAGTTTCATTCACTTTTCTGTGGGCAATCATCAGAAGGCAGAGAGAGTTTTATTCACTCTTCTGTGGGCAATCATCAGAAGGCAGAGAGAGTTTCATTCACTCTTCTGTGGGCAATCATCAGAAGGCAGAGAGAGTTTCATTCACTCTTCTGTGAGCAATCATCAGAAGGCAGAGAGAGTTTTATTCACTCTTCTGTGGGCAATGTACCGTTAACCTTTTACCAACATATGGTCTTGATCCTGCATTTCAGGGGCCAGAGTAGCCCAGTGGTAGAGCGCCGGACTCGTAATCTTGGTGATCTTGAAGTTGCAAGTTAGAATCTCCGCCGAGGCCGTTTTGGTACTGGGGGATTTTTTTCCCTCGGAGTTAATGTTGGTTCTGACTCCATTTCCCATACACTCCTTCGAATTAGACTACAAAACAAGGTTCCGTGTGTGAACACACGCATAACATCTTGCACATACATAAAATCCCATCACCAACTTTCGGAAGAGAAGGCCAGTTTGGCCGTTGGTATGGATGACACGTTACACATAGCATGCACCTTCCCTGAAGTTGGAGTATGGCTGCCTTAACGGTGGGATAACAATAACGGTCATACACACAAAACCCCACTCCCTTTGTTGGGTAGATAGGATTAATCTTTGCCTGTCTATACAAGGAGTGTCCGCTGGAGTATCAGCCTGCGTACGCAGAAAAAAAAAAAAGAAGTCCTGAATTTCTGCACCAACTCTAGTGATACTAACATAAAAACCGATATTTTTTTGCTGTGGGAAGATGAAAAACATACAAGATATCTGAGCATGTAACTGCACACCTGACTCACTGCACTGGCTGCCATCTCCCACAGAATGACCACACACTTTCTACCCTCTCTTTCGCTGTCATCTTTAGTTTTACTACTGACAATCTAAATAATTTCACACCCACATAGACCCCATCAGCTCTTCTCTTCCCCTCAGTTATCTCCTGTGATTGCCCACACTGTAAATTCCCAACATCAACTTTCGACAGAGGCCAGTGTGGCCACTGGTATATATGAACGTATATACGCAGCAAGCATCCTCCTTGAATAACTCAGAACTGACATTCAGTTGACTGATGCAGGAAACAGGTGATCACTGCCAGCAGGTTGCTTTATTTCATCTCTATCCAGGCAGACAGCTTGCCGTGTAAATGAAAACACTGTAAAGTGTTTAGCGCTTGGTCTCTGACCAATGATAGGTGCTCTGAAAATAAATGACAATGATAATGATACCAAAGTGGTTAGCAACACGCACTGTTGGCTAGGAGGTTGTTGGTTCGATTCCCATTACAGCAATTTGTTTGTGGGATTTTTCTGTCCTTACCAGCCTAACTACCCCAAGCTGAGTTTGCTAGAGGCTCAACTGGGATGACTGGGACCACACAAATGAGTTTCATCCACTTTATGAATGAGTCTCTTGTGACTGTTGCTCAAACTTCATGACCAACACTGCAGATGTCTGTATCTCGTGGGCTGGCTGATGGCAGGATATATTACGAAAGTAAGAGTAAAATAAAGACCTGTCATGCAGTCTCAGACCAGAATGGAAATCTGTGTCATCATCTTCATGACCCTCATCCTCAGGTCTTACTATTCCATTAAAAATTGTTATTTTTCCTTTCACTGCTAGCTCATGCTTGTCTTTTTGAGACAAACTGCAATAGGGCAACCAGGGGATCTGTCAAGTGTCAGTCAGATCTGTTTTTATGTGGTACTGCAGCTCTCCAGCAGGTCACTGGGTCGACCAGCTACACGCCTGATGAGCTCTCCTACAGAATGAAACAGCTGACTTTGCTGGTCTGCTGACCTCCCTTGTTGCAGGATTAATAGCCCTAAAGAGCACTCAGTGGACCATTCTTTCACCAGACCACTTCCACTTGAGAGGAACTCAGTTGACCTACGGTTAAACCAAGCTGAACAATGATGCATGTTTGATGTTAATTCTTTTTTTCCTATCAGAGAAATCCGGTCCTGTTTTACTTCTGTTTTATGTATCCTTTGTCATCTGACTGAGCCCTCTGGCTTGTTGTACAGTATTCTGTGACTTTAGCTTGCGGGTGTGTGTGTGTGTGTGTGTGTGTGTGTGTGTGTGTGTGTGTGTGTGTGTGTGTGTGTGTGTGTGTGTGTGTGAGTGTGAGTGAGTTTGTGTTGTTAGTTAGTTAGTTCTTCAATTTAACATCTGTTCACTTTAAGTGATATTAGACAAATTGTTTTGTGTGTGTGTGTGTGGTGTGTGTGTGTGTGTGTGTGTGTGTGTGTGTGTGTGTGTGTGTGTGTGTGTGTGTACAGAGAGACAGACAGACAGACAGACAGACAGACAGAGTGATAGAGAGAGAGAGAGACAGAGAGGAGGGAGGGAGGGAGGATAAGACAGAGAACAGCAGCAACAACTCAATCTGTTCACTTAGCCCAATTTGATGGCTCCCACATGTTGTCACAGATGTGCCATTCCTAACTTCACTTTAAATCTTTGTAAAAACTGTTGTCATAACAACAGTGAAAATGTCTCTCCTCCTCCTCTCTGCTCTTCCTCTAACCCTCTCCTTTTGAAATCCTTGTGACATCGTTTTTAAAGTGCTTCAGCGTTTGATATGTTCAAATGCTGGTTCAGTATTCATTTATGTTGTTTTCATTAATTTACCTATGCCTGCTTTTATTGTACTTTGAAACTTTTTCCCCTTTTCATGATCACAGTTAAAATGCATGCATACCACTTTAAAAAAATAAAATATAATGAAAAAAAAAAAAACAGATGAAGGACAATTCACATTCTCATATATACACTCAATCTAACTGGCTTGCTTGTTGCCATGGCTACTGTGGTCTGCTCCTAATGTGAATGCACTAGCAAACCACAGCACAGGGCAGAGCTGGGATAATGACTGCATACGACAATCAGGATTATCACACAAAACGTGTATCACTGTGAAAATATGGTCTCCTAGAGAAGTGATATTTTTTCTTTTAAAGCAACATCTTATTAAAAACAAAACCCAAAAAAATCATTACTGAACTGAAATCATACATACTGAGCAGTGAGAGAATGTGTGGATGAATGTTCAAGAGCTGTGAAAAATTTGTTTTATTGAAACATTTCCATTTTGAAGATTTTTTTTCAGGAAAGTAAAATGGTCCCAATATTCTTTTCAGAAGATCATGTCTCTAAGACTGATAAATGATAAACAAACTTGTTTTTCTTTTTAAAAACACATTAAATGCTCATCTGCTTTGTCTGCCTTCTGTGAGATCTCTGTATGTCTCTCTATTTTTATGTTCTTGTTTAATAACATGCTTTATTTCCTATCAACTCAACACAACAAGGAACCAATTCAGAATGCAAATTTGCAAACAAAACAAGAAGCCTATTTCAAAGCTAATGTCTGTATAAGATTGGTAGGTCTGGCTAAATCTTGAAAATACATTTAATTGAACATTTTCTTTTGGCCAATAAAATTCATTTCAAATCATTGCTGTCTAGTCCTTTCATAGACCTCTCACCATGATTCTGATATCTTTTGCCCATGATTTACAGTTTTATTTATAGCCCCTTTCCCACCCTGTGCACAGATGAAGCTCTGTGGAGTATAATTGTGTGTGTGTGTCTGTGTGTGTGTTGTGTTGTGCTGTGCTGTGCTGTGCTGTGCTGTGCTGTGCTGTGCTGTGCTGTGTTGTGTGATCACCACTGATATCATGCCAGCTCTGTGTTGTGTTGTGTTGTGTTGTGTTGTGTTGTGTTGCATTGCATTGCGTTGTGTTGTGTGATCACCACTGATATCCTGCCAGCCACATGTGTGCACATGTTTGTATGCATGCCTATGTCTTGCGGGTATTTGAGAATGTGTGTGTGTCTACTCATGCGTGCATATGTATGTGTGCATGTGCGCCTGTGTGAACTGTGTCCCCAAAAAAGACCTTCAACACCAGTAGGATTTGTCATCATGTATTCAACAATGTGATTTGCAGGATCAGCAACCACTGCTTACACCAATCTGAGCTCTCAAGACGCAAAATCAATGACCTACACAAAACACAACCTTTGCATGCTATAGTTATCAGAACTAAAACAAACACTATTTCCACACAACAAACACCCTTGCAAGATCCTGTCCCTTGCACAGCGGTTGTGTGTCTTAGGCTTGCATTTTATTTCAATTACAACAGTAATGGTGTTGAAATGAATGAAATATAATAATGTTTACATGATTTGTTTCATGAGAACAGATCCTACACTGTAAGAAAGAAACATCCACACACACACACGAAACTCGCATGTTTTCAACCCTGTTCAACACCAGCTGAAAGATGTTCAGTAGGTAAGGCTGAGACTGTGGACTGCTGATACAGGAAGAATCCATTTTGTTCAATCAACACCATGGACATCATCACTTGCAGACTTGCTTGTCAAAAGACAACCAATTTACCCTGATAGTTTTTTGCATGAAACAGTTGGTCACTGGCACTGCTTTCATTTTTAAACAAATTAGCTGCTTTAGTTTGAGGTATTGGTGAAAAACCGGTAGACTGAAAAGGGTACTGTCTTCATCTGTGTTGAGTGTGGCTTCAGCACAATGGAGTACATCTCTCTACATCCCATTTACATAGTTCTTCTGTGTGCTGTATTCACATGGAGCTAACATCATTCACTACAGTAAAAAAAAAAAAAAAAAATAATGGTGGGAATCTTTCTAAGGCCTCTTGTGGAGCTGCATAGATTAAGAAAACAAAGAAAAAGAGGCTCTCTCCCCTCCCTTTTCTTTCAGTTGTAGTCACCAATCAAAAGTGCACAGATCCTATTCCTTTCATCTACAAGTGATCCAGTTCTAAAACAGACAAACATCAGAACAGATGAAAGTGCTGACAATTAGGCTTCCAGGCATGACATTGTTGACCACGAGCATGCTCCATTGAACAACCAACCATTCTGACTCTCTTAGCTCTGATTCTACTGCCACACTTAACTTGGTATCTGACCCAAATGGTTCACATTCATGTTCTCATTCTAACTCTTGCCCTACGGACACTAGTGGAGCTAGTCTTTGCCTGTTGAACGACCACTGCTTATGAAGGATATTTAGCAAACTGCTGGGTTTTTTCCATTTCTGTGTTAGATTTCCGGTCTAATTTGGTAATCAGCATTATCAAAAAGGCCTACAGTAAACCTGACTCCTACAATTAGTTGTAGAGAACAAAAAAAAAAGGGTTTTAATATTGCTGAGCACTCCGACAGTGTCGCCCAGTGCTGGAGAACAGAGCACCATGCTACCACCCATCTATGGGCAGTATGTACAGAAATAGTGATGCTTTGGTTTCTCTCCGACTGAAAAAAAAAAAAAAAAATCACTGCTTCTGGTCTTCTCTTGCTGTTGCTCTCATTCGAATATTTCATCAATGCACAACGAACATTAAACATAATTCACGGTGTGAACTTTGTCCTATTCCGGCTGCAACAATGAGGCTCATGGCAGGGAATTATCTTGCCTGCAGATAGCAGTCAAGCTGTTTGCACAGTCCAGCTGTTTGAGAGGCCAGTCTGTGCATGTCTGTGGGCGTCATCTGTCCTACTGGACGGCTGTCTCCCGGACCGTGATACACACAGAGCTTTTCTTCTCTTGTAATCAGAGCAAGTCTGGTCAGAGTGGTGGTTAGTAACACTCACGATGGCCATAATCATACAACGTGGGCTGATAATTTTTCTCTGTTGGTTTTGTTTTTTTCAAATGATTGTTCAACCAAATATAAAAAGAAGTTGTCGATATATTGTAAATTATGCATATTAGTATATACAAAGAAATTCATATTGATAAGATAATGTTGCTTATAGCCCAGCCGACCGCAAAGGGCCACATCAGGGCTGATTCATATTGATGCATATGTATATATTTTGTTATAATTATAGTAGATACATAGACAAATTTTAAAAAAAGAAATAGCCATCCAGTTGTTTCTAGCGCAGCCAACCATGCTGGCAACAACAGTTGCAGAAAGTACTATAATGCGAACCAAGAAATCTGGAAAGAGCGTATGAAAGAGAGAGACAGAGCGCGGGAGAGAGACAGAGACAGAGTGAGAGAGAGACAGAGACAGAGAGACACCCAGATGGACAGACAGAGGGACAGAGGGTCTGCTCGATGTCAGGTCAGAGTACCACTCAGTGCCATCACTGCAGTCACACCCATGCTCCCTCGCTGACAGTTTCACAGTACCAGCACACTAACTTCATCCATCTTTAACTTTCTGGAGTGGTTCGACTGCAATATTGGATTTTCGTCTGCATCAGGACAGTGTCAAGCTCAAGCATCCCTTGCCATATTTTGGGCAGCAACAAAGAGATTATGTGAGTTTATATCTTTTTTTTCTTTTTTCTTTTTGCTGTCTCAACCTCTGCGCCACCTCAGAGGTGGTGAACCCACGCCGCTCATTCCAACACCCCGTCCACAGCCACAGCCCGATCAGCCCCGCTGCAGCCCCGGCATGGGCAATCCACTGGGGCAGTCAATGTCAAGTCGTCAAGAGGCAACCCACCGGAGGAGACACTGCACTGCTGCCGAGTCACTTCGATGGTGTTCAGTGGCGCCTGTTCTGATCTAACATACGCAGGACACCACCTACTAAGCCCCTACTGACGACAATAATTGCTTAGTCGCGGAGCCGGCATGAGTGAGCTCTCCCTCCGGAGGGCGCCACCACATCCGTCAACGACAGCCCCATAGACTCAACGATACCGGTGACCCTGATGGAACCAAACCAAGGCCATAGACGTGGAGAGGACATCGAAATTGAGGTCACCATGGAGCAGGGCATGAAGGGCCACAGAATGTGTGTGTGTGTGTGTGTGTGTGTGCGGTGTGCGCGTGAGTGTATGCGTGTGTGTATGCATGTGTTTTCATCGATGTCTTTCCCCTCTCCTCTCTTTCTCTCTCTCTCTTTCTCTCTTTTCAGACGATAAAGTACACACCAATCAATACATCTGAGAGTTACACTACAAGACAGCACAGACAGATGAAACAAAACATCCACAACAACAATAACATCAACAACTGCGTCAACAACAAACAAACAAGCAAACAGGCTGTGACAGAAAAAGACAGAAAAGAAACAGGAAGGAAAAAAGAAAACAAAACAAACAAAAGTAGAAATAGTGTGACAAAGGAGGGTAAAACATGAGTCCCAGCCACTTCTTTGCAAACAGGAGTATTTTATTTCAACCCTTCAGACAAAAGCTGAGCAGAGGACAGTCACGTCAACATGAATTAAACTTGTCCTCTTCCGTTCTTCAAACAGCAGCAAGGTCATCTGAAGCCATTTTCTTCTTGATTACAGGCTGGGTACAGCTCCGTTTCCGAACCTGTGTCTACCCTTGATGTCTTCCCTCTCTCCTCTCTCTCTCCTCTCTCTCTCTCTCTCTCTCTCTCCTCTCCCAGTCTCTCTCTCTCTCTCTCTCCTCCAGTCTCTCTCATCTCTCCACCAGTCTCTACTCTTTCAGTCTCCTCTCTCATCTCTCTCTACTCTCTCTCTCGGCTCTGATCCATACTCTCTCTGCTCTCTCCTCTCTCTGACTTCCTGCTGAGGGTCCTCCATGCATGTCAACCAAGCCACCTTTTTCTGGGCACACTCTTACAGCCCAGTATGCAGTCCAAAGGGGGCCTGAATCACTATACCCATATAAAGGGCAACCCACTATGGAGACACTGCACTGCCGCGGGTGTTCAGTGGGTTGTTCTAATCCAGCTTGTGGAAGAACACCTACAAGGCTGTATGGAGCCAACATCAGTGAGTGTACCCATTTGAAAGTCGTTACCGTGTATATAGTATGCTCATTCTGTTTGTTTTCTGTCTCACCTATGTGAGTGTACTTAGTATGTGGCATGTATGGACACGGTGCGCAAGTGGTGTGTGTGTGTGTGTGTGTGTGTTGTGCATGCGTGTGCATGTGTTGCATGTGGTGGCATATTGTGGTTGTGTGTATGGGGGTGTAATGTGTGTGTGTGGGGGGGGGGGGGAGGACGCACACTCGCACATGCATTTATATACTGAGTCAAAGCACATACTTTGTGTGCCTGTGTGAGGGTGGGTTTATTAATGCTTACACTTTTCTCAGTGTCCAAACTATGCAAGCAAAACACACACACACACACACACACACACACACACACACACACACTCACACACACACACACACACACACACACACACACGTCATGAACACACTGCATAGTTTCCCAATTCATGTTCAGTGAAGCGTGGTCATCATTGCGAATCCCTGTGCAGGTTACCATGGACCTCCTGACTCCAAGGCATTTAGCAGCAAGTGGTCAAGAAACATAGCTTGTATCTGCTGCCATTGTCAAAATGGTACTAGGAGTGCCTTGCAAATAAATGCACATACACACAAACACACTCAAGCAGTTTCATAACCTGCATGTACATTCATTAAAGTACACATGTGAGCGCATACACACAATCAACACACAGACACACACATGCATGTGTGTACTCACACACACAGGCTTGAGCACACACACGCACAAGCAACTTGACATGCACTCCGAAGAATGCATGTGCGCACACGTGCGCGCGCGCACACACACACACACACACACACAAAAGAATGTATGTACACACACATACAAATGTGCGTGCCACCACAACAACACCACACACACACACCACACACACACACCCCAAATACATACATACATACATACATACACACACAAATCAAGGAATTTCAATCCTTTGAAATCCACTGGTGGAGAACAAAAAAACAAAAGTTCACGACATCTGTATTTTGGCCATTCAAGTGAAACGGAGACCTGCAGAAAAGCACACTTACTTGGTGAAAATATACAATCACATCATTTTGAAACCTTCCTGTTTTGATAAATTTGATCAATTCTGAATATATCAATTTCACCTCATCTCAGGTTGCCTATCGTGTGTGTGTTGTGTGTGTGTGTGTGTGTGTGTGGTTGTTGTGTGTGTTGTTTGTGTGGTGTGTGTGTGTGTGTGTGTGTGTGTTTTGTGTGTGTGTTTGTGTGTGTGCGTGCGCGCGTGTGTGCGCGCGCAAAACTTCAAAATTAAAAGCTGATTTTTCTTTTTCAGAATTTCATTACATCACACTCATTTTGAAGACATAATATTTGGCTTTTTGTGTTACAAAATAAAACAATAATCACGCTGGTTTTCATTGCAATAATGGTGCAGGTAATGCTGAATAGATTGTCTCTCAATTTCAGTTGCTAAGCTTTGACTACAACAATCCTGAACTAGAATAAAGATAAAAGATCACACACACACACACACACACACACACACACACACACACACACACACACACACAAACCACACACACACATACACAACACACAACACACACACACACACACACACACACGCATGCAGCACGCGCACACACACACACACACAACACACACACACACACACACACGCACACAAAACCACACACACACATACACAACCCCAACACACACACACACACACACACGCACGCACGACGCGCACACACACACACACACAACACACACACACACACACACACACACAGAGAGAAAGAGAAACAGACCAAACAGACAGAAACAGGAAATGAACCAGAGAAAGAGAACAGTACACAGAAAAATAGAATTACCTGCACTGCTGAGGACAGGTCAAAGATCAAAGGCAGTCAGTGCCAGTGAGTAATACAGACATCTGTCGTCCCACCCCCTGCCACACGAGGCAAGCCAGCAGAGAAGGGTGGACAGACAGGTGGGATGGTTTCAGGTGTAGCCTGCAGTTGGAGGAGTTGAATCTCACCTGCTTCTCGCCTTCAGATGAGATAAAACTCTCTCCACTACATAACACGCCTGATCAAATCGATTTGATCAACACGGGTAGTGGGGGTGAGGGTTGAGAGTTAACTGCTGCGATGCTCAGTCTCTGGTTTTCATCTGAGCTACAAAGCTTTGGCACTGGGGTGGCCTCTCACGGACAGAAGAGGTGCAGTACCTTGACGCTGCAGCAAAGCGGTGAAATGGGAAGTAACTCCTGCCCCAACCAGCTCATGTCAGTTCACTGCTATCAAACACCAGTATTTCTCCCCTGGCACAACTCCACTCCACAGAATCTGAACCGCGCTGAACCTGCTGCACAGCTCACAGCTCAACTTCAAACTTTTTCACTAAGCCAGTCGCACACACTCACAGCCCATTTCAGGAGTTTGTGAACCAAGCCACTCCCGTCATTCAGCTCATCACACCGAGCGCAAAGTTTCTGAAGTACACCTAGCAACCCACGCACAGGTACAATGTCTGAATTACACTCCTCATTTTCAGTGTTCACCTTGTGAACAAGACGACCAGTTCTCACAACACTTCTACCACTCACTTTATGACCATGTTGCACAAGGCTCATAAAATCCTTTTTTGCATTCTGACAAAACCATGACCATTTTCTGTCCAAAAGCAGCTCAACTGTAGATCAGATATCTACTGACAGAACCATCCATTTTCCTCTGAGAACTGCATGACTTGAAAAGAAGACAAATAAACTGTATTTTTTTACCATGAAAAATAATCCTGCATTTACTGCCTTAGAAACAAGACAAATGACAGCTACACTGTTTACCTGCCAACTGAAAACAATGGAGAACAAAGGGAAGACTGAACTGCCTCAGTGAAAACTCTCAGCTCTGGCTGGATGAAGCAAAACTGGTCTGGACCAATCCTTTGGCTAACCCTTACCATCAAGCAAAACTGGTCTGGACCAATCCTTTGACTAACCCTTACATCAAGCAAAACTGGTCTGGACCAATCCTTTGGCTAACCCTTACCATCAACAAAACTGGTCTGGACCAATCCTTTGGCTAACCCTTACCATCAAGCAAAACTGGTCTGGACCAATCCTTTGGCTAACCCTTACATCAAGCAAAACTGGTCTGGACCAATCCTTTGACTAACCCTTACATCAAGCAAAACTGGTCTGGACCAATCCTTTGGCTAACCCTTACCATCAAACAAAACTGGTCTGGACCAATCCTTTGCCTAACCCTTACCATCAACCATCGATCTTTACAAGGCCTCCTGTTACACTCACCACAATAGAGAATGCTCCAAAACCAGGAGAAAAGAAATCAGCTGTCGCTCACACACAAACATGCTGACACACACATACACACGCAGTCCCTTTCTTTTTCTTCTGTTATCTCCCCATTCTCCTCCACAATCCCTTTTTACCACAGCAGAACACAGCTTTTCAAACAGACACCAATTTCCTTCAATCCAGATCATAAATATGGATCCAGCCCAATGAAATACATTACCCTCAAATTTCATATCAGAACACAAATGTCTTTCAATTCTAATATATGAATTATTCTGTAAACAGACTTCATTAGACTCCATCTATGCTGACTTGTTATCTAAATTTAGACACTTCAGATTCGTTTCCCTCCGATTCACAATTCAGATTTGCCAGTCAATTCCAAGTTTCTATCTAGACTACTGTCTGAACAGGGATGCTCAAGGGACATCAGATTCTAAAAATTCCAGTGGGTAAGCTATCATTCTACGAAAACTTTAGACGCAACTGAATGCAGCTTTGCAGAGCAAGACCTCTGATTTCATATATTTCTGCGGCAAAGTCTTCACAAGCCTTCGCTTTGCAGATGACAAAGATAGCCCGGCAGACAATGAACATGAATCGCTAAGCTTCTCAAGACTGGATGAAACATCACCATGATATGGCATGGAACCCAGCACCAAAAAGACCACGGTGATGGTCAGTCTCAAAACTACCGTCACCACTGATATACCTGACAAAAGACTGGATGAAACATCACCATGATATGGCATGGAACCCAGCACCAAAAAGACCACGGTGATGGTCAGTCCAAAACTACCGTCACCACTGATATACCTGACAAAAGACTGATGAAACATCACCATGATATGGCATGGAACCCAGCACCAAAAGGACCACGTGATGGTCAGTCTCAAACTACCGTCACCACTGATATACCGACAAAAGACGGATGAAACATCACCATGATATAGCATGGAACCCAGCACCAAAAAGACCACAGTGATGGTCAGTCTCAAAACTACCGTCACCACTGATATACCTGACAAAAGACTGGATGAAACATCACCATGATATAGCATGGAACCCAGCACCAAAAGACCACGGTGATGGTCAGTCACAAAACTACCGTCACCACTGATATACCTGACAAAAGACTGGAATGAAACATCACCATGAATGGCATGGAACCCAGCACCAAAAAGACCACGTGATGTCATCTCAAAACTACCGTCACCACTGATATACCTGACAAAAGACTGGATGAAACATCACCATGATATGGCATGGAACCCAGCACCAAAAAGACCACGTGATGGTCAGTCTCAAAACTACCGTCACCACTGATATACCTGACAAAAGACTGGATGAAACATCACCATGATATGGCATGGAACCCAGCACCAAAAAGACCACGGTGATGGTCAGTCACAAAACTACCATCACTACTGATATACCTGTCCTTTGACAAAAGCAAGTAGCTGTTCAAAAGTTAACTTATCTGGGATCCGTCATTAGCATGGACATCCAAAAGAAAGCCTTTCATGGGCAGCAAAGACAACATAAGCACTGTCCAGACAGACATCTGGTTGGAGGGACGATGACATCTCCAGGAAACACAAGTTCAGGCCCCAGCATGCATTAGTATTTTTCAGTATTAGCATGCATTAGTATGTGCATGTGAGACATGGAACCTCTTAGCAGATCTGGAAAGATAACTTCAAACCATGGAAATGAGGGGTAACCGCAAGATTTCAAATATCAGACACTGGTCATGTCATCAACGAACATGTGCATCAGACCATCAAGCAGCGCATCAGACCCTGTGATCTGCTGACAGCAGTTTGAACAAAAAAAACCTCCTTTGGTATGATCATGTAACAAGATACAGTGACTCAAACAATCCTCTGGGGAACTGTTGATGGAGGGAGACACAGGGGAATACAGAAAACAATGACAACGTTGCAGAACAGTCGGTGAATACTTTAGCAGGCCCAGGCCTTGGCACACAACTACCTGAGCTGGTGGAACCAGGTGAACAGTTCTTCAATGCAGCATCTAAGTGACTCTTCAAGGAGCTACGGGAAGAAACAGGAGAAGAAAGCCACAATCGTCTCACTAGGTAGGCTTAAGACTGTACCACATACAATGAATCAACCGTAACATTTAACATATGAATGATTCCATGAAGTCAGGTCAATCCAATCTAATGGTACAGACAACATGATTTAACATGCGTCAATAATTCCGCCAAACTCTGCTGTGCATGAGACAGGTACCTCACAAACACAGGTCCTGCACCCCCAAGGCAGTACAGGCCAACAACAGTTTTTCACTGTACTTGACTCTGGGCTGCCCTCTCTGCCTCTGTCCAGCTGGCTCCCTTTCTCTACAGCTCCACCTCAGAGTGACTCTGGGCTGCCCTTTCTGCCTCTGTCCAGCTGGCTCCCTTTCTCTACAGCTCCACCTCAGAGTGACTCTGGGCTGCCCTTTCTGCCTCTGTCAGCTGGCTCCCTTTCTCTACAGCTCCACCTCAGCGTGACTCTGGGCTGCCCTTTCTGCCTCTGTCCAGCTGGCTCTCTTTCTCTACAGCTCCGCCTGAGCGTGACTCTGGGCTGCCCTTTCTGCCTCTGTCCAGCTGGCTCCCTTTCTCTACAGCTCCGCCTGAGCGCGACTCTGGGCTGCCCTTTCTGCCTCTGTCCAGCTGGCTCCCTTTCTCTACAGCTCTGCCTCAGCGTGACTCTGGGCTGCCCTTTCTGCCTCTGTCCAGCTGGCTCCCTTTCTCTGCAGCTCCACCTCAGAGTGACTCTGGGCTGCCCTTTCTGCCTCTGTCCAGCTGGCTCCCTTTCTCTGCAGCTCCACCTCAGAGTGACTCTGGGCTGCCCTTTCTGCCTCTGTCCAGCTGGCTCCCTTTCTCTACAGCTCCACCTCAGAGTGACTCTGGGCTGCCCTTTCTGCCTCTGTACAGCTCCACCTCAGAGTGACTCTGGGCTGCCCTTTCTGCCTCTGTCCAGCTGGCTCCCTTTCTCTACAGCTCCACCTCAGAGTGACTCTGGCTGCCCTTTCTGCCTCTGTACAGCTCCACCTCAGCGTGACTCTGGGCTGCCCTTTCTGCCTCTGTCAGCTGGCTCCCTTTCTCTACAGCTCCACCTCAGAGTGACTCTGGGCTGCCCTTTCTGCCTCTGTACAGCTCCGCCTCAGCGTGACTCTGGGCTGCCCTTTCTGCCTCTGTACAGCTCCACCTCAGCGTGACTCTGGGCTGCCCTTTCTGCCTCTGTCAGCTGGCTCCCTTTCTCTACAGCTCCGCCTCAGCGTCTCTTCTCCAACTGTTTTTGAGTTGTCCCCTCTTCTTGCCTGCATGTCACAGGTCAGAGCCTCGCAGGGTACTGGATGCTGGCCTCCACAGGGTGAGTCCTATCAAGCCCCACTTCCTCCTCAGGACCTGCATGGTGATAGGCCCCCGTCCTGCCCTTCACCACCACTTCCCATCACTGACTTTGTTTGGTCGCTGGATGGGAAAAAAAAGCACCTCCAACACATGTTAATGAATGTCTGCACCTTTCGCAGCATCAGTTTGGCTCCCTATGTGTCTCGGAGCAGTACAGAAAGACTGATTTGAACAAGCAAGCTGTTCTAACATCAAAATCTTTGCAAAATCAAATCTGAGTCCACAAACTGCATTGTTAAACAGATCGATGATCCACCAATGAACTTCACCACTTGATACATCAGAGCCCACATATTTCAATCCCGTCCCACCGTCAACACCCTATGACAGGAAACGTGGCCCAGGTCAGTGGACCTCAGGTAGATGTTGTGCAGACTGGACAGGTGGCTAAGGCTGACCACACTTTGCCCACAACACGGGACTGCCCACTCAGCATGGCCAAGAATGCAGAAGATGAAGACAGTCAAGACTCGACACAAACTGCACCATTCCGCAGCTCACAGACTTCATAAAGTGCATTGTGCCCATAAGAGTATTAGGAAAATATGCCTCTATATCATACAGCTCACAGACTTCATAAAATGTGTTGTGCCCATAACAGTATCAGAAAAATAAATAAAGGGAAAAGGTGGCAAAAGGAGTACCTGGAGAGGGGATGTCCAACGTTTCGTGTCGTAGACACTTCAACAGGGAATGACAGCTGATGATGGTTGACTTGGGTCACTGAACACAGTTCATGGTTTGAAGGGGTGGAAAGGGCAGAGGTGGGAGTGGTGGGCAATATTGAGTGTAGGGGTGATCATAATTCACAATAGAAATGGGAGTGTTTATGGACAGCAAAGGAGAGACAAAGGAAGGGGGAGGGAGGGGGGAAGGGGGGAAGAAGAAGGGAGGGGGCAGGGGGGGAAAAAGGGGGGGGGGGGGGGGGGGGGAAGAAGAAAGGATGGGGGGGGAAGGGGAGAAAGAGGAGGCTGATGGTTCATTCCCTGACAATTGAGCCCATGTGGGCTCAAGGTGCCAAGGCGCTGTATTAACTGGCTTTCCATGTATTTTCTGTAGTTCCCTTCTTGACGACCATTTCTCCAAAGGGCTGCTACTCTGATGTGGGAAAGATGGTGATGGTCCGATTTGAAATGGTTTGCCACAGGCGTGTCTTTTCCTGTGAGGATGCTGTCTCTATGTTCTTTAAAACGTTCGTTTAGAGCTCTGTATGTTTCACCCACATACATCTTGGGACAAAGGGTACAACTAAGAACATAGACTACATTCTGAGTCTGGCAGGTGAAGTGAGACTTCATGTGGAAGCTGCGTCCGGATGGGCCTTGCACAGTAGTTGTCAGATTAAGAAAGTCACAGGTTTTGCATTTGGGTTTCTTGCACTGGAAATTGCCTGGTTGGGTTGGGGGGGATGAAGGGTGGAAGGTAGAGTGCATCAGGTGGTCACCAAGATTTTTGTCCCTTTTGAATGCCACCATAGGTGGTAGACTGAAATGTTTTGGAGAGCTGGATCCTCCTTCAGAATAGTGAAGTTGCGGAGCAGAACGTTTTTCACAGGTAGATTGTGTGGGTGGTAGGTCAGAGTGGCAATGCATCGGTCATTGTCTGTAGTCATCTTTTCCTTGTCTTGTAGGAGCTGGTGTCTGGGGATGGACTGTGCTCGTTCAAGGGCCATCTGAACTGTAGCTTGTGGGTACTACAAACCAACTGATGCCCACTCTTACCTCCTGTTCTCATCAAGCCACCCTCCTGCCATGAAAGAAAGCATCCCATATTCTCAGTTTCTTCGACTTCGCAGACTATGTAGCACTGATGATAATTACACCAAAGAAGCAGCAGCCATGACTACCTTCTTCACTACTAGAGGCTACCCACAAGCTACAGTTCAGATGGCCCTTGAACGAGCACAGTCCATCCCCAGACACCAGCTCCTACAAGACAAGGAAAAGATGACTACAGACAATGACCGATGCATTGCCACTCTGACCTACCACCCACACAATCTACCTGTGAAAAACGTTCTGCTCCGCAACTTCACTATTCTGAAGGAGGATCCAGCTCTCCAAAACATTTTCAGTCTACCACCTATGGTGGCATTCAAAAGGGACAAAAATCTTGGTGACCACCTGATGCACTCTACCTTCCACCCTTCATCCCCCCCAACCCAACCAGGCAATTTCCAGTGCAAGAAACCCAAATGCAAAACCTGTGACTTTCTTAATCTGACAACTACTGTGCAAGGCCCATCCGGACGCAGCTTCCACATGAAGTCTCACTTCACCTGCCAGACTCAGAATGTAGTCTATGTTCTTAGTTGTACCCTTTGTCCCAAGATGTATGTGGGTGAAACATACAGATCTCTAAACGAACGTTTTAAAGAACATAGAGACAGCATCCTCACAGGAAAAGACACGCCTGTGGCAAACCATTTCAAATCGGACCATCACCATCTTTCCCACATCAGAGTAGCAGCCCTTTGGAGAAATGGTCGTCAAGAAGGGAACTACAGAAAATACATGGAAAGCCAGTTAATACAGCGCCTTGGCACCTTGAGCCCACATGGGCTCAATGTCAGGGAATGAACCATCAGCCCTCCTCTTTCTCCCCTTCCCCCCCATCCTTTCTTCTTCCCCCCCCCCCCCCTTTTTCCCCCCCCCCTGCCCCCTCCCTTCTTCTTCCCCCCCTTCCCCCCCTCCCTCCCCCTTCCTTTGTCTCTCCTTTGCTGTCCATTAACACTCCCATTTCTATTGTGAATTATGATCACCCCTACACTCAATATTGCCCACCACTCCCACCTCTGCCCTTTCCACCCCTTCAAACCATGAACTGTGTTCAGTGACCCAAGTCAACCATCATCAGCTGTCATTCCCTGTTGAAGTGTCTACGACACGAAACGTTGGACATCCCCTCTCCAGGTACTCCTTTTGCCACCTTTTCCCTTTATTTATTTGAATACGAGTACAACAGTCACTACTTTACTTTTCAATATCAGAAAAATATGCCTCTATATCAAACAGCTCACAGACTTCATAAAGTGCATTGTGTCCATAAGAGTATTAGGAAAATATGCCTCTATGTAACTTCTTCACCAACTGTGTTAAAAACTGTGCTCCCTTCATCCCTCACATCCTAAAATCTCAACAGGACATTAATGTCATACAAATGTAGAATACTTGCGAAATCAAAATGTTCAGTAATCACACTCATTATCACCTGTTCTGAATAAGGTTCAACAATTCTGTACCACTCAATCAAAAGAAATGTAATCCCCTCACCACAATATGTAAACCTGCCTGAAGGATCAAGACACCTAGCTCCAAGTAAAGTTGAAAATCCACTGACAACGAGCCTGCTCTCACCGCCTTCCGTCTCCAACCAGGAACATGTTTGTTTCTTGCACACCACAGTAAGGATAAAATTCTAAAACTGAATGCCACACCGTACAACAAGTAAAAAACAGCAGATGGAGATGAACAAGTTTCTCACAAAGAGATTGGACTGGACAAATGGAAGAAACGCAGCAATAAAAAATAACTGAACAAAAGAACTATACGATGATGTACATTCAGACAACTGCCGAAAACAGTTCAGAGCGAGGAATCCAGATCCATTCAGAAGCAGATGATCACAAAGAATACCTCCTGAACATACTTACTCTTCACGCCTCCTAACCCGTCTGTCCCTGATTAGACCCACAACTCACAACATGATACAAAGCTTGACACGGCACACAGCACACTAGAATACAGTGGAAAAACATACAACAGGACACTATTCCTGTGAATTTTACTGCACTTGCTCCTGGCCCAAGGTAACCATAATCCTACCCTGAAACATGAACCAACTCTGACTGGCAATGAAAGGTCACTCACTCCCCCACTCTTCACCCCCACTGTGCCTACTTCCTCCCCACTCCCCACCCCGATCCTGTAACCCCTCGGCAGATCAATTTACGATCTCAATGTCCTGATACACCATCACACAAACATGGATACTCCTATTCTAAAACCTGTCAGCTTTCTTTGGCAAAGAGGGCAAGACTGCCAACACTGAGACAGGAGGTTGGAGGGATGGGGAGGGAGGACAGCGAAGGAAAGAGAGAGAGAGAGGGAGAGGGAAAGAGATAGAGGGAGACCGAGATCATATGTGTGTTCTCTTGCTCATTCTTTAACGTTTTTCACCATAAAAAGCTTGTGTATATGTATGTGTGTTTGTGTGTGTGTGTACGTGTGTGTTGTGGTTTTGTGTTTTGTGTGTGTGTGTGTGTGTGTGTGTGTGTGTGTGTGTGTGTGTGTGTGTACGTGCGTATGCATGTGTGTGTATGTTTTGAGTGTGTGTGTCCCCACCTGTATATGGCTGCATACACAAGTGTGCATACAGCCATGTGTGAGTGTGCACGTGTGTGTGTGTGTGTGTGTGAGAGAGGGGAGAGAGAGAGAGAGAGAGAGAGAGAGAGAGAGAGAGAGAGAGAGAGAGAGTGCAAACGCACACATGTGTATGCATTCATGCATGCATGCATGTAAGTGCATAAGAGTGAGTGAATGAGCGAGTTTGTGGCTGTGCATGTATGTGACCTTTGTCCATGACCTTTGTCCCAAAACCACAACCCCCATTATCTCTGCTAACCAGCTACCCCTATCAAGCATTCTGTCCCCGTCTTATCTGTAGGTGGCCAGATCCAACTGGAAATGTCCGCACACAGAAAGCATAAGACGTCATCCTCCTGCTCCTTTCCTGCACTGTTCCAGCCCTGAACTTTCCATCAACCCTAAAACAGCACTGCACAGGACCCTGCACCAGCACCACTTCACTCCCCTTCCTATCATCCAACAAGCAGCCTCGCATAAGACACTACACTTGTGTCCCTTTAATCCCCCTTTCCACCATCCCAAAAAGAGCACAACATAAGAACGCTACACTTGTGTCCCTGTAATCCCCCACTCCACCATCCCAAAAAGAGCACAACATAAGACACTACACTTGTGTCCCTGTAATCCCCCACTCCACCATCCCAAAAAGAGCACAACATAAGACGCTACACTTGTGTCCCTGTAATCCCCCACTCCACCATCCCAAAAAGAGCACAACATGAGACGCTACACTTGTGTCCCTGTAATCCCCCACTCCACCATCCCAAAAAGAGCACAACATAAGACGCTACACTTGTGTCCCTGTAATCCCCCACTCCACCATCCCCAAAAGAGCACAACATGAGACGCTACACTTGTGTCCCTGTAATCCCCCACTCCACCATCCCAAAAAGAGCACAACATGAGACGCTACACTTGTGTCCCTGTAATCCCCCACTCCACCATCCCAAAAAGAGCACAAAATGAGACGCTACACTTGTGTCCCTGTAATCCCCCACTCCACCATCCCAAAAAGAGCACAACATAAGACGCTACACTTGTGTCCCTGTAATCCCCCACTCCACCATCCCAAAAAGAGCACAACATAAGACGCTACACTTGTGTCCCTGTAATCCCCCACTCCACCATCCCAAAAAGAGCACAACATGAGACGCTACACTTGTGTCCCTGTAATCCCCCACTCCACCATCCCAAAAAGAGCACAACATAAGACACTACACTTGTGTCCCTGTAATCCCCCACTCCACCATCAAAAATGAAGCACTGCATATGGCCCCTACTTGTGTCCCTTTCATCCTCCATTCTACCATCCCTAAAACAGCACTACATAAGACACTTGTGTCCCTTTCATCCTCCATTCTACCATCCCTAAAACAGCACTACATAAGACACTTGTGTCCCTTTAATCCCCCATTCTACCATCCCAAAAACAGCACTACATAAGACACTTGTGTCCCTTTCATCCTCCATTATACCATCCCTAAAACACCACTACATAAGACACTTGTGTCCCTTTCATCCTCCATTCTACCATCCCTAAAAGAGAACTACATAAGACACTTGTGTCCCTTTAATCCTCCATTCTACCATCCCTAAAACAGCACTACATAAGACACTTGTGTCCCTTTCATCCTCCATTCTACCATCCCTAAAACAGCACTACATAAGACACTTGTGTCCCTTTAATCCCCCATTCTACCATCCCAAAAACAGCACTACATAAGACACTTGTGTCCCTTTCATCCTCCATTATACCATCCCTAAAACACCACTACATAAGACACTTGTGTCCCTTTCATCCTCCATTCTACCATCCCTAAAAGAGAACTACATAAGACACTTGTGTCCCTTTAATCCTCCATTATACCATCCCTAAAACACCACTACATAAGACACTTGTGTCCCTTTAATCCTCCATTCTACCATCCCTAAAAGAGCACTACATGAGACACTTGTGTCCCTTTCATCCTCCATTCTACCATCCCTAAAACACCACTACATAAGACACTTGTGTCCCTTTAATCTTCCATTCTACCATCCCAAAAACAGCACTACATAAGACATTTGTGACCCTTTAATCCCCCATTCTACCATCCCAAAAACAGCACTACATAAGACACTTGTATCCCTTTAATCCCCCATCCTCTCATCCAACAAACAGCCTTGCACAAGACGCCACACTTGCATCATTTTAATCCCCCATTCCATCATCCCACAGACAGCACTGCACAAAGCCGCACCCTTGTCTCACTTTAATCCCCACTGGTCAGGTGCCAGGTGAAAAAAGTTTTTTTTTTAAAATGTATGTTTTTTAACCAACAAGCCATTTGATAAGGAATACATGGCTGAGAGAAACCGCTTTCAGTTATTTTTCAGAAAATTGCTGAAAATGATTTTTAAACCTTTTCATCTATGACAGCACTCACCATACAGACTGGTGCAAATACAGAGCTGAAAGTGCTGACATGCTTCTGGACATTACACCGATCAACAGAGATATAATAACAATAATTTATCTCCATCTTTACTGAATGACTCTCACTCATGGAGCCAGCACTTCCCTGATTTTCTTCCTTTTCAGTGCAAGTTGTTGTCAGAGTTTGCTATGAAACACAACTTTTGCCTCCTCCAATTACTATAAGCATTGCTGACGACACAACCGAGGCAAGCCAGAGTTATTTCCCTTCTCTGCTCATAAACTTAGAAACTTTGGAAAGAAAGAAAAATTGTAACAAGAATGACAGAAATATGCTGCAGTCTGAAACTTGACACGCTGGTAAAATCCTCAGTTCAAAACACCTTTATAGCAATAATTAAAAGTTTTTTTAAAAATCGATTAAAAAGTACAATCCTAATACAAAAAAATCATCTCTAACCAACTTTCACCTTGCAAAAAAAAAAGAAAAAAGAAAACCTGTAAAATCTATCCTCCAACGTAACCAAAATGAAAAAAGAAGGACCATCAGCATTACCATGCAGCAGCGTTTAAATCACCTGCAACATGCAGCAGGATGAGGCCAACACCTGTACAACACTGTTCCAATACAATCAGCCCTGGTACAGCCACTATGGTCACCTGGGCAGGCAACCACACGACCTGACCCTCCAACATTGCAGAACCGCGTCAGCCACCACAAAGTCTGCAGGAGACGTTTGCCCGATGACCAGCCCCACTCGATCACCCACACCCATATAAACGCCACGCCACGCAGAGGAAGCAGAAAACACGGTCCACATGAACAGCACCCCACACTGTGGGCACCTCGCCAAAACATACACACGCTGAATCAACAAAATGGGGGCAAATTTCAGAACAAATGCTGAGTAGAGAAAGCATTAACTGAAGCATCAGGACCACCTCTTCATCCAACTGAGTGTGTGCGTGTGTGTGTGTGTGTGTGTGTTTTCTTTTCCGTACCTGAAGCAACTGAAAGTCAAAATCTTTAAAACACCTTGAACATCTGCACTCATCACTGTCCCATGATTTTTCTTTTTTTTTTTTTTTTACTGAACTTAAATCAACCCATCACCAGCGCACACCGAGGAAAGACAAGAGCAAACAGTGGTGAAGGCAGTGACCGCACCAACCACTCCTGTACCACAGTGTGGAGGACACAGCCCAGCCATGACTCTCACTGAGCTCTTTAAGTCCCAATGGGGAGTCACCCAGACTAACAAAGCAGCAACTTCCAGCATACAGAAAGGAACTGTAGGAACAAACCATAGCTGAAGACACTGACCGCCCAAACCAACAGATCAGAGCCAAATGACAGCCAGCTGGCGTCACCAACCAACCAATGAACAGACGCCACCGGCTCAACAAGCATCATCTGCCACCAATCCTAAACACACCCAATTCATACACCTATTCGGCTAGCGTCAGTCAATATGGTAAGTGTAACACGCCAAGAAAAGTGGTGACCCTAGAAACTGAAGGATTTCAGCATAGTAACCCCAATACATGACAGGAAATCAGTAAGCACACTCACTCCTTCCCAGCCAATCGTTGATAAGAACAGGGAGAGAACTTGAAGGCATGGACAGAGGAGAGAGAGAGTGGGGAAAGAGACAGACAGACAGACAGATGGACAGACAGATGGAAAGCTCTAGGACAGCGTCTCCTGAGTTCTTTCATGGCCACAATGACAGATAACGCTTGCCCTCAATTCAAACGCTGTTTCCTTCCCTTTCTTCCTTGTAACTCCCACACCTCACCCCACCAAATGATCACACACACACACACACACACACACACACAGAGGGAATCTTTATTTCAGAAACTGTCACTCTTACTCAGGCCTGTCTGCTATAGATATACTTTCCTACATCCTTTCCCCCCACACCATGCCCCCATCCCTGTCACCCCTCACCTACTCTATTCCTCACACACCCCCTTCACTTACAAACGGCTTTCCCTCCCTCCCTCTCTGCTACCACTGAGTGGAGTGTCCAACTCATGGAAGAGCGGAAGACAGCCATTGTCCAAGATAAAAACAAGAGGACTTGGAGAGGACAACGCAGGTAAGCAAGCCCATGCTACCTCCACTTCCCACATCTTAACCCCTGATCCCAACCCGACGGTCTCTCATTCAAACGCAAGAAAAAGATTTGGTCTTGTGCTTTGTGAGAGGGACTCACATATTCAACTCTCCTGCAGCAAGTTTCTGCTCTTCTGCTCGCTTACTGTGGAGGTCACGCTTGTCGTTGGTCGAAAAGCAAGCACTTGAACAAAAGGCTCACCTTGTGTGACACAAATGTAAATTCTTCTCGGCACACTGTGAAATAGAGAGGGCCGAGAGAGGCTGCAGAGGGGGTGGAGGAGTGGCGTTGGAGAGGAGGGGAAAGAGGGGTCTGCTACCCAATTGGAAACCCCACAGCTTGCCTCCTGATCCAGGACAACAGGTGGCCTGATTATCAAGAGCAGCAAAGTTGACCTATGCTGGTAGTGGTGGAGGTGGTGCTTGTTGAAGTGTTGTGTGTGTGTGTGTGTGGTGTGTGTGTGTGGTTAGTGTGTGTGTGTAGTCTCGATGTAAGTCTCTGTATGTGCTGTATAAGACAGACAGAGAGAGAGGGAGCAAAAAAGACAGAGAGAAAGAGCAAAAGAGACAAGAGTTCTTTATGTATCTGTACATGTGTAAATGTCAGTGTGTTACACATCCTCATACAGTTAAATTCTATACGGTGTGCATTACAATGCATTAAAGCTTTTCTAAGCAAGCACGCACCACACACACACACACACACACAGGAGAAAATAAAATTTCACTGTGTAACAGAAATGACAAATCACTTGTACCCCCCCCCCCCCCCCAACTTTTCCTGCTTCTTGTCACAGCAGCACAGGCACACAGCACTGGGTGTATCTAATAGCCATGACACATGCGCAGGTGGGCTTTCCATCTTCCACACCACCTGATCCCTCTCTCCCTCCGTCCCCCACCCTTCTCTTGGCCCCTGAACTGCTCTTCTCCTCCCCTTGCTCTGACCTCCTTCAGCCTCCCACACCACCCTCCACAAAGACAGAAACTAAACTTCAACTACAGCTCTTTAAAGTACTCACAAGCACATGTGCATGCACGCGTGCGTGTGCGCGCGCACACACACACACACACACACACACACACACAGAGTCTCGAACAGGATCCAAGAAACCAAACCATCAGAGAAATGAACTCAACACTTCCAAAGCAAAACAACAGTAACCCAGTGTCTGGACCGAAAGAGATCAAATCCCAACTGAGCCAAAACCTTCAATGAGGAGACCTGAAAGAACCACAACAAGCAAATAAAAACAATGTTTCCACACCAGATGCAACCCTGCTCTCTCTATGCCATTATCCTCGACACATAAAATTACAGTGTATGTATAGAACATTATCTTTTCTTTTTTTTTAAACCCTTCAGTATCTTATCAGTTTTGCACTTCACAGACCTCAAGATTTAGAAACCCCTTGTGTATACTAAAATCTTCCTTTCCCTGTAGCAACTGGACGAAAGATAGAGAAACAGCAGAAAACGACCCCAACCTCAACACAGCGTGGGAGTCACAGAGCATCAGACTACGGGTTCCAGTGGGTTCAGTGCACAGCAACATGCGGTTATGGCCGGCCACCATGAGCTGGAAGAGTTAGATCTGGCAGGTAACAGTGGACTGCTGTGAAGACCTGACCTTCCAGCTCATGGGAACAGGGCGTCCTGTACCACCCCTCCTCAGTTCCCTCAACTCCTTGTGTCATGGGAACAGTGTAACGACTTTCCCACCGCCTCCCCTTCTTCCCCCATGATATAATGAATAATCATGGACCATTTCCTTTCTGACAAATTCTAACTGCTAGAATTCCACTTTCGTGCTAGGGTTTGCACTGAGGAACTGGGATACTACAGACTGCTGCAGACTCTTCCCTTCATGGGCAGCTCAGACAGCAACATACTAATCTCATGCCGTCTGGCTTCTGCTCTACGACTTACACAATTACTGGCATGGTCTACAGCTTGGTTCACAGCAGCCATCAACTTACAACAAAAAGAATAAAAGGAACCAAGGATACTATACCTAGATGTGTAGAAGAACACTGGCTGTGACCATGGATCTGATGTGGGCACTGAAAATAGTGCTGGATTCACATCATCAACAAGGAAACTGATCGGCATCCTGTCATGGGTTTTCATTCTTCTTCGACTTCTCATTTTTCTTTTTCTTTTTTTTCTTTTTTTTTTCAAGACTTGGAAAACAGCCAACCAACCATAAGTAGCATCTTCTCTTTACACTGAGCAACCAGAAATGTTTTGAACCAGCAGAAAATTAACACCCATGAACAAGGAGAACTGGAAAACCCGCCTAAAAAAATCTTTCAACAAATCTTCTTCCAGTTGAACTTGCCTGAGAAACTCAGGTCTTGTTAGATAATAAACAAAAAACTTTCCTTGCACAAAAACACTTTGACAAACTTTGTATAGTGCACCATTTCTGTCTGGCCATCTCCTTGATGCAGACTTTCTACTTCTGCGTCCTGGCAAGTTGTCAGTGATGTTCTTCACCGATGAGATGAACACTGGCATGAACCTATGCAGCATACCAAAGCCTGATCCAATCCTTACCACCCAGCTGCCAATGGAAGTACAAAAGCCAACACAACCCTAAAACTGACTGACTCGGATTCTAACTGTCACTCGGATTCTAACTGTAAGCTACACTGGTCTGCAGTCTTCTGAGCTCCCTTCAGTGTGGTGGTGCAGAGACGACTGTCAGTAGCGTGGGGGTGGGTTGCTTTATGAAGCCTGATCCTTGCCCCTTTGCACTTTGCCTGGTCAGCTAATCTCATTATCACCCCATTGTTTCCTGCCCAAAGCCCCTCTCCTCCACCACCACCTTGTCCATATCCACCCTGGGTAGAGAGCTACCCCGACTAAACTTGAAGTGACGAGTTTAGACATGATAATCAAGCAGGAACTATCAGACAGACCCGTGGAGAGGGCTGTCTCATATCTTATCCAAGCTCTCTCTCAGCTTCAAACAATACCAGGTCCTCAATCCCTTCTCTCTCTCTCTCTCTCTCTCTCTCTCTCTCTCTCTCTCTCTCCCCTCCTCTCCCTCCCCCCCCCCCCCTTCCTCCTCCCTCCCTCTCTTTCTTTCTCTCTCTCTCTTGTCTTCTGTTCTTTCTGCCTTAATTACGCATTCAACTTGACAAAGATTAAAATGCCATATTAATGGATCAGCAAACTTCTGTATCATGTTTAGAGACTATCCATCAACAGCAGTTATCTAGTCACAAGCTGGAGTACTAAAGATCACAGGATTTCTGTATTTCGTTCAGTTTATACATTATCCATCAGTATCATGCTATTACCTTAAACAGTTCTTCTTGTGTGGTACCGTCAATGTACCTGCTTTTCCAAGATAATCTTTTGGACAAGAACATTTTTTTCAAGATTATCCCCAGCTCAAATCAATCTAAGTGGAATATGCAATTCACCCTATGCTGCTCTGAACCCACAGTTTACCCCCATGGTGCTACTCTCAATCAAGATTTAACCCCCATGGTGCTACTCTCAATCAAGATTTAACCCCCATGGTGCTGCTTTCAATCAAGATTTAACCCCCATGGTGCTACTCTCAATCAAGATTTAACCCCCATGGTGCTACTCTCAATCAAGATTTAACCCCCATGGTGCTACTCTCAATCAAAATTTATCCCCCATGGCGCTGCTCTCAATCAAGATTTAACCCCCATGGTGCTACTCTCAATCAAGATTTAACCCCCATGGTGCTACTCTCCATCAAGATTTAACCCCCATGGTGCTACTCTCAATCAAGATTTATCCCCCATGGTGCTGCTCTCAATCAAGATTTATCCCCCATGGTGCTGCTCTCAATCAAGATTTATCCCCCATGGTGCTGCTCTGGACCCGCATTTCACCCCCGAGGTGCTGCTCTGGACCCACATTTCACCCCTGAGCTGCTGCTCTCGACCACATTTCACCCCTGAGGTGCTGCTCTGGGTCCACATTTCACCCCTGAGGTGCTGCTCTGGGCCCACATTTCACCCCTGAGCTGCTGCTCTCGACCCACATTTCACCCCTGAGCTGCTGCTCTGGACCCACATTTCACCCCTGAGCTGCTGCTCTGGGCCCACATTTCACCCCTGAGGTGCTGCTCTGGGCCCACATTTCACCCCTGAGGTGCTGCTCTCGACCCACATTTCACCCCTGAGCTGCTGCTCTCGACCCACATTTCACCCCTAAGCTGCTGCTCTGGGCCAACATTTCACCCCTGAGATGCTGCTCTGGGCCAACATTTCACCCCTGAACTGCTGCTCTGGACACACATTTCCGACAGTCCACCTCATGGAGCTGTCCACTGAACCGACAGTCCACCTCATGGAGCTGTCCACTGTACCCACAGTCCACCTCATGGAGCTGTCCACTGAACCCACAGTCCACCTCATGGAGCTGTCCACTGAACCCACAGTCCACCTCATGGAGCTGTCCACTGAACCCACAGTCAACCTCATGGAACTGTCCAATGAACCCACAGTCCACCCCATGGAGCTGTCCACTGAACCCACAGTCCACCTCATGGAGATGTCCACTGAACCCACAGTCCACCTCATGGAGCTGTCCACTGAACCCACAGTTCACCTCATGGAGCTGTCCACTGAACCCACAGTCCACCTCATGGAGCTGTCCACTGAACCCACAGTCCACCTCATGGAGCTGTCCACTGAACCGACAGTCCACCTCATGGAGCTGTCCACTGAACCCACAGTCCACCTCATGGAGCTGTCCACTGAACCCACAGTCCACCTCATGGAGCTGTCCACTGAACCCACAGTCCAACTCAGTTCACCCACACCCACAATATTATCCTTTGAACTCAAATATTGACCAAAATGTCATTCTGAACCCTAAATTCACCCCTAATGGTACTGCTCACTGAACCCACAGTTCACCTCATGGAGCCACTCACTGAACTCACAGTTCATCTCATGGAGCCACTCACTGAACCCACAGTTCACCTCATGGAGCCACTCACTGAACCCACAGTTCACCTCATGGAGCCACTCACTGAACCCACAGTCCACCTCATGGAGCCACTCACTGAACCCACAGTCCACCTCATGGAGCTGTCCACTGAACCGACGGTTCAC
>CM031606.1:17074340-17102378 GCA_018398815.1 Conus ventricosus
AATGACTACACTGCCACTCTGTGTGCAAACTCAGTTTTGTCATGCAATGCTGCAAATCACACAGGTGTAAGAACACAGTTCATACCTGGAAAGTACATTTCAGAGAAATCTGTTTCAGAGTGTTGCAGATGATTTTCTGGTGTCCCATAAAACATTAAATCTGAGTACACAGTTAAAGCCATGTATTCAACTCTGTTAATCTTGCTGTTCAGTCTCTTTGTGTTTTACCATTCAGCCATTGTGGTTACAACAAACACTTCTTTGTGCGCTGCTATTGGTACTATATATTTATGAAGTTTCCATAGTTTGACTCATTTTACTTCATCTTCCATGCCCCTAAAGGTAATTACACACTAAATGATGTAAAACGCATATTTGAATCTTTTAAACAATTATCATAAGCATGCTGATGATGAGATATCATACTAAACGTTCTTTAATTCAACTTATTTCAAATCAGCATTAACTGGCCTGGGGAAGATACTTTTTCTCAATTTCTGGAAACCCTCGTAATAGTAGTCTTTTACTGGAAAAAGTCTCTTTACACCCAACTATAGACAAACAGAACACTCTGTAAAGAGAGAGATGTAAATCTAGATCCAGACACAGAGGAAAAAAGTCCAGAAGCACACACACACACACACACACACACACACACACACACACACACACACACACACACACTTACTTTTAGAATCTTGATGGAGTCGGAATCTTTTCTCAGAGCAAAATCTAAGTTCTGACTAAAAAGAGAAGACGCAACGAACAGCAACAAAAAAAGACAGGAGCTTTTTCCCTGAAAGGTAACCTAGGAGAAGACAAAGAGAAAAAAAATATTCCAGGAGCTGGGGGGAGGGGAGAGGGGTGCAGGGGGGGGGGGGGGGGGTATGTGAAGGAGGGGCAGGGGTGGAAGAGGGGGGAGGGTGTCTTTAACAGGCGTGAATCTTTTCCGGATGTGTATCTTTTTGTAGACAAACAAAAAACTGTTCTAGACCAACACATTCTGTACAGGTAGGAGTTTATCATTGGTATTAAATGTAGCAGCAAGCAAAGACAAAGACGGTTCCACTTCTGTGAATAAAATTTAAGATCTTTAAACGGAGACAATCTTCCCTGGCAGATAAATCTTGGTGCTAGCAATGCAAACAAAACAATAAAGAAAGAAAATACAAACAATTCTGTAAATAGAAGGCGTCTTTCAAGGAAGATAAATCGTGACGCAGACAAAGGAAGATTTTCAAAAACAAAAAACAAACAAGTCTTCAATGGAGAGTCATTTATGGGAGGAAAATCCAGTGTGGACAAAGAGAAAAGTGTTCCAGGGTTAAAAAAAAGAAATCTGAATTAAACAAAACAAAACAAAACACAAAATCCACTGCGTTTATTGATGTGTGAGATGTAAGATTTAACCTCAGAGACAATCCTATGATGACATTTAACATACAGTTTAATCAAATCCAGTTTAATCTGAAACTGAGTTTGCAACTTATCAGCGGTTTTTATTGAGTGTCCTAAACATTCAAAATGTTTTAGAGAAGGAAAAGAAACAACCAGGGTTGCAATATTTCACACAAATTAGCCAAACATCTGATGGAAATAAACTGTCTTTCAAAAGGCAATTATCTTGTGGGTTTTGACTGGGGAAGGGAGATGTATATGGTGTGTGTGTGTGGTGGGGGGGGGGGGGGGGGTGGCAGGGGAGGGAGGGGTGAAGGGCATGAAGAGGGGAAGAGGAAGACACACACAGATGGGGGAAGGGAATGCTAAACTTCAGTTTCACCACAGGACAGAATTTAACAATCAGTAAGCCACAGTCAGCCCACTCCCTATCTGTCTTCACCACTGAGCACGGCTGTACCCGGGACTCGCTTATCATCAAGCTTCAAGTGAATGAAAGATAACAGGTGCTCCGTCTTTACTAGGGATCACTTCTACAGTAAGACTCTCTCTTCTTGCTACAGGATGGTCACAATTTGCACAGAGTGCTGAACATGCTTGTGTGTGTCATCTTTCTCCCAGGATGCTGAAGACAGCCTGCCAACTGATGAGACACGCTTCCTGGTGATCATACGAACACAAGCTGCGTTCTGAATGTTTCAGCAGTGTGAAAGGCGCGTGAGCATAAACAAATTTAAGACAGTTTTTTTTTTTTTTTGACTCTGCACGAAAGGAACTTGTCTAGGCATTTAATGTAAAACATTGTTCATGCACAGTCTCTCCCCCTCCCCCTACCCCCGCTGCTCCCCTTCTTTCTTTTATTCTCTTCCTCTTTCACGTACACATGTGCACATGCATGCATGCATGCACGCACGCATGCACACACACACACACACACACACACACACACACACACACACACACACACACATATGTGTGTGTGTGTACATGCGCACACAAATGCACACAAAAGCAAACACACACATTAATTTTCTGGACAGCTGCACTGGATACAAAAATATCAGACAAAAATTCAAATAACAGATTTGTGTGTGTTGTACCAGGAATTATTTCTTACAAATCCATATTGCAAAATGTGTCCGAGGCAATAATGGCACGGTGTAAAAGCACATATAAGTTTGGGGAACATAAACAATAACCTGTCTCAAAATGAGTAGACTGTCATTGTCATGATGTGTTTAAAGGCCTTTCTGAGTTTGGGGGACAACAAACACTGAAGTATGGGGAGTTTGTATTATACTCCCCGTTTGGCTAGACCATAGCATGTCAGACCATAGCATTCAACGGCAGTTAGTTAGCTCTGAAAGGCCGAATTTTTTGTGGCTAATGCCACACAGTGATAAGACAGTCACGTGACGCCCACCCTATTTCCGCCATAGGAAGAAAGCCGGTATCCGCTTCCTGTTCCTCATTCATCGAGGCCTGTGCGCAAGGTAACCCAGAGAACCATAGCGCTAGAGGGGAAGGTAGGGCGGGCATTAGAGTCTGACATGGTAAGTATACTAGCCAAACAGGAAGTATAATAAAAACTCCCCATTTTGGCATCATATACTGTACCATGTCAGACCATAGCAGAATTTAAAGGAACTGGAGGAGGGCCAAGTGCCCTAATGGTTCTTGGGGTTAGAGGGCGGAACAGATATAGCTGCATTAGCTGCCACAAAAGAAATCCCTTAGAACCATCAGCCCTGGTCATTCAGATATCCCTTAAATAAAAGTTTATGAAGGGATTTTCCGAACGCCAGCAGGCTGCCTCCAAGAGGTGGCACAAGGGGACAGAGCGCTGGAACGCTGCAGAAGTGGCCAGCGCTCTGACCTCATTGGCCTGGGGAGATAAGACGGGGAGATCTTATACGCCTGGGCGTAGGCAGATCTGACCGTCTTGAAAAGCCACCTAGAGATGGTGCCAGCAGAGATGTCCTCATGAATAGTGGGGTTGATGGAAATGAATAGACGTCTCTGGGAGGAGCGCCTGGGGCACGAGCGTTCCCAGTAGTATCTCAGACCCCTAGAAGGCACAGGTCCATGTCCCCCCACCCCCCACCCCCCCTCGCTTTCCCTTTTCCCCAAGATATCCGCAAGTGAGCGGATGACGAGGGAGGGAGAGGCTATGCCCGGTTCCTGATTCTTAGCTAAGAATTTGGGGAGAAACTTGAGAGAGACAGAACCATCCCTGTGGAAGGCAATGTCTCTGAGGTCCCCGCTGAGGGCATGAATTTCGCTGCGCCTCCTGGCCGAGGGAGGGTGAGGAGAATGGGGTCTTGAGAGAAAGAAGGTCAAAGGGATGGGTGGCGATAGTCTTGAAAGAGGTTCCAAGGGGAGATGCGCCTAGGGGACCGAGACTCACGTAGAGCCACCCCCCTAAAGATCTCTCTGAGAAGGAAGTCATTCTCAAAAGAAGGTCCGCCAAGTTGGCGAATACTGGTACAGATGGCTGACCTATAACCCTGAATGGAGCTAGCCGAGAGCCTTAACGAAGTAGATAAATGAGATAGGAAGTTGCCTATTTGGGTACTGTAGGGCACTCATGGGGAACAGAGTTGTCTGAGCACCAGGCAACCCTTCTCTCCCATCTGTAATCATAGACAGACTCAACGCTGGCTCTGCGCGAGACCGTCGCTAAGTCCCGTAGGTCTTGCGAGGCACCTGCCCCAGAGACAATGTCTAGGATGGACTGGGGTCTGTCCGTTTGGGGGTGGGGGTGGGGGTGGCAGATGCTCGCAACTGGGCTGGCACAGCAGCCAGGCTTGCAGGCAGAGCATCTGTGGGTTGGAGTGGGGCGACCCGAGCAAGGCTGTACGAGCATGTCCCAAAGAGTGCTCAACTGGAGAGGGGGAACATGGGTGAGGGATTTGGAGTCCGGAAACCAGGACTGGATCGGCCACCATGGGGTTATGAGGATGAGCCTGGGTGTTTCCAGTCTCGCCTTCCTGATCACCTTGTGGAGGATCGGGAATGGAGGGAAGGCGTATGCTATGACACCCGACCAGGAAGGGGAGAGAACGTCGATTGCATACGCCCAGGGATCGGGGACAGGAGAGACATACACTGGAAGGCGGCGGTTGAATCGGGTGGCAAAGAGGTCGACCATGGGCCTGAAGCAATGTTCCCACACTGAGCAGAGGGATAGCCTGCTGAGGGTCCATTCCGTGTGGAGGAGGGACTTGGACCAACTGAGGGAGTCTGCCAGGATATTGCGGGTCCCCACTATGTGTCTCGTGCAGAGGGTGATTCCCCGTGCGTGGCACCAGCGGAGGAGGGCCTCTGTTCGGAGAGAGAGGCTGAGGGAGCGAGCCCCCCCCCCCCTCGTTGACATAACAAGCTACCGAAGTGTTGTCCGTGAGCAGGAGAACAAGTCGGTGAGAGACCTGGGGTTGGAAGCAGAGGAGGCAAGCCTGACCCCTTCCAATTCCAGGACGTTGATGTGGAGACAGGCAGTCTGTGTGTCCCACACTCCCGAGGCATGAAGTTTTCCAAGTGGGCGCCCCAGCCCGAGTTGGAGGCATCTGTGTAGAGTTCCATGGGTTGGGTTGGGAGGGAGATGGGAACCCCGGGGGTCAGAGTGGCGGGGTCGAGCCACTCTTCCATAGCCCATTGGAACCCAGGACCCAGGGGAATGGACTGATCCCAGCGGTCGGAGCTTACATTATACACACATACATGAAATGATCACAGAATTTGGAAAACTGTAAGGAACATGTCCATAACAACATATTTATTTAGTGTTTTGTATATATCAAAAACAATACTTAAAACCACCAGCACCTCATGATGGCAGTATTCATGTGCATAAACTGCATTTCCAAGAATGAAATTTCAGTGATGAGACATATGAGTGGCCACAGGGAATGTGGGAACCTGTCTTGATAGGTACGCACACGAGACTGGCAATAATTTGTTGGAAACAGGTCTGCACACTATGTAACAACAGTACGGGGTTCATTTTGCAAAAAATTTTGTTGTAAAAATGTAATGAATAAAAAATGCTTTGACTAACCTAAAACCAGCACCGTAAACAAGAAACTGTGATGTCACTTGTGGGGGCTTTCTGCATTTTTCTAATGTTACAGAAGTAACAACATTTCAAGTGAAAATAGGTGCGCGATTGCTGTTCAACATGTCACCTAGAGTATTCCAGTCGCAGAGCCCTGCTGGAGACTGAAGTGAAATCTATAGCACCTGCCTTTTGTCTGGGACTGTCCACAATGCATGCTGCTGAAAGACAGGGATAAGACACAAAGAACGACGTAACATGTGCACCACATTGACAGCCTTTTCAACTTCAAAGAGTGGGGAGCAGACAACAAAAACAGAGAACGTCTTTGTCTTCGCTGAAATATTCTCCTCGACTCAATCCAAAGGTTTTTTCGGTCTACATGTGAACTTAAATATCACTGCAAGATCGAGTAAAGAGCTCCGTCTGGTGGACTGATCTGACTCCCATCAAGCAGTCAACTCGTTTCAACATACAACTGACACTGCATTCAAGGGAAGTGAAGCAATGCCAGGATGTGGCTGATCACTTTCTTCCTGCTTGAGGGCAGGTAAAAACACCCAGGTTTAAGGATCAGTTTGGCTTGACAGAAATGTTCATGTGTTCATCTTTACTAGTTGTCAAACACTTGATATATCCAGTCAAGCTGACGAATTATTGCCAAAAAGTATGTGGCACAAATCTGCATGACACCACATCCCACAACACCACCACATCACACCATCTAAGACCACCCAGCATGGCACAACACTGCAAAACACCATCTCACTTTACACCACATAGCACAATGCCACATCAGACGACACCACATTACAAGGCGCCACATACGTCAACTCACCGCTCTGGACAGCTCCACACAGTTGAGGTGCTCAAAGTAGAGCCTCTCTGGGGTATTGTTGATGCACACGCCAAACTGAGGCTCCACCCAGCATTCCGTCACGATCTGGCTTTCCCTGTCCGCCTCCGTAGTCTCCATCTCATCCATGTCTTCTTCTGAAACACTGCACCATATCCTGACTTTGACCTGGTGCTATTCACATATTCCACACAGAAAACCTTCCTTAAATCATAAAACAGATTTTTGACCGCAGATCTTCAAGTAAAAATGAATAATAAATGTCTTTGTGGATTCTCAGAAGATTTTTTAAAAAGGAAAACAGAACAAATATCGACAATGTTTCGGTCATAGACCATCTTCAGCTGTGACATAAAAGGAAAATAAAAATAAATAAATATGTACAGTAATTATGCGTAAGCGGACAATGATGTGCTTAAAGGTGTGTGTGTGTGTGTGTGTGTGCGTGCGTGCGTGCGTGCGTGCGTGCGTGCGTGCAGTTGTGTGTGCGTGCGTGCGTGCAGTTGTGTGTGCGTGCGTGTGTGCAGTTGTGCATGCGTGCGTGCATGCGAGGCGTGTGTGCACGCACGCACGCGCGTGCCTGCACTTGCATGATTGTGTGGGTGCCTTGTACCCGCTAGCGCACGTGCATGTGTATGTGGGTATGTGTGTGTGCATGCGTGCACACGCGTGCGTGCGTGCGTACGTGCATGCTTGCGTGCGAGCGAAATGGGAAAAAGGAAAATTCAGTGTCCAATCCTATTTCACGTCGAGGAAAAAGAGAGACAGATAGAGGGAAAAGACAAACAGAACCAGAGATACAGAAAAAGACAGAATGGTAGAGGAGTCTTATGTTTGGAAGGGGGCGCTTGAGAGTGTGTAAAAGAGAGTGAGAGAGTGGTAGATGAGGAGTCTTATTCTTGGAAGGGGGGCACTTGAGGGTGTGTATGAGGGGGAAAAATTTATATATATATATATATATATATATACACACACATATATAGATGCATATGGATTGTTTACATGTGTATGTGTCTATGAGTATGCATACCTGGATGGTGGAGATGGTGTTTGGGGTGTACATATTATGCTCTACATGTGATGTTATGAATATGCCATATATGTATATGGAGTGTGAATATGAATAAGGTGGGATGGGGAAATTGGGGAGGGGGTGAAGACAGAAAGGGATGGAGGAGAGGTATGGGGAGAGGAAAAGAGCTGGAATGATTCAAACTAAAAAAAAGTCAGAGGTGGGAGTTGAGTCCATCTGGGATTGTGGTTCCAAGGCGAGAGATGATCCTGGACTCCATGAATTTTCTCTCTGGGGCTGAGGAGTGGTTTTGCAAAACAGCAGTGACGGAAATATGGGTTTAGCTGTGGCAATCATAGTTGACATGAATCCCCACTGGTGTTGGATGAGGCGACTGGATGGCTCTAAGGTGTTCCACAAAGTGTTCGTTGAAGGCACAATATGTTTCCCCAACGTACAGCTTTGAGCAGAGGCTACATCTCAGTACGTACACCAGGTTGGTGGACTGGCAGGTGAAATGGGATTGGACACTGAATTTCCCTTTAGGGCCAGTGATGCTGCTGATGTTGGCAATGAAAGTGCAGGTTTTACATCCAGGCTGATTGCACAGGTAATTTCCGGCTGAAGAGTTGGTGTTTTTACTGAACTTGGTTCGTACCAGGTAGTCTTAAAATCCCCTGCCCACATTTTTCCTAGCAACACATGACTACCCCAGTATGTGTGGAACACTTGGTCATTCCATACAAGAAATCATACTTTGAAGGCACACATTAGTTTGTAGTCCCACTCTGTTTTGCATGTCTGTCGATTGTGTGTCCTAACGCATGTGGCATGCAGCAGTCAACACTTGTTACATGACCAATCTTAAATCACGGCAATATCAGGCTGTCAGCAAACCAGTACAATGTCACAGGCTACACATGAATTTGTGAGAGAGAAAGAAAATTAATGTGTTCTGGATTCCTACCTGACCTTCTCCTGTTGCTCCCACCATCATTGTACAATCAGTATATGTGTCACATGACCAGCATCATTAACTGTTCAAGTTTTCAGTCTAAAATTGTAAAAAAAAAAAACACACACTGATGCATATAACTAACACCACCACACACTATTTATGTCCAGTGTGTAAAAAAAATGTTACTACACATAACATAAGTAATTCTAATCTGCTGTCCTTCCACTAGGATCAACACTGAGCTGACACTATGCCTGGCGTACCTGTCCCTGGAGGTTTTGCTGTGCGGAGGGAAGAGAATGTACTGCACCACACAGGTCGGGTTTTCGTCCTCAAACATGTCCCCTTCAGAATCTGACTCTGGAGCAAACTTGCTGTCCTGGAGGACAAAACAAAACAAACAGTATTAATGCATGCATTTCTCACTCTGAGCAAGGCAGAGCAGTGGGTATAGCCATGTCTAGAAGGCGCTTGTCTAGAAATGAATTCGCAGATTTGGCAATAAACATACATGCAAGCACACACACACGCACACGCACGCATGAACGCACGCAGGCACACACGCACGCACACACACACGCACACACACACGCACGCATGAACGCACGCAGGCACACACACACACACACACACACACACACACACACACACACACACAAACACACACACATACACTGTATACACATACATCCTTTTCATGGTCATTAGACCGTTTCTAACTCTACTCAGCTGTGGCTGCTGTTTACATCTCAACAGACCAAACAGTTGCACTTACCATCATGTCCACCTCCACGACCATGTTGCAGATGCCAGAATTAGCAGAGGCAAAATGGAACCCTTCTTGAAGGCGAATCCTACACACACAAAAAAGGTATGTGCATGTAAGTAACTGAGCATGTTCAATTGAACACAAAATCCAGAAAAAAAGGACTCCCATTCCACTACACTTTGATTTCTCTTAATAACAATTTACTGTATCCTAACTTATTGACAAAAAAAAATTTCTATCATTTTGTTCCGAAAAAAAAGGATTACTTGAAATAGTCTGAAGTAAGGCGTTGGGTCGAGTACAACACAAACACACATGCGCGCGCGGGCGCATGCACACACATGCACATGCGCGTGCACACACACACACACACACTCTCTTGCCTCACTTCCACACATCCTCTCCCCAAAACTAGACACACACTCCAAGCTTGCTCTTTTCTATTTGCACTGCTGCTGTCTTGGTTACATTAATGACTTGTCCCTCCTGAAGTTACAAAACTCATATTTCAATCACTTTGAACATTTTCTATATATCTAATCATTTTTTTTTCATTCCACTGCGCATTTGCCATTAGCAATGAGGTTCAGACCACGTAGGGTTTTTGGATGCTATTTTGTTACATGCTGACCTCAATCAGTCCTGATTAAGTTTACTGACTTTACTGAAAGCTCTGAAAATCTAAAACTTTCTTACTGACACAGTAAAAAAGTGCCAAGTGTGTTCTCTGTTGTGAATGGACTAGGTAAAATGACTGATTTACTTGCATAACTGTTACATCCAAGACCTTCATCAGACCAGTACATCTCCCGTATGATCAAACTCTGAGCCTAATTACAGTGGACATTGATATGCTCCTTAGTAATTGCTAAAAGGGAAAAAACCTCTCCAAAAAAAAAAAAAAAAAAAAAAAAAAGAGACTGTTCCGTGTTTTTGTTTGAATGGTGCGTTCGTTTGTTATAAGCTTGCAGTTTAGCTTAAAATACTTAGCAAAGTTGCGTACTAACTTTAGGTATTACAGCCTTTGTCAAAAGAACGCGAAACGATCTCCCAACGAAGCGACCAAAAGGTATTTTGAAACGGACCATAGCTGACCGGGACGGCAGACAGTTCAATGTCACATTTCCCGTGTTTGGTGTTGCGTATGTGCAAAGCATGCATAGTCGATAAAAAAACTCCACGCATGAATGTATCCGGAGAGAGAAAGTGACAGAAAGAGGGACGAAGAGACACAAAGTGAGAGAGAGGAGAGACAGAGAAAGAGAGACAGAGAGAGAGACAGAGAGAGGGGAGAGAGAGAGGGGGGAGAGAGACAGAGAGAGGGGGAGAGAGAGAGGGGGAAAGAGACAGAGAGAGGGGGAGAGAGAGAGGGGGAAAAAGACAAAAGAGAGGGGGGGAGAGAGAGGGGGGACAGAGACAGAGGGGGAGAGAAAAGAGGGGGAAAGAGACAGAGAGAGGGGGAGAGAGAGAGGGGGGAAAGAGAAAAGAGAGGGGGGGAGGAGAGGGGGGAAAGAGGGCAGAGAGAGGGGGGAGAGAGAGGGGGGAAAGAGACAGAGAGAGGGGGAAGAGAGAGAGGGGGGAAAGAGACAGAGAGAGGGGGAGAGAGAGAGAGGGTCTGAAGAGACAAGGGACATGACAGAAATCAACTCTGTTTGGATTTCGAATTGGGTCCTGAAAAGGACCGAGGTAACAGCAGAACGGGGCATGGGATAGTGCATGCTGTCAATATTGGTTTGACGCCCTGCGTTGTTGATGACCAATCGGCAGCGGTTCGGCATGGAGACTACTAAGCGCTGCAGGAAAGCTGGGGGAATTCTGTTTCCACTGTCGGACAATTTCTTGTTGGAGTTTGACGGCGTTCCTGGTCGGCGGGTTGTTTGTTAATGCTGCGCTTCAAGTATGCCCGATTGTTCCATGGGATTTAAGTCTGGACTGCAAGCTGGCCAAACCATTGTGGGAATTTGATTCCCTCGTAGAAATTGTTGCGTGGCTTGTGCAGGCATGTGGCCGGGGGATTGTCATGTTGAAACTCGTGAGCCTGGTTTTTTTGGAAGAAAAGGGGCGACAACTGGCTTTCAGCACCTGATTGATGTAACGTACTGCATTACCCCTCTCCCCGACCTCGCTGCAGCTGAAAAAAAAAACCGGGCCCACAAGCTGTTGACCCTACAGGCCACCCCACATCATGACTGATGTCCACCCCAAAAATTGTGTTCCTTGATGTGACGGGCATTTAAAGCGCTGACCCCGTGGTCTCCAGACCCGATCTTTTTTATCAACCTTGTCAACGCAGATCGGCATTCGTCCTGAACTCCCACTTCATTCCATTCTGCTGCCCAGTTCGCGTGTTGTTTGGCCCTGTTCTTGCGATGGAGTCTGTGTTGTGCAGTCAATCTCGAACCCCGATATGGACGGCGACAAAAAAGGTGGTTTCGACGCAGCAGACGAATTATTGTCGATGGCGACGTGTTGTTGTGCCTGGCAGTGGTGGAAGCGCTTTGGTAGGGTCATTCCTAAATGAGCGCACCACCTGTCTCTGTGTCCGTGCGGTCAACGCTTGGGGTTTCGGCCTGCTCGGGAGCGTCTGCTGTGGAGCCAGTCACCAGATAGCGGTTCCTCAGTCGATAAATTGTCGAGTGGTGGACATTCAGTCTGGCTGCGATCACCTGGCTGACGAGCCTGCGTACAACATACCAATGGCCCGTTCTCTGTCATTTTTCGTGAGACGCGGCATCTTGCTTTTTTACCTGTGTGTTGCACCTTTGATGCGCTCCTGTTTTTCAACCCAATTTCAGTTTGGAGATGGTAGTAGTATTCTGAGCAGGAGCATCTTTTTCACGGTTGTGTCTTGGCTACAGTGTAGAAGCTTGAACAACCGCAATAGCAGTTCCCACGTGCCTCACTAACCACACTGACCACAGCCGAATCTGATGAAAACGAAAGCACATAAACAAACCAGTCTTCAGCATGCCTGACCCACAGACCCAGACTCCACACTATAGTCTGTTTCCAGAAGCGACAGTAAAGGATTGTTTTTCGCGTTTCTTTGACAAGGCTATATTTGACAGTTTGGAGACCCAATATTGTGACTAAAACTCTTATCCAACTGTCCAACCTCTTTGCCCACCCTTCCCACACATGCAACACATGTGCATTTACCACTGTGACTATCTTACTCTCCTTATCTACCCACATGCACCACCCACTCACAACCACTCACCTTTCCTTCTCTCTCTCTCTCTCTCTCTCTCTCTCTCTCTCTCTCTCTCTCTCTCTCTCTCTCTCTCTCTCTCTCTCACACACACACACACACACACACACACACAGAGGTTTGGAGGCTTACTTGGTGAGGGTCTGCAGCACTTTGGCGATGGTGTGGGGGGAGAGGGGGACAGAGGAGTCGGCTGCAGGGACCACACCCGCGGTGGTGCACCAGGTAGTGGGACAGCGTGGTAAACTTGCTGTTGATGGGCCGCTTTATCGTCATCACCCCCTGCCCTCCCCCTCCCTCCCCTTTTCTCTTGGCATGGTGAAAGTGTGATCGTCCACCACTGTCAGATCTTCTGGCTTCTGTTCGTACCCGTCAACATTATAAATGGATTTTTTTTTTTCTCATTTCATGTGCCAAAACAAATGTATGTTATCATCCTTTCTGCTGTTCTTTCTAAGCACATGGAAGAGTTGCTATTCTTTAACTTTGTTTTGCTTTTAACTGTTATCTAAATGTGTCATCCAGATAAATAACTCAAACAGTTTTGCATGTTCTCAAGCTTATTCCCAGTGTGAGGTGAAGAAACTTTTTTGTGGTGTGTGTGCTGTCCCATCTTCTCCACTGCATTACCGCCATGCTGTTCATTCTGATTTCACCACAGTCACGATCAGGCCCTTCCAGTCGCAGTCCCAATACAGGTACCAGCCATTCACACGGATAGTCAATGTCAAGTCTTCAGGAAATCCCCTGCTGCCAGGTCACTCCAGTGGTATTCAGTGGTCTGTTACACAGGATACCACTTACCAAGACCCCTACTGATGACACAGTGAGTAACTGCCCCCCCCTCAAGAGAAGACGGCCATGTCCATCCGACAACAGTGTCCATGAACTGGCCAATACCAGTGACTCCACACAAACACATCAAGGGCATACTTGTGGAGAGGAAACTGAGACTGCAGTGACCATGACAGCAGGGATTGAGTGGCACTGAATTAGAGACCATTTTACACTAATCGATGAGGTTGAGGATGATGAAGATGATGCTTAAGAATTCCTTTCCGATCTGAGATTATATGACAGCGCTGTACTCTATGCTTACATTTATAACATACCCTGGCGTTAACCAGAACTGAGAGTCACAGACACCTGCACGCTGGTTATGAAATTAGAGGAACACACAACGCCGCCATGTAAGTGAATAAAACCCAGCTGTTTGGTTCTAGTCTTCTCAGATGAGCCCACAGCAAACTCAACTCCAGGCAGTTGCCAGTCAGAAAGAAATAATCACACAAACATAAATGGATCTGACGGAAGTCAAATCTACGATCTTCCAGCTGGGAATCCACGACATTTGCCACTGCACAAGGGCAGCTGATAAGGCCAAGAAACAACTGAACTGAATGGATGAACGAATATGCAGACTGGAAAAGAATTGAGACAATCATTTACAGACCAAGTGATAATATTCAATCAGACAACTAATGAATAAGACACACTGAATGAACACAAAATGCAAACCCAAGACACAGGCACAGAGAAATACACACTGAGGAACAACATACCAGCAGGAAAACACAAACCCAGAATGAAAGACACTGATCCTACCCTACCAAAACCATGCATGCCCCTTCTGCCCTCCTTTTCCTTCCCTTCCCTCCATCAAACCCAGAATGAAAGACACTGATCCTACCCTACCAAAACCATGCATGCCCCTTCTGCCCTCCTTTTCCTTCCCTTCCCTCCATCAAACCCAGAATGAAAGACACTGATCCTACCCTACCAAAACCATGCATGCCCCTTCTGCTCTCCTTTTCCTTCCCTTCCCTCCATCAAACCCAGAATGAAAGACACTGATCCTACCCTACCAAAACCATGCATGCCCCTTCTTCCCTCCTTTTCCTTCCCTTCCCTCCATCTCACGGCATCCCCACACCACCAGAACAATAAATAAACAGAAACCACCAGAACAATAAATAAATAGACAGACACCACCAGAACAATAAATAAACAGACACCACCAGAACAATAAATAAATAAACAAACACCACCAGAACAATAAATAGACAGACACCACCAGAACAATAAATAAATCAATAAACCGACAGAGATTTTCCCTGATACCTGATCAGGATTTTCTCCACTGGCTTATGGAGCAGAGTGCAGCAGTTGATCTCTGACCACTCCCTCTGCAAGGGGCTTTGCGCTCCTGCTCCCGCCCACTGTTGGCCGTCACCTTCAGGGCCGATTTCTTCTCCGACTTGTGTGTGTTACGCTGTGGAAACTTCAGCTGGGCCAGTGCCAGTTTCAGGGCCTGGATCTCCTCCCGGCGCTTGGAGCTGGGCGTCCCCCCGAGGAAAGCCAGGCGCAGGATGACATAGGGTGGTTTGGAGGTCAGCCGCAGGAGGCAGAAAAATGAGGGTGGCTTGTCTGGACTCCTGAAACGGAAAAGTCACTTCAGCCTGCAGAACTGCATGATGTCAACGTCACAGAAATAAACCTTTTTTTTTCTGACTGATGATGATTTCCACACCACCAGAGCAAACAAAACGCTTGTCAGAATTGGCCTGAAAATATGCAAACACTATCAATGCAACCAGACAAAAAACAAACAAACAAACAAAAAACCATCTGTGGCATGTTTCTGAGGCTAATATCACCTATCCCAGAGTCTTGAAGACCACTGGGGTGCCACAGAAGACTTTGCAACTAGCTTCCTCCACTCCTCCTGGTTCTCAGACACTCTTAGGCAGTTGCTGAGTGTGAGGCCAGTCCATGCACTGATGTTGTCCTCCTACCTCTTTCTCTGTCTTCATCTCCTTCTGCCTCCTCGTACTGTTCATTGTAGAATGGTTATACATGACCATACCATCTCATTTTCCTTCTTTTCACTGTGGACAACAGGTTTTCACATGATCTAATGGCTTGCCTTACTCTGGTCTGGACCTCCAAGTTGGTAAGGTTGTCTTTGTATGAGAAGCCAAGGAACTTGCGGAAGCACCTCATCTCTCATGCCCGAATCCTTCTCTCAAGTTCAGCTGTCAGAGTCCACGTCTCACAGGCACAGAGACATATGGCAGTGACCTCTCAAGTTCTCTGGGATATTTCTGATGAAGCTTACATAGACAAGTCTACATGTTGTGAACTGAAAAAAAGCATCTGTAAGCCAAGTTTCGGTCTCTACCTGTGTCAAGGAGTTCTCATGAACTAAAATCACAGATATTCAGACTCTTTCAAACAGACTTCAGAGGTCGAATTTACTGACCCTCTCTACTAATTGTGAAGAACAAACAAAAAAAAGAACACGATAAAAAGACACCTCTGCCTACCCATCCAGCCATCCAAGAGATCCCCTCCCCATCCTCCCATTCTCACAAACACACACACACACACACACACACACACACACACACACACACACACACTATACACACACACACACAACCACGCACACACACACAGCAGATACAGGGCCCACCTGGACAAGAACTTGATGTAGGAGTGGTTCTCTGCCAGCACAAAGGTGGCCCAGTGCCGCAGCAGCTGGGTGAGGGAGGCCAGGGCCTGGCGACACTGCAGGATGTTGAAGCGGCCGGAGGAGTTGGGCACGTGCAGGTAGCGGGGCAGCGGCAGGTCCTGCTCCAGCACCAGACCCAGGCGGTGCGAGTGCATCCACTTCTGCCAGATGTTCGTGTCCAGCATCACCGCACGCTTCCAGAATGAGGCGAACGATGACAGCTTGGTGTCACTGGGGAAGGGAAAGAGGGAATGTGGGTGAAAGGTGTGGATGAGATGCCCGAGAGAGGGAGGGATTCCACCAGCGAGTCCATAATGGAAAGTATGATCATGACGATGATGATGACTCTGTTCTCCTCATGTTGTATTTTTATTACCATTATCATCACCAGAAGAATATTTGATAAGTGTGATCATGACCATGACAATGATTTCTATTCTTCTTGCATTGTCTTTTTATTCCAAACCATTTGTGGCAGAAACACCTATCATCATTATATTCATAATCATTATCTTATGCAATGCCATGCAATATACTGGGCAACATTAATGTACTCATTAATCGTCCACAGGAATATACCATTTCAAATATCCCATAAAATCAGTTCTCATGTTTTTAGCCTTATTCAAATTATGCATTCACAAAGCAATGTTCACTATTACTGTATCACCAAACAAATGTCATTACACTAGCTTGTTGCTCATCTTGTGTTGCTCAAAATTAATCGCTATCCATTTGCAATAAATTCTGGCACAATGCCATTTTTGTCAAATGATGACATCCAGTATTACTTCTGATACTTAACAGTTTCCTTGGTGTTTTCGGAAAAAATTATTTCAAAATGCACGAAAAGAAAAGACCCCAGATAAGACTTTGGTGACGATCTGGTTAACTTTGGTACCGGTGACAAAAACATCAATGGAAGAAGAATGAAAAACTTCACTAGGTCCTGTTGTCCGAAAATCTGTTCAACAGGACATGTAGAACAAAATGGGGAGTTTGTATTATACTCCCTGTTTGGCTAGTATACTTACCATGTCAGACCATAGCATTCCACGGCAGTTAGTTAGCTCTGCAGGCCGAGATTTTTTGTGGCTAATGCAGTAATAAGACCATCCGTGATGTCCACACTACTCCGCAGGGAAGAATCCGGTGTAAACTTCTGTTCCTCATTCAACAAGGCCTATGCGCAAGGTAACCTGAGAACCATAGCGCTGCGGGAATGTGGGTGGCATTAGAGCTGACATGGTAGTATACTTGCCAAAAGGGAGTATATACAAACTCCCCATTTGCGTCTTACTTTACCATGTCAGACCTGGAGAATTCAAGGGAATCAGAGGAGGGCTTAGTGCCTGATGGTTCTTGGGTTAGAGAGGATAGATACGGCTGCGTTAGCGCAAAAGAAGCCCCTAGAACCATCAGCCTGATCATGAGAACCCTAAAATAAAGGTTTAAGGGATTTCGGATACCAGTAGCTGCCTCGAGGATGTGGATGCAAGAGGACAGAGCGCTGAATCGCTGGGAAAGGGTGCCAGCCCTCCCCTCATGGGCCCGGGAGATAAGACGGGAGTCCTTATACCCTGGGCGTAGGGATTGCCCATCTTGGAAGCATCAAGAGAGGACTGGAGGAGGCGCTGGGGCGCGATTCCAGTAGCCCGAAGGGGAGCGCTGAGAGCCTAACGAGAAGATAGGGAGTAGGAACTACCTATCTGAAAATTGGAAGGCCAGATGGAGGAAAAGTGTGAGCCAGAAGGTCATCTCTCCCTTGGAAAGGGCCTCACCCTGTGGGGGATTGGGAATGGAGGGAAGGGGTATGTTTTTGAGGCCAGGACCGGGGAGGGTGAGCGACTTGGGCCTGAACACTGTTTCTCCATGGCTGAGGGTTAGCTGTGAGGGTCCTTACATCAGTGAGGAGGAGGACCCGTATGTGTGTCGCGCGAGGGCGAATCCCGCGGCAACAGGTGGAGAGGGGCCTCTATTCGGGGGGAGAGGCTGAGGGAGCGAGCCCCCTTCCCCCCCCCCCCTTTTTTTTTTTTGTTGTTGTTGTTTTGTTGACACAACAAGGCACCGAAGTGTTGTCCGTGGGCAGGAGAACAGGTCGGTGCGAGACTTGGGAGTTGGAAGCAGGGGAAAGGGGGAGAGGCTGAGGAGCGACCCCCTCCCCCACCCCTTTCTGTTGACATAACTAGGCACCGAAGTGTTGACGTGGGAGGAGAACAAGTCGGTGCGAATCACTGGGGTTGGAAGCGGGGGAGGCAAGCCTGCCCGTTGCTACTGTGCGTCCCGACTCCGAGGTATGAGGGTTCTCAAAAGGGGACAGCCGAGATGGAGGGAGTGTGTAGAGGTTAAAAACTAGAGGCCAGTATCATCAACACTTTGGTACAGAGAATGCAACGTTAACAATATTGTTGCGTCTTTAATACTGTACCATGCGACAATAGCATTCACGGCAGTTAGTCTTGTGCTCTGCCAGCCGAAGTTTTTTGGGTAATGCAGTTGATAAGACAGTCAGTGTTTGCCAACCACTTTCGCGTAGGGAGAGACCAGTGAAAGTCTCCCATACGTCATTCTCTCTCGGCTGCGTCCAAGCATGATAAGTCTTGTGCTTGTCTCCCTTCTCTTTGCCGTTGTGTTTAGTAGCCTTGTGTTTGTTCTTTGCTTATTGGGTTGTGGCTTGCGCGCTTACCCTTCATTCTTGAACCGTTGGGGCTTTTGGTTTTGGTGTGCTTATCATTTGTTTAACACGCCATCCTCGCCTTGTGCCTTTGTCCTTGGCACTTGCGTACTTTGCATTCGGCGTTTCGATCTTCGAAAGTCGAATCCATCGCCGGTTTCGCCCTTTCTCCCCAGTTTTGGCTTTTACGGCCTTGTTAACGAACTCGGTCCCTTCTCCTTCCTTTGGACTCCCGATTCGCCTAACTTTCACGATCCACCGGATTCCATTTTCGCCGGTCTTTCGCCATTTGTTTCGACGGCCAAAACGCGTCACTTACGATCGACCTGCCTCGATCCTCTCACTGACTTCTCGTTGTCATTTATACAATTTCAGTGTCTCTCACGACGTTGGTTGAGCCCTTTCTATCCTCAATCCACCTCTTTGTCTCCCCTTTGCGATCGTGCGTTCCGTGTTTGTTCCCCACCACCAGTGCCAACATGGTGAAGGACACTAACGGCTCGAGGCGCTCCACTCTTCGGCAGTCGCTCTCTACCCGGAGGGGTCGTGTGTCGATTCCACGGGACAAACCGCTCACGCACACGATGAGCGTACGGTCGGTGTAGAGGAGGGTTCCGTGCAGGGGACGCGCGACCATCATTCCGTTTCCCCCTCTACCCGACCGGCGGATACACGATCGTCGCGATCGAAGTCCAACAGTCAGTCCCAGTCGGATGAACAATCGGCAGTCATTGCCGATGTTTTTCATTTGCTTCTTCCCTAAGCCCAAATCCTCCAAGGGCAAGGCTCCCATGAAAGGACCTTCCCGTTCTAAATCTTCACGTTCCCTGACTGGTTCGCCTGTTCGACTTCGACCGCGTAAGGAGACCCTCTCCCTCATGCGCGTCCGGCGATCATCGGCCCAGGGGACCCTTGCCGATACCCGGACCGGCACGGGTGGCGACTCGCGGACGGAATCACCGCACGTCACCCGATCTATTGAGACTTGTGACGCTAGCACCTCCACTAACGTCACACAGTCTCAGGACGCTCTCCCAACCGGGTCCGGGTTCAGCCAGACCGGACTCAGTGAGCGTCAACACTCGGTGGAGGGAATGTGGCCAGTCTTCGGTGGAACCCCCCACTGACCACAATCCCGGGTCAGGGTACGCAGGATCGAGTAGCTCGGATCTGCGACCTCACCCCGACGGTCGAACCACCCCGATCGATCGTCTCAATCTCCCCTAGGGGTACAGGACGTTGGGGAGCCGACTTCTTCCGCTCCCCTATTGGGCAACGTCCGCGGTCCCGTTCCTCAGGAGGGAGGATCGACCAGCGGGACCAGGGGTAACCCCTCGTCCCTTGAGTTTTACGCGACGTTCTCAGCCATCCCCGTCCGCTACCACACGGCCAGGAGGCTCGGCGATCGTAACACTCCCGACCCCTCTGCCACGCAAGGGGCCGGTGCGGACCCCACCCGGGAGATGCAGGAGGCAGTGCTCTCCCGGGGTGCGCGGGGTTACCCGGGTCCCGAGGAGACTCTGCCTCTGGGCCTCCACAGCCCTCCTTTCTCCCCGGGGACCGGTGGTTCTATTCCCCCGAGAGGAATCAGTGGCTTAGCTCGGACTCTTCCCCTGACTCCATCTTTGGCCTCATGTGGCATCGGCCTCCCAGAGCTGGATCGACCTGGGGCCCCATTCCTCTCGGGCGCTGTCCGATCGGCAGTCCCTAGTTTTCACGCCGATTACGGAACCACCGGGGGTCGTCCTCGTTTTCACCCTCTTCCCAACGAGTTCACGACTCCACGCACCCTGACATGGCCTTCCGAAGGTGGACCTGAACTTCCCCTTCACGATCAGACTGACCCACAATTTGAGGAGGGGTTTGAGGAATTCCCCCCCCAGTCTGGGGACCTTTCCATTTTGGAGAGCTGGCGCCCTGATCTTGTTGTTAGGGAATCCCCTCCTCTAACAACATCTTCGCCCTTTCCCGTTTCACTGGGTCACCCCCTACCCAGCGATCACGGTCAAGGATAGCCGCCCCCCAGACCATCACTCCTTTGTTGGGCAGATCGGCCTCCCTCGCCAGGGGTACACATGCCGTTCCCCCACCGGGGACTGACTTCTTATCAGCCCCCAACGCGGCCCCAATGGGAGTATTCCTCAAGGACCCGCGTCAGGCCCCTCATGTCTTTTCTCTCTTTTCTGCCAATCCGGCCACCAGGGAGATTGCCATTTCCCGGCTGACCTCAGGCTCACTCCAAACCCGCCCCCCTCCCACATCCACCTCTCTTTCTATCAAAACCCTGACAGAGTGGGACAGAATCGCCAGAGCTGGCATTCTGCACACCACCGCGGGGCATGCCTTCATTGACATGTTCCTACAGCGAGCGGAGGAAACTCTGGCCAAATGAGGGAGGCATTGTCTCAGCGTCTTCAGACCCGGGCGACACTGAGGCAGGCCCCAGCCTGTTTGATGACCCCCTTATGCGTTTTCTTGTCAACAAGATAGCGCACCACCTTGGGGCTGCGGCGGACAGCGCAGCCAGGAGTCACTTTAACTGCCTTCTGGCAGTGAGAGACGCCCTGCTATCACAGGCCCATCTCTCCCCAGCGCTCAAGGCGGCCTTTACGCTGCATTCCGGGTCAGGAGCAGTCGCTTTTCGGCGACTATTCCTCTGCGGTCATTTCCCATGCCGTCGAGGAGCGCAAAACGGGCCCGCTTCTTTTGCGACCACAAACCCTCGTCAGCACCGCCCTTCTAGACCATTCTTTCGTCAGGCCCTACCCACAGCCAGACCCCAGCCCTACCCCAAGCAGCGTCCCTCGAGGCCCGCCAAACCCCCTACGCCCAAACCGAAAAAACCCCAACAGAATTTTCGGTTCGGCCAACAGGCCCGGCCCGGAGGTGACTAGCGGACCCACCTTCCGGGGGGCGGGACATGTCAGTCTTCCAAGACACACTCAGCCCTCTGCCCCCCTGGCAGGCAGTCTGTCCCGGCACGCCCACCAGTGGCGGCGCATGGGTCTCAACCCCTGGGGGGTTTTTCTGTTCTGCAGGATGGGTTCCGTCTACCCTGGGCACACGAACGCCCTCCCCTCCTGTCTCCCCTCCTCCTTCCACCGCGACCCACCTCCCGCCCAGGCGGAGGCCCTTCGCCTGGAAATCGAGGAGCTTCTCCGCAAGGGCGCCATCACCGAGGTACCACACCCCAACCCCGGGTTTTACTCTCGCCTCTTTGTAGTCCCAAAGGCCTCGGGCGGCTGGAGGCCCATCCTCGACCCTTTTCCCCTCTCAACAGATTCCTCAGGACAACCAGATTCAAGATGGAGACCCCGGCCCAGATCAGGGACTCCATCCACCATCTGGACTGGGCCACCTCGATAGATCTCAAGATGCTTACTTCCAGATCCTCATCCACCCGTCCCCAGACGATACCTTCGTTTCGTCTGGCGGGGCCCGGGTGTTTCAATTCAAGGCCCTCCCATTCGGACTCTCCCTGGCTCCCTTCCTCTTCACGAAGGTAGTCAAGGAGATGGCCTCCCTTGCCAGACAGGAGGACATTCGCCTCCTTGTCTACCTCGACGATGGCTCGTCCTGGCCCCCCCTCAGGCCCTAGCCCAATCCCACACCTCAAAGCTACTTCAGCTTTGCTCCTCTCTGGGGTTCGTCACCAACCCCGCAAAATGCGAGCTCTCGCCCAGTCAGCAATTCACCTTCCTGGGCATGAGCTTCGACACCACCTCCATGGTAGTCTCCCCGACCCCGGAGAGGTCCGCTCGCCTAGTGGATCTCATTTCCCACCTTCGCCCTCTCCCCTCACTTCGGCAAGGACACTTTCCTCCCTCCTAGGGATGATGGGAGTCCCTGTCTCCTCTCATTCCCCTAGGCAGAGTTCCAAAGCGACAGCTTCAGAGGGAGTTCCGCCGTCGTTGGTCCCAGACCAACGACAGCTGGAACCAGCCCGTCCCCCTAGGGCCTTGGTTCGTTTGGGCCACGGAGGAGTGGCTCAGCCCATCCACCCTGGCCCCCCGGGGTTCCCATCTCCCTCCCATCCAGGCCCTGGGAACTTTTCACAGACGCCTCCAACTCGGGCTGGGGGGGCCCATCTGGAGAGCAGTCACGCCTCGGGGGTTTGGGGTCCTCTGACTGCTCGTCTTCACATCAACATCTTGGAAAATGGAGGCGGTCAGACTCGCCCTCCCCCAGTTCCAGTCCATAGTCGACCCCCCCGATTTGTTCTCCTTTTCACGGACAACACTTCGGTAGCTTGTTACATCAACAAGGGGGGGGGGGGGCACACTCCATCGGCCTCTCCTCCCTACAGAGGCCCTCCTCCGCTGGTGTCACACGCAGGGGGTCACCCTTCGCGCGAGACACATAGCAGGACTCACAACATCCTGGCAGACTCTCTCAGCCGATCCAAGTCTGTCCTCCACACGGAATGGACCCTCAGCCGGCTTACCCTTTCAACCGTGTGGGAACATTGGTTCACACCAATGATCGACCTCTTTGCCACACGGTTCAACCATCGTCTGCCAGTGTATGTGTCCCCGGTCCCGGACCCCCAGGCTTACGCCATCGACGCCCTGTCCCTTCCTTGGTCCGGCCTCATAGCTTACGCCTTCCCTCCTTCCCGATCCTCCACAAGGTGATCAGGAAGGCGAGACTCGAGAGACCAGGCTCATTCTCATAGCCCATGGTGGCCCACTCAGTCCTGGTTCCCGGACCTCAAGTCCTCACTCACGAACCCCTCTCCAGTTGAACACCAGGTGGGACATGCTCGGGCAACCCCGTTCGGGCCTCCCTCACGCCAATCCCCTGGTTCTTCACCTCCACGCCTGGCTTCTGTGTCAGCCCGGCTGCGAACATCCAAATCCCCTCTCGAACGGACAGGTCCCGTTCCGTCCTCAATACCCTCTCCATCGCCGGGGCCTCTCAGGAACTCCGAGACCTAGCCATGTCCTCTCGCAGAGCTAGCACGGAGTCCCTTTATGACTGCAGATGGAGGAAATGGGTTCATGGTGCAAAGCCAATTCTGTCCCTCACATTCGCCCCACCAACATCCAAATAGGAAATTTCCTGTCCCAACTTAACCTCTCTGCTAGCTCCATCAGGGGCTACAGGTCGGCCATCTGCACGACCATCCTCCAAATGGCCGGACCTTCCTTTGAGAATGATTTCCTTCTCAGAGAGATCTCCAGAGGGGCTTCTCTTCGTGAGGCCCCAAACCCCTAGACGTGTTCCCCTTTGGGACCTCTTCACTGTTCTTGACGTCCTCAATAAACCCCCCTTTGAGCCTTTGTCCTCCATTCCTTTCGACCTTCTGTCCATGAAGACTACCTTCCTCCTCGCCCTCGCTTCCGCGAGACGGCGAGGCGAGATCCATGCCCTTAGCGGGGACCCCAGAGACATTGCCTTCCACAGAGACGGCTCCGTCTCTCTTAAGTTCCCTTCCGAGTTCCTAGCCAAGAACCAGGGAAACCCCGGGAGTCCCCCCCTTACCTCATCATCGCCGCTGGCGGATACACTAGGGGGCGACACCTCTTCGGACATAGCCTTTGCCCTTCTCGATGTCTAACACACTACTGGGATCGCTCGCGCCCCAGGCGCGTTTCACAAAGACGTCTTCTCATTTCCATCAACCCCAGTAACACGAAAGACATCTCAGCTGGCACTGTCTCTAGGTGGCTCTCCAAGACGGTCAGAACTGCCTTTCCCAGGCATCCGAGGATCTCCCCGTCTCTTCCCCGGGCCATGAGGTCAGAGCGCTGGCCACTTCGGCAGCATTCCAGCACTCTGTTCCCATGCGCCACCTCCTGGAGGCAGCCTTCTGGCGTTCGGAGAATCCCTTCATAAATTTTATTTGAGGGACATCGCATGACCAGGGCTGATGGTTCTAATGGGATATCCTTTGTGGGGGGCTAATGCATCCATATCGGGTAACCCAGGAACCACTAGGGCACTCGCCCTCCTCCTTTTACTATGAATTCTGCTATTGGCTGACATGGTACAGTATATGACGCCAAAATGGGGAGTTTGTATTATACTCCCTGTTTGGCTAGTATACTTACCATGTCAGACTCTAATGCCCGCCCTACCTTCCCCGCTAGCGCCAAGGTTCTGGGGTTACCTTGCGCGCAGGCCTCGATGAATGACGTATGGGAGACTTACACTGGCTTCTCCTACGGCGGAAGTGGGTTGGGCACCCCGGACTGTCTTATCACTGCATTAGCCACACAAAAAACTTCGGCCCGGCAGAGCAGACTAACTGCCGGGAATGCTATTGTCTGACATGGTAAGTATATAGCCAAACAGGGAGTATAATACAAACTCCCCATATTTTTCTGTTACTGTTGACGTACAGTTTGAATGTTGATTCTGTGTAATCAATTGTTGTGAACTGTGTAAATTATGTAGAATTTTGTTGGGAATGGGCTATATTGACCACGTACAATCAACTGTTGTGAATTAATTATGTAGACTTGTGTTGGGGGTGGGTTATGCTGACTATGTATAATCCACTGTTGTGAATTGCATTAACATGGTTAAATTGCATTCACTCTGTAGACTTGTGTTGGGGATGGATTATGTTGACTGTATAATTAACTGTTTTTGAATTGCATTAACTCTGTAGATTGTGTTGGGGGTGGATTATGTTAACTATAATTAACTGTTGTGAATTGCATTAACTCTGTAGACTTGTGTTGGGGATGGGTTATGTTGACTATGAATAATCAACTGTTGTGAATTGCGCTAATAGAAAATTTGGGAAGGTGGGGGGTGGGGGTTATATTGATTATGTATAATTAATTGTGGTAAATTGCGTAAACTCGCTATAAATTGTTTGGGGGGAGGGGGGTATGCTATAAAAGCATGCACATCTGGTACACTGCACAATGACAGATGTACTTTTTATGATTCATTATACATTTTGCTTCCATTCTGTACCAAAAAAAGAAAAAAAACAGCGCTGGCATCACCACTCACTTGCAGCTAAGCTGAGAATTGATCACTGGGTTGACTGGGTCCAGCACAAACAAGGGGACACCACTGCGGATGTACTCTGGTACCTCATAATTGGCAGGGTTACTGTCAAAGGACTGCAGATGAGCCAGTAACTTGTCTGTCTGACCAAGGCTGAAACCACAGTGAACTCACAATTAACACTCTCTTCCTTCAATCCTATGGAAATGGGCCTAAACGGCAAGTTTTCTCACTGAAATGCCGAAATTCCACCAAGAACACCATGCAAGAATGAGCACATTAACTCTCCTCATACTACCGGCAGTAGCTACCGCCGATGACGTTTCCTATACTTGAGAGCCAAAGGTGGTAGCTACCGCCAATGACGTTTCCCCATACTTGAGAGCCAAAGGGGGTAGCTGCCGCCGAAAATAACATGGCACACACTAAGCTAATTTTAAAGCTGATGTCACTTCCCCTGGGCAGCCTCGCATATGAGCACTTCAACTACACATGGCTACTCCCTTTGTCTGCAATTCTGAGCGGCAAAACATCAATTCAGTGGAAATCTTCTAATTTTTTTTAGCAGTTTCTGTAATGGCGGTAAGCAAAGGTTTCTAGCTGAATCTTTGGTGACTAAGGGTGTGATGACAAGTATTTTGAAGAATTTACACTGGGGGAATGTTTTGAGGTGACAAAGAGAAGAGTGCTGGAAGAAGAATATGTGGCTGAACTGATCGATTACGATTCATCAGAAGAGGATGATGAAATGATAGGCGACCCTTAAGTTTCATGTTACCCAACAATTGTCACCATGTACAACATTACCACCAAAAACACATTATACACTTGAAATTAATGTCAGAACAATTTACAAGCATTTCTGCATAAGTTCACCCAATCTCATGGCAATTCAATGAGAATTGTATTTTCTGGATTTTTTCTTTTGCAACGTAGGTGATAATATTCTAAATCAGTACCAAAAAAACCAACCTTGGTTTCCATAGGTATAGAAACAGTACTGGAACACTTGGCGTGAGAAGACTTAACTCCCTACTGCTTCAACTGAAGAATGCACCCCTTAAAAAGGAAATGTATCGTCTACTGTACACAGTTGCCATCACTCGCAGATCATCACTTTGGCTTTATTCTGCGACAGGTATCACCTCCTCAAAGCAGTGACACCAAACCCTTCTGGACTTTTCCACCATATTCAGAAATTTAGGAATTATTCATACAATTGGCAAATACTGCAAAATTCAGGAGGACTGGTGATATGGAAATGAATCATGTTGGCTACTTCTAACTTGCTAAGACCACTGAAAGCCATCTGGAGGATTTAGTGGATGAAACAGGAGGCTTGGTTTCATAAGCAGCAAAGTTTAACAGCACCCTGTCATTGAGTCCTATCACCCCGTCATTGAGTCCTATTATCCAGAGTATTTTATTTTTGATCATGTGAATATCAGCAGAAGCAAATTTTTTTCTTTCTACGTATGCAGGCTGATACTCCTGCGGACACTGCCTGTATAGACAGGCAGTGGAGTTTTGTGTGTATGACCGTTTTTTAATCCCGCCATTAAGGCAGCCATACTCCAACTTCGGGGAAGAGCAGAAGCAAATCAAGTTGGGTGTTTTTTATTCTGAAGCACCATGTAGTCGAAAAGTTATGATCCTTATATCACATGAACTAGAAAAAAGTATCTTATGCACTGATCTTCATCTTCGTTTTTGCAGTCGAAAGTCACATCACCTTTTCTCATATGTGCTCCCAACACATACCCATCAAATTCCCAAAATAACATGGCTGCCACCTAACACTAAAATATGCACTGTTGTTAGCAGCTTAGTGATAACCATGAACACTACATCTAATGAAAAATTCAGTGACCTACTTCTGTAAGAGCTGCCAGAACTTCTTCATTTGAGCAGTGCGGTAAGGGCTGTGGATTTTGCGGTTCAAGTTGCAGGTGATCTCATGCAGAAAATCATAGGTCCCCTCCACAAAGATTTCTGCCTTGGTTGGAATCCTGTGGGGAAAAAAATGATAGAAATAAATGATTTGTAAACTGGAAACGCAAGTGCAGACCTCTGGGAAGCACTAGTCAGGGGAAGAGGACGCCCCCTCCTCGCATCCTAGGGAATGTGATGGTCGTCAGTTTGTGCTGCACCCTGTCATTGAAGGGAAACAGTCCGACGCTGGTACAGAGGGAATACTGTCGTCATGCTAGAACATGGGGATCTGCAGCAAACCACTGGTGTACAGGGAATACTGTCGTCATGCTAGAACATGGGGATCTGCAGCAAACCACTGGTGTACAGGGAATACTGTCGTCATGCTAGAACATGGGGATCTGCAGCAAACCACTGGTGTACAGGGAATGCTGTAGTCATACTAGAACATGGGGATCTGCAGCAAACCACTGGTGTACAGGGAATACTGTAGTCATACTAGAACATGGGGATCTGCAGCAAACCACTGGTGTACAGGGAATACCGTCGTCATGCTAGAACATGGGGATCTGCAGCAAACCACTGGTGTACAGGGAATACCGTCGTCATGCTAGAACATGGGGATCTGCAGCAAACCACTGGTGTACAGGGAATACCGTCGTCATGCTAGAACATGGGGATCTGCAGCAAACCA
>CM031606.1:17103378-17142069 GCA_018398815.1 Conus ventricosus
GGAAAAGGGGGAGGAAGGAGGGGGAAGAGAAGAGAGGGGGGGAAAGAGACGGAGAGAAGAGAGGGGGAGAGAGAGGGGGGAAAGAGACAGAGGGGGGAGGAGAGAGGGGGAAGGGGACAGAGAGAGGGGGAGAGGAGAGGGGGAAAGACAGAGGGGGAGAAGAGGGGGTCTGAAGAGAAAGGAATGACAGAAAATCAACTCTGTTTGGATTTCGAATTGGTCCTGAAAGGACGAGGTAACAGCAGAAGGGACATGGGATAGTGCATGCTGTCAATATCTGGTTGACGCCCTGCGTTGTTGATGACCAATCGGCAGCGGTTCGGCATGGAGACTACTAAGCGCTGCAGGAAAGCTGGTGGAATTCTGTTCCACTGTGGGACAATTTTGTTGGGTTTGACGGCGTTTCCTGGTCGGCGGGGTTGTTTGTTAATGCTGCGTTCAAGTATGCCCAGACTTGTTCCATGGGATTTTAAGTCGGGGACTGCAAGCGGGCCCAAAACCATTGTGGGAATTTGATTCCGTCGTAGAAATTGTTGCGTGGCTTGTGCAGCATGTGGCCGGGCATTGTCATGTTGAAACTCGTGACCCTGGTTTTTTTTGGAAGAAAGGGACGACAACTGGCTGCAGCACCTGATTGATGAAAACGTACTGCATTCACCCCTCCTCCCCGCCCCTCGCTGCAGCTGAAAAAAACCGGGCCAAACAAGCTGTTGACCGTACAGGCCACCCCACATCATGACTGATGGCCCAAACCCAAAATTGTGTTCCTTGATGTGACGGGCATTAAAGCGCTGCCCCCCGTGGTCTCCAGACCCGATCATTTTTTATCAACCTTGTCAACGCAGACTCGGCATTCGTCACTGAACAGCACTTCATTCCATTCTGCTGCCCAGTTCGCGTGTTGATTGCCCAGTTCTGCCGATGGAGTCTGTGTTGTGCAGAAATCTCGAACCCCGATATGGACGGCGACAAAAAAGGTGGTTTCGACGCAGCAGACGAATTATTGTCGATGGCGACGTGTTGTTGTGCCTGGCAGTGGTGGAAGCGCTTTGGTAGGGGTCATTCCTAAATGAGCGCCCCACCTGTTCTGTGTCCGTGCGGTCAACGCTTGTGGTCGGCCTGCTCGTGGAGCGTCTGCTGTGGAGCCAGTCACCAGATAGCGGTTCCTCAGTCGATAAATTGTCGAGTGGTGGACATTCAGTCTGGCTGCGATCACCTGGGCTGACGAGCCTGCGTTTCAACATACCAAAGGCCCGTTCTCTGTCATTTTTCGTGAGACGCGGCATCTTGCTTTTTTACCTGTGTGTTGCACCTTTGATGCGCTCCTGTTTTTCAACCCCTTTCAGTTTGGGATGTGAGAGTATTCTGAGCAGGAGCATCTTTTTCACGGGTTGTGTCTTGGCTACAGTGTAGAAGCTTGAACAACCGCAATAGCAGTTCCCGTGCCTCACTAACCACACTGACCACAGCCGAATCTGATGAAACGAAAGCACATAAACAAACCAGTCTTCAGCATGCCTGACCCACAGACCCAGACCTCCACACTATAGTCTGTTTTCCAGAAGCGATATGTAAAGGATTGTTTTTCGGTTTTCTTTTGACAAAGGCTATATTTGACAGTTTGGAGACCCAATATTGTGACTATACTCTTATCCAACTGTCCAACCTCTTTGCCCACCCTTCCCCCACATCTGCAAAAAAACATGTGCATTTACCACTGTGACTATCTTTCTCTCCTTATTTTACCCACATGCACCAAACCCCCTCACAACCACTCACCCTTTCCTTCTCTTCTCTACTTTTCTCTCTCTCTCTCTTTTCTCTCTCTCTTCTCTCCTCTCTCTCTCTCTCACACACCCCACAAAACAACACACACACAGAGGTTTGGAGGCTTACTTGGTGAGGGTCTTGCAGCACTTTGGCGATGGTGTGGGGGGAGAGGGGGACAGAGGAGTCGGCCTGCACGGACCACACCCAGCGGTGGTGCACCAGGTAGTGGGACAGCGTGGTTAAACTTGCTGTTGATGGGCCGCTTTATCGTTATCACCCCCTGCCCTCCCCCTCCCTCCCCTTCTTCTCTTGGCATGGTTTAAAGTGTGATCGTTCCCCCAATGTCAGATCTTCTGGCTTCTGTTCGTACCTGTTCAACATTATAAAACTGGATTTTTTTTTCTCATTCATGTGCCAATCAAATGTTATGTTATATCCTTTCTGCTGTTCTTTCTAAGCACATGGAAGAGTTGCTTTCTTTAACTTTGTTTGCTTTTAACGTTATCTAAATGTGTCATCCAGATAATTAATCAAACAGTTTTGCATGTTCTCAAGGCTTATTCCAGTGTGAGGTGAAGAAACTTTTTTGTGTGTGTGTGCTGTCCCATCTTCTCCACTGGCATTTACCGCATGCTGTTCATTCTGATTTTCCACCAAGTCACGATCGGGCCCCTTTCCCAGTCGCAGTCCCAATACAGGTACCAGCCATTCACACGGATAGTCAATGTCAAGTCTTCAGGAAATCCCCTGCTGCCAGGTCACTCCAGTGGTATTCAGTGGTCTGTTACACAGGATACCACTTACCAAGACCCTACTGATGACACAGTGAGTAACTGCCCCCCCCTCAAGAGAAGACGGCCATGTCCATCCGACAACAGTGTCCATGAACTGGCCAATACCAGTGACTCCACACAAACACATCAAGGGCATACTTGTGGAGAGGAAACTGAGACTGCAGTGACCATGACAGCAGGGATTGAGTGGCACTGAATTAGAGACCATTTTTACACTAATCGATGAGGTTGAGGATGATGAAGATGATGCTTAAGAATTCCTTTCCGATCTGAGATTATATGACAGCGCTGTACTCTATGCTTACATTTATAACATACCCTGGCGTTAACCAGAACTGAGAGTCACAGACACCTGCACGCTGGTTATGAAATTAGAGGAACACACAACGCCGCCATGTAAGTGAATAAAACCAGCTGTTTGGTTCTAGTCTTCTCAGATGAGCCCACAGCAAACTCAACTCCAGGCAGTTGCCAGTCAGAAGAAATAATCACACAACATAAATGGATCTGACGGAAGTCAAATCTACGATCTTCCAGCTGGGAATCCACGACATTTGCCACTGCACAAGGGCAGCTGATAAGGCCAAGAAACAACTGAACTGAATGGATGAACGAATATGCAGACTGGAAAAGAATTGAGACAATCATTTACAGACCAAGTGATAATATTCAATCAGACAACTAATGAATAAGACACACTGAATGAACACAAATGCAAACCCAAGACACAGGCACAGAGAAATACACACTGAGGACAACATACCAGCAGGAAAAACACAAACCCAGAATGAAAGACACTGATCCTACCCTACCAAAACCATGCATGCCCCTTCTGCCCTCCTTTTCCTTCCCTTCCCTCCATCAAACCCAGAATGAAAGACACTGATCCTACCCTACCAAAACCATGCATGCCCCTTCTGCCCTCCTTTTCCTTCCCTTCCCTCCATCAAACCCAGAATGAAAGACACTGATCCTACCCTACCAAAACCATGATGCCCTTCTGCTCTCCTTTTCCTTCCCTTCCCTCCATCAAACCCAGAATGAAAGACACTGATCCTACCCTACCAAACCATGCATGCCCCTTCTTCCCTCCTTTTCCTTCCCTTCCCTCCATCTCACGGCATCCCCACACCACCAGAACAATAAATAAACAGAAACACCAGAACAATAAATAAATAGACAGACACCACCAGAACAATAAATAAACAGACACCACCAGAACAATAAATAAATAAACAAACACCACCAGAACAATAAATAGACAGACCCACCAGAACAATAAATAAATACAATAAACCGACAGAGATTTTCCCTGATACCTGATCAGGATTTTCTCACTGGCTTATGGAGCAGAGTGCAGCAGTTGATCTCTGACCACTCCCTCTGCAAGGGGGCCCTTTTCGCTCCTGCTCCCGCCCCACTGTTGCCGTCACCTTCGGGTTACGTTCTTCCCGACTGTGTGTGTTACGCTGTGGAATCTTCGCCTGGGCCAGGCCAGTTTCGGCCTGGATCTCCTCCCGGGCTTGGAGCTGGGCGTCGCCCCGAGGAAAGCCAGCAGGATGACATAGGGTGGTTGGAGGTCAGCCGCAGAGGCAGAAAAATGGGGTGGCTTGTCTGGACTCCTGAAACGGAAAAGTCAAATTCAGCCTGCAGAACTGCATGATGTCAACGTCACAGAAATAAACCTTTTTTTTTCTGACTGATGATGATTTCCACACCACCAGAGCAAACAAAACGCTTGTCAGAATTGGCCTGAAAATATGCAAACACTATCAATGCAACCAGACAAAAACAAAACAAACAAACAAAAAACCATCTGTGGCATGTTTCTGAGGCTAATATCACCTATCCCAGAGTCTTGAAGACCACTGGGGTGCCACAGAAGACTTTGCAACTAGCTTCCTCCACTCCTCCTGGTTCTCAGACACTCTTAGGCAGTTGCTGAGTGTGAGGCCAGTCCATGCACTGATGTTGTCCTCCTACCTCTTTCTCTGTCTTCATCTCCTTCTGCCTCCTCGTACTGTTCATTGTAGAATGGTTATACATGACCATACCATCTCATTTTCCTTCTTTTCACTGTGGACAACAGGTTTTCACATGATCTAATGGCTTGCCTTACTCTGGTCTGGACCTCCAAGTTGGTAAGGTTGTCTTTGTATGAGAAGCCAAGGAACTTGCGGAAGCACCTCATCTCTCATGCCCGAATCCTTCTCTCAAGTTCAGCTGTCAGAGTCCACGTCTCACAGGCACAGAGACATATGGCAGTGACCTCTCAAGTTCTCTGGGATATTTCTGATGAAGCTTACATAGACAAGTCTACATGTTGTGAACTGAAAAAAAGCATCTGTAAGCCAAGTTTCGGTCTCTACCTGTGTCAAGGAGTTCTCATGAACTAAAATCACAGATATTCAGACTCTTTCAAACAGACTTCAGAGGTCGAATTTACTGACCCTCTCTACTAATTGTGAAGAACAAACAAAAAAAAGAACACGATAAAAAGACACCTCTGCCTACCCATCCAGCCATCCAAGAGATCCCTCCCCATCCTCCCATTCTCACAAACACACACACACACACACCACACACACACACACACACACACACACACACTATACACACACACACACAACCACGCACACACACACAGCAGATACAGGGCCCACCTGGACAAGAACTTGATGTAGGAGTGGTTCTCTGCCAGCACAAAGGTGGCCCAGTGCCGCAGCAGCTGGTGAGGGAGGCCAGGGCCTGGCGACACTGCAGGATGTTGAAGCGGGCCGGAGGAGTTGGGCACGTGCAGGTAGCGGGGCAGCGGCAGGTCCTGCTCCAGCACCAGACCCAGGCGGTGCGAGTGCATCCACTTCTGCCAGATGTTCGTGTCCAGCATCACCGCACGCTTCCAGAATGAGGCGAACGATGACAGCTTGGTGTCACTGGGGGAGGGAAAGAGGGAATGTGGGTGAAAGGTGTGGATGAGATGCCCGAGAGAGGGAGGGATTCCACCAGCGAGTCCATAATGGAAAGTATGATCATGACGATGATGATGACTCCTGTTCTCCTCATGTTGTATTTTTATTACCATTATCATCACCAGAAGAATATTTGATAAGTGTGATCATGACCATGACAATGATTTTCTATTCTTCTTGCATTGTCTTTTTATTCCAAACCATTTGTGGCAGAAAACACCTATCATCATTATATTCATAATCATTATCTTATGCAATGCCATGCAATATACTGGGCAACATTAATGTACTCATTAATCGTCCACAGGAATATACCATTTCAAATATCCCATAAAATCAGTTCTCATGTTTTTAGCTTATTCAAATTATGCATTCACAAAGCAATGTTCACTATTACTGTATCACCAAACAAATGTCATTACACTAGCTGTTGCTCATCTTGTGTTGCTCAAAATTAATCGCTATCCATTTGCAATAAATTCTGGCACAATGCCATTTTTGTCAAATGATGACATCCAGTATTACTTCTGATACTTACAGTTTCCTTGGTGTTTTCGGAAAAAATTATTTCAAAATGCACGAAAAGAAAAGACCCCAGATAAGACTTTGGTGACGATCTGGTTAACTTTGGTACCGGTGACAAAAACATCAGTGGAAGAAGAATGAAAAACTTCACTAGGTCCTGTTGTCCGAAAATCTGTTCAACAGGACATGTAGAACAAAATGGGGAGTTTGTATTATACTCCCTGTTTGGCTAGTATACTTACCATGTCAGACCATAGCATTCCACGCAGTTAGTTAGCTCTGCAGGCCGAGATTTTTTGTGGCTAATGCAGTAATAAGACCATCACGTGATGTCCACACTACTTCCGCCAGGGAAGAAACCGGTGTAAACTTCCTGTTCCTCATTCAACAAGGCCTATGCGCAAGGTAACCCTGAGAACCATAGCGCTAGCGGGGAAGGTAGGGTGGGCATTAGAGTCTGACATGGTAAGTATACTAGCCAAACAGGGGGTATAATACAAACTCCCCATTTTGGCGTCATATACTTTACCATGTCCCGACCATAGCAGAATTCAAAGGAATCAGAGGAGGGCTTAGTGCCTGATGGTTCTTGGGGTTAGCAGAGGAATAGATACGGCTGCGTTAGCCGCAAAAAGTCCCTAGAACCATCAGCCCTGATCATGCAGACACCCCTAAAATAAAGGCTATGAAGGGATTTTCCGGATACCAGTAGGCTGCCTCGAGGATGTGGTGCAAGAGGACAGAGCGCTGAATCGCTGTGGAAGTGGCCCGCGCCCTGCCCTCATGGGCCCGGGGAGATAAGACGGGGAGATCCTTATACGCCTGGGCGTAGGCCGATCTGCCCATCTTGGAAGCATCAAGAGAGGACTGGGAGGAGCGCCTGGGGCGCGGATTCCAGTAGCCCCGAATGGAGCCAGCTGAGAGCCTACGAAGAAGATAGGAGAGATAGGAACTACCTATCTGAAAATTGGAAGGCCAGAGGAGGAAAAGTGATGAGCCCAGAAGGTCATCTCTCCCCTTGGAAAAGGGCTCACCCTGTGGGGGATTGGGAATGGAGGGAAGGGCGTATGTTATGAGGCCAGACCAGGGAGGGTGAGCGACTCTGGGCCTGAACACTGTTCTCCACTGGGCTGAGGGTTAGCCTGCTGAGGGTCCCTTCACTCAGTGAGGAGGAGGAACCCCGCTATGTGTGTCGCGCAGAGGGCGAATCCCCGCACGGCAACAGTGGAGAGGGGCCTCTATTCGGGGGAGAGGCTGAGGGAGCGAGCCCCCTTCCCCCACCCCCCCCCTTTTTTTTTTTTTGTTGTTGTTGTTGTTGTTGACACAACAAGGCACGAAGTGTTGTCCGTGGGCAGGAGAACAGGTCGGTGCGAGACTTGGAGTTGGAAGCAGGGGAAAGGAGGGAGAGGCTGAGGGAGCGAGCCCCCTTCCCCACCCCTTTCTGTTGACATAACAAGGCACCGAAGTGTTGACCGTGGGCAGGAGAACAAGTCGGTGCGAGACCTGGGGTTGGAAGCGGGGGAGGGCAAGCCTGCCCGTTGCTCACTGTGCGTCCCGCACTCCCGAGGTATGAGGGTTCTCAAAAGGGGACAGCCCGAGATGGAGGGGGAGTGTAGAGGTTGAACTAGAGGCCAGTATCATCAACACATATTGGTACAGAGAATGCAACCGTTATAAACAATATTGTTTGGCGTCATATACTGTACCATGTCAGACAATAGCATTCACGGCAGTTAGTCTGCTCTGCCAGGCCGAAGTTTTTGTGTGGCTAATGCAGTGATAAGACAGTCACGTGGTGCCCAACCCACTTCCGCCGTAGGGAGAAGCCAGTGTAAGTCTCCCATACGTCATTCTCTCTCGGCCTGCCGTCCAAGCAAGATAAGTCTTGTGCTCTGTCTCGCCTTCTCTTTGCCGTTGTGTTTAGTTAGCCTTGTGTTTGCTTCTTTGCTTATTGTGTGCTTGCGCGCTTCACCCTTTCATTCTTGAACCGTGGGGCTTTTGGTTTGGTGTGCTTTATTCATTTGTTTAACCACGCCATCCTCGCCTTGTGCCTTTGTCTTGGCACTTGCGACTTTGCATTCGGCGCTTTCGATCTTCGAAAGTCGGAACTCCATCGCCGGTTTCGCCCTTTCTCCCAGTTTTGGCTTTTACGGCCCCTTGTTTAACGAATCTCGGTCCCTTCTCCTTCCATTTGGACTCCCGATTCGCCTAACTTTCACGTAGTCCACTCGGATTCCATTTCTTCGCCGGTCGTTCCGCCATTTTGTTTTCGACCGGGCCCAAAAACCCGCGTCACTTACGATCGACCTGCCTCGATCTCTCACTGACTTCTCGTTGCATTTAATACAATTTCAGTGTCTCTCACGACGTTGGTTGAGCCCTTTCTATCCCTCAATCCACCTCTTTGTCTCCCCTTTGCGATCGTGCGTTCCGTGTTTGTTCCCCACACACCAGTGCCCAACATGGTGAAGGACACTAACGGCTCGAGGCGCTCCACTCTTCGGCAGTCGCTCTCTACCCCGGAGGGGTCGTGTGTCGATTCCACGGGACAAACCGCTCACGCACACGATGAGCGTACGGTCGGTGTAGAGGAGGGTTCCGTGCAGGGGACGCGCGACCATCATTCCGATTCCCCTCTACCCGACCGGCGGATACACGATCGTCGCGATCGAAGTCCAACAGTCAGTCCCAGTCGGATGAACAATCGGCAGTCATTGCCGACTGTTTTTCATTTGCTTCCTTCCCTAAGCCAAATCCTCCAAGGGCAAGGCTCCCATGAAAGGACCTTCCCGTTCTAAATCTTCACGTTCCCTGACTGGTTCGCCTGTTCGACTTCGACCGCGTAAGGAGACCCTCTCCCATCATGCCGCGTCCGGCGATCATCGGCCCCAGGGGACCCTTGCCGATACCCGGACCGGCACGGTGGCGACTCGCGGACGGAATCACCGCACGTCACCCGATCTATTGAGACTTGTGACGCTAGCACCTCCACTAACGTCACACAGTCTCAGGACGCTCTCCCCAACCGGGTCCGGGTTCACCACGACCCGGACACGAGGAGCGTCAACACTCCGGTGGAGGGAATGTGGCCAGTCTTCGGTGGAACCCCCCCACTGACCACAATCCCGGGTCAGGTACGCAGGCATCGAGTAGCTCGGATCTGCGACCTCACCCCCGACGGTCGAACCACCCCGATCGATCGTCTCAATCTCCCCTAGGGGTACAGGACGTTGGGGAGCCGACTTCTTCCGCTCCCCTATTGGGCAAACGTCCGCGGTCCCGTTCCTCAGGAGGGAGGATCGACCAGCGGGACCAGGGTAACCCCTCGTCCCTTGAGTTTTACGCGACGTCTCAGCCATCCCCGTCCGCTACCACACGGCCAGGAGGCTCGGCGATCGTAACACTCCCCGACCCCTCTGCCACGCAAGGGGCCGGTGCGGACCCCACCCGGGAGATGCAGGAGGCAGTGCTCTCCCGGGGTGCGCAGGGTTACCCGGGTCCCCGAGGAGACTCTGCCTCTGGGCCTCCACAGCCCTCCTTTCTCCCCGGGGACCGGTGGTTCTATTCCCCCGAGAGGAATCAGTGGCTTAGCTCGGACTCTTCCCTGACTCCATCTTTGGCCTCATGTGGCATCCGGCCTCCCAGAGCTGGATCGACCTGGGGCCCCATTCCTCTCGGGCGCTGTCCGATCGGCAGTCCCCTAGTTTTCACGCCGATTACGGAAACCACCGGGGAGTCGTCCTCGTTTTCACCCTCTTCCCAACGAGTTCACGACTCCCACGCACCCCTGACATGGCCTTCCGAAGGTGGACCTGAACTTCCCCTTCACGATCAGACTGACCCACAATTTGAGGAGGGGTTTGAGGAATTCCTCCCCCAGTCTGGGGACCTTTCCATTTTGGAGAGCTGGCGCCCTGATCTTGTTGTTAGGGATCCCCTCCCTCTAACAACATCTTCGCCCTTTCCCGTTTCACTGGGTCACCCCTACCCAGCGATCACGGTCAAGGATAGCCGCCCCCCAGACCATCACTCCTTTGTTGGGCAGATCGGCCTCCCTCGCCAGGGGTACACATGCCGTTCCCCCACCGGGGACGACTTCTTATCAGCCCCAACGCGGCCCCAATAGGAGTATTCCTCAAGGACCCGCGTCAGGCCCCTCATGTCTTTTCTCTCTTTTCTGCCAATCCGGCCACCAGGGAGATTGCCATTTCCCCGGCTGACCTCAGGCTCACTCCTAACCGCCCCCCTCCCACATCCACCTCTCTTTCTATCAAAACCCTGACAGAGTGGGACAGAATCGCCAGAGCTGGCATTCTGCACACCACCGCGGGGCATGCCTTCATTGACATGTTCCTACAGCGAGCGGAGAACTCTGGCCAAATGAGGGAGGCATTGTCTCAGCGTCTTCAGACCCGGGCGACACTGAGGCAGGCCCCAGCCTGTTTGATGACCCCCTTATGCGTTTTCTTGTCAACAAGATAGCGCACACACCTTGGGGCTGCGGCGGACAGCGCAGCCAGGAGTCACTTTAACTGCCTTCTGGCAGTGAGAGACGCCCTGCTATCACAGGCCCATCTCTCCCCAGCGCTCAAGGCGGCCTTACGCTGCATTCCGGGTCAGGAGCAGTCGCTTTTTCGGCGACTATTCCTCTGCGGTCATTTCCATGCCGTCGAGGAGCGCAAACAGGACCGCTTCTTTTGCGACCCACAAACCCTCGTCGAGCACCGCCCTTCTAGACCAATTCTTTCGTCAGGCCCTACCCACAGCCAGACCCCAGCCCTACCCCAAGCACGTCCCTCGAGGCCCGCCAAACCCCCTACGCCCAAACCGAAAAAACCCCAACAGAATTTTCGGTTCGGCCACAGGCCCGGCCCCGGAGGTGACTAGCGGACCCACCTTCCGAGGGGCGGGACATGTCAGTCTTCCAGACACACCTCAGCCCCTCTGCCCCCCTGGCAGGCAGTCTGTCCCGGCACGCCCACCAGTGGCGGCGCATGGGTCTCAACCCCTGGTGGTTTCTGTTCTGCAGGATGGGTTCCGTCTACCCTGGGCACACGAACGCCCTCCCCTCCTGTCCTCCCCTCCTCCTTCCACCGGCGACCCACCTCCCGCCCAGGCGGAGGCCCTTCGCCTGGAAATCGAGGAGCTTCTCCGCAAGGGCGCCATCACCGAGGTACCACACCCCCACCCCGGGTTTTACTCTCGCCTCTTTGTAGTCCCAAAGGCCTCGGGCGGCTGGAGGCCCATCCTCGACCTTTCCCTCTCAACAGATTCCTCAGGACAACCAGATTCAAGATGGAGACCCCGGCCCAGATCAGGGACTCCATCCACCATCTGGACTGGGCCACCTCGATAGATCTCAAAGATGCTTACTTCCAGATCCTCATCCACCCGTCCCACAGACGATACCTTCGTTTCGTCTGGCGGGGCCGGGTGTTTCAATTCAAGGCCCTCCCATTCGGACTCTCCCTGGCTCCCTTCCTCTTCACGAAGGTAGTCAAGGAGATGGCCTCCCTTGCCAGACAGGAGGACATTCGCCTCCTTGTCTACCTCGACGACTGGCTCGTCCTGGCCCCCTCTCAGGCCCTAGCCAATCCCACACCTCAAAGCTACTTCAGCTTTGCTCCTCTCTGGGGTTCGTCACCAACCCCGCAAATGCGAGCTCTCGCCCAGTCAGCAATTCACCTTCCTGGGCATGAGCTTCGACACCACCTCCATGGTAGTCTCCCCGACCCCGGAGAGGTCCGCTCGCCTAGTGGATCTCTATTTCCCACCTTCGCCTCTCTCCCCTCACTTCGGCAAGGACACTTTCCTCCCTCCTAGGGATGATGGAGTCCCTGTCTCCTCTCATTCCCCTAGGCAGAGTTCCAAAGCGACAGCTTCAGAGGGAGTTCCGCCGTCGTTGGTCCCAGACCAACGACAGCTGGAACCAGCCCGTCCCCCTAGGGCGCTTGGTTCGTTTGGGCCACGGAGGAGTGGCTCAGCCCATCCACCCTGGCCCCCGGAGTTCCCATCTCCCTCCCATCCCAGGCCCTGGAACTTTTCACAGACGCCTCCAACTCGGGCTGGGGGGCCCATCTGGAGAGCAGTCACGCCTCGGGGGTTTGGGATCCTCTGACTGCTCGTCTTCACATCAACATCTTGGAACTGGAGGCGGTCAGACTCGCCCTCCTCCAGTTCCAGTCCATAGTCGCCCACCGATTTGTTCTCCTTTTCACGGACAACACTTCGGTAGCTTGTTACATCAACAAGGGGGGGGGGGGGCACACTCCATCGGCCTCTCCCTCCGTACAGAGCCCTCCTCCGCTGGTGTCACACGCAGGGGGTCACCCTTCGCGCGAGACACATAGCAGGGACTCACAACATCCTGGCAGACTCTCTCAGCCGATCCAAGTCTGTCCTCCACACGGAATGGACCTCAGCCGGCTTACCCTTTCAACCGTGTGGGAACATTGGTTCACACCAATGATCGACCTCTTTGCCACACGGTTCAACCATCGTCTGCCAGTGTATGTGTCCCCGGTCCCGGACCCCAGGCTTACGCCATCGACGCCCTGTCCCTTCCTTGGTCGGCCTCATAGCTTACGCCTTCCCTCCCTTCCCGATCCTCCACAAGGTGTCAGGAAGGCGAGACTCGAGAGACCCAGGCTCATTCTCATAGCCCCATGGTGGCCCACTCAGTCCTGGTTCCCGGACCTCAAGTCCCTCACTCACGAACCCCCTCTCCAGTTGAACACCAGGTGGACATGCTCAGGGCAACCCCGTTCGGGCCTCCTCACGCCAATCCCCAGGTTCTTCACCTCCACGCCTGGCTTCTGTGTCAGCCCGGCTGCGAACATCCAAATCCCCCTCTCGAACGGACAGGTCCCGTTCCGTCCTCAATACCCTCTCCATCGCCGGGGCCTCTCAGGAACTCCGAGACCTAGCCATGTCCTCTCGCAGAGCTAGCACGGAGTCCCTTTATGACTGCAGATGGAGGAAATGGGTCTCATGGTGCAAAGCCAATTCTGTCCCTCACATTCGCCCCACCAACATCCAAATAGGAAATTTCCTGTCCCAACTTAACCTCTCTGCTAGCTCCATCAGGGGCTACAGGTCGGCCATCTGCACGACCATCCTCCAAATGGCCGGACCTTCCTTTGAGAATGATTTCCTTCTCAGAGAGATCTCCAGAGGGGCTTCTCTTCGTGAGGCCCAATCCCCTAGACGTGTTCCCCTTTGGGACCTCTTCACTGTTCTTGACGTCCTCAATAAACCCCCCTTTGAGCCTTTGTCCTCCATTCCTTTCGACCTTCTGTCCATGAAGACTACCTTCCTCCTCGCCCTCGCTTCCGCGAGACGGCGAGGCGAGATCCATGCCCTTAGCGGGGACCCCAGAGACATTGCCTTCCACAGAGACGGCTCCGTCTCTCTTAAGTTCCTTCCCGAGTTCCTAGCCAAGAACCAGGAACCCGGCAGTCCCTCCCCTTACCTCATCATCCGCCCGCTGGCGGATACACTAGGGGGCGACACCTCTTCGGACATGCCCTTTGCCCTTCTCGATGTCTAACACACTACTGGGAAACGCTCGCGCCCCAGGCGCGTTTCACAAAGACGTCTTCTCATTTCCATCAACCCCAGTAACACGAAAGACATCTCAGCTGGCACTGTCTCTAGGTGGCTCTCCAAGACGGTCAGAACTGCCTATTCCAGGCATCCGAGGATCTCCCCGTCTCTTCCCCCGGGCCCATGAGGTCAGAGCGCTGGGCCACTTCGGCAGCATTCCAGCACTCTGTTCCCATGCGCCACCTCCTGGAGGCAGCCTTCTGGCGTTCGGAGAATCCCTTCATAAAATTTTATTTGAGGGACATCCGCATGACCAGGGCTGATGGTTCTAATGGGATATCCTTTGTGGCGGCTAATGCATCCATATCGGGTAACCCCAGGAACCACTAGGGCACTCGCCCTCCTCCTTTTACTATGAATTCTGCTATTGTCTGACATGGTACAGTATATGACGCCAAAATGGGGAGTTTGTATTATACTCCCTGTTTGGCTAGTATACTTACCATGTCAGACTCTAATGCCCGCCCTACCTTCCCCGCTAGCGCCAAGGTTCTGGGGTTACCTTGCGCGCAGGCCTCGATGAATGACGTATGGGAGACTTACACTGGCTTCTCCCTACGGCGGAAGTGGGTTGGGCACCACGTGACTGTCTTATCACTGCATTAGCCACACAAAAACTTCGGCCTGGCAGAGCAGACTAACTGCCGTGAATGCTATTGTCTGACATGGTAAGTATACTAGCCAAACAGGGAGTATAATACAAACTCCCCATATTTTTCTGTTACTGTTGACGTACAGTTTGAATGTTGATTCTGTGTAATCAATTGTTGTGAACTGTGTAATATTGTAGAATTTTGTTGGGAATGGGCTATATTGACCACGTTACAATCAACTGTTGTGAATTAATTATGTAGACTTGTGTTGGGGGTGGGTTATGCTGACTATGTATAATCCACTGTTGTGAATTGCATTAACATGGTTAAATTGCATTCACTCTGTAGACTTGTGTTGGGGATGGATTATGTTGACTGTATAATTAATGTTATGAATTGCATTAACTCTGTGACTTGTGTTGGGGATGGATTATGTTAACTATAATTAACTGTTGTGAATTGCATTAACTCTGTAGACTTGTGTTGGGGATGGGTTATGTTGACTATGAATAATCAACTGTTGTGAATTGCGCTAATAGAATTTGGGAAGGTGGGGGGTGGGGGTTATATTGATTATGTATAATTAATTGTGGTAAATTGCGTAAACTCGCTATAAATTTGTTTGGGGGGAGGGGGTATGCTATAAAAGCATGCACATCTGGTACACTGCACAATGACAGATGTACTTTTTATGATTCATTATACATTTTGCTTCCACTTCTGTACCAAAAAAAGAAAAAAACAGCGCTGGCATCAACCATCATTGCAGCTAAGCTGAGAATTGATCACTGGGTTGACTGGGTCCAGCACAAACAAGGGGCACCACTGCGGATGTACTCTGGTACCTCATAATTGGCAGGGTTACTGTCAAAGGACTGCAGATGAGCCAGTAACTTGTCTGTCTGACCAAGGCTGAAACCACAGTGAACTCACAATTAACACTCTCTTCCTTCAATCCTATGGAAATGGGCCTAAACCCGGCAAGCTTTTCTCACTGAAATGCACGAAATTCCACCAAGAACACCAATGCAAGAACTGAGCACATTAACTCTCCTCATACTACCGGCAGTAGCTACCGCCGATGACGTTTCCTATACTTGAGAGCCAAAGGTGGTAGCTACCGCCAATGACGTTTCCTATACTTGAGAGCCAAAGGTGGTAGCTGCCGCCGAAAATAACATGGCACACACTAAGCTAATTTTAAAGCTGATGTCACTTCCCTGGGCAGCCTCGCATATGAGCACTTCAACTACACATGGCTACTCCCTTTGTCTGCAATTCTGAGCGGCAAAACATCAATTCAGTGGAAATCTTCTAAATTTTTTTTAGCAGTTTCTGTAATGGCGGTAAGCAAAGCGTTTCTAGCTGAACTCTTTGGTGACTAAGGGTGTGATGACAGTATTTTGAAGAATTTACACTGGGGGAATGTTTTTGAGGTGACAAAGAGAAGAGTGCTGGAAGAAGAATATGTGGCTGAACTGATCGATTACGATTCATCAGAAGAGGATGATGAAATGATAGGCGACCCTTAAGTTTCATGTTACCCAACAATTGTCACCATGTACAACATTACCACCAAAAACACATTATACACTTGAAATTAATGTCAGAACAATTTACAAGCATTTTCTGCATAAGTTCACCCAATCTCATGGCAATTCAATGAGAATTGTATTTTCTGGATTTTTTCTTTTGCAACGTAGGTGATAATATTCTAAATCAGTACCAAAAAAAACCAACCTTGGTTTCCATAGGTATAGAAAACAGTACTGGAACACTTGGCGTGAGAAGACTTAACTCCCTACTGCTTCAACTGAAGAATGCACCACTTAAAAAGGAAATGTATCGTCTACTGTACACAGTTGCCATCACTCGCAGATCATCACTTTGGCTTTATTCTGCGACAGCGTATCACCTCCTCAAAGCAGTGACACCCAAACCCTTCTGGACTTTTTTCCACCATATTCAGAATTGGAGGAATTATTCATTACAATTGGCAAATACCTGCAAATTCAGGAGGGATGGTGATATGGAATTGAATCATGTTGGCTACTTCTAACTTGCTAAGACCACTGAAAGCCATCTGGATGGATTTAGTGGATGAAACAGGAGGCTTGGTTTCATAAGCAGCAAAGTTTAACAGCACCCTGTCATTGAGTCCTATCACCCTGTCATTGAGTCCTATTATCCAGAGTATTTTATTTTTGATCATGTGATATCAGCAGAAGCAATTTTTTTCTTTCTACGTATGCAGGCTGATACTCCTGGGACACTGCCTGTATAGACAGGCAGTGGAGTTTTGTGTGTATGACCGTTTTTTAATCCCGCCATTAAGGCAGCCATACTCCAACTTCGGGGAGAGCAGAAGCAAATCAAGTTGGGTGTTTTTTATTCTGAAGCACCATGTAGTCGAAAAGTTATGATCCTTATATCACATGAACTAGAAAAAGTATCTTATGCACTGTCTTCATCTTCGTTTTTGCAGTCGAAAGTCACATCACCTTTTCTCATATGTGCTCCCAACACATACCCATCAAATTCCCAAAATAACATGGCTGCCACCTAACACTAAAATATGCACTGTTGTTAGCAGCTTAGTGATAACCATGAACACTACATCTAATGAAAAATTCAGTGACCTACTTCTGTAAGAGCTGCCAGAACTTCTTCTTTTGAGCAGTGCGGTAAGGGCTGTGGATTTTGCGGTTCAAGTTGCAGGTGATCTCATGCAGAAAATCATAGGTCCCCTCACAAAGATTTCTGCCTTGTTGGGAATCCTGTGGGGAAAAAAATGATAGAAATAAATGATTTGTAAACTGGAAACGCAAGTGCAGACCTCTGGGAAGCACTAGTCAGGGAAGAGGACGCCCCTCCTCGCATCCTAGGACATGTGATGGTCGTCAGTTTGTGCTGCACCCTGTCATTGAAGGGAAACAGTCCGACGCTGGTACAGAGGGAATACTGTCGTCATGCTAGAACATGGGGATCTGCAGAAAACCCACTGGTGTACAGGGAATACTGTCGTCATGCTAGAACATGGGGATCTGCAGCAAACCACTGGTGTACAGGGAATACTGTCGTCATGCTAGAACATGGGGATCTGCAGCAAACCACTGGTGTACAGGGAATGCTGTAGTCATACTAGAACATGGGGATCTGCAGCAAACCACTGGTGTACAGGGAATACTGTAGTCATACTAGAACATGGGGATCTGCAGCAAACACTGGTGTACAGGGAATACCGTCGTCATGCTAGAACATGGGGATCTGCAGCAAACCACTGGTGTACAGGGAATACCGTCGTCATGCTAGAACATGGGGATCTGCAGCAAACCACTGGTGTACAGGGAATACCGTCGTCATGCTAGAACATGGGGATCTGCAGCAAACCACTGGTTTACAGAGAATACTGTCATGCTAGAACATGGGATCTGCAGCAAACCACCGGTATACAGGAATGCTGTGTCATACTAGAACATGGGGATCTGCAATAAACACACTGGTACAGAGGGAATACTGTCATGCTAGAACATGGGGATCTGCAGCAAACCACTGGTACACAAGGAATACTGTATCATGCTAGAACACAGGGATCTGCAGCAAACCACTGGTATACAGGGAATGCTGTAGTCATACTAGAACATGGGGATCTGCAGCAAACCACTGGTACAGAGGGAATACTGTCATCATGCTAGAACACAGGGATCTGCAGCAAAACCACTGGTATACAGGGAATGCTTAGTCATACTAGAACACGGGGATCTGCAGCAAACCACTGGTACAGAGGAATACTGTCGTCATGCTAGAACACAGGGATCTGCAGCAAACCACTGGTATACAGGGAATGCTGTAGTCATACTAGAACATGGGATCTGCAGTAAACCACTGGTATACAGGGAATACTATAGTCATACTAGAACATGGGGATCTGCAGCAAACCACTGGTATACAGGGAATACTGTAGTCATACTAGAACATGGGGATCTGCAACAAACCACTGGTATACAGGGAATACTGTAGTCATACTAGAACATGGGGATCTGCAACAAACCAACATCTTTTTCCAAATCCTCTTTCTTTTCTTTTTTCTTTCTACGTTTATTTCTTTTTTTTTTCTTTAATTGATGGAAACAGCAATCCATAATAGTCATACTAGAACATGGGGATCTGCAACAAACCAGTGTCTTTTTCCATTCCTCTTTCTTTTTCTTTCTTCTTTAGCTCTTTTCTTTTTCAATTGATGGAAACAGCAATCCACACTGAGATTTAAATTTAGTAAAAATTACTGAATTAAAGATAAATAAAAACAAGCCAAAGAGGAGGCCACCTTACTTACTTGTTTTTCTCCATAGGCCAGGCAGCCATGGCAATGTACTCCTTTGCCTTATCTCGCCAGGCAGCACCAGTTTCACCTCAATCTCACTGCCCCCTGGAAAAAACCAGTGCACATTCACCAACATCCTAACAACGATAAAAATGACAAAATTTTGCTACCTTAGCCCATTCAACTCTGAAGACAAAATATCTTATCAATATGAATATTTCTGCAAGCCCTCCCTCATCCTGGCGAGTATGTCTGGATAATCTGCTTTGTTTTCTTTTTCGTTTTTCTTTTTTGGCTAAAAGCAGTGGTATTTTAAAACAATGTATGTACAAGTGTAAATTTCATGACTGCAAATGGAATTACAATGTGTTGAGGTTTTTTGCAACTACAGCTGCTATTACTTGTATGGCATTTACTTCGGCTAAACAGAGGAAATCTATCCAGGGGGTGAACCACCCAAGACTGAGCCCCTCTACCTGGTACCCCTGGAAAGAAACTAGGTAGGCAGGGATCTGTTCTCATTTCCATGTTCATTTAATTTCATGTCCAATTATTCAAAACTAATTAAACACTTTGCAGTTTTACATCTAATGCAGACACAGCACCAAAAAAAACTCGATCCACTTTCCAGTTTTCACTTCAAAAAGCTCTCAAAGAAAAATGAAGTAAAACACAATGCCAGACAGCAAGTTAATATGTACACACGGCAGATGAGATCCTCTCTCTGCTGTCATTTGACAATATAAGCTTGCGTGGCTCCTGCATGCATTTTGTTCCAACTCCTTATCAAAGACCATCCTACTGTGAACTGTGGTGATGGAGGGTGGACAAGCCAGAGGCAGACGGAAGAAAGAACAACATGAAGAACTGCACACGTCACACCTCTACCCTGTTGCACATGACCGGGGACAGACCCTGTGAGGATCGCTGACAGCCTGTGTCACGACACTCTATGACCTACACCCACGACAGGACCACGACAACTAGGTCAGACTGACCTTTCAGGAAGCGAACTTCCCTGATGGTGTAGCCTTCTCGCAGACGCACAGACAGAACGTCGCTAAGTCCTGCCTGCACCGTTCGCTCGGAGACCCTCTTCCGCAGAACCTCCAGACCAAAAGTGCTGCCACGAACTGGGTGAGTGTACAGGCGCCTGAAAAAAAAACAAAAAAAAAAACAACAAAAGAAATAAAACAGGCAGCCACCTTGTCACACTCTACCTACACCATTCTCTGCACTAAAAGAGAAATTCTACCGCACTGAACATTACTCATTCATTGCTTCCTCACTTTTGTGACTAGAGAACTCAGACAATCCAGCTCCTTTTACACACCAACTCTTGAAACCACCAAGTACAATTTGATGACGTTATGTCCATTTGTTGGTGGTTTTTTTCACACTGACTTGTCCAAACTTGGCATGAAACATTATCACATCATCAGCATCCCCCACAAAACAAAACTGGGAAAGCAGGAGCCAACCTCGCCTTCATTCTAGTTAGCCTTCAAAAGTGATCACCCTTGGAGAGAGTTCGCTTAATCAAAACCTATTTGAACTCGCCCAGTTTTCTCAGTGCTTTGGTCCTCTCTGTAGTCATTTTGGATTCAGCTTCTTTCCTCCATTACCCTTCCTTTTCCTGGTACCTCCCTTTGAGGCCTATGGTCAGTCTAACCAAAGTCTCCTATCTCCTCCTAATTGTTTTTTAAGAGTCAGAGAGAATGAGTGAGAGAGGGGGAAAAACATATACATTTATATTCATTTCTTTATATAAATAATTTTTTTAATAAAGTGAAAAATGAAAGTGGAGAAAAGAAGGTAGCAAGAAATTAAAAGAAAGAGAGACAGACAGACAGACAGACAGAGACTGACAGATAGAACGTTGAACAGAGGAGGAGAAATGGGGTGAAGAAAGCAATTTAGAATTATTTTTCTTTATATCATTCATAAATAATAAAGGAGCCCCTTGCAACTGCCCTTCCAAAAGGGTTCTATCTTGGACTATGGTCAAGATCTGACTGTCTTCGGTCTTTGGAGCAATTCCATCAGAGATCTCCTCTTGGCCTTCCATCAGTGTGAACCAACAAGGCTTCTAGAATCCAAGTGGTGGTTCCATCCTTTGAAAGGCACCTTTTCAGCAGTGCCTCTTCTGGTCCCCTGAAATTTTGTTGCCATTCTTTTCTTGCTTCCAGGAAAATGGGAAAGTGGAGGCCTGCATCAACCTCAGCAGACTGATTCGTTTTTTTCTTTCTCCGCCAAAGTTTGCTATGGAGTCAGTCTAAGGGCTCTTGTGAGCTTCCGTTCTTCCCGGATTTCATTTGAAAGTAGGGAAAGAAATGATAGGTACCTGCTAATGAGCATTATTTCTTTTTTTTTTTTTTTTTTTTTTTTGACTTTTCGACGTTTTACATATCTTCTTTTTTTTTTTTTTTTTTTTTTTTTAAATAAATAGCTTTTATTCCGAACTCAGAAAATATAAATCAGATAATGAATACAAATACAAATGCATATTTGAATTCAATACAACAAAACGCTTAGACTTAATGCATTAACAATTAACTACAGTTGATTTACATCAAATCACATTTATGAACAAGAAAGTAGCTAAGAAAAAAAAAGGTAGCCTCGATTCGGTTCCACAAAATGATTGGAGTAATTCCTTAACAAGTTATAACAGTTGTTTGTGCATCAAATTACATACATGTATGAACATCTGTGAAGATATTAACTAGCGAAGAAAATAAGACATATAAGATTTCTTTTCTAACCGAAAAAAACAAAAACAAACAAAACAAAAAAACAAACAAACCCTAACACACACACACACACACATACACACACACACAGTTGGGCATTATTTCTGTACCCAATCACTAAGACATCCCATCTTTTTATTGTACTTTATGATCGGTATTAACTTCTTCACACTACTTCTATTTTCTCAATTGTATTATTTCTACTAAAACGAACCACAAAATTGTATATGGCGATGGATGTGATAACGGGGATACCAATGGTGAATTCTTTCATTTGTACTGCGATATTGTATTGTTTGGTCCAATGTCTAAGTACTTTTGGTGGTGGGTTCTTTTTCCTGAGTCCTCCCTGAAAAAAAAAAATTGATTAAAAAAGAAACTACAGTCAAATGTAGTCAAGTCCACTTGGACAATAAAAATCAGTAGGTTGATATATGCCAGAGAGAATATATGAACTCTGACCTGTGAATCCAGCTAGGAGAGCCGATGACGTCCGGGTCATCCTGGGAGCCATCGTAACAGAAGCCCTCCAAGCCTTTTTGGAAAGACCAATAGTACATGGCTTGGTGGTACACATTGGGGGCGCCGCTTTCATCTTCACTCTGTATCAAAAGAGCCATTTTATTCATATCCAGTTCAGTAATAAAACATTACAAAATATGTCTATAAGTGCATTCACACAAAAACTCTGTGAAATGCATTCACCTTTACCTGAAAATGGATTTCTGTGTTTCTTTTTGTTTTTCTTTTGTTTTTCAAGCATGTAACGTAACTGTGTGTGTGTGTGTGTGTGTGTGTGTATGTGTGAATGTATGTGTGTCTGAGTGTGTGTATGTATCTGTATGTGTGTATGTGTCTGTGCGTGTGTGTGCGTGTGTGTGCATGTGTGTGAAAGTATCTGTGCAGGTGTGCGCTTATACTTTTCCAATCTCCTGTATCTTCTGGTGCATGCTTCTTTGTCAATTTGCATTGTGTGTACTGGGTGCTCTGTGATGAGTAAATACAATCAAAGTCATCCAACAGACAGAAAAGCAATTCTGCAAAAAGCTCTTTTTCATCACAACATGTTCAATGTGCCTGCAAGACCTTCCACTGCTGCTGGCTGCAGTGACCACAGGATACACCAACGATTAAGGGGTTAAAAGAGATGGGGAAATCAAGAAAACAATTCCCCCTCCTCTTCCCTCCTCCTCCAACACACAGTTCCCTCCCCATTCTCCAACACATAATGCCACTAGTGTTTGAGGGCTGTAATCCTCTCACTTCCAGCATCCCTGTTCCCTTCGCTTTCCTGAAGGTCTCCTTCATTTTAGTTCATGGGTTCTTACCCTCCCATCTTTAGCTTTGTCTTACCATCCCACTTCCTTCCCCATTTTCCCCATCCATCCATCACCAGTTTCCCTTTGTCCGGAAATATTGGTCATTATCCGAGAACAAATATCCCAGGTATAATCCTGTGTCAACTGATTTGTCCTTGGATATGGGAGTGACGATGTGCAGGAGGGGGGCAAGTGTGTGGAGGTGGGGGAGGGGGGGGGGGATACTGTTTTCTGCATAAACAACACGCACGCACACACGCACAAAGCAAACGAACCAACACAGGAATTACCACATCAGGGCAGGAAAAGAAGTAGCCACCAAAAGTTGCCGTGGCAATGAACTGCATAAGTTCAAAGTTTGGAACGTGACCCAGCTGGCGCTGGAGGTGGAGGGCAGAGCCAACCCTCAGAAAGGAACAGGTGATGGTGCTGTTCCGTAACTGCGTCAGCAGTGCTTCCATCAAGTTGGCCTCCGGAACTCCCACCACTCCATCTGTGATCACCACAATTCCTGCACACACCAAAGTGGGCATCGGTGATCACCACAATTCCTGCACACACCAAAGTGGGCATCGGTGATCACCACAATTCCTGCACACACCAAAGTGGGCATCGGTGATCACCACAATTCCTGCACACACCAAAGTGGGCATCGGTGATCACCACAATTCCTGCACACACCAAAGTGGGCATCTGTGATCACCACAATTCCTGCACACACCAAAGTGGGCATCGGTGATCACCACAATTCCTGCACACACCAAAGTGGGCATCTGTGATCACCACAATTCCTGCACACACCAAAGTGGGCATCTGTGATCACCACAATTCCTGCACACACCAAAGTGGGCATCTGTGATCACCACAATTCCTGCACACACCAAAGTGGCCATCTGTGATCACAATTCCTGCACACACAAAGTGGCCATCTGTGATCACCACAATTCCTGCACACACCAAAGTGGCCATCTGTGATCACCACAATTCCTGCACACACCAAAGTGGGCATCGGTGATCACCACAATTCTGCACACACCAAAGTGGGCATCGGTGATCACCACAATTCCTGCACACACCAAAGTGGGCATCACCATGTAAAATTTTACATTAATCAGCACAATTTTTTTGATTTGTAACTTTTGATTTGAAAAGCTTACAGCCCGACTTGTGTTCCAGTGCTTGGATGGATTCTCTGTGTCTGGTACAAGGAATCTACGCTGACGACTGTCACGCAGCAGGCCAATACATACGCAGTCAGACTAATGTTCCAAATGTTTTGTAATTTGTTCCTATGTCCATTTATCTGATTACAAAATGTGTGTGTGTGTGTGTGTGTGTGTGTGTGTGCGTGCGTGCGTGCGTGCGTGCGTGCGTGCGTGCGTGCGTGCGTGCGTGCGTGCGTGCGTGTGTGTGTGTGTGTGGTTGTATGTGTGCATGTGTAGTTACTTAGATAAGATAATGTTGCTTATAGCCCAGCCGACCGCAAAGGGCCACATCAGGGCTGTCACCACGTTAAAATCAACTCAAGTCTTTTTTTTTTTTTTTTTTTAAACTTTCACACATCTCTTTAAATGACAACTTCTAGAAACGCACCAGAAACTTCGTTAAAAATCTTTCTTCCGTAAAATCTTAAATCAGATGAAAAATGTTAATCTCTCTCAAAAACTCAAGGATCACGTCAGGCGGGACATCCCTGAACAGGATCTTCATAGACTCCGCTGTAAAATGTTTGTGTGCATGTGTGTGAGTGTGTGTGTATGTATAGAATTAATAGTGACAGTACTTTCAATTTACATCTATTCTTAAAAGTATGTGATGTTAGATGAGGACACAGACTGACAGACAGACAGTGACAATGTGTGTGTGTGTGTGCATATGCACAGGTGTATGAATGAGGAATCTGTGTACGTCTCTGTGTGAGGTGATGCAGACTTAGTGCTCAGGAATTTACTGCCTGGAAAATCCATTCTCTTATTTGTTTTGTTGTTTGTTTGCTTATGATCCCCAGGTGACCACACAGATCACATGGTATCTACCATCCTCACATGTCTATGATCCCCAGGTGACCACACAGATCACATGGTATCTACCATCCTCACATGTCTATGATCCCCAGGTGACCACACAGATCGCATGGTATGTACTATCCTCACATGTCTATGATCCCCAGGTGACCACACAGAAGATCACACGGTATCTACCATCCTCACATGTCAATGATCCCAGGTGACCACAAGATCACATGGTATCTACCATCCTCACATGTCAAAGGCTAGTCACTGTCTGCACATCACAGGGTCACAGGAATATGTGCAGGACTATTTCTGATTACCTGGCCACAAAGGCACCACATTCCATTTTCAATGAATTCAACTCCTTTTCATCAAAAAACACCATACGCAGGTAAGAAGTTTACTACAGCTGAAGGCAATCCCAACCATCATGGCATTGCGTAACAATCTCATGTAAGCTTCAAAATCTGGTTTGTCTCAAACACGACCAGCTCAAGTCTCAAGCTAACTCTACTTTCAAGTCCCCAAAATCCTTGTAAGCACCTTCAGACAGCTGAAGCTCTCTGTTACTGTGAGTCATAAAAGCTGCAAGCTGCAGCGCCACGTGTGTTTGTGTCTCACCAGAGCTGGAGTTTTCAGGCAGCATCTGCAGGGCCAGCAGCCCGCAGCGCAGCATGTCCACCAGGCCCAGCTCATGGGCGTACTGGATCTCCTCCGTCAGCTTCTGCATCACGTTCGCTCGCTGCTCCTCGTCCTCGTTCATCTCCGTCGTGCTGATTCCCCCTGCCATTTTCTGAGCACAGAGAAGACAACACTTGCTGGGAAACACAGGACGGAGAAAGAAAAGACTGATTTTGATAAAGCTAAAAACACACACTTGCAGACATACAGTTTCAATTAATCCTTCCACATCCATGCCCATGGTGAATCCATGTCAAGACGGTCGTTTTCATCAGATTCATAGACTGTCATTGGATGCATGATGTGGTGCCTTCTGAAGTGGAACGCTCGCTCATGCTGGTTCCATGACTCGATCACCATTATCAGTAGAAGGCTTAGCAGGTGGTTTCCTGTAAATGCAGACTCAGAACAGACACCACTGTTTACCAAGCAGTGCAGCAGCTCCTCTTGGGGGTTGCCTGACCACAACCTCATACTAACAGACCTGTCCCAGTTTCTGGGTCAAGATCATTATACAATTTTGTGCAAGCACTATTTGGTAAACAAGTACCACATCAAACCCAAGATGATTATGCAGAGCTGAACTGATGGATGATAATATGCAAAGTGAAACTGTTGGTAACGCAGTGTCTGCATTACATGTGCTATTTCACACCCATGTTTGGCGTTTCTCTCTGACTGAACTGTGATGCTGATTAAAGGGGCAAAACAGATCTGTTCTCAAAAAAAAATTTGAGGGAAGATAACTCATATCCTTCCATTGCAAAAACAGTTACTTTTTCGCAGTTCATGGCCAAGAAAATGTATCTACAGAGTCAAATGTTTGATTTGAAGCACAGTCCAAAACAATCAGGTATCAACTATCTGCATTCCAGACACACCGATTTCTCACCCATGTTTTGGCATTTTCTCTCTCTAGCTGAACTCTTAAACTGACTGAGAGAGCTAAACTACTTTCGACATAACCACCAGCACCATTTGTCCGATAAAACGACAAAGGTCACTCTCCGCTGAACACAACCTATAACAGATTACTTCGCTTGCAGATTTCTGCAGATCTTCTCTTGTTCTCCGAGTACTGCTGGTGCTGGAAGTGCAGCACACAAAGCCTGTGTGTGCTGGGATTGGGACATCCACGATGAGCGCCAAGGGAGTAAAGCCACTGAGGAGATGCGATAGGAAAGAAATGTCCTGAATCGGTTGTAGTACCAACTGTGTGGAAGACAAACTTGTCCACATGGTCTACAATCATCTTCAGTGTCTACATGTCAATGCAACAAAAGAATTAACTGTTGGTGAGCATGGCAATTAATATCTCTTCTTCCGCTTTGTGTGCTCAAGCATAATTGCAATGGCATGTGCTTGTCATCAGGATAATAACATATGCAAACTCCATGAAACATTACTTAATTAAGGCTATTCTCCCTACCACATGGATAACAGATGAGTCACTCTTCTTTCTTTGTTTGTGGTGTCCTAAATGTTAAATGTGATCTATTTTTTTTGCCTGAAGAAGACCAAAGAGGTCGAAATGCATCGTGTCTTGTCATGTGCTTTGTTTGTCAATGTCACTGGCGGTTAAACTAACACCCTCTCTTTCTAAATTTTGCTTCGTTCTCTGCCATCAGTCATGCCATTTTGAAACATTAAATAATGGGTTTGAACCCATTCTAGGCAAAACACGAAAGTCACACACACACTGAAAATGTAAATGAGCGAATGTGGCATTGCAGACTTAACCTTTCCCGTACTCCGTTGGTGTGAAATCACCAGACACGTGTTTTTTGCTCTGTAACTCTAGTAATTTTGAAGCTACTTCCACTTAACTTCATGACTTTGTCCCTAATATATTAAACTACATATCAATTGAAAATTATTTTGTTTTATACATATACAAAGAAATAATTAAACAATTAATGTCCCAGTACGTCGTGGGTGTGAGAGAACACCCATACTACCAAAGAATAAACCTTGCACGCCGTACGCCGTGGGTGTGGGGCCACCCATACTTACAAAGCTTGCGCACCACACGCTATGGATGTGACGTCACGCGTACTTGCTACAGAGAGATAAGAGTCGCGTTGGTAAGAAATTCCTTCCTGCCCACGATTTGGTGCCACCGAGTTCCGTCTGCTCTGTCTTTTGCGGGGCGCGTACTGCCAAGTGTGAGCAATGTACGTCATAATCAAAATGATGCAAAGTAACATTTCGTATTTAAAAAAAAAAAAAAAAAAAACACGTAGGCCTTGGTATGTTGCACATTCCAGGAAACGTCATACTGACAGAGGATCAAGTATTTCTAATGTTTTACCAATACACACACACACGCGCGGGCCCGTGTACTATATAGCATAGCTCATATATAATATATATATGTGTGTGTGTGTGTGCCTTTCCATGCATGCACATACACACACACTTTCTCTTTCTCTGTTTCTCTTTCTCTCTCGCACAAACATGCAATAATGCTCACATGCACACACACAGATAAACGCACATTCATGCGGCCGCCTGTGCACAGTTATTCACTGAGAAACAACAACAACGAACAACCGTTTGACGCAAGTAGCAAGACTCTCATCTCATAGAAGTCAAATTTGCATGACGTACGGCAAGGTCTTACTTCCTCGAAAAAAAACATGGGTTACTGTACACCCACGGCGTACGGCGAGGGGTTAGTTCCTACACAAAAAACATGGGTTACTGTACACCCACGGCGTACGGCGAGGGTTAGTTCCTACACAAAAAACATGGGTTACTGTACACCCACGGCGTACGGCGAGGGGTTAGCTCCTATACAAAAATCATGGGTTACTGTACACCCACGGCGTACGGCGAGGGGTTATCCTTCTTAGAAAGCATGGGTTTCTGCACACCCACGAAGTACAGCGCGCAAAATTTTAGGCGACGTACGGGAAAGGTTAAGTGTCAAAGAGGCATGTACTATTCAAATCTATCAGAATAAAGCAATTCCAAGAGAAAGAAACATGCTGATTTCAGAGATGTAAACAAACATATCAGTGGTTTAGAAATTGCTAACTAAATCTATCCACAAAGCAGAAGGAAAGACAGCGAGAGACTGAAGCACTGCTGGAAATTTGCTTTTATACATAGCGACGCTAGTGTGCTCTGTATTCTGCAGTGCCAATTCATGCATCAAAAACATACTTTCCTTAAAAGATCAAATGAGGATTGATCTCCACCTCTAAACTGTCTAGCAATCTAAACATTATGACAATATCAAAATGTCCCAACAATCTACACTCCCTGCAGAAAATCGCAGTTTCAAATAATTGCTCAGCGGAACAACCATTACACGTGACCTGAATCAGTCACAACGAGGTTTTTTTTTTTTGATTGCTGATTATTTATGTGTTACATTTATGCAGGGCATCAATCTTCTTCTTTTCTTCTTCTTAATCTTTGTTCCTGACTTAACTGCAGAAGTTTTTATTTCATCTGGGGTGGTTTGTTGTTTAGACTGTTTTGTTTCACGGGGCATACCTAGCATCGCTCTCAATAAATAAGTATCTTTTCAAAATATTTCTTCCCAGGAAGCTATATCAATGCGATGACAAGACTGTAAATCAGACTAATGGTGAAAAAAAAGGACACACAAAAAAAAAAAAAAAAAAAAAATCACATTTGCAAAACTTCTAGGCAGCAAAGATAACTTTCCAATCAGGACTGCAGAGATGAACAGACTGGAACTCTCTCCCTACTTCGCCCCCTTCTCCTACCTGCTCTCCAAACGTGTTTTTCCTTTCAATCATTCCATCTCACCCTGGCACTCAGCAGATCAAGAAGCTTGGTGAAGCTGACCGACAGCTTGTGCTCCAGGCCATGCAGCTGATCACGCGTGTACTGAAGGATCCTGTCCACGTTGTCCTGGGACACGCTCACCCCTTGCACCAACACCTGCACAACCAAGGCCGCTGACAGTCACCAGGACTCACTAACCCACAATGACAAATGAACATGTGCTTCACACCAAAGTGCCTGTCTCACACAATAAACAAATAATACTAATAACAATAATCTTTCACAGGTGATCAGCCCTAATGGTTCAAAGTTTGGCATCATGGACTGATGCCTTTGGGAATCTCTGTTTCAATCCTCATCAGAACTGTCATCACAGGATTGTTTTGGATCAACCAGCACCAAGGTTGCTGAATGCACTCTGCACTCAAATGGGAAAACGGGACCCATGCAATCAAGTTTTACACACTTCATGAATGTGTATCTGACAGGGTTTGCTCAACCTTCCCTTGAAAAACACAGCATGCATTTGTGTCTCACAGCCCTGGCTGATGTTGGGAAATATGAAAGGAAGCATAAAGCACAGCCTTCTCACACTGCAGTTGACCGAAAATGCAACTACACATCATCGTCATCATTTCTTTCTGACATCTTCATTTGTCACAAAGAAAAGTTTTAGATTACATGAAGACCTGATCTCGTAGTGACTCCAGTTTTGACCGAGTTTCCATGTCCATGCCTTTGGTGAGGTCGAGTCAAATCCTCCAGCACTGGCAACATCAAGGACACCAGCACTGAAAGCATATGATGATGGCAGCCTGTAACTGATGGACACTGACTTGAAGGCTTTGCAGATGATGATGATGGCAGCCTGTAACTGATGGACTCTGACTTGAAGGCTTTGCAGATGGTGTCTGACAAAGGTGAGAAGAAGCACCCTAAGGCATGGAGTGACTCCACAGCTGAGGACAGCTTCCTCTAGTGGGTTGCCACATGACCACCTGATACTACAGGTCCCTGAGAACTACAGGTTCTCAAACAACAACGGTACGAACCTGTGTGTGGATATACGTGTGACAGGGAGTTGGTGTGAGTGACAGGAACACTACTACGAAGCTTGGATCATGGGACAATGAAAGACAAAGAATTCACCCATCACTTGACACTTTAATTGGGTGCAGCTGTTTTAGATCACCCATCACTTGACACTTTAATTGGGTGCAACTGTTCTAGAGGAAGTCCAGTGTAATACAAAAGAAAATGTGCATAACTCTGATGTTTCACATCGGCTCCTCCACAAGAAAACAGCAGCATGCAATTACACTAAAGATTTAAGGCCCCATGTTGTGGCACTGATCCAAACACCTGGAAGAAGTTGTGCAAAACTGGCCCACCTGGGGCACCCTGGTCAGCTCTGGGGTGATGGAACGTGGGGGGGAGGGGGGCATTGAAAGACCAGAAAGAGAAGTACCAGTCACGGAAAAAGCAGAGCCAGCACCTCCTCTGGCCTGACGCACCCTGGCAGTCAACTGTCCCCATTGCAACAGACAGATCAGAGTGCAGACTGGGCTGATATTCCATCTTCATACGCAGAACCCCCGTGATTCCAGAAGACATGGTCCTGCTTGCCAGCCAGCGAAGGACAAACACCTCAGCATGTGACAAGTGGCTGCTCTTTCATCCTGACAGAACCCTTCTGGCTGGCTATCTGGCTGCCAGATGCAAGACATACGCATGACTTTTCTGTGCCATTCTCCACAACTGATTTTCTGAACCCACACAAGGGAATTCTGTGCCACTGTCAAAATATCATTTTTGAGCACACAGTATTTCTGTGTCATTTCTCAAGACAGTGTTCTGAACATACATTTGGTATTTCTAAGCCATTCTCCAAACGCAATATTCTGAACATACATATGGCATTTGTGTGCCATTTTCAACAAACATATTCTGAACATACATATGGCATTTTTGTGCCATTCTCAACAAACAATGTTCTGAACAATATGGAATTTGTGTGCCATTCTCAAGAGACGATGTTCTGAACATACATACGGTATAACTGCCATTCTCAAGAGACGATGTTCTGAACATACATATGGTATAACTGCCATTCTCAAGGAACAATCTTCTGAATATACACTGTATTTCTGTGCTATTCCTTAGAAACAATTTTCATAAATATGCACAGTATTTCTGCACCATTCCCAAAAATTCATTTTCTGAACACCTACGTCTTTCTCTGCCATTCCTAAGGAACGATTCTCTGAACACACATATTTCTTTCTAAGCCATTATCAAGAAACAATTTTCATAACATCCATATGGTATTTCTGCATCATTATCAAGAAACAAATTTTCACAACATCCACATGGTATTTCTGCACCATTATCAAGAAACAATTTTCACAACATCCACATAGTATTTCTGCGCCATTATCAAGGAATGTATCACAAGGTCCGATTTACCCCGGACAGAGACTGACCTGATCAGCTGCGCAGCAGACGACAGGCGTGTGGAGCAATGACAGTGATGAACAACTTGGGCAGGAACATCAGCTGACTGCCAGGCAGCTGGAACTGCACAAGGACTACGGATTCACATCTCTTTCCTTCATCTTTTCAATACCATCATTTTCAGAGTTCAGGTTGATACTTTCAAATTCTGACCAGGGAGTCATGCAATCCCTGTAAATAGCTGAATCAACCACATCTCCCAACTGTAAAGCAGGCATTGAAATCAGTAAGCCTGAAAACCGAAGAATCTTTTCTCTGAATGAAATAAGCTGAAGAGGGACGAAAGGGGGAGGAGGAAGGGAAAGGCTTTAGTTATTAACTTAAAACTAATGGCACATCCCTTTTTTATAAATGGGAATAAATGCAAGAATTGATATACCAAACTGGACTCAGTTTTCCCAATGATGCATGTATGTGTGTGTGTGTAAATGAAACACATAAGTTCAACTCTGATGCACAGAAATATCAGACAGTGTATCACCGAGTCGAATTATTTTTCAAATCATCAGGAAAAAGCCAGAGTTATTTCCCTTGTCTGCCCATAAGCACATGCATGCACTGTCTCAGTTCAAAAGTGCTCCAAAAGAGTAACAAACATGAACCGGCCACAGACAAAACAAATGTTGACATGACTCCATCTACACCCACAACTGCCACTACCCCTAATCCCCACCATTCCTCTCACTCTCTCTCTCTCTCTCTCTCTCTCTCACACACACACACACACACACACACACACACACACACAGTGACTACACAGTGGCAGCCAATGACTGGAAATATCACTGAGGCCTGCAAAACAAATAATGAACAAACTAATCATCATTCATTCCATCAAATGACCAGGTCATATTTCCATTCAACAAACATGACTGAATACAACCACCGAACAAGCACTTACAGGTTTGACCAGGGCGCGTAGACATTTGCAGAAATTCTGGAAAATTTCCTTGGAGATTAGCTGTCCTCTTGCAACATCCTGCACACACACACACACACACACACACACACACACACACCACACACACAACACACATACACAGCACACACACATACACGCACACACACACATACACACACGCACACACACATCTCAAAACTTGCTTTACATAAAGCTATTTCTTCTTTTTCCATAACTTCTCCCAAAATCAATCAGTCACTCCACATCACTTTCATCGGCCTCGCCCTGAGGTATCTAACAGTAATGGATGTTAAACACACCATCCTCCACTTCCAGCCATCAGCATACAACCACTTCCGTTTCCTCCCACTCCATGGCCCAGTGCTGAACAAGACACTTCCATCAGGACTTTGTTCTGTCGTGCTTTAACATTTTAACACTAGCGTTCATTTCCGAAATCACCTCAACAGCAGCACACTAAAAGTAAACATGCTGCTTCATCTTAATGCACTATTTTAGCCATTGATTTAATTTAAGTTTCAATATGCTTACATAAATGGACTATATTTTTAACTTTTCTAATTCCCATTTTTCACACATGCTACTTGTAAATTTTGCATTTTCTTTCAAATTCATGTCACTAAATTCTAACACAAAAAAACCCAACATGTGTATGCGCTTACCTCAGCAAACTGTGGACAGCAAATACCATAGAAGAAGTAACAATGCATGTACAGAAAAAAAGGACCAAAAAATCCCTATTGTTCCCTTTGTTATATAAATACATTCAATGTAGAATCTGTCACCCCAAAACAAATTCAATGATCAACTTTGCTGCCTCTTGTCTCAGACACTGGTCCTATTTGTTTGCAAATGGTTTATCCTGGTCAATTCATAATGAAATATCAAAATTTAATCAACAGTAAACATGGACTGTACAAACAATACTGTACATTTATATATCAAGAATATCCATCCAACTGTTGTCCACATACTAAAAACAAGGTTTCAGTTTCATTGAGGCGTCACTGCATGCGGACTTGTCTACAACCGCTAACCACATCCGCTAAGTTTTGAGACCACACTATGTATGATTTAAAGCTGATAGATTCATGAATGATAACTAAGATGAGAGAATTTAAGAAGAGGGTCTCATGGCTATGACTTAGCAGATGTTTGACCTACACATTAGCCCAACACGCCGGTCAGATCTTGAGAACAAAAAACAAGGAACACACAGGATTGAACAGTGTCCCGCTCAGCTCCACAGATCTTGGCTGCATGCAGGATACTAGAGAAATCCCCAAACAATGAATTACCATACACAGAAACTCCAAAACATGTAACAGTATGCTATAAAACATGTAACAGTATGCTATAAAACATGTAACAGTGTGCTATAAAACATGTAACAGTATGCGATAAAACATGTAACAGTACGCTATAACAGTACGCTATATGCTCACATATTGGGACAGCCACCAACATAACATCAAAGTTCTGTCACCAATGCAAAACAAACAAACACGCTAACCCACCACAGCGACCACCGACGGACTAAGGTCAAGGGTGAAGGCGATGCGATAGCGGGAGGCCAGGAAGGTGACAGTGGTGTGGGGGTGGATGACCACTCTGTAGCTCTGGCTGCTGTCCAGCATGGGCTCTCTCCATCCGCCGGGATCAGCGAGGCCAGGGTCAGGTCCTGGCACAGGCCCTGCAAAAAGTCACACGCATCATGCTGTGTATGTGCTTCTACATAAAATCTATACTGCAACCTACACACACTCGAATATACATACACATGCATGCATACTTTCAGATTAAAAAACAACAACAAAAGCACACATACAATAATGCACAGATATGAATGCTCATTGCACACACAAATTCCCTCTTGTTCTCTCACCCTTCTGCCTCTCTTCAATTCTTTCTATTCAACCAGTGTTTTCTATCATTTCCTTGTTGCATTTTTAGCACAAAATGTAAACAAGCCCACTCAGTCAGCAAGTGCTTAATTTCTTCTCCTCATAAAACATTCTGTGTTCGTTTATTCATTACCTCTTTCTATTGACAACATTTCTTAATTCTAAGCCACAACATGTAAACCTTGCACTGCATGCATGCTAAAAATATGTGTGTGTGTGTGTGTGTGTGTGTGTGTGTGTGTGTGTGGTGTGTGTGTGTGTGTGTGTGTGTGTTGTGCGCACGCACTTGTGCGCATGTGTGCGTGCATGAGCTTGCATGCATCCATATGTGCATGCATGTCTAAGTGTTTGTGTGTGCATGCATGTGTGCATGTGAGCATGTACTTGCGTGTGTGCATGCATGCATGCGTGCATGTGTGTTTGTGTCAGTGTTGTGTGTGTGTGTTAATGAGTGACTGTGTGGGCGAGTGAGTGTGTATGCATGTTGGTGCGCGCGCGGTGTGTGTGTGTGTGTGTATGTGTGTGAGTGAATGTGTGTGTGTGTGTGTGTGCGCGCGCGCACGTGCGTGCGTGCGTGCGTGTGTTGATTATATGTGTGTGTGTGTGTGTACACACGAGCGCGTGGGTCTGAGCGTATCTGTGTGCATGTGAATCCGAGTTATTCTCCTGAGTATTAGAGCCTCTGCTATCAATCCCATCTATCTTTATGTTGTGCCAAATGCAATATATCTACATCCATATACATTATCACACACACACCACACACAAACACACACTAACACACACTAACACACAAACATGCATGCACACACGCATGTACACACATGGACGTACACACACAAAAGAGACGCTGTCAATCTAGGGCACGTGTGTGTGTGTGTGTGTGTGTGTGTGTGTGTGTGTGTGTGTGTGTGTGTGTGTGTGTGTGTGTGTGTGTGTGTGTGTGTATGTGTGTGTGTGTGTGCGTTACTCTCGGTGTGTGTGTGGGTGTGTGTGTGTGGAAGGTGGGCGTGTGTGCTGTGTGTGTGTGGTGTGTGTGTGTGTGTGTGTGTGTGTGTGTGTGGTGTGTGTGTGTGTGGTGTCGTTGTCTATTATTGCCTTAATTGTTTATATAATATGGAGTTTGTAATGGGCTGCGTACTCTGTTCAACAGAGAAGTGTGCACATAAAAATGTTCATTATTATTATTATAATTATTAACACATGCACGCACACATACACACACATTGGATGGCTTGGTGTGGTGTTTACGATACAATTCTAAATTACTTGTAGAGGAGCTTCCTGTGGATGGTGACAGTCACCAAATATGTTCATGAAATAACACACACACACGAACACACACACATACAGTAACACACACACACACCCACACACACAGACACTGAACTTGTCTTTTTGGGAAAGGGATGGCACGTTTCCAACTTACTTCCAGATGAAGTTCTTGAGGAGGTGTGAAGGTGATAGTGTTTTTCAGATGGCGGAAGAACAGCATGCTCGGATATTTCTAGACACCCGGGTGTTCTTCTTCATCAAAAAAAACACCTCTTCCGCGTCCACCACATGGCTAAATGAAATAAAATATTCATATGAACATAACGACAAAACAATCTTAGAAAATTTCTTTCTTTCATACTTAAGTCACTGACATGAAAGTATGTGATGTTGTGTGTGTAGTGGAGTGTGTGTGCATGTCTGTGTGCATGTACGCGTATGTGTGATGTGCATGTATGCATACATATGATACAACCAAACATGTTGTACTGATATGTATATATGTACCGCTTTTTTCATCCCATGTCAAGTCAGTTCAATATAAACAGCTTGTTGGTGACAATAGCAAAAAATGTGTTCTGTTACTTGCTAAATACAAATCGGATGGCATGTCTTTGGTCAGCCTCCATGTTTTCAAAGCCTTTCTTCTCCTGGCTTAAACTGAAAAGATGGTTATAGATCTAACACATTAAAACTGTGGTCTGACATCAGCAGAAACCCAGGTGGATTTTTTTAGTGGGTTTTTTTTTGGTTTTTTTTTTTGGTAACCAGTCGTCCATGAGAAGTCCAGGAATCCTGTATGCTTTACTGATTCAACATTGTTAACGGTCCTGACCACCTGTATACCAGAGTCTGCTCAACAACACCTTTCGGGAAACGAGACAAGACTGTTAACTAATGTCCACTGTCATAAATATAGCTGTGGCAAACAAAATCTCATGTGGTGCATAAGTGCTAACGCAACTGCGAGAAAGCTGGCTGGTGAGATAAACAATCGCTGACTGTAGCAATCTAATCTGAAATCAGTTCACCTATATATCCTCAGTGACAGAATGCCAAGTAAGCTCAAACAAATTTCAAACCTCAGTCTTCACACCTTTCACAGCAAAACCAAAATACCACTGCTAAAGTTATAGTTGTAATTACAGAAACTGAAGCATCTGACTTCTACTGATAGTGATGTACTGATGGTAACAATTCATATCTTGGTCATAGACTGTGGCAGATGGCAACGTGAGCACTATCACATCTGTGCGAATGTTATTGACAATTATCAGCAAGAATGTTCTTTTCCCAACATTTTGAAGTCATAGTTTGTTTGGTGACTTTGAGAGGCAGATACTACTTTGGTTTTGGAGATGCCATGGAAGCAAACCTTCATATGCTATCTCTGTATGCCAATAAAAGTCATTTGAACGCACAAACACAATAATCATTTTGAAATATAGCCAATCAAAAGAGAGAAAACAACTCTGACCTAGCACAGTACTGACTTTTTGATATTTTCAAGAAACTTTTCCCTTTTTTTAATGGGAAAAAAATCCGAACATTTGGTCTGTTCTTCACCTTCATGTTCAGCAAAAATTTCCCTTTTCTTGGACAGAAAATAAACTTCTCTTGAGCCAACTTAATGTTAAGAAAGTTCCATTAACCAGGCAGTTTTAACTGGAAAAAGACCGCTTTTATTTGGTAATGCAAAATTTGCCCACTTAAACAGGGTTATCACTTTTCCAACTATGAAGATTCCTGTTACTAAAACTGGACTCTGCTCTGTTTTGGTGAATGGTACAGCACTGGATTTTTTTCAAAACCAGTGAGCAAACTCAGCAAAGAGAAACAGATTAAACAAATCCAGTGGGCTGGTCATGCAATCGGTAAATGTCATGAGATATAAACAAAATGATCCCACTTTCCCACTGCCAACATCCAGTCATAAAACCAATGTCTAATTCCTGTCAGTCTTTCATAAAATTTGAACCCATGAAATACTGGTAACTACCAGCAAATGTGAACTGAGTAGTGTCACTTGACACAAGACACTGTTTTAAGTGCACAGTCATGTAGCTTAGAAGAAGAGGAATGAATTCCTGTAACTGGAGACTGATGCTAAGGACAGTACACTTGGCAAAGTGATAGCCTGGAACATCAGATGTCACAACTCTTCCATCATCCTAAATGGTATCAAAGGTCATATGTCACCAAACTACGATTTGTGTTACGAATTATCAGACAAGCTCGCAGTGCAAGTCATCTCGAAAGAGCCTGGTTGAGGCTGTCAGCTTCTCTGTCAGGTCTATGCAAAGGCCAAGCACAGACTCCCGAGTGACTGATGATAAGTAGTATGAGACTGAGGAAGGAGGAGGAGAATCAATCTCCAGCACCTGCCATGACTGCCTGGCCATCTGGCATCAATCCCTTTAGAAAGCGGCAGCCCATCTATGTAATTAATAGGGTTTTGTTTTTTTAAATGTGGTTACATCACTGAAGTTTCTTCTCTCAAGTTCAACTTGTTACGATCATTTTCTGTTTAGCAGTCTAAACAAACTCTTCATACAAAACATTAATCTGTATATGATAGCCACTGAAATCATTTCTATAAATTGTGTGAGCTGACAATAAACATGCAGTATATGCTCCCTATCTTTCTGTTCACACTACTAGATCTGAATCTGCTGTTCCATGGGAGTTTTAAGTTTCATGAAGTAGGCATCACTTTGCACATGGACAAGTCCATACTGCATTACCACATCTGATAACCCATGAGACCAGAGAGAGTTCCACATTTTCCTGATGAAAAATGAAACCTTCCCACACATGGCAGGTGAGTGCAAAAGATGGTGGATTGAACAAGGAGAACTTTGTCAACACTTGGGTATGAGTCAGGGTATGAATGTTCAATGTAGCCAGTCAGCCATGGAGGCCACATCAGGCTGCAACAGTTAAAAATTGGAAAAAAATATTAAAAGTAA
>CM031606.1:17142169-17144669 GCA_018398815.1 Conus ventricosus
TGTTGTGTTTTGTGTTTGTGTGTTGTTGTGTTGTAATGTCGTTCCGTTTGTTTTTTTTTTCTTTTTCTCGTAACGCCAAATTCTGTTCTGTCTCTGTCGATTCAGAGTGAATTTTTTCTCGTTTGAGGGCTCACGATCGATTCATTGATCCTTCTGACAGGTAACAGAGAAAAGGAGTCAGTTATCCTGAAACATGCGAGGATGTGTAAGTCCGGTTTCTTACCCCCCCGCCCCCCCCCCCCCCGTTTTTTTTAATTTTATTTTTGTATTATTATTATTATTTTTTTTTTTTAAAATTATCATTATTTTTTTTTTTTTGGGGGGGGGGGGGGGGGGGGGGGGAGAGGGGGGTGATTTTCCATGCAGGCCGGGATAATGGGTCGGGGAATTAGCGGTTAGAACAAAATTCGGGGGAATTTGTTCGTTGTATTGTTCAGACTTGCGCTCCCAACATATACTTGACATACTCCAATTAATGGCCCTCACAGCTTCTGTTGACTGGGTGATCTATTCCCTGACTGTTCTCGGAAGGAGCAAGGGGTCTTGTGCTTGGTTCTCGATTGAGAGAGGCAGAGCTGCCAGTGCTGTCCTCGGAGAGGAACAAATTTGCTTGCAGGCCGGGGCCAACAGCTTTTTGCCATCCGCTCTCCAGTGGTACTGGCAAACCCAGACCAGAGTCCGCCCGCAGGCAATTGACACTTACTTGACGTGTTCCTGTTGTGATGGTTGAGGATTAGCATGCTGTCTCTGGACTGCCTCTAATTTGTTCTGTTGTGGGTAGAGATCCAGACGGAAGACGCGTATTCCAGAAGGGGCGCACAAAGGCTTTGGCTCACTCTTTCGTGCTGGCGCTGCTAATCTGTAGGTTTCGTCTGAGAAAGCCCTGGGTCTTATTTACCTTGGCACAGGTGTCACGATTCGATGTTTACTTTGAAGTACACACACACACACACACGCACGCACGCACGCACGCACGCACGCACGCACGCACGCACGCACGCACGCACGCACGCACGCACGAACGCACGCACGCACGCACGCACACACACACACACACACACACACACACACACACACAACTAACTGCCATTCTAATGGCTTTGTATTGTCTACTTGACTTTTCAAATCCAATATTCCAAGTCCTCTTTTGCGTCGATTCAAAATCAGTTTTATTCGCCCTAAGTAAAACATACCCTATAGTAAGACAAGATCTGATTACAGATATTCATCACCTAATACATTTCTTGATTATTAGGGGTACAAGAATTAGTTTCTGTTGGGTTCCTTCTCATTGTGGGATTCAGTTTAATGAGAGAGTAGACAGAGCAGCAAAACGGGGAGCAAAAAATACTAGCGAGTCGGAGGTTATCTGTATCCCATTGTCTATCCATGAGGGATACAGTCTTCTAGAAAATGCATGCTGGAAACATTTTAGGAAAAAAACAAAATTCGGGATGTTCTCTTGATACTCGCATAAACCAGCTATTAAACTTTGACACACTTCATTCTTGTTATCAATGTAGTTTGCCGTTTTCTCGGTCATAATTTCGCTAATATATAAGATCAAACTAAACGCTTTTAAGACGAAGTTTTGCAAAAATATAACATGCCTTTGTGGTGAAATGATAACAAATTCCCACATACTTTTCCACTGCAAACAGTTAAACCTCATCTACCACGTCTACCGAATTGTTCTCTGGATACAGTTGTTACCGATTTATCACTAATGTGTAAAATTGCTATTTCATTGCGTCAAAGTCCTATTTTTTCTGTTTTGTAAAATGGGAACTAGTGTTTCAGTAACGTCCTGTTTTATGACAGTTATTCTTCGATGTTTTATGTTAGTTTCCATTTTTTGCATGTTGCTGTTCGTATAGATTAGTTCGTCAATATCACATAATGTGTATAGACGTTAAATTGAAGACCTAACACACACACACCACACACACACACACACACACAACACAGGCCTACTACCACCACCACAAACACTACCACCCACACGTACGCATGCACGCATCCATACTCCAGCCACTGAATACAGTTAACAGGCCTTGAACCTAGGGCCTATTTATTAACAAAGTAAGTTAACAAAAAATGTTTAGACGTAAAGTCTTTCATAACAAACAGGCCTACAAATTCTAGTTCGTCACGGTCTATGTACACGCTATCAGTCCCTGACTTCTAACAACAGACGGTCACAAAACACAACAGACACAGCCGCCGTGGCGAAGTGGTTAGCGTCGCGGACTCCCGGCTGGGAGGTCGTGGGTTCGAATCCCATCAGTCATTGGGTTTTTCTGCCCCGACCGGCTCCTACCAGAGTTGAGTTTGCTACGGCTCAGTTGGGAAGACTGGCACCACACAGTCGAGTTTCATCCACTTAATGGATGCGTTTCTGAGAGTGTTGCTCACATTTCCTGACCAACACTGCAGGTCCCTGTATCTCTCGGGCCTGGTTGATGCTGGATATATAATGAAAGGAAGCGTAGAGTACAGC
>CM031606.1:17149669-17171773 GCA_018398815.1 Conus ventricosus
CAGCGGGGCAAGGGCCGGACGTAAAAAAGCATATCTGTTACCCTTGGAAATAAAGATTATCAGTTAATCAATCAATCAATCTTACTTTGTCAAGACTTGTCCATCTTTCTTGTTCCTTCTTGGCATTTGAGTTTGGTAACTTTGTTTTATATCACGTGTGTGTGCGTGTGTGTGTGTGTGTTTAGGTTGGCAGGTTGACATCTTTTCCTTCCCCTGGGCAGTACACCCAACTGATTCATCCCCAGCCTTTAACAAACATACTGTCCAGTTGGTGTAGGGGTAGGAATGGAGGGAGTGTGGGAGAAGCGGGAAGGGATAGAAGTCATTTGTGCAATTGACAGAGAAAGCTGAGATATATTGATCGCTGACACATTTCAAATGCTGAAGAAGTAGTGTTAGTGCATTTCAGCTTTTCAGGCTATCCATAGGTGGTCGAAGCTGAGTACGGTCCAAAGGATGCAGGTCAGTTTTGTATCAGGATGGCCTTGGCTGTTGTCTTGCGGCTTTTGAGAGGTTCCAGTGTATGTCTTGAGATCAGTGCAGAGCCCAGAGGTTGTGGATCAACAAAGCAGTTGCTTATTTTGTATCGGGATGGCCTTGGCTTTGTCTTGTAGCTCTTGATAGGTTCCAGTGTGAGTCTTGAGACAAGCTCAGAGGCACTTGTATGATGAAGTGGTGCTGTAGTCCTGCATGATGGGTTTCTGGACATACTCAAACAAGGTATTGCTTGTGGGCAAACAAATCTGTAGCATTTGGCATATAAATGGATCAAATGAGATCTTATAGCAGCTGGCGTGGACTCTGAATTAGCAGCCACAGATGTTTTTATTGAAGAAGATCGGAATTTTAAGCTTTTGTAGCAGTGGCATGGCTGTGGGAATCAAGCAAAAGGCTATTGTCAGTTCCCCCACCCAGGCACTTAATAAGTTTATTGTATTGATTCTGGAAAGAGACTGGCCGTGCAGTTTGGAGTTGGCATGGATTGGTTTTATGTTCTTCAAGATGGTAAAGAAAGGGGTGGCACTGACTTGGTTTGGAATGTTAATTTTTGCATTTTACTTTATATTTTTCCATTTTTAACATGTTTGCAGCCTGATGTGGCCTCCATGGCTGACTGGCTACATTGAAACATTCATACCCTGACTCATACCCAAGCTGTTGACAAAGTTCTCCTTGTTCAATCCACCATCTTTTGCACTCACCTGCCATGTGTGGGAAGGTTTCATTTTCATCAGGAAAATGTGGAACTCTCTCTGGTCTCATGGGTTATCAGATGTGGTAAGCAGTATGGACTTGTCCATGTGCAAAGTGATGCCTACTTCATGAAACTTAAACTCCCATGGAACAGCAGATTCAGATCTAGTAGGTGAACAGAAAGATAGGGAAGCATATACTGCATGTTTATTGTCAGCTCACACAATTTATAGAAATGATTTCAGTGGCTATCATATACAGATTAATGTTTTGTATGAAGAGTTTGTTTAGACTGCTAAACAGAAATGATCGTAAAAGTTGAACTTGAAGAGAAGAAACTTCAGTGATGTAACCACATTTAAAAAAACAAAACCCTATTAATTACATAGATGGGCTGCCGCTTTCTCAAGGATTGATGCCAGATGGCCAGGCAGTCATGGCAGGTGCTGGAGATTGATTCTCCTCCTCCTTCCTCAGTCTCATACTACTTATCATCAGTCACTCGGGAGTCTGTGCTTGGCCTTTGCATAGACCTGACAGAGAAGCTGACAGCCTCAACCAGGCTCTTTCGAGATGACTTGCACTGCGAGCTTGTCTGATAATTCGTAACACAAATCGTAGTTGGTGACATATGACCTTTGATACCATTTAGGATGATGGAAGAGTTGTGACATCTGATGTTCCAGGCTATCACTTTGCCAAGTGTACTGTCCTTAGCATCAGTCTCCAGTTACAGGAATTCATTCCTCTTCTTCTAAGCTACATGACTGTGCACTTAAAACAGTGTCTTGTGTCAAGTGACACTACTCAGTTCACATTTGCTGGTAGTTACCAGTATTTCATGGGTTCAAATTATGAAAGACTGACAGGAATTAGACATTGGTTTTATGACTGGATGTTGGCAGTGGGAAAGTGGGATCATTTTGTTTATATCTCATGACATTTACCGATTGCCATGACCAGCCCACTGGATTTGTTTAATCTGTTTCTCTTTGCTGAGTTTGCCTCACTGGTTTTGAAAAAAATCCAGTGCTGTACCATTCACCAAAACAGAGCAGAGTCCAGTTTTAGTAACAGGAATCTTCATAGTTGGAAAAGTGATAACCCTGTTTAAGTGGGCAAATTTTGCATTACCAAATAAAAGCGGTCTTTTTCCCAGTTAAAACTGCCTGGTTAATGGAACTTTCTTAACATTAAGTTGGCTCAAGAGAAGTTTATTTTCTTGTCCAAGAAAAGGGAAATTTTTGCTGAACATGAAGGTGAAGAACAGACCAAATGTTCGGATTTTTTTCCCATTAAAAATGGGAAAAGTTTCTTGAAAATATCAAAAAGTCAGTACTGTGCTAGGTCAGAGTTGTTTTCTCTCTTTTGATTGGCTATATTTCAAAATGATTATTGTGTTTGTGCGTTCAATGACTTTTATTGGCATACAGAGATAGCATATGAAGGTTGCTTCCATGGCATCTCCAAAACCAAAGTAGTATCTGCCTCTCAAAGTCACCAAACAAACTATGACTTCAAAATGTTGGGAAAAGAACATTCTTGCTGATAATTGTCAATAACATTCGCACAGATGTGATAGTGCTCACGTTGCCATCTGCCACAGTCTATGACCAAGATATGAATTGTTACCATCAGTACATCACTATCAGTAGAAGTCAGATGCTTCAGTTTCTGTAATTACAACTATAACTTTAGCAGTGGTATTTTGGTTTTGCTGTGAAGAGGTGTGAAGACTGAGGTTTGAAATTTGTTTGAGCTTACTTGGCATTCTGTCACTGAGGATATATAGGTGAACTGATTTCAGATTAGATTGCTACAGTCAGCGATTGTTTCATCTCACCAGCCAGCTTTCTCGCAGTTGCGTTAGCACTTATGCACCACATGAGATTTTGTTTGCCACAGCTATTATTTATGACAGTGGACATTAGTTAACAGTCTTGTCTCGTTTCCCGAAAGGTGTGTTGAGCAGACTCTGGTATACAGGTGGTCAGGACCGTTAACAATGTTGAATCAGTAAAGCATACAGGATTCCTGGACTTCTCCTGGACGACTGGTTACCAAAAAAAAAACCAAAAAAAAACCCACTAAAAAAATCCACCTGGGTTTCTGCTGATGTCAGACCACAGTTTTAAGTGTGTTAGATCTATGAACCATCTTTTCAGTTTAAGCCAGGAGAAGAAAGGCTTTGAAAACATGGAGGCTGACCAAAGACATGCCATCCGATTTGTATTTAGCAAGTAACAGAACACATTTTTTGGCTATTGTCACCAACAAGCTGTTTATATTGAACTGACTTGACATGGGATGAAAAAAGCGGTACATATATACATATCAGTACAACATGTTTGGTTGTATCATATGTATGCATACATGCACATCACACATACGCGTACATGCACACAGACATGCACACACACTCCACATACACACACAACATCACATACTTTCATGTCAGTGACTTAAGTATGAAAGAAAGAAATTTTCTAAGATTTGTTTGTCGTTATGTTCATATGAATATTTTATTTCATTTAGCCATGTGTGGACGCGGAAGAGGTGTTTGTTTTGATGAAGAAGAACACCCGGGTGTCTAGAAATATCGAGCATGCTGGTTCTTCCGCCATCTGAAAAACACTATCACCTTCACACCTCCTCAAGAACTTCATCTGGAAGTAAGTTGGAAACGTGCCATGCCTTCCAAAAGACAAGTTCAGTGTCTGTGTGTGTGTGTGTGTGTGTGTGTTACTGTATGTGTGTGTGTTCGTGTGTGTGTGTGTTATTTCATGAACATATTTGGTGACTGTCACCATCCACAGGAAGCTCCTCTACAAGTAATTTAGAATTGTATCGTAAACACCACACCAAGCCATCCAATGTGTGTGTATGTGTGCGTGCATGTGTTAATAATTATAATAATAATAATGAACATTTTTATGTGCACACTTCTCTGTTGAACAGAGTACGCAGCCCATTACAAACTCCATATATATATAAACAATTAAGGCAATAATAGACAACGCACACACACACACACACACACACACACACACACACACACACACACACACACACACACACACACATGCACACACGCCCACCCTTCCACACACACACACCCACACACACACGCAGAGTAACGCACACACACACACACATACACACACACACACACACACACCACACACACACACACACACACACACACACACACACACACACACACACACACACACGTGCCCATAGATTGACAGCGTCTCTTTTGTGTGTGTACGTCCATGTGTGTACATGCGTGTGTGCATGCATGTTTGTGTGTTAGTGTGTGTTAGTGTGTGTTGTGTGTGTGTGTGTGTGTGATAATGTATATGGATGTAGATATATTGCATTTGGCACAACATAAAGATAGATGGGATTGATAGCAGAGGCTCTAATACTCAGGAGAATAACTCGGATTCACATGCACACAGATACGCTCAGACCCACGCGCTCGTGTGTACACACACACACACACATATAATCAACACACGCACGCACGCACGCACGTGCGCGCGCACACACACACACACACACATTCACTCACACACATACACACACACACACACACGCGCGCGCGCACCACATGCATACACACTCACTCGCCCACACAGTCACTCATTAACACACACACACAACACTGACACAAACACACATGCACGCATGCATGCATGCACACACGCAAGTACATGCTCACATGCACACATGCATGCACACACAAACACTTAGACATGCATGCACATATGGATGCATGCAAGCTCATGCACGCACACATGCGCACAAGTGCGTGCGCACACACACACACACACACACACACACACACACACACACACACACACACACACACACACACACACACACATATTTTTAGCATGCATGCAGTGCAAGGTTTACATGTTGTGGCTTAGAATTAAGAAATGTTGTCAATAGAAAGAGGTAATGAATAAACGAACACAGAATGTTTTTATGAGGGAGAAGAAATTAAGCACTTGCTGACTGAGTGGGCTTGTTTACATTTTGTGCTAAAAATGCAACAAGGAAATGATAGAAAACACTGGTTGAATAGAAAGAAATATGAAGAGAGGCAGAAGGGTGAGAGAACAAGAGGGAATTTGTGTGTGCAATGAGCATTCATATCTGTGCATTATTGTATGTGTGCTTTTGTTGTTGTTTTTTAATCTGAAAGTATGCATGCATGTGTATGTATATTCGAGTGTGTGTAGGTTGCAGTATAGATTTATGTAGAAGCACATACACAGCATGATGCGTGTGACTTTTTGCAGGGCCTGTGCCAGGACCTGACCCTGGCCTCGCTGATCCCGGCGGATGGAGAGCCCATGCTGGACAGCAGCCAGAGCTACAGAGTGGTCATCCACCCCCACACCACTGTCACCTTCCTGGCCTCCCGCTATCGCATCGCCTTCACCCTTGACCTTAGTCCGTCGGTGGTCGCTGTGGTGGGTAGCGTGTTTGTTTGTTTTGCATTGGTGACAGAACATTGATGTTATGTTGGTGGCTGTCCCAAATAGTGAGCATATAGCGTACTGTTATAGCGTACTGTTACATGTTTTATCGCATACTGTTACATGTTTTATAGCACACTGTTACATGTTTTATAGCATACTGTTACATGTTTTATAGCATACTGTTACATGTTTTGGAGTTTCTGTGTATGGTAATTCATTGTTTGGGGATTTCTCTAGTATCCTGCATGCAGCCAAAGATCTGTGGAGCTGAGCGGGACACTGTTCAATCCTGTGTGTTCCTTGTTTTTTGTTCTCAAGATCTGACCGGCGTGTTGGGCTAATGTGTAGGTCAAACATCTGCTAAGTCATAGCCATGAGACCCTCTTCTTAAATTCTCTCATCTTAGTTATCATTCATGAATCTATCAGCTTTAAATCATACATAGTGTGGTCTCAAAACTTAGCGGATGTGGTGTAGCGGTTGTAGACAAGTCCGCATGCAGTGACGCCTCAATGAAACTGAAACCTTGTTTTTAGTATGTGGACAACAGTTGGATGGATATTCTTGATATATAAATGTACAGTATTGTTTGTACAGTCCATGTTTACTGTTGATTAAATTTTGATATTTCATTATGAAATTGACCAGGATAAACCATTTGCAAACAAATAGGACCAGTGTCTGAGACAAGAGGCAGCAAAGTTGATCATTGAATTTGTTTTGGGGTGACAGATTCTACATTGAATGTATTTATATAACAAAGGGAACAATAGGGATTTTTTGGTCCTTTTTTTCTGTACATGCATTGTTACTTCTTCTATGGTATTTGCTGTTCCACAGTTTGCTGAGGTAAGCGCATACACATGTTGGGTTTTTTTGTGTTAGAATTTAGTGACATGAATTTGAAAGAAAATGCAAAATTTACAAGTAGCATGTGTGAAAAATGGGAATTAGAAAAGTTAAAAATATAGTCCATTTATGTAAGCATATTGAAACTTAAATTAATCAATGGCTAAAATAGTGCATTAATGATGAAGCAGCATGTTTACTTTTAGTGTGCTGCTGTTGAGGTGATTTCGGAAATGAACGCTAGTGTTAAAATGTTAAAGCACGACAGAACAAAGTCCTGATGGAAGTGTCTTGTTCAGCACTGGGCCATGGAGTGGGAGGAAACGGAAGTGGTTGTATGCTGATGGCTGGAAGTGGAGGATGGTGTGTTAACATCCATTACTGTTAGATACCTCAGGGCGAGGCCGATGAAAGTGATGTGGGAGTGACTGATTGATTTTGGGAGAAGTTATGGAAAAAGAAGAAATAGCTTTATGTAAAGCAAGTTTTGAGATGTGTGTGTGCGTGTGTGTATGTGTGTGTGTGCGTGTATGTGTGTGTGCGTGTATGTGTGTGTGTGTGTGTGTGTGTGTGTGGTGTGTGTGTGTGTGTGTGTGCAGGATGTTGCAAGAGGACAGCTAATCTCCAAGGAAATTTTCCAGAATTTCTGCAAATGTCTACGCGCCCTGGTCAAACCTGTAAGTGCTTGTTCGGTGGTTGTATTCAGTCATGTTTGTTGAATGGAAATATGACCTGGTCAGTTTGATGGAATGAATGATGATTAGTTTGTTCATTATTTGTTTTGCAGGCCTCAGTGATATTTCCAGTCATTGGCTGCCACTGTGTAGTCACTGTGTGTTGTGTGTGTGTGGTGTGTGTGTGTGTGTGTGTGAGAGAGAGAGAGAGAGAGAGAGAGAGAGTGAGAGGATTGGTGGGGGATTAGGGGTAGTGGCAGTTGTGGGTGTAGATGGAGTCATGTCAACATTTGTTTTGTCTGTGGCCGGTTCATGTTTGTTACTCTTTTGGAGCACTTTTGAACTGAGACAGTGCATGCATGTGCTTATGGGCAGACAAGGGAAATAACTCTGGCTTTTTCCTGATGATTTGAAAAATAATTCGACTCGGTGATACACTGTCTGATATTTCTGTGCATCAGAGTTGAACTTATGTGTTTCATTTACACACACACACATACATGCATCATTGGGAAAACTGAGTCCAGTTTGGTATATCAATTCTTGCATTTATTCCCATTTATAAAAAAAGGGATGTGCCATTAGTTTTAAGTTAATAACTAAAGCCTTTCCCTTCCTCCTCCCCCTTTCGTCCCTCTTCAGCTTATTTCATTCAGAGAAAAGATTCTTCGGTTTTCAGGCTTACTGATTTCAATGCCTGCTTTACAGTTGGGAGATGTGGTTGATTCAGCTATTTACAGGGATTGCATGACTCCCTGGTCAGAATTTGAAAGTATCAACCTGAACTCTGAAAATGATGGTATTGAAAAGATGAAGGAAAGAGATGTGAATCCGTAGTCCTTGTGCAGTTCCAGCTGCCTGGCAGTCAGCTGATGTTCCTGCCCAAGTTGTTCATCACTGTCATTGCTCACACGCCTGTCGTCTGCTGCGCAGCTGATCAGGTCAGTCTCTGTCCGGGGTAAATCGGACCTTGTGATACATTCCTTGATAATGGCGCAGAAATACTATGTGGATGTTGTGAAAATTGTTTCTTGATAATGGTGCAGAAATACCATGTGGATGTTGTGAAAATTGTTTCTTGATAATGATGCAGAAATACCATATGGATGTTATGAAAATTGTTTCTTGATAATGGCTTAGAAAGAAATATGTGTGTTCAGAGAATCGTTCCTTAGGAATGGCAGAGAAAGACGTAGGTGTTCAGAAAATGAATTTTTGGGAATGGTGCAGAAATACTGTGCATATTTATGAAAATTGTTTCTAAGGAATAGCACAGAAATACAGTGTATATTCAGAAGATTGTTCCTTGAGAATGGCAGTTATACCATATGTATGTTCAGAACATCGTCTCTTGAGAATGGCAGTTATACCGTATGTATGTTCAGAACATCGTCTCTTGAGAATGGCACACAAATTCCATATTGTTCAGAACATTGTTTGTTGAGAATGGCACAAAAATGCCATATGTATGTTCAGAATATTGTTTGTTGAAAATGGCACACAAATGCCATATGTATGTTCAGAATATTGCGTTTGGAGAATGGCTTAGAAATACCAAATGTATGTTCAGAACACTGTCTTGAGAAATGACACAGAAATACTGTGTGCTCAAAAATGATATTTTGACAGTGGCACAGAATTCCCTTGTGTGGGTTCAGAAAATCAGTTGTGGAGAATGGCACAGAAAAGTCATGCGTATGTCTTGCATCTGGCAGCCAGATAGCCAGCCAGAAGGGTTCTGTCAGGATGAAAGAGCAGCCACTTGTCACATGCTGAGGTGTTTGTCCTTCGCTGGCTGGCAAGCAGGACCATGTCTTCTGGAATCACGGGGGGTTCTGCGTATGAAGATGGAATATCAGCCCAGTCTGCACTCTGATCTGTCTGTTGCAATGGGGACAGTTGACTGCCAGGGTGCGTCAGGCCAGAGGAGGTGCTGGCTCTGCTTTTCCGTGACTGGTACTTCTCTTTCTGGTCTTTCAGATGCCCCCCTCCCCCCCACGTTCCATCACCCCAGAGCTGACCAGGGTGCCCCAGGTGGGCCAGTTTTGCACAACTTCTTCCAGGTGTTTGGATCAGTGCCACAACATGGGGCCTTAAATCTTTAGTGTAATTGCATGCTGCTGTTTTCTTGTGGAGGAGCCGATGTGAAACATCAGAGTTATGCACATTTTCTTTTGTATTACACTGGACTTCCTCTAGAACAGTTGCACCCAATTAAAGTGTCAAGTGATGGGTGATCTAAAACAGCTGCACCCAATTAAAGTGTCAAGTGATGGGTGAATTCTTTGTCTTTCATTGTCCCCTGATCCAAGCTTCGTAGTAGTGTTCCTGTCACTCACACCAACTCCCTGTCACACGTATATCCACACACAGGTTCGTACCGTTGTTGTTGAGAACCTGTAGTTCTCAGGGACCTGTAGTATCAGGTGGTCATGTGGCAACCTACTAGAGGAAGCTGTCCTCAGCTGTGGAGTCACTCCATGCCTTAGGGTGCTTCTTCTCACCTTTGTCAGACACCATCTGCAAAGCCTTCAAGTCAGAGTCCATCAGTTACAGGCTGCCATCATCATCATCTGCAAAGCCTTCAAGTCAGTGTCCATCAGTTACAGGCTGCCATCATCATATGCTTTCAGTGCTGGTGTCCTTGATGTTGCCAGTGCTGGAGGATTTGACTCGACCTCACCAAAGGCATGGACATGGAAACTCGGTCAAAACTGGAGTCACTACGAGATCAGGTCTTCATGTAATCTAAAACTTTTCTTTGTGACAAATGAAGATGTCAGAAAGAAATGATGACGATGATGTGTAGTTGCATTTTCGGTCAACTGCAGTGTGAGAAGGCTGTGCTTTATGCTTCCTTTCATATTTCCCAACATCAGCCAGGGCTGTGAGACACAAATGCATGCTGTGTTTTTCAAGGGAAGGTTGAGCAACCCTGTCAGATACACATTCATGAAGTGTGTAAAACTTGATTGCATGGGTCCCGTTTTCCCATTTGAGTGCAGAGTGCATTCAGCAACCTTGGTGCTGGTTGATCCAAAACAATCCTGTGATGACAGTTCTGATGAGGATTGAAACAGAGATTCCCAAGGCATCAGTCCATGATGCCAAACTTTGAACCATTAGGGCTGATCACCTGTGAAAGATTATTGTTATTAGTATTATTTGTTTATTGTGTGAGACAGGCACTTTGGTGTGAAGCACATGTTCATTTGTCATTGTGGGTTAGTGAGTCCTGGTGACTGTCAGCGGCCTTGGTTGTGCAGGTGTTGGTGCAAGGGGTGAGCGTGTCCCAGGACAACGTGGACAGGATCCTTCAGTACACGCGTGATCAGCTGCATGGCCTGGAGCACAAGCTGTCGGTCAGCTTCACCAAGCTTCTTGATCTGCTGAGTGCCAGGGTGAGATGGAATGATTGAAAGGAAAAACACGTTTGGAGAGCAGGTAGGAGAAGGGGGCGAAGTAGGGAGAGAGTTCCAGTCTGTTCATCTCTGCAGTCCTGATTGGAAAGTTATCTTTGCTGCCTAGAAGTTTTGCAAATGTGATTTTTTTTTTTTTTTTTTTTTTTGTGTGTCCTTTTTTTTCACCATTAGTCTGATTTACAGTCTTGTCATCGCATTGATATAGCTTCCTGGGAAGAAAATATTTTTGAAAAGATACTTATTTATTGAGAGCGATGCTAGGTATGCCCCGTGAAACAAAACAGTCTAAACAACAAACCACCCCAGATGAAATAAAAACTTCTGCAGTTAAGTCAGGAACAAAGATTAAGAAGAAGAAAAGAAGAAGATTGATGCCCTGCATAAATGTAACACATAAATAATCAGCAATCAAAAAAAAAAACCTCGTTGTGACTGATTCAGGTCACGTGTAATGGTTGTTCCGCTGAGCAATTATTTGAAACTGCGATTTTCTGCAGGGGAGTGTAGATTGTTGGGACATTTTGATATTGTCATAATGTTTAGATTGCTAGACAGTTTAGAGGTGGAGATCAATCCTCATTTGATCTTTTAAGGAAAGTATGTTTTTGATGCATGAATTGGCACTGCAGAATACAGAGCACACTAGCGTCGCTATGTATAAAAGCAAATTTCCAGCAGTGCTTCAGTCTCTCGCTGTCTTTCCTTCTGCTTTGTGGATAGATTTAGTTAGCAATTTCTAAACCACTGATATGTTTGTTTACATCTCTGAAATCAGCATGTTTCTTTCTCTTGGAATTGCTTTATTCTGATAGATTTGAATAGTACATGCCTCTTTGACACTTAACCTTTCCCGTACGTCGCCTAAAATTTTGCGCGCTGTACTTCGTGGGTGTGCAGAAACCCATGCTTTCTAAGAAGGAATAACCCCTCGCCGTACGCCGTGGGTGTACAGTAACCCATGATTTTTGTATAGGAGCTAACCCCTCGCCGTACGCCGTGGGTGTACAGTAACCCATGTTTTTTGTGTAGGAACTAACCCTCGCCGTACGCCGTGGGTGTACAGTAACCCATGTTTTTGTGTAGGAACTAACCCCTCGCCGTACGCCGTGGGTGTACAGTAACCCATGTTTTTTTTCGAGGAAGTAAGACCTTGCCGTACGTCATGCAAATTTGACTTCTATGAGATGAGAGTCTTGCTACTTGCGTCAAACGGTTGTTCGTTGTTGTTGTTTCTCAGTGAATAACTGTGCACAGGCGGCCGCATGAATGTGCGTTTATCTGTGTGTGTGCATGTGAGCATTATTGCATGTTTGTGCGAGAGAGAAAGAGAAACAGAGAAAGAGAGAAAGTGTGTGTGTATGTGCATGCATGGAAAGGCACACACACACACACATATATATATATATATGAGCTATGCTATATAGTACACGGGCCCGCGCGTGTGTGTGTGTATTGGTAAAACATTAGAAATACTTGATCCTCTGTCAGTATGACGTTTCCTGGAATGTGCAACATACCAAGGCCTACGTGTTTTTTTTTTTTTTTTTTTTAAATACGAAATGTTACTTTGCATCATTTTGATTATGACGTACATTGCTCACACTTGGCAGTACGCGCCCCGCAAAAGACAGAGCAGACGGAACTCGGTGGCACCAAATCGTGGGCAGGAAGGAATTTCTTACCAACGCGACTCTTATCTCTCTGTAGCAAGTACGCGTGACGTCACATCCATAGCGTGTGGTGCGCAAGCTTTGTAAGTATGGGTGGCCCCACACCCACGGCGTACGGCGTGCAAGGTTTATTCTTTGGTAGTATGGGTGTTCTCACACCCACGACGTACTGGGACATTAATTGTTTAATTATTTCTTTGTATATGTATAAAACAAAATAATTTTCAATTGATATGTAGTTTAATATATTAGGGACAAAGTCATGAAGTTAAGTGGAAGTAGCTTCAAAATTACTAGAGTTACAGAGCAAAAAACACGTGTCTGGGTGATTTCACACCAACGGAGTACGGGAAAGGTTAAGTCTGCAATGCCACATTCGCTCATTTACATTTTCAGTGTGTGTGTGACTTTCGTGTTTTGCCTAGAATGGGTTCAAACCCATTATTTAATGTTTCAAAATGGCATGACTGATGGCAGAGAACGAAGCAAAATTTAGAAAGAGAGGGTGTTAGTTTAACCGCCAGTGACATTGACAAACAAAGCACATGACAAGACACGATGCATTTCGACCTCTTTGGTCTTCTTCAGGCAAAAAAAATAGATCACATTTAACATTTAGGACACCACAAACAAAGAACGAAGAGTGACTCATCTGTTATCCATGTGGTAGGGAGAATAGCCTTAATTAAGTAATGTTTCATGGAGTTTGCATATGTTATTATCCTGATGACAAGCACATGCCATTGCAATTATGCTTGAGCACACAAAGCGGAAGAAGAGATATTAATTGCCATGCTCACCAACAGTTAATTCTTTTGTTGCATTGACATGTAGACACTGAAGATGATTGTAGACCATGTGGACAAGTTTGTCTTCCACACAGTTGGTACTACAACCGATTCAGGACATTTCTTTCCTATCGCATCTCCTCAGTGGCTTTACTCCCTTGGCGCTCATCGTGGATGTCCCAATCCCAGCACACACAGGCTTTGTGTGCTGCACTTCCAGCACCAGCAGTACTCGGAGAACAAGAGAAGATCTGCAGAAATCTGCAAGCGAAGTAATCTGTTATAGGTTGTGTTCAGCGAGAGTGACCTTTGTCGTTTTTATCGGACAAATGGTGCTGGTGGTTATGTCGAAAGTAGTTTAGCTCTCTCAGTCAGTTTAAGAGTTCAGCTAGAGAGAGAGAAAATGCCAAAACATGGGTGAGAAATCGGTGTGTCTGGAATGCAGATAGTTGATACCTGATTGTTTTGGACTGTGCTTCAAATCAAACATTTGACTCTGTAGATACATTTTCTTGGCCATGAACTGCGAAAAAGTAACTGTTTTTGCAATGGAAGGATATGAGTTATCTTCCCTCAAATTTTTTTTTGAGAACAGATCTGTTTTGCCCCTTTAATCAGCATCACAGTTCAGTCAGAGAGAAACGCCAAACATGGGTGTGAAATAGCACATGTAATGCAGACACTGCGTTACCAACAGTTTCACTTTGCATATTATCATCCATCAGTTCAGCTCTGCATAATCATCTTGGGTTTGATGTGGTACTTGTTTACCAAATAGTGCTTGCACAAAATTGTATAATGATCTTGACCCAGAAACTGGGACAGGTCTGTTAGTATGAGGTTGTGGTCAGGCAACCCCCAAGAGGAGCTGCTGCACTGCTTGGTAAACAGTGGTGTCTGTTCTGAGTCTGCATTTACAGGAAACCACCTGCTAAGCCTTCTACTGATAATGGTGATCGAGTCATGGAACCAGCATGAGCGAGCGTTCCACTTCAGAAGGCACCACATCATGCATCCAATGACAGTCTATGAATCTGATGAAAACGACCGTCTTGACATGGATTCACCATGGGCATGGATGTGGAAGGATTAATTGAAACTGTATGTCTGCAAGTGTGTGTTTTTAGCTTTATCAAAATCAGTCTTTTCTTTCTCCGTCCTGTGTTTCCCAGCAAGTGTTGTCTTCTCTGTGCTCAGAAAATGGCAGGGGGAATCAGCACGACGGAGATGAACGAGGACGAGGAGCAGCGAGCGAACGTGATGCAGAAGCTGACGGAGGAGATCCAGTACGCCCATGAGCTGGGCCTGGTGGACATGCTGCGCTGCGGGCTGCTGGCCCTGCAGATGCTGCCTGAAAACTCCAGCTCTGGTGAGACACAAACACACGTGGCGCTGCAGCTTGCAGCTTTTATGACTCACAGTAACAGAGAGCTTCAGCTGTCTGAAGGTGCTTACAAGGATTTTGGGGACTTGAAAGTAGGAGTTAGCTTGAGACTTGAGCTGGTCGTGTTTGAGACAAACCAGATTTTGAAGCTTACATGAGATTGTTACGCAATGCCATGATGGTTGGGATTGCCTTCAGCTGTAGTAAACTTCTTACCTGCGTATGGTGTTTTTGATGAAAAGGAGTTGAATTCATTGAAAATGGAATGTGGTGCCTTTGTGGCCAGGTAATCAGAAATAGTCCTGCACATATTCCTGTGACCCTGTGATGTGCAGACAGTGACTAGCCTTTGACATGTGAGGATGGTAGATACCATGTGATCTGTGTGGTCACCTGGGGATCATTGACATGTGAGGATGGTAGATACCGTGTGATCTTCTGTGTGGTCACCTGGGGATCATAGACATGTGAGGATAGTACATACCATGCGATCTGTGTGGTCACCTGGGGATCATAGACATGTGAGGATGGTAGATACCATGTGATCTGTGTGGTCACCTGGGGATCATAGACATGTGAGGATGGTAGATACCATGTGATCTGTGTGGTCACCTGGGGATCATAAGCAAACAAACAACAAAACAAATAAGAGAATGGATTTTCCAGGCAGTAAATTCCTGAGCACTAAGTCTGCATCACCTCACACAGAGACGTACACAGATTCCTCATTCATACACCTGTGCATATGCACACACACACACACATTGTCACTGTCTGTCTGTCAGTCTGTGTCCTCATCTAACATCACATACTTTTAAGAATAGATGTAAATTGAAAGTACTGTCACTATTAATTCTATACATACACACACACTCACACACATGCACACAAACATTTTACAGCGGAGTCTATGAAGATCCTGTTCAGGGATGTCCCGCCTGACGTGATCCTTGAGTTTTTGAGAGAGATTAACATTTTTTCATCTGATTTAAGATTTTACGGAAGAAAGATTTTTAACGAAGTTTCTGGTGCGTTTCTAGAAGTTGTCATTTAAAGAGATGTGTGAAAGTTTAAAAAAAAAAAAAAAAAAAGACTTGAGTTGATTTTAACGTGGTGACAGCCCTGATGTGGCCCTTTGCGGTCGGCTGGGCTATAAGCAACATTTTCTTATCTAAGTAACTACACATGCACACATACAACCACACACACACACACACGCACGCACGCACGCACGCACGCACGCACGCACGCACGCACGCACGCACGCACGCACACACACACACACACACACACACACACACATTTTGTAATCAGATAAATGGACATAGGAACAAATTACAAAACATTTGGAACATTAGTCTGACTGCGTATGTATTGGCCTGCTGCGTGACAGTCGTCAGCGTAGATTCCTTGTACCAGACACAGAGAATCCATCCAAGCACTGAACACAAGTCGGGCTGTAAGCTTTTCAAATCAAAAGTTACAAATCAAAAAAATTGTGCTGATTAATGTAAAATTTTACATGGTGATGCCCACTTTGGTGTGTGCAGGAATTGTGGTGATCACCGATGCCCACTTTGGTGTGTGTCAGGAATTGTGGTGATCACCGATGCCCACTTTGGTGTGTGCAGGAATTGTGGTGATCACAGATGGCCACTTTGGTGTGTGCAGGAATTGTGGTGATCACAGATGGCCACTTTGGTGTGTGCAGGAATTGTGATCACAGATGGCCACTTTGGTGTGTGCAGGAATTGTGGTGATCACAGATGCCCACTTTGGTGTGTGCAGGAATTGTGGTGATCACAGATGCCCACTTTGGTGTGTGCAGGAATTGTGGTGATCACAGATGCCCACTTTGGTGTGTGCAGGAATTGTGGTGATCACCGATGCCCACTTTGGTGTGTGCAGGAATTGTGGTGATCACAGATGCCCACTTGGTGTGTGCAGGAATTGTGGTGATCACCGATGCCCACTTTGGTGTGTGCAGGAATTGTGGTGATCACCGATGCCCACTTTGGTGTGTGCAGGAATTGTGGTGATCACCGATGCCCACTTTGGTGTGTGCAGGAATTGTGGTGATCACCGATGCCCACTTTGGTGTGTGCAGGAATTGTGGTGATCACAGATGGAGTGGTGGGAGTTCCGGAGGCCAACTTGATGGAAGCACTGCTGACGCAGTTACGGAACAGCACCATCACCTGTTCCTTTCTGAGGGTTGGCTCTGCCCTCCACCTCCAGCGCCAGCTGGGTCACGTTCCAAACTTTGAACTTATGCAGTTCATTGCCACGGCAACTTTTGGTGGCTACTTCTTTTCCTGCCCTGATGTGGTAATTTCCTGTGTTGGTTCGTTTGCTTTGTGCGTGTGTGCGTGCGTGTTGTTTATGCAGAAAACAGTATCCCCCCCCCCCCCCCCACCTCCACACACTTGCCCCCCCTCCTGCACATCGTCACTCCCATATCCAAGGACAAATCAGTTGACACAGGATTATACCTGGGATATTGTTCTCGGATAATGACCAAATAATTGTTGACAAGGGGAAAAAGGGAGTGGGGGTGGGATGGGAAAGAAGATGGGGAGGGGGTGGAGGTAGTGGGAGGTAAACCCACAGTGAACTAAAATGAAGGAAGACCTTCAGGAGAGGAAGCGAAGGGAACAGGATGCTGGAAGTGAGAGGATTACAGCCCTCAAACACTAGTGGCATTATGTGTTGGAGAATGGGGAGGGAACTGTGTGTTGGAGGAGGAGGGGAAGAGGAGGGGGAATTGTTTTCTTGATTTCCCCATCTCTTTTAACCCCTTAATCGTTGGTGTATCCTGTGGTCACTGCAGCCAGCAGCAGTGGAAGGTCTTGCAGGCACATTGAACATGTTGTGATGAAAAAGAGCTTTTTGCAGAATTGCTTTTCTGTCTGTTGGATGACTTTGATTGTATTTACTCATCACAGAGCACCCAGTACACACAATGCAAATTGACAAAGAAGCATGCACCAGAAGATACAGGAGATTGGAAAAGTATAAGCGCACACCTGCACAGATACTTTCACACACATGCACACACACGCACACACACGCACAGACACATACACACATACAGATACATACACACACTCAGACACACATACATTCACACATACACACACACACACACACACACACAGTTACGTTACATGCTTGAAAAACAAAAGAAAAACAAAAAGAAACACAGAAATCCATTTTCAGGTAAAGGTGAATGCATTTCACAGAGTTTTTGTGTGAATGCACTTATAGACATATTTTGTAATGTTTTATTACTGAACTGGATATGAATAAAATGGCTCTTTTGATACAGAGTGAAGATGAAAGCGGCGCCCCCAATGTGTACCACCAAGCCATGTACTATTGGTCTTTCCAAAAAGGCTTGGAGGGCTTCTGTTACGATGGCTCCCAGGATGACCCGGACGTCATCGGCTCTCCTAGCTGGATTCACAGGTCAGAGTTCATATATTCTCTCTGGCATATATCAACCTACTGATTTTTATTGTCCAAGTGGACTTGACTACATTTGACTGTAGTTTCTTTTTTAATCAATTTTTTTTTTTCAGGGAGGACTCAGGAAAAAGAACCCCACCACCAAAAGTACTTAGACATTGGACCAAACAATACAATATCGCAGTACAAATGAAAGAATTCACCATTGGTATCCCCGTTATCACATCCATCGCCATATACAATTTTGTGGTTCGTTTTAGTAGAAATAATACAATTGAGAAAATAGAAGTAGTGTGAAGAAGTTAATACCGATCATAAAGTACAATAAAAAGATGGGATGTCTTAGTGATTGGTACAGAAATAATGCCCAACTGTGTGTGTGTGTATGTGTGTGTGTGTGTGTGTGTTAGGGTTTGTTTGTTTTTTTGTTTTGTTTGTTTTTCGTTTTTTCGGTTAGAAAAGAAATCTTATATGTCTTATTTTCTTCGCTAGTTAATATCTTCACAGATGTTCATACATGTATGTAATTTGATGCACAAACAACTGTTATAACTTGTTAAGGAATTACTCCAATCATTTTGTGGAACCGAATCGAGGCTACCTTTTTTTTCTTAGCTACTTTCTTGTTCATAAATGTGATTTGATGTAAATCAACTGTAGTTAATTGTTAATTGCATTAAGTCTAAGCGTTTTGTTGTATTGATTCAAATATGCATTTGTATTTGTATTCATTAATCTGATTTATATTTTCTGAGTCGGAATAAAAGCTATTTATTTAAAAAAAAAAAAAAAAAAAAAAAAAGAAGTATGTAAAACGTCGAAAAGTCAAAAAAAGAAAAAAAAAAGAAAAAAGAAATAATGCTCATTAGCAGGTACCTATCATTTCTTTCCCTACTTTCAAATGAAATCCGGAAGAACGGAAGCTCACAAGAGCCCTTAGACTGACTCCATAGCAAACTTTGGCGGAGAAAGAAAAAAACGAATCAGTCTGCTGAGGTTGATGCAGGCCTCCACTTTCCCATTTTCCTGGAAGCAAGAAAAGAATGGCAACAAAAATTTCAGGGGACCAGGAAGAGGCACTGCTGAAAAGGTGCCTTTCAAAGGATGGAACCACCACTTGGATTCTAGAAGCCTTGTTGGTTCACACTGATGGAAGGCCAAGAGGAGATCTCTGATGGAATTGCTCCAAAGACCGAAGACAGTCAGATCTTGACCATAGTCCAAGATAAAACCCCTTTTGGAAGGGCAGTTGCAAGGGGCTCCTTTATTATTTATGAATGATATAAAGAAAATAATTCTAAATTGCTTTCTTCACCCCATTTCTCCTCCTCTGTTCAACGTTCTATCTGTCAGTCTCTGTCTGTCTGTCTGTCTGTCTCTCTTTCTTTTAATTTCTTGCTACCTTCTTTTCTCCACTTTCATTTTCACTTTATTAAAAAAATTATTTATATAAAGAAATGAATATAAATGTATATGTTTTTCCCCCTCTCTCACTCATTCTCTCTGACTCTTAAAAACAATTAGGAGGGGATAGGAGACTTTGGTTAACTGACCATAGGCCTCAAAGGGAGGTACCAGGAAAAGGAAGGGTAATGGAGGAAAGAAGCTGAATCCAAAATGACTACAGAGAGGACCAAAGCACTGAGAAAACTGGGCGAGTTCAAATAGGTTTTGATTAAGCGAACTCTCTCCAAGGGTGATCACTTTTGAAGGCTAACTAGAATGAAGGCGAGGTTGGCTCCTGCTTTCCCAGTTTTGTTTTGTGGGGGATGCTGATGATGTGATAATGTTTCATGCCAAGTTTGGACAAGTCAGTGTGAAAAAAACCACCAACAAATGGACATAACGTCATCAAATTGTACTTGGTGGTTTCAAGAGTTGGTGTGTAAAAGGAGCTGGATTGTCTGAGTTCTCTAGTCACAAAAGTGAGGAAGCAATGAATGAGTAATGTTCAGTGCGGTAGAATTTTCTCTTTTAGTGCAGAGAATGGTGTAGGTAGAGTGTGACAAGGTGTGCTGCCTGTTTTATTTCTTTTGTTGTTTTTTTTTTTGTTTTTTTTTCAGGCGCCTGTACACTCACCCAGTTCGTGGCAGCACTTTTGGTCTGGAGGTTCTGCGGAAGAGGGTCTCCGAGCGAACGGTGCAGGCAGGACTTAGCGACGTTCTGTCTGTGCGTCTGCGAGAAGGCTACACCATCAGGAAGTTCGCTTCCTGAAAGGTCAGTCTGACCTAGTTGTCGTGGTCCTGTCGTGGGTGTAGGTCATAGAGTGTCGTGACACAGGCTGTCAGCGATCCTCACAGGGGTCTGTCCCCGGTCATGTGCAACAGGGTAGAGGTGTGACGTGTGCAGTTCTTCATGTTGTTCTTTCTTCCGTCTGCCTCTGGCTTGTCCACCCTCCATCACCACAGTTCACAGTAGGATGGTCTTTGATAAGGAGTTGGAACAAAATGCATGCAGGAGCCACGCAAGCTTATATTGTCAAATGACAGCAGAGAGAGGATCTCATCTGCCGTGTGTACATATTAACTTGCTGTCTGGCATTGTGTTTTACTTCATTTTTCTTTGAGGAGCTTTTTGAAGTGAAAACTGAAAGTGGATCGAGTTTTTTTTGGTGCTGTGTCTGCATTAGATGTAAAACTGCAAAGTGTTTAATTAGTTTTGAATAATTGGACATGAAATTAAATGAACATGGAAATGAGAACAGATCCCTGCCTACCTAGTTTCTTTCCAGGGTACCAGGTAGAGGGGCTCAGTCTTGGGTGGTTCACCCCCTGGATAGATTTCCTCTGTTTAGCCGAAGTAAATGCCATACAAGTAATAGCAGCTGTAGTTGCAAAAAACCTCAACACATTGTAATTCCATTTGCAGTCATGAAATTTACACTTGTACATACATTGTTTTAAAATACCACTGCTTTTAGCCAAAAAAGAAAAACGAAAAAGAAAACAAAGCAGATTATCCAGACATACTCGCCAGGATGAGGGAGGGCTTGCAGAATATATTCATTTTGATAAGATATTTTGTCTTCAGGAGTTGAAAGGGCTAAGGTAGCAAATTTTGTCATGTTTTTATCGTTGTTAGGATGTTGGTGAATGTGCACTGGTTTGTTTCCCAGGGGGCAGTGAGATTGAGGTGAAACTGGTGCTGCCCTGGCGAGATAATGGCAAAGTGGAGTACATTGCCATGGCTGCCTGGCCTATGGAGAAAAACAAGTAAGTAAGGTGGCCTCCTCTTTGGCTTGTTTTTATTTATCTTTAATTCAGTAATTTTTACTAAATTTAAATCTCAGTGTGGATTGCTGTTTCCATCAATGAAAAAGAAAAGAGCTAAAGAAGAAAGAAAAAGAAAGAGGAATGGAAAAAGACACTGGTTTGTTGCAGATCCCCATGTTCTAGTATGACTATTATGGATTGCTGTTTCCATCAATTAAAGAAAAAAAAAAGAAATAAACGTAGAAAGAAAAAAGAAAAGAAAGAGGATTTGGAAAAAGATGTTGGTTTGTTGCAGATCCCCATGTTCTAGTATGACTACAGTATTCCCTGTATACCAGTGGTTTGTTGCAGATCCCCATGTTCTAGTATGACTACAGTATTCCCTGTATACCAGTGGTTTGCTGCAGATCCCCATGTTCTAGTATGACTATAGTATTCCCTGTATACCAGTGGTTTACTGCAGATCCCCATGTTCTAGTATGACTACAGCATTCCCTGTATACCAGTGGTTTGCTGCAGATCCCTGTGTTCTAGCATGACGACAGTATTCCCTCTGTACCAGTGGTTTGCTGCAGATCCCCGTGTTCTAGTATGACTACAGCATTCCCTGTATACCAGTGGTTTGCTGCAGATCCCTGTGTTCTAGCATGATGACAGTATTCCCTCTGTACCAGTGGTTTGCTGCAGATCCCCATGTTCTAGTATGACTACAGCATTCCCTGTATACCAGTGGTTTGCTGCAGATCCCGTGTTCTAGCATGACTACAGTATTCCTTGTGTACCAGTGGTTTGCTGCAGATCCCCATGTTCTAGCATGACAGTATTCCCTCTGTACCAGTGTGTTTATTGCAGATCCCCATGTTCTAGTATGACTACAGCATTCCCTGTATACCGGTGGTTTGCTGCAGATCCCCATGTTCTAGCATGACAGTATTCCTCTGTACCAG
>CM031606.1:17171873-17174373 GCA_018398815.1 Conus ventricosus
GGAATTTTGGGGTGTGTGTGTGTGTGGAGGGTCAAACTTAAGCGGAATTTTAATGTGGAAATAGTGGTACCCACAAAAAAAAACTTTTCTCTCCTTTCTTCTTCCTCTTTCAGTTGTTCAGATCCGTAGTTAAAAGAAAGTATCATCACACACACGCACAAAAATACACCCCCCCCCCCCCTTTTAACGCACCCCCCTTCATTTTAGATTAACAGGGTACATTTGGTCTGATTATTCGTGGCTCCTTGGCTTTCCGGAGTATCAGGCAGAAATAGTTTTCTTTCTGTTCATTGTGGGTGCTTGAACTCCTCTTTCACAGGTATAAATTCCACTCTGATCGTTTTCAAATAAAACGAGGTAACTGTTTTAAGAAAGTACCAAAGCTCAAATGGTCTAAACCAAGTTTAGGCTGTTTAGGAATGTACAAAGATTAAGAACTCAATCATAGTTATGTTTTCACCATACGGACTACAACATATATATATATATATATAATATATATAATATTTTATATATATATATATATTATATATATATATATATATATATATATATATATTATGTGTGTGTGTGTGTGTGTGTGTGTGTGTGTGTGTGTGTGTGTGTGTGTGTCAATAATGCACGTGTCTGCCCAGCATAGTATATCAACTTGAAGTTACTTTGCATTTTGTTTTGAGTGTTAAATTGTATTGTGGCTTGTTTCGCTCACCACACGTCAATAGCCGTGTGACAAGTTGGCGAAGTTGCTCGAGAAACTTAAATGGTAAAGTAGAATGTCAACATTTTTTCTCCTCTCTAACATATTTTTCTCCCGCCAGCTACAACCTAACGTGTATACGAGTGAATTCAGACTGCATACCATTTAATTTCAAATGGACTTTTTTTTTCTTTCTTCTTCTTTTTTTTTCTGAAATAGTTTCTGTTTGGTTGTCTTCTTCTGACAGCCATCCGAAGAGCACTGCGTTGTACGGTTTTTAATTTTTTGTTTTCAAATTGCTATGTGTTTTCACGTTTGATGAAAGTGTATTCGTTTTCACTTAATTTGCTTACACGTCAAATAATTAGTAATTCTCACCACCAGTCTGCATGCAAGATCGAGCTGCTGTCTTCAGACAAGGACCATGCAAGATATACTTGATGCAGTCCCTTTCAGCGGTAATCGTCGATCATTCAGTGTGTGATGATGTAGATTGCATATTGCTAGAACCGTTGATAAAGAATGTGATTGTCTCTGAATTGATTCCATGCTTGATATCCTCTCCAGTGACGAAAATTTCATAATCATATCAATGAATTAAAATTCTGACTTGTATTGCATAGAATCCTAAAAATGAATCATATAACCATCTCTCTCTCTCTCTCTCTCTCTCTCTCTCTCTCTCTCTCTCTCTCTCTCTCTCTCTCTCTCTCTCTTCTTGTGCAGACATGCAGTTTAGCATATAAGTAGTGTGCATGTCTTCTTGACATGGAAATTATTTATTTCCTTCTTAACTGAATTATTTGTATTTATCTTTTATATACGCTTATATACGCTCTTAGATTTCATGGTGCAGTAAATCGTAATATCGTACTGGAACCTTGACAAACCTTAAACTGGATTAACTGTATTCTACGTGTACCTTATGAGATGACTCTAGAGCTGAATTTTGCGCTTGCATCCATAGGGAACACTGGCGAAACGAAAGTGAAATGGACGAAAATGGATGTGGATCAGGTCTCGAACTGCTGCCATCTGTTCATTTTTTTGTTTTAAAATGTGTTTAGCCCCAGTAGTCGATTCTAATATGATGCTTTCAATCTTTAAGTACATTTTGCATCTCGATAGACCAGTGACTTTGTTGTTTGTCAGTCGAGTCGATGATTTCGGAAGGTGATCATCAAAACAAGAAATGATGGTCTTACATAAGGAGTAAGAGACAGGACAACATTGGGATTCCAGACTGAGAAACAACCAGAATAACCTAATACAGGACCCTGAAGGGAAAGCAAACTTACTAAACAAGCAGTTTTGTTCAGTTTTCTCAAATCCCAAACCTTTAATTACGTTAGACTAAAGGATGATGATAAACTCCCTGAAATGCAAAACATCAAAGTAAACAAAGCAGGAGTATTTAGTTACTGACCAATATCAATGAAAACAAAGCTACTGGTCCGATGGCATTCCTGGCAAGCTCTTAAAATTATGTGCCAATGAATTGAGTGAGGTATACCAATTACTTTACCAAGCTTCACTGGACCAGGGAGTAATACTGATGAGTGGCGAGATGCGAGCATTGTTCCCTTATTCAAAAAGGGTGACAAAACAAAAGCAGAGAACTATAGACCTGTATCTCTTACATCCATATCAGCTAAACTACTTGAACACATAATTATATAGTAGCATAATGGACCATCTTGACAAATATGACTTCTTAAATAAATTCCCAGCATGGTTTTAGACAGCGAAGGAGTTGTGAGACTCAACTTATAACAACTCTCAATGATTTTAGTAACTGTTTAA
>CM031606.1:17179373-17196873 GCA_018398815.1 Conus ventricosus
GCTTATTCACTCAATCATTCATTCCTTCAGTCATTCTCTTCATTCATTCACGTCTAATATCACTCAAAGTGAACAGACGTTAAACAGAAGAACGAACGAACACACTCACACACTCACACGCATACACACACACACACACTCTCTCTCTTAGACACATACACACACGCACGCACGCACACACACACACACATGCACGTATGCACACTTGCACACACACACACACACATGCATATATATACCGGTACATATCATTATCATCATCATCTTCAGCCACAGCAGCAGCATTATATTTTCAGCGACTACTCTGTGTGTTTTTTTTCACTATTTCCCTTGACAAGCCTCTCTTGGTGTCCTTTGCTACATATGTTTGAAACGCCCGCAGCACATTTGTATAGCTCTTATTCCCCGTATCGCTTGTAATTGTCAGGCATACAGACATTGTTGACAGCCCCACTAAAGTAATCCCACTGTTTAATTACACATACTATACCGTGGCTCACTAATGCAATAAGCGGCAGCAATTTGCTATCCCTGCCTCGTATACAATAAAGTCCGTACGGACAACAAACCCTTGAAAGGGCCTCGTGCCTTGCGCATGCTCAGAACCATCCTCTTTTCTCGGCAGCCATCTTCCCGTTGAGCCTCGTGTACACGAGCAGCTAAGTATATTTTGCTTTTCTCACGATCGCTCGATCGTTGTTGCTGTTCTTTGGTGTCCTTGCTTATGTTTTCACTTAAGGGAGAACGTACGTGAAGCGATTGGGTGGTAAGGCGAGATTTACGAAGGTTTCGTCATTCGATTCCTCATCTCACTGGCAGGCTCTTAGCCTTGCCTACTCTGGCCGCGCCAACCCCCCACTCTCTTCAGCGTCACTTTCTCTCTTCTTGTTCTTCTTCTTTCTAGCCCTGATATGGCCCTTTGCGGTCGGCTGGGCTATAAGCAACATTATCTTATCTTATCTTCTTCTTTCTCCATGGGTTCACTTCAACTCAGCTGCGGTTCTGTTGTTTGTGACAGCGAGCTCTTTCTCGCAACCCTTAATTTGTGACGATGATTGGCTCAGCTGCGGTTCTGCCGATCTCGTCCCCTTGCCCCTAACGGCAAACGACTCAGCTGCGGTTCTGTCGTTCCGTTACTGCATCCTGTGTCCAGTTCAGCTGCGGTTCTACTGCGCACAGTTCGATTCCATGGCGGAATCAAAGATGCACGAGCCCCCTATGACGGAAGGCTCAGGGGTGGGGTAATGAGGTGGACTTCACATCTACCTCTAACGGCAAACGACTCAGCTGCGGTTCTGTCGTTCCGTTACTGCATCCTGTGTCCAGTTCAGCTGCGGTTCTACTGCGCACAGTTCGATTCCCATGGCGGAATCAAAGATGCACGAGCCCCTATGACGGAAGGCTCAGGGGTGGGATAATGAGACAGACTTCACGTCTCCCCCTCCCTTTCACTCGGTGGGCGACCCAAGGGAAGCAACTCCCTCTCAAGGGCTTGAATTCCGCTCGCCTTAAAGGCAAAGTCCCTGCTTCAGCCACGGTCAGGCATTCCACATGGCAATCCAAACGTGCTACATCTTCACGCCTGGCTACTGTGCGGGACGCGCTGTCTGCACAAGGCGCCTCCCCAGCGGTAATCGGCCTTGTGGAACATGCCCACAGGTCAGGCACCCAAAGTGTCTACAGTGTCCACTGCAATGGCTGGCTCTCTTGGTGCTCCAGCCACGCAGTATCACCTCATTCTCCTTCTCAATGCCAATTGGCTAACTACCTAGCTTTTCTTTCATCGGAGAAAGAACTCTCAGCCTCCTCTGTTAAGGTTCTCAGAGCGGCTATTTCCACCACTATCCGCCAGTTAGGGGGCCCCTCCTTCGGGGACGACCCTCTTCTGCGGGGTCTGGTCAGAGGAGCAGCCCTACAGGAGGCCCAATGCCCCGCCGTACCCCGGCGTGGGATCTTTTCTTAGTCCTCTCCTCCCTCAGGCTCCCCCCTTACGAGCCCATCCGAGAGTGTTCTCTGAAATTCCTTTCCTTCAAAACAGCCTTTCTCGTTTCCCTGGCCTCAGGGAGGCGCTGCAGTGAAGTCCACGCCCTTAGTGGCCTGCCTGGGGACGTCGCCTCCGAACCAGATGGCTCGATATCTCCTCGCCTCCTCCCAGAATTTTTAGCGAAAACCAGTTGCCAGGTTCTCCTTCCCCGACTATCTCCATTCTTCCTCTCACTTCTATTCTCGCCCCAGACGACGAAGACCGCACTCTCTGTCTGGTGCGCGCTCTGCGGGAGTATAGGAAACGCACGAAATCTTCTCGCTCCAAGCAGCGCCACCTGTGTCTCTCTTACAACGAAGGTTATAAGGAGGACATCAGGCGCTCTTCAATCTCTCGATGGCTGAGAGAAGTCATTAAAGCTGCGTGCGCGAGACCTGAAGGGGATTTGGCTGTTTTCTCTCCAAGACCTCATGAGATTAGGGCATGGGCGTCTTCGCTGGCAGTAGCTCATAATGCCAGCATTCAGAGCGTGTTAGATGCCACATATTGGCGTTCCCCTGGCACCTTCATCCAATTCTACCTGCGCGACGTTTCTCGTCTGCGCGATGATGGGTCTAGGGGCATCGCATCAGCTGTGGTGGCCCAACACTCCATCTCCACCACACGCTCCGGCTCTTCTCGCTCCTCCAGGCGGTAACCAGGTGAGCCCTCCTTCCAGGTAGTGCGACTCTGCATTAGTGAGCCACGGTATAGTATGTGTAATTAAAAGGAAATTTTTATTCTAAAATTACGTTTAATCTAACATACTTACCGTGGCTCACGCAGAGGCCCTCCCTACCTCCCCGCCTTCCTGGTTCCATCAGGAGTTCTCAGTCAGGGTTTGATATACCTCGAAAAGAGGATGGTTCTGAGCATGCGCAAGGCACGAGGCCCTTTCAAGGGTTTTGTTGTCCGTACGGACTTTATTGTATATGAGGCAGGGATAGCAAATTGCTGCCGCTTATTGCATTAGTGAGCCACGGTAAGTATGTTAGATTAAACGTAATTTTAGAATAAAAATTTCCTATACAGCATTTATGACATTTATAATTCTGTGTTACTTCTTTGAATTGAAACCCTCATTGTATGAGTAATCTCAGTGATACACAAAATTTTGTGTTACTTCTATAAAACGAAACCCTTATTTTTTTGACAGAGTGCCAGCCAGGTGGGATCATCACTGCGTGAGGTCAGGGAGGGAGGTCGTGTGGGACTGATGCTGGACAAGGACAGAACTCTTCACCTCTACAGAGACGACCAGCACCTGGGACAGGTGGAGCCTCACCTGCCCCACCCTTGCCATTTCATGGTGGATTTGGGTTTTTGTTGCACAAAGGTAGGAGGTCTGGTTCAGGCCAGATTCTTCTGTTTTTATGCAAGCTTTTCATGACCGGATTTTTAATTCTGATGCCATTTGCAGGTCTTTTATTTATATATTTATTTTATTTGCTGGCTGCTAATTGGAGAAAAAACAAACAAACAAACATCTAAATTGTTAATCATGAGAAAACTGACAAGGTATAAGAGAGAGAATTAAAGAACATGCGGTCAAACAAGTAAATCATGAATTGTGAGCATTCTCTTACAGTCAGTTTCTCATATTTTCTAGCCAAAGACATTTAACTTTTTTTTTATCATGTCACACACACATATACATGCACACACAAGCATGCAGGCATGCATGCATGCACTCACACACACCATAAAGAATTTAGAGGGAAAGGTAGAATTGAACAAAGCGTAAACTCCACAATTTAAAATGAAAAAACAACCAAAACAAAAGATTTGCTAAATATGAACAGTTAAATCAGTTTTTGACGGCTTTCATCTACACAAACATATACATATTTCATTGGACAATGTTACACAGTGAGAGAGCATCCAACTGAAGATGACACTAGAATTGTGCGTGTGTGTGTGTGTGTGTGTGTGTGTGCGTTGTGTGTGTGTGCGTGCATGAGTGCATGTACGCATGTGTGTGTGTGTGTGTGTGTATGTGTGTGTGTTGTGCTGTCTCATCTCGCATGGCAGTAGCAGTGCACCCATGCTGCTCATTCTGGTTCCCTGGTCACAGCCTGGCTCATACCACTGCAGCCCCAGCACGTGCAATCCACAGGGAGCAATCAGTGTCAAGTCATCATGAAGCATCCCACCAAAGGAAACGCTTCACTAGTGTGGAGTCACTTCAGTGGTGTAAGTGGAGCTTGTTCTGATCTCAAATATGCAGACACCACCTTCTAAGCTCCCTACTGATGACTATGATTTCTTGGTCTGGGAGCCAGTGTAAGCTGTCTTTATGAAGGGTGACACCATGTCCCTCCAGTGACAGTCCTCTATGAACCAGCCAATAAGGTGACCTTGACGTGAATATCGCCAAGGGTGTAGATGTGGACAGGAAATCGGAACTGATGTCGCAACGATAGAAGAGCATGAAGGGCCACAGAATTTGACACATTTGTTTTACGCTGTTTAATGAGGATGATGAAGATGATGCCATTGATTTCCATTGTGGCCTAATACTGCATGACAGGCCTGTACTCTACACTCACTGTCATATCTATGTGTCTACCAGGCCCGAGAGATACAGCTACGTGCAGTGTTGGACAAAGAATTTGACCAGCACTCTCAGAATGCATCCGTTAAGTGGATGAAACTCAACTATGTGGTCACAGTCTTCTCAGTAAAGCCCAAGTGCAACTCTGGTTTGGAGCCAGTCACAGGGCAGAAAAAGTCTACATATTGATGGGAATCAAACCAATCAGGACTCCACGGTGATATCAAACGGAAGATATGTGCCTGTGTTGCTCCAGTTTTTATATTTGCACACTCAATTCATGTAGGAACTAGAATTGTGCTTTCGAAAGTTACCACAGTGATGCTCTCCTGACAGGGGTTGAACCCACAACCTTTCCGGGAACTGTCCTTCACACTAACCACTACATCACAATAGCTGATCATTTCTGTCTACTGTTAAATTTGACTATGGTCTGTCTTTCTTAACCGCAATAACACATGCAGTTACTGAAATCATTACAGGGGTTCAGTTTGCACGTAGCTGCTAATGCAGAGAAACTTATAATTCAGTACTCATGTTCGCCTAGCGTCCATTAATTACAGCAGAGAATGATGCTACAGATCTGAACACACATGTTCCAGCAGCAGCCAGAGAGCACTTCAGCGAAACTTGCTGTTAAATATAAGTATTCGGTTAGCAGCCAGCGGCTATTGCACAGAAACCTATTATTGAATACACATGTTCAGTTATCACTCAGTAGCCTGTAGAAAAAACTTATAATGGAATACACATGTTCAGATATCTCCAATCACCACGGCAAGTTAGTGATTGAATACACATATTCAGTTATCAACCAGTGGCTATTGCAGAGAATCTTATTATAGAATACATAAGTTACCAGCCAGTGGTACAACAGGAAATTTTATCATTGAATATATATTATATGTTTAGTTATTATATGGTGGCTACTGCAGAGAATTTCATTATGAAATATACATGTTCAGTAATCAACAGTGGTTGATGAAAAGATTTTTTCAAATACACATGTTCACATAGATGTTGTGGAAGCATGGCAATATTTTGAGAGCTGTTTTCACAAAACAAACATATACTGCACGAAACAATAGGCTTTAGAATATAAACAAAACGTCAAGTTCTTGGGATTAATTCTTACATCAAAGCTGACATGGAATATGCATTTTGAGTATATTCTAACAAAGGCAAGACATAGCCTAAATCTTTAAAGACCATTAGTAGATTACCTTGGGGAATGGACCCTGAAACCTTAATTCATCTTTCTACAGCACTTGTTAGGTCCAAACTTTCTTATGGACAAGAAATTTATTTTAGTGCTCCAAAATACATATTACAAAAATTACAAAGTATTGACTGTAAAGCCTATAAACTAGCTCTCGGCCTTCCGAGCCATGCATCAAACAAAGAAACATACAGAGCAGCTAGAATCTTACCGCTTGATGATTATCGTGAACTTGCTACTTCAAAATTTGTGTTGAGAGCAAGTACAAGTGACAATTTCATTGGGGAAGAATTGAAACTAAGAACTGAGTGTGATTTTCCTAAAAGGGCAAACAATATATCGTCGCTAATGACAATAGCAACATATACCTCTAATTTAATTGAAAATTCAGGAATAAACATCAAAGACATGTCAGTAAGACCATAATTCACGCCTATACCACCATGGGAAACATTAAAACCGTCATATGGTATCAGCTATTCTAAATTGAGAAAAGAAGAAAATGTAAATGTTATGAATTCAATTGCAAAAACACGTATCTATGAAAAATATCAAAATCATCTTCAGGTTTTTACAGACGGCTCCGTGCTTGACAATGATAATGTTGGTGCGGCCTTTGTCATGCTGGCACTGAAAATTGAAAAATGTTTCTACATCGGCAAAAAAACTGTCAATTTTTACAGACGAATTGACAGCCATCATGCTTGCTTTAGAATTCTTGGTGAACTTTCCAATGACAGTATTTAAAACTGTGATATTGGTGGATTCTAAATCGGTTTTATGTTCACTGAACTCCTTCAGTACTGATACATGGCCTGACCTTGTGTACGAAATTCATTATTTATTACATTGCTTGTCGGCTAATGGCACAGTCATTGAGTTTTGTTGGGTGCCTTCGCACTGTAACATAAATGGAAACGAAATGGCCGACAGAGCTGCTAAAAGAGGTGCAAAAGGTTTAGAGAAGACTCTAGACATGACACTTCCTTTGTCACTACATGAAAATTACAGGCTGCTAGAAACAACAGCATGGAAAAGATTTAGCAGACGTTATGATGAAAAGACTCTAACACAAAATACAGCTGCAGTTCCGTTGGAAATTGTATCAAGGAAGTTATCAAATGCAACCGTTATATTATTCTAGACTTGTCACTTCCCTTTTTTTTCCACCTTTCATTGTAAAAGTCTCCGATGTTTTCTACCTGATTCAGTCTCAACAAAGAATGTTTCGGAAGAAAACATAGAAGATTTATTACATGACACAAAGGTTTTACTACAAATTGCTGAATGCCTAATTCACACCCCTATCAGGTCATTCCTGTCGATTTTTTTTTTCTTCTTCCAATGTAAATTAGTGGTGAGGGACACATCCACCCACCCACGTTTCTGTATTTTGCATTTTGTTTGTTATATGTATCTTTAACATTTCCTCTTTACTGTTGATGCAGTGTTCACAGTTTTCATTACCTCACACATTTACACTCTCACACACTCACAGACAGAATGCACTCACTCACGCACACCTTGGTCTAATATCACTTATGGTGAAAAGACGTAAAAACAAAGAACGAACGAACAATAGGCTTTTCTTTGGTTGAATTCAAATTTTGTGCTCTTTCAGGAGAACGATTTAGTTTGCTGACAATTTTGTGTGTGTGTGTATGTGTGTGTGTGTGTGTGCGTGTGTGTGTGTGTGTGTGTGTGTGTGTGTGTGTGTGTGTGTGTGTGTGTGTGTGTGTGGGTGTGAACTGTTACAGGTGACGGCTCTGCCTGTCCAGCAAATGACATGAACAAGAGTGTGTTCCTCTTGGTGTGTGTGTGTGTGAGAGAGAGAGAGAGAGAGAGAGAGAGTGTGTGTGTGTGTGTGTGTGTGTGTGTGTGTGTGTGTGTGTGTGTGTGTGTGTGTGTGTGAACTATGACAGGTGACAGCACTGCCGTGTTTCAGCGCATGATGTCAACGCTGTCATCACAGACACTGCTGGGCTCACTGCCTTTCACTTTGATTTTGACAAAATGAAGTCTGAACCAGGGAAGATATTTACTGGTGCTTATCAAAGGCCAATGAAATAAAGAAACTTCAGCAGAGTTTTGCTGGGGAATAACTACATGATCTGACATAACAGGCTATTGTTACAACCAGAGCTGATAATATGAACAGAAGACGTTGCCAGCAACAGTGACTTCAAGACAAATAGCTTTGACTGTAGTAATCATCGTATGAATAAAATATTTTTTAAAAAGGTAATAATCTAATTTCAATTTTTCCATCTTTTTTTCCTCTATTTTTCCCCCTTTTTTTTATTTACCTCTTCACATTATGAAATTTCTGAATCTGTGGGAAGTGTGATCTTAGTGAGCGATTTGGTGCATGTGTTGTAAAGTTTGCTGCAGCAGCTTTTAGCCCTGAATTGGATGGAAGTGCTGTCATTTCATCTGTTCCTACTGCTCTATATTTAGGTGACAGTTATACTTGTTTGTCAAGGTCATCAGATGATTAATTAATTGATTGATTCTGCTAGAAATGATTGCTTACAACCAAAGAACTGATATCAACATTGTTTCATTTGATACACTTTTTTCTTTCCCTCTTGGTCTCTGGAAGACCGAGACAGAAACTGAACGGCTTTTGAGTTTCATATAAATTGCTGGTACTTTCTGTTCCTCTCTTCTCCTACCGAAATATGTACAAAACAAAAGCAAAAAGAAGAAAACCCGTCACAGTCATGAGTCCGGCAAAAACTGTTTCTATCGATGTCAGTTATTCTGAGAGATTTTTGTAGCAAGGCACCTTTTTTTGTCTTTCTGGTTGAAGCCCTTGTTTGTGCAACAAAAGCCAGTTTGATTACTCCCCTTGACTTGGCTTCAACTGGGTTTTTAAAAATTTCCATTTAGCTATTCATTATCCCGCCTTAGGTCAGGTGGCAGAGAAGGTTGCAGCATAAAGACGGTAGGTGGTGAAAATTGGTACAACCTAGTTTGGGGAGGGGGGGGGGGGGATGTCTGATAATCAAAGCAATAAACACAGCATTGCAGTCTCTCCTCCGATGAGTTGCTTCATGATAGCCTGGAGTTCATCGCTTTTTGTAAACTTCCATGCTTGGTCAGGAATGCTGGTAGTTGACTCAATAAGTAAAAAAAAGGATGAAGGGTTTCATAAGTAGTAAAGAAGGTGGGAGCATGTCGGGTCACACACACACACACACACACACACACACACACACACACACACACACACACACACACACACAGATGCACAAACACACACACACACTTCTTCTTCTTCCTAAAATACTGGTTCACTCAAAAACGAGTAGGTCACCAGCGAAACGTGTGTGTGTGTGTCTGTGTCTGTGTGTGTGTAGACTGCAGGAGGTATATTTGACATTAATTTAGGATTAAGCATTTAATACATATATATGTATATATACATATGTATATATATATATATATATATATATAAAGGTACATATGCATAGCTGCCAACTGCTACGAGATCGCCGTAGTTTGCTACGCCAAGAGAATGCTTGCTACGACGCTACTACGATCATTAAATTGCTACGGCGAAACAAAAAAATTCGAAGATACTTTCGTTTTGTTTGGACAGCGCTAAGTAACATCTCTATCGGTCTGTCGGAACTGCATTTCTGCTTTCGGTTTTACTGTAGCACGTAGATTTTTTTTTTACAATTTGCCCTCTTCCTCTGCTTCATCTCTGTATAATAACATTTATAGATATACTAAGAGTACTGTAGCTTTAATGTGGTCCGTAAAACGGGTTATAGGCCTGATTTCTTTTTAGAACGCGTGCAAAATTAAGTTGCTACTGTCAAATTGGAAATGCTACTGTGAAAATTGTGAAATGCTACTGTAAGCCGCATGAGCAGGTTGGCAGCTCTGCATATGTATTCATATATATATATATATATATATATATATATATATATAATATATATATATATATATATATATATATATAAAGATACATATGTATATGTATTCATATATTTATATATGTGTGTGTGTGTGACCTGACATGCTCCAGCCTTCTTTTCTCCGTATGAATCGCTTTTTCCTTCTTTTCACTTTATGAAAATGTGTGTGTGTGTGTGTGTGTGTGTGTGTGTGTGTGTGTGTGTGTACATGCTTGCGTGCATGTTTAGACTGCAGGAATTATAATTGACTTCAATTTAGGACTGAACATATTATGATGTACAATTTTGTAATGATCACAGCATGTATGTAGTGGCCTGTTATGAAAACAAGAAATTTGTTTATTTCTTTCAAAAGATGACTTTTAGAGAGGAAACAGTTTAGCTGAGAATTACAAACTTTGTAAAGAACAGGAGTTTTTAAAGTCTCAGTCCCTTCGTTTTTTTAATCTGCTGGCATGTTTTAGGTTTTTGATATTGTAAGAGTTTTTATCAACTTTTGACTTTTTTTTTTTTTTTTGATTCAGTTAAGGATTACTATCCACAACTGAAAAGGAACGAAATGACAAAAAATAAAGTTTTGAAAAGTTCCAATATCTGTGTGTGTGTGTTCATACATGCATGTGTGTTCAGGGTGGGGGGGGGAGGGGTGTGGATGTGTGCATGCATGCATATGTGTGTGTATGTGTGCACAGGCGCGTATGTGTGTGTGAGTGGGGTGTGTGTGTGCGCACAGTAATGTTGGTACTTATATGCAAACCACATGTTTTGGAAAGATGGATCAATTTAACTAAGTTGTTGCAGGAATTTTAAGTCTGAAAATCTTGATACACATTCCAGCCAATATTTTTGGAAATCAATATTTGGCTATATTCATTTTATGATTACTGGTTAGACTTAGCTTGACGTTGAAATGTGTCTTTTGGGTTTCAAGGTCATTTTCAATTCAGTCGGATGAATCATTGATTTATTTGGAATTTACCTTCACAATAATTTCAAACAGTACAACAGGGCAGATGTAGCTCAACAGAACAAGAGTTTATGGGAACTGTTTCTGAAGAGATGATGGGTGATATGAAGCTGTCTGGTTTAGGCTGTTGACAATACGAAATAAACCAGTTAAGAGATGGACCCAAACCTAGGTTAAAGTGGAAAAAAGTCTTCATTAATAGAACTAGTTTATTGAGTTAGTGAATCTTACCTTAACAAATGAGCATTGCTTATGAGTGTTGCAATGATAACTGATTTTTGTGTTGCTTGGGGGTTGTTGTTTTTTTAATTCAGCTATATCAGTACAGACAGATTTTCTAGAAATACACTGAAATTGCTTTAAAAACTTCCTTCCATAAAATGAAAAATGTGTATCTCTTCCTGGAATCCTGGAACTAAAAAATCACAATATGCAGGACATCTCTGAGCACAATTTTCATGAGTCTGCTGTAAAAGTGTTTATGTCTGCACCATGTAAGCCCCAGCACTCAATCATAACATGTTATATAAAGTGAGTAGCACATCACTTGGAACTTGGAGCTTCTTCACTTTTTGAAAGACACGGAGCCTGTTTGCAATTGGCAAACTGTCTCTTCTTTGCGGCAACAGCAGGGCCTTTTACATGGGGAAAGCTCTCTAAGGGTTTAGACAGATTTTAGAGAGAGTTTATGTGTCTGAGTATTCCAGAGCTCTTGCCAAAGGTCTCTGACATAAGTCTGACCTTTAGGTTTCAGATCGACGCGTGGGATCTACTCAACTCTAGCATTCTATGCACGTTGATCAACGACCTCGTTGCCTCGAATGCTGTAAATCTGAACGAAACTAACAACTAAATCCGTTCAATTCAACCACAAGCATTCGATAGCATAACAAACAAACAGTCTATTTATTCAGGTTCAACGTCAAAAGCCACCTGACCCTTTGAGGTCGATCATACAAACCTTCTGAACTCACAGGGGTTTCTATCGCCTCCTTGTGAACTCGAGGGTCGAATCTATGTTCTGAACGGTGAGGGTCGATTTCATAGCCTTCTTAATCCTGAATGTTTTGAGCTCAGAACCATTGAATCCTGAGGGTCAGACCATTAACCTGAATCCTGGGCGTTTAACTCGGAACTATCTGAACGGTACAGTTAGATATCATAACCTGAATCGTGAGGGTTGAACTTACAATCATCTGAATCGTGAGGGTTGAACTCACAACCTTCTGATTCCTGAGAGTCGAATTCACAACCTTCTAAATCCTGAGGGTCGAATTCACAACTTCTATTAATCCTTAGCGTCGATTCACAACATTATGAATCTTGAGGGTCGAATTCACAACCTTCTGAATCTTGAGAGTCGAATTCACAATCTTCTGAATCCTGAGGGTCAAGTTCACAACTTTCTGAATCCTGAGGGTCGAATTCACAACCTTCTGAATCCTGAGGGTCAAGTTCACAACCTTCTGATCTTGAGAGTCGAATTCACAATCTTCTGAATCCTGATGACCGATTCCACAATCTTGTAAACTCAAAGAACTGACATCACAACCTCCTGAGCCCTTAAAACTGTGATTTCACAACCTTCTGGACCATTGAGAATTGATCTCACGATATTTTGAACCTGTAAGATTGATCTCACATAATGTTCTGAAAAATAACTTCACAATCCTCAGATCGTGAGGCCTTTATCTCTCATTTGAATGCAGAAGACCGGTTTACAAATTTGTTGACTTTCAAGCCCTCATGTTTTTGAAGTTTTCAAGAAAAATCGCGACATTACAGGTGCTAGTATGTTAGCCTCTTACAAATTTGTTGACTTTCAAGCCCTCATGTTTTTTGAAGTTTTCAAGAAAAATCGCGACATTACGGGTGCTAGTATGTTAGCCTCTCTCTCTCTCTCCTCTCTCTCTCTCTCTCTCTCTCTCACACACATACACACGCACACACATACATTAACAATAATGATAAAACAATAATAATGATGATAATAAATAGTATTTGTATTGAGCAATTCTGGTTAAAAACTACTCATTGCATTTTCATACACCGTTCAAACATTCATTCATTCACATATATCAACTATCCTACAACAGAGCTTATTGTGGATACACAATGTGTGAAAAGCATTGTTCAAAATAGTTGACCGAAAAGGTCAGTTTTGGGCTGTGCTTTGAAAACAGGGCTGGTTTTGTAAAGTGGGAGGCGATAAGTTCCAAACAGTCGAGGCAGCGAAACTGAAAGAACTCTCGCCAAACGATTTTAAATTGGCTTTGGTATATTATTTAGGAGTTTCTGACTGGAAGAGAGGAGAGTGTGTGGTGACTAGTAAACGCAGAGCGAAGAGGACAGGATGGTGGAAGAGAACCATCAAAGACACGGAAGGCAAGAGTAGCTGGTTTGTACTAATACGAGATTTTACAGGCAGCCAGTGAAACTTCCCGAGCAGTGGTAATGTGATCTCGTTTACTTTTGTAAAGGACGAGTCGCTGTTTTGAATTCGCTGGAGCCGGGAAACTTGCTCTGCTGGCAAGCCATACGATACTGAATTACAATAATCAAGGTGAGAAGCAATATGTGGACTGACAAGTTTTGTCGTTGTATCAGTTGAAAAGAATATCTATGAACTGAGAGAATTCGGCGGAGTTGCAAGAACGACGTACGACTCGCACCGCTGATCTGATCCTGCATTGAAAATGTCTGGTCAAGTTTGACTCGCAGACATTTGACTGTCGCTTTAAAACTGGCACTATCTCCACGAACGTTTAGGCCTACTAACCCACCTCTACCTGTTTGACCCGTGAAAGAGTGCCAACAAACATCATTTTTTTCAGTAGCCTACTTGGCATGACCTTTTTTTGCTATTCATTCAGCAGACAGCATTTTCAATGCATGATTAGTTTATAAACTTCTTTTTCCGTGGCTGGTTAGATTTTTAAAAAAAAACAATAAAAAAAAACAAATAAAAAAACAACCAACCAAAAAGGGCTGGCTACTCATATGAAGTAAAGGTAGGCCTACAACCAACCAACCAAAAAGGACTGGCCCCTCATATGAAATAAAGGCAGGCCTACAAGACTAACACGAACGAGAGTCTGAAGCGCTACGAAAAAGCGCCTAATCATCTTTTAGAAACAGTCGTTGAAAAACGGCGGAAAATCAGAACATGAAACATTTTGTTGGAAGGGGAGTTACTCTCCTTTTGCCTGGTAAATTATCTGAAACATTAAAAAAAAGTTCTCTGGGTGAAGGGGTAGAATTCAGTCTGCCAATACAGTGCAGTCTCTTTGCAGCCTCAATACAGTTCCCAGATGTCACCCTCTCCTGCCTGTGGACCGTGAGGTGTGTTTCGTGCCATCGCCGTTCACCATGTCTGCGTTGACGTCGCACCTCTTCTTCTTCCTTGTCTTGAGCCGGGCCAAATTGGCGTTGAAGGCTCTGCTGTTTAGCTGAGTGCCAGCTGGTTGGATGGATTTTTGGATAAAACAGGATTAAAAGTATATACATGTACAAATCTAGTGTGGATTCCACTAGTGGCCAGCCTTGGGGGGGGGGGGGGGGGGGGGCTGCAGGTCACTGGAGCTGCAGCGCAGGCGGCTGAAGAATGCCACTACTGTTGGAGCTGTAGTGGTCTCACTAGAAAGTTTATATTCCACTCTCTCCACTGTTCGGGGGGGGGGGGGGGGGGGGGGGGGGGTGTGCGTAGCGCAATCACTACGTATCTAAAGCACTACCAGTTATTAGCCCTATGACCAATAGATCTACGTGTCGTAAACCATACGACCCTTTAAGACTACGTGTCTATATCACTACAATTGACCATCTATCGAAAAAGCTATTCATGTTCGCGTTCTCTAAAACTACGTGTCTATATCGCTATGCCCGTTTGCTCTACAGCAGAAAGAAAAGAAAAATAGTGACAACGGCCCGTTTGTATGGGGATGGTGTAGCGCAATCACTACTGGATAAAAGTCAGTAGGTCCCCACTAGGGAGGCGCTATATGTTCCCCCATGTCTATGTTCCCCCCAGGTCTATGTTCCCCCACCTCCATATTCCCCCAGGTCTATGTTCCCCCCACCTCCATATTTCCCCAGGTCTATGTTCCACCACCTACCTACCGTGCCGTACGTGACCTCGCGCCGTACGTGTCCTCGTGCCGTACGTGATCTCGTATCGTACGTGACCGGATTGTCATACTTGTTACAGAATCTAAGTTGTATCCTGACTAGATATGTTCAATGTTCATATTTTATGCTTTAAACCGAGATAAAGACGGAACACTTTAATTGCACAAGATTGTATGATCCTTTTTTTGCTTTGGCTTGTTTTTCTCTGATTGGTGACAGGAGTCATTGTTACTCATTAATTTGTTTTCATTACAGTTCTTTAGTTAAGTGTCAGACACGCGTGTTTCCCATAGCTATACGGTTGTGCCTTACGTTAAAATTCCTGATCCCTGAGTATATTAATGTTTAGTGCGTCAAATATATTTTTTTGTAATCATTTTTCTTTCCTAGTTCCTCCCTCCTCCCATTATTAAGGCCAAGAGCCCCTGCCTAAGCCAAAGTACAATAAAAAAAATATAAAAAAATGTTCCGATTGATAAAATTACGAAAATTGAAATGACAAAAACAGAAATTTGAGAGAGAGAGGGGAGAGAGGGGAGAGAGAGAGAGAGAGAGGAGAGAGAGAGAGAGAGAATAAAGAGAGGAGATAATTAGAAGGACAGAAAAGACAAGAGACAGCCCGTTTCAAAAAACCCCGGGGGGAAATTGAGCTCGGGAAAAAATCCTTCCCGTTCTCCCTCTTCTCTCCTTCTTCTTCCCATCCTCTCTCTCCCCCCTCTTCTCTTTTCTCTCTCTCTCTCTCTCTCCTCTCTCTCCTTCCTCCCTCCTCCCCTCTCTCTTTCCCCCTCTCCCTCTCTCTTTTCCCCTCTTCTCTCTCTCTCTCTCCTCCCTCCTCTCTCTCCAAGGTGGGCAGAAGTTGCTTTGTGCTCAAACGATCGTATTTAATTGATGAGAAATTTGCCTGCCCTGTCCAATACAAAATCTGCGCTGCCATGCAGCATTCTAAATTTCATCTGTAGAGCTATTGCCACGTAGTGCTAAAGAAAGAAATAGAAACAAACCACGAAGTATGTAAGCTACTGCCACGTGTGCTAAGGACGTAGCCAATAGATCGCAAGTCAGCCTTCGAGCTTTTTTCTCCTTCTTTTGCCTCTATTAGACTATCCAAAAATGTCCATTAGTGACAGGGCCCAGTCGCTTTTTAGCTACTTTTCGTTACTTTTTTCGTGTGCCCAAACAGGTAGAGTTTGAATACGTGTGCTATTGCTACATCTGACTAACGAAGACTCCTTCTCTCTCCTCTCTCTCTCTCCCCCTCTCCTCTCTCTTCTCTCTCTTTTCCCCCCCCCCCCTCTCCCCTCTCTCTCTCTTCCCTCAATTAGATATTTATTCATGGGATATTCATGAAAATTCCTATAGGAGCAACAAAAACAAAACAAAACAAAACAAAAACAAACAAACAAAGAAAAACAAACAAAAAAACAAAAAGAAACATAGGCATTACTTTTAAATTTGGGACATCTGTGACACTTAATTGGAATGAGAGAGAGAGAGAGAGAGAGGGAGAGAGAGAGAGGAGAGAGAGAAGAGAGAGAGAGAGAGAGAGAGAGAGAGAGAGATGAAGGGGTGAAATGGCAAAAATTCACTTTCGTCCGAAAATCGATTTTCATCAAATTATTGATCAATAGGCCCGATAATCAATAACCAGGTGCAAATAACGCCTGATAATCGATTATCGAAACCGGTATTGATTTCTACACCTTGTTTTTGATTTTGGTAAATATTTCACATAAAATTGATTTTTGGCCCGTTATTGATTATCGGGGCCTGTCATTAATTTCCCGGCGTAATTTGCACCTGGTTATTGATTATCGGGTTTGTTGTAAGTAATTTGCAAAATAAAATCGATTTTCGTACCAGAAAAATCGATTTTCGTGAAATGCACACAATTCACTTTCCGGCCGAAAATCATCAATTTTCATAGTATGAAAATCAATTTTATAAGCAAATTACTTACCAATAGGCCCAATAATCAATAACCAGGTGCAAATAACGTCTGATAATCGATTAGCGGGGCGGTTATTGAATTTTACACCTAACATTGATTTTGGTAAATAATTTGCACATAAAATTGATTTTCGGCCCATTATTGATTGTTGGGGCCTGTTATTGATTACCGGCGTAATTTGCACCTGGTTATTGATTATTGGGCCTATTGGTAAGAAATTTTGCACAGAAAGTCGATTTTCATACTATGAAAATTGTTTTTCGGCCGGAAAATGAATTCTGTGAATTTCACGCTTCAGAGAGAGAGAGGAGAGAGAGAGAGAGAGGAGAGAGAGAGAGAGGAGAGAGAGAGAGAGAGAGAGAGTTTATTTTTATGTGAAATCTGTCATGCCTTAAAACAATACCAACAATAGCAAAAAAGAAATTAGAAGGAGAGAGAGAGAGAGAGAGAGAGAGAGAGAGAGAGAGAGAAGAGAGAGAGGAAAAGAGAGGAGAGAGAGAGAAACGAACGAACGAATTTTATTTTCAGAGGGTAATGGAATAAGCATCATTTGCTTTTTTACATCCGGGCCCCCGGGGCCCAAAAAGAAATTTAAGAAAGGAAAGGAAAAAACAACAACAAAATATTGATTAATATAAAAATAATGGAAAATCACTCTTAAAAATTGACATATGAAAATACAAAAGGAGCAAAATCTATGTACAGAGGGAACACCGACCCGAAGGTGTG
>CM031606.1:17204373-17216873 GCA_018398815.1 Conus ventricosus
GAAAAAGAAGAAAAAGAAAAGAAAAACAAAAACAAAACTGACTGTCACTAACTGCACGTTTGAAATTAATTCGATCATAACAAACCGTGCCAGGTGTACAAAGCACCCCAAAAGGTAAGATTGTGATGTGACTGGCCTGTTGCATGTCTGACTGCTGTGTGAATCAGTGTGATGGGACACAACTGGGGTTTGGCCAATGGACTTGTTGAAGAAGGCATCTGTCCATCATATACCTTGTGATCAACCTTGTTGAAATGAGAAAATTTGCATGTTTATGTGGCATCTTTCAGGCAGTTTGGGTGTGCTCTAACTAAATTCACTTCCATCTTTGTTAGTATGAAAACATGATCATGTTTTTTGTTTTGTTTTTATAAACTGAATTCACGTCCATCTTTGTTAGTATAAAAAAAAGAAAACAGGAACATGATCATGCTTTTTAAAAAAAAACTGAAATAGCGTCCCTCTTTGTTAGTATGAAAACATGATCATGTTTTTTAACAGAATTCACGTCCGTCTTTGTTAGTATGAAAACATCATCAAGTTTAAAAAAAAAATTTTTTAACTGAATTCACTTCCATCTTTGTTAAAATGAAAAACATGATCAAATTTGTTGTTTTTTTAAAAAACTGAATTCACGTCCGTCTTTGTTAGTATGAAAACCTGATCATGTTTGGATTTCAGTAAGAGACATAGTCTCCATGGGGCCCCAGAGCTCCGTGTTTGCCTGAGCCGAACAATACCACACAGCTGTTTTTCATCGGTGTTTGGGTTTTATGATCAACATAGGCGTCTATATTTATCATTTATTTATCAAACCCATGTTCTTTTAATATGTTTCTTCATTTAGGTTTTAGGTATTTTGTTAAATCACAACGTAAATCACAACGATTTGATTATTTGATCATTGAATGACTATGTACTTTAGGTGAGGGTCCTAATTTAATTTTGACGAAATTATTAATTTGGGAGGTTGCATGTTCGCGTCCAAATGGAAGATTAGCCTATCTATGACCCAGTCATTCTTTGTTTAAATTCTTTAGATTTATCTACCAAAGTACATGTCTGTGTATTTTTATGCGTCTCTCTCTCTCTCTCTCTCTCTCTCATCTCTCTCTCTCTCTCTCTCTTCTCTCTCTCTGTCTGTCTACCCATCTGCTTATATGTCTGTCTATCTATGTATTAAGCTGCTTATAAATTGAAGAAAGAGAAATACTGGTCAATGACAATGCAGTCTACGCACACCAATTGCACAGAATCGATACTACCAAGTATCCTTGCAAGATATGATGGTGAGAGAAAGCTATGATACAAAGACTAATTGGTAGCGACCACGTGCTATTAATGAGAGTTTTAGTATCATGTGCTAGCAATGTTCCTCATGGTAGGACGTAGTCTTCGGTCATGTCTGTCTGTTGCCTAAGGATAACTATGAACCATTAGGGATTATCTTCAATCAGTTTAACAGGCTGATTTGTAGGTTTACCGTTTACGGCTGTGGAACTTTTGAAGTCTAGGTGTTAAGCTCACACTCTCAAGAAACACCGCTCGCAAAAAAACAAAAACAAAAACAAAACAAAACAAAATCGTCGAAACTGAAGGGGATGTAATTTTCAATTGTGCAGGGAATGGCTTCCCCTGACAGAGTACAGGCCCTATTCTCAAATGCCGATGTCATTTGAATGACAGTTGTCCCCGACTGAGGTTTACACACAAAAGATTCAAATTCTTAGATAAAAAAAAGCTTTGGGGGGAATGCCAAGACATAGAGTCTCTGTCTGTCTCCCTCTCTCTCTCTCTCTCTCTCTCTCTCTCTCTCTCTCTCTCTCTCTCTCTCTCTCTCTCTCTCTCTCATGCAATACCTCAGACGTAGATTCCCAGTCGCTAATGAACATGTCCTTTTCACCCAGTATGGATTATAGTTTACACGTCCTGCCGCTCACCACATAGTGCTGTGTAACCTGCCTGACACAGTCAGGTTAATAGTAATTTTATTATTTTTAATAGAGTATGTGGTTTTCTATTTACTGTCATTTATTTATGTGGTAGCTGGGGATTTTAGATTTTTTGATTTTTTATTTTGTTTTTTCCTGGGTTTTTTTGGTTTTTCACTGTTATTTTCCGTTAAAATTTGGGTAACAAAAACCTTTTTCCCTTTTTCTTTTCTCATGTGTAAGGGAGACGAAATTCCGGGTGTTGGCGGGGGGCCCAAAACTTTCCTTGGGGCTTTGGGAAACCCAGGTTAGTTAAAAATACTAGATATATATTTTGTGTGAATAATTTTTTTGTTTTATTGTTTTTTGATTTAATGATTTTTTTCCCTGCTTTTTATAGATGGCTTGTTTTTAAGGGAAACCCGGGTTTTGTTTGTTTTTTTTCCCCCATAAGCTTGTGCAACATGTTTTGGTAGCACACATTTGATTCAAAAACCGGTAAATTGGGGTTCAGTGAGCTATTTTTGCTTTGGAGTTTAAAGAAAATTTTTTTTGGGTAAAACATATTCAGGGTTTAAAATTTTTCAAAATTATGTTGGGAACTTTTCTGACAATTTTCCCCATTGGTTTAAAGTGGTTAAATAATTGTTTAAAACCCATGGCCCAAAACTGCTTCTAATTTCCGGGGTTTTGCCCCAAATTATTACCGGTACTTTTCTTCTAACCAAAAAATGTTTTTTAAATTTCCCTTTTTGAAACATTTTTTCCCATTTTAAAAATTTTGTTCAAATTGCGGGAATTTAAAAGGGGCCCTTTGGGGTTAGGAATACTTTTTTATTTTGAAGATATTGTATGGGGAATTCTGGGTTTAAAAAGTTACTTTTCTGGAATAAGCACAATTAGGTAAAATTTTAAACATGCAAAGTACATTGAGTGAAAAATTATTATTTTGTTCCCACTTTTCAAAAAAATTTTAAACCTTTTCTAGAATTTTATTTGTCTTGAATTTAAACGGGTTTGGCCTTGATAGCCATTGGAGGTCTGAGGGGGCTATGATTTGAGGGAATTAAGTTGTTGGTAAAATTAAAAAATATGTTTCGGGGGGCCCGGTTTAGCTCAGTTGGTAGAGCGCCGGACTCGTACCCTGGGGTTGCGGGGTTCGAATTTGGGTTTATAGGGGATTTTTCCCTGGGAAGGAAACATTGGTTTTTTACTACCTTTTTCCCCTTTTTTTGATTAGCCCCTTTCAAATTGAGACATAAACCGAGGTTCCCGTTTTTGGAAAAAACGAAAGCTTAAAAATTTTTGGGCACCACAAAAAAAATCCCATCACCAACTTTCGGAAGAGGGGGGCCTTTTTTTGGGCCCTTTGGTATGGTTTAAACCACGTGAACATAGCATGAAACCCCCCCCGAAGTGGAGTATGGCTGCCTTTTTGGCGGAAAAAAAAAAGGGTCATACACACAAAATCCACTCCCGGCTTACAGGGTGCCCGCGGAGTATCAGCCTGCGTACACAAAAAGAAAAAAAAGATATGCTTCGGGAAAAAACCCTTACCTAATGTTCCTGATGGTTGCTCATGTTTTTCAGTTTTTTTATTTGCTAAATAGCTTATTTTTATTTCTTAAGTTTTGAGGTAACCCCCCTTTGTTTTGATTTTTTTTGCATGAAGATAGGTTTTGGGGTTCCCTTAAAAGTATTCGATGGAACGGGCAAACGTGAACCCATTTCCTCTTTTAGGTGGGGGGGAAGGGTTTTTTTGCGGGGTTGTAAAAAAAGGGTTCGCAAGGGGTCCCTTGCAAAAGAAATAATAATTATTGTGTTTTGTTTTTTTTTAAAACTGTTGTATTTAAATTTTTTTTAAAATGTTTATGGGTGGTGTTACAAGCATTTAAATATCATTTAATCGAAGGCAATAATTGATTTTTTTTTTTTTTTTTGGGCGATAAGTTTAAAAGGTATTTTGGGCCGAGTAAATTTTTAGATGGTGGGGCGTTTTATATTTCGGTTTGAAAGGGTTTCAAGCCTTAAAGCATAAAAGGGTTTTTTTCCCAAAATAACCACACTTGGGTATAGTTGTGGGTTTTTCCCAAAGCATCTTTCATTTTTGGGCCCAGTTTGTGTGTTTTTCCCCTGAATTTTTTTTTTGGGAAAAATTGGGTTTGATCACAGTCTTTGACCCCATCATTTTGTTTTTAATTAGTGTTGGGTTCAAAAAATAATGAATCCTGCCAGGGAATCTAAATTTGAACGAATGTCCATCCGCTTTTTTTCCTTTTTCAATGTCCGTAGAGAAAAAAATTTTAATTAAAAATTTTGTGTGCTAGGCCTAGTTTTTGTTTTTTATTTTTTGGTTTTATGACTGTTTTTTCTTTTCTATTCGGGGGTTTTTCAGGGGCCCTGTTTTTCTGCCTTTTTTATGTTTTCCCTTTTTTTTTGAAATTGTTCCTCGAATCATTATATTTAATCCCCTTTTTTTGACATTTTTTGGGATTTGAGGTTTTTGGGATTTTTTTTTAAACCAAAAAAATTTCCGTTTCCAAATTTTGTTGTATGAAAAATTAAATGTCAAAAGAAAAATTTTTTGGGATTTTTTTTCCTTTGGGAAAAAGTTGTGAACCGGGGTTTTAAAAAAGGGGGGGGCCCCGTCCGGGATCTGGTTTGTTTTTTTAAAAAAAGGGTAGGCTTTGATTTTAAAAGGATAATTGATTTTCTGTTGGGGAAAATATTTTTTCCCCTGGGAGATTTTTTTTTAACCCAAACATGTCAGAAAACGGGGGGTGGGGGGGATAAAAAAGGATGGAGAGGGGGAAGGGAGAAGGGAGAAGCAGGACTGGGGGGAAAAGGCATTTCCCACCGGCGGGGCTGACCTTGCTGTCCTGTGAAAAGGCTTAAAACAGTTTCGGGGAACTACAGATGGAAAATGTGAACTGAGGGAAAAAATTAGCCATGCAGCGCATCACCACCCCCGGGGACGGGGGCATGTCAAGGCACCAACACCTTTTCCCTCGGCTTGGTGTGTTCCCCGGAAATTGGGGCCCCCCAAAGGGGTTTCTGGGGTTTGCCTTTTTACCGGGGGGGTTGAGGATCACTCATTTACCCCCCGGGGGGACTACAGGTGGGGGAAGAGGCCTGCCGGAGGATAAAAAGCAAGCCTAAGGGACATCGAAAAGTGTCATAAAAGGATTTTGCACTACGGGAAGAAGATGTATGAAATCCCAAAGGCCTTTAATGGGAATTCGGAAACCCCAGGGCCCTTTATCCGGGTTCATCAAACTTCATATGGAAAAAAGGGAACCCCATCCATTCTTAGCCGTGTGTGGTTCAACCTTCTGGGAGCTGAAAAAAGTGAAAAATTTTCCCCAATGAGGAGGCAAACATGAAGGGGGACCATACCTTTTGTCCAACATTTCTGGTTCTGCCCGGCCTTTTTAAACCATGGAAACCCGGGGGGGTGATTTTGGGGCCCCAGGCTTTCCCTCCCCTGCCCCGGGCCAAAGGTTTTTTGAGGCGTCTGTGAGAGCTTGGAAAAGGAGCAAGAAACCCACAAGCTCCCCCAAAACCCTTTCCCAGTTGCTGCCTTGGTCAGCAAAAATTGACTTTTAAAGTTTCGCAAGCAGGTTCTGAAAATGATGGCCAGCCAAAAGCAGGTCAACCCCCCTGCTCAGGGAACCCCACCTCCACGTCCCCCCCAGAGGGCCCTGCTACAGATGTGGCGAAGTGGGTCACACACGGGAGGCAACTGCAAAAAAACCCACCCCCCCCAACAAAAAAGTGGCTCGGGCCAAAGAGGGAATCGCAGCAGTTAAACGGCCAGCTTTCCCGATGAGGGGGGGTTCGGAAAACTGTAACCTCACCATAAAACCCCATCCCCTTTTTAAAATCTTCAAAACCCGAACACTCCCCTTTAACTGCATTGAAAAAGGGCCGGGATTTTTTCGTGGTGTGCCCATGAAAAGGTCTTCTTTTTGGTACACTAGCCGGCCCAAGGGAGTGCCCTTTGGCCCGGGACCATCTCGGGTTTGGTTTTTCCTCCCGTGCATGGTGGTTAAAGGTGCTTCAGCGACCATCTGAACTGTTCCCCGGGTTTGGGTGTTTGCACGGGCGTTGACCCCGGAAACACCCAAGGTGACTTTGTTTAATAGGGGCGGCAAAAACAAAACCTTTAAGACCACAGAACAGTGTTGCAAAAAGGGGTACTCGCGAAAAGGGGACAACACTGACTTGGAGGCCTTAGTGGGTCCTACCCTTGAGGACAGAGGGGCCCCTGGGGGACACAAAAGTCAAATCCCCTGATCACAGTGGCTGGGCAAGTGACATCGTATCGAGAAAATTCAAACCGGGGACTAACCTGTCACTTTTGCCACGGGAAAGGGGAACTGAAGCACATTTGAAAGTTGTGGGGCGGGGGGAAAATGTTGTACCCTTTTTTGGGTTTTTTTGCGTGTGAGTGTGTCCTTTCCCAAAGGGAATGTTGGGGGTTTGTGAGGGGCCCCAGTGGGGAATTTGTGTTAAAGGTTTGGTGTGCCCAAGACAAAAGGCCTTTCTCAAAGAGTACCATTTTGATTCTGGCCCAATTGCCCTGAAAAAATTTTGGCTGAACGGTCCAAGGGGTTATTGGGAAATCACATTTTTTTTTTGGGAAATAATTTTTTGCTTGTGTGCCCTTTCTTTTGTTTTCATGTATAAAGATTTTTTCCTCCCCTGATGATGGGAAAGTGGGTTTCGGCTAGATTTCGTGGTTCCCCAGGTCTTAGTTCCAGCGGGGGAAAACTGTGAAAAAAGTGCTGTGCTAAGGTAAAAACACCCCCACCCACACAAGATTAAATCTTGTTTTCGGGAAACCCCCCCATTTGAAATCCCCTTTACCAGATGGCCCTCAGGGTAGTGGGTTGCGAGCTTCACCCTTTTTTGAGCTTTTCGATGTCAGGGTTGTGGGAAAAATTGAATCGGACACCCACGTTTCCCTGCTCAGGAAAATCGGTGGAAACGACATTTTTGGTTTACCACCATGAGTACGACATTAAAAAGGGTTTGGTGTCTGCCTTGGCCCCTCATTCACCAAAAACCCCATGCAATTTCAGGTAGTGCTCTTTGCTGAAACGGGGGTTTCAGGGAGAAAACTTTAGGTTCATTTTGGGGTAAAGCAGAGCCACCCCCCCTAAATTGGTGTAGGCATTTTAAAAAGGAAAAGCTACAGTCAGTAAAAACGTTTTTTTTAAAAGGGCGATTTTCGAAAAAAGGGGGGGGGGGCAGGGGACAGGTGTTTTTTTTTTGACAGGGAGTTTCACACCTGGTTTTGAAGGGTGTTGGCAACACTTTAAAAGGGTTTTGGATCCCCAAGATAACCGTCCTTCCAACCCCTTTTTGCTAGTCCCATAGTTCTAGCCGAAGAAGACAGGTGCCTTGGGAAATGTGGGGCTACCGGAAGTTAATGCTAAAATTGTCAAGGATAGCTACTCCACCCCCAAAATTGAAGACCTTTTGTTGACACTAAAGGGGGCCCCCCGATTTTTTTTAACCCCATTAACCCTGTAAGGCTTACAAACCAAGCCCCAATGAGGGAAAAAGAGCAGGGCAAATACTACCCTTTCCCTTTAACCCCTTTTTGGGGGGTTGTTTGAGTGGGCCCGGGACTCAGCCCGGTTTTTTGGGGCCCAATGCCCCAGCATTTTTCCAAAGATCATGGAGAAAATTTTTTTAGGGACATAAACCCTGCCCGAGTGTTTTTTTTTTCTTGGACGAATCCTGACCCACGTTTAAGGCCCCTTGAAGAGTTGGAAGAACGCCCCTTTAAGGGGAGAATTGCAAGGTTGTGAAAGGGTAAAACTTAAAGGGACCCTGGAAATGCATCTTTGGGGAAAACACAAGAAAAGGCACTTGGTTTACTTCATTTTCGAGGGCCCCATCCCCCCCCTAAACCCAAAAAGTTAGCGCTGTTAAGGATTGCCTAGAAAAAAAAACCGTAAAGGATGTAAAAAAGTTTCATGGGGTTTTGCGGTTTTCTCCCGGGTGGTTTTATTCCAAACTTTTTTCACTTCCCAAGGCCCCCTAAATTAAATTTCGATGGGTTTATGCTCCGGGAAAACCGGTCCAGTTTGGGAAAAAGAAACAACCGCCACTCTGCCCTTCTTCTTTTTTCCTCTTTCCGGGGAGGGGAAACAGGAAGGCCCCTTTAAACTTTTGGATTTTTTGCATTTACTAGTGTTTATTTTTCAAGGTATTGTTTGGCCCGCCCAAAACCTTTCTTTGGGCCTTTTGTGATGCTAGGGTGTGGGTTTAAGGTGCTGTTTTAAACCAAAGGGAGTTTGGGCGAAAAAGGCAAGGTCATTGCTTTTTAAATCGAGGGTGAAAAACCCCCCGAAAAAAAATTTACCCATAAAACCAAGCGCATTTTTCCTTCCCTTTTGAAATGGGAAATTGTGCGTAAGTTCAGGGACTACCTTTTGGGGCCCCAAAGGTCACTTTGGTTAAAACCCAAACAACCCCCTCGGCTACATTTTAAAGAATGCAAAAATAGTGCAAAAAGTATGGGTTTACTTTTTTTCACTTTCTTTTTGGCTTGAGCTTGGGTTTTAAAAAGGGACTGACTCCCCACAGATGCAAAAGGCTTTGTCGAGGTTCCCCCCAAAGTAAACCCATATATTGATGATCATTTCAGGAACCCTTTGGGAAAAATAGCCTTCTTAGGGGAAAAGGCCAAGTCTTTTTGACAGGGATCAGTGGGAAAAAATTCCTTTTGTTGCCTCAAAATCGGTACAAGCCATTCTTCATCCCATCACGTTCCAAAAATCCCTTTAGAAGTTCAGTCTCCAAAAACAGGTTTTCCCCCAAGTTATTTAGGAAGGAAGGGGATTTCAGATAAAATTTGGGTGATTTCCCTGCTTTGGCGTTGGATGACTGGGCCCCCCGCCAATACCGGATGGTTAACTTTAACCCCAAAATTGTCATGAGTCCATCAACACGGTCCGGGACTGGAGGGAAAGTTAAAATAGCAGATAAAAATCTCTTTTTATGTTATCAAGGTTTTGGGGAAAAGGGCAAGATGTTGGAAACTTCAGAAACCAAAAAAGTCCCGAAATTTAAAAGCTTAAGCAAGGGAAAAAAAGAAGCTTGTTTTAAAAACAGGTGTTTTGTTCAGGAAAGTTTTATGTGGATAATCAAACAGTCACTTTCAATTTTTATTTCCCCCCCTTTTCCCTACAGGGAATCTGGGCCCGAGAGGTTTTGCATGAGGATTAAATTTTACCAAACCCCTTTTGAAGATGGCTTGCCAGTTGAGGATGAGTTCCTTTTTGGGCCCCGAAAGGGGCCCGAGACCTTGAGCGGAATTAAAGACCGTTCTGCTGCATCAGGAAAGGTGCCAAGTGTCAGAAAGCCCCAAGGGCTTCCCTTGTGAAACCCCGTACCCCTTTTGAATTCTTTTTTAACTTTCTTAAACCCTCGAGATAAATTTGGGCAAAAAAAGAAAATAAAATTTTCATGATGGATCATTTTACCAAAAATTTGGGGCATGCTGTTTGTTTCAAGGGATTCCCGGGGCGCTAAAAAATGTGGCCAGGGCACTGTGGAAGGAGTTCTTTTTGATCTATGGTTTTCCTTTGGGGTATCTTTATTTTTGACCGGGGGGGATTTTGAAACCAAAACTAGTGAAGGAATGTGTCAGGGAGCTGGAATAGAGGGAAAATTAGGACCACGCCTTACCATCCATCTGGCACCGCTAGAAAGGTTTGGGAAAAGAACTTTGTTAGGGTTTCTGAGGAGTTTTTGAGGATAAATCAAAGAATAGATCTGGGGAAAGACCTTCAGAAGGGTTTTGCATGCGTAAAACTGCTGCATTCATCAAAGTACAAAGGGCCCCTCCCCCTAATTTTTTTTTTTTGGTCGTCATCCTTTAATTTACCCATCCCCCTTGCTTTTGGGAAACAATACCTTTCTCCAAGGGACAAGGGACCCCCCCAACAGTCTCAAAGGGCTTAAGCAAAGACTAGCCTTGCTTTTCAGAAGGCCCCTGACAACATGGCCCAAAAAACCCAAAAAAACAAGGCTCGGTATTTTATTTTTCGAAAGGCAGCTGAGCTGAACATTGGGGGCCGGGTGTTAGTTCGCTTAAACGGGACCCAAAACTTGATTCAAAATTTTAGTGATAGGTTTGGGAAAAATTTAGTGTTCATTGTGCAAAACAAACGGGGGGGTTTGCCCGGTTTAAAACCGTCCAAATGAAGCAGGAACGGGACCCAAGAGAACACTCCTAGGAATTAATTTTTTGCCCATTGGATTATTTATCCCCATATGGGCCCCTGTTCGGGAACCAAACAGGTTAGACCCCAAACCCTTTCCCCCCGTACTATCACTAAAATGCTGATAAATTTTTAGAGGAGGTTTATATTTCCAAGAGTATACCAAATTTAAATTTAAAACCCAAAAGACCCTCTAGAAGTTTAATGAGGGTGATGCTGTTGGTTTTTTCCTGGGCCCGTTTTCGGTGGGGCACCCAACCCCGTTGAGAATGGGTAGAGGATGATAGGGGGCCCGGAGGGAAATGAAACATTCTGATGTGAGTTGGTTGGAGCAACCCTCAGGGCTGAACAATTTTTGGGGAAAAGGGTTTCATCAAAAAAAAAAGGGGGTCATCCACCGAAGATTTAAAAAAAGTTTTTTTAAACCCGGGAAATTTTCCAATTCGGAGGAATTTAGAAGGTGATAAACAATGCCCAGGGGAAAAACCCTTTCCCCTCCTGCCCCCAGAAGATCTCTAGGAAGGAAGGCGGGAGGCAGGGTTTTAAATTGACCCATTCGCCCAAGGAGGGAGTCCCCTTAGGGAGGGATCTAGTTTACAAGGTCCAAGAATTTCCTGAACAAGCTAGGCAATGGGCCCTCTTTAACCTAAGCGTTTTTTTGCGCAATCGAGCAATGCTCGTGTCCTTTTTCACAATGTAAGTGAACCCCTCTAAGTATGTTGACTTGTTTAAATTGCAATCAAATCCAATACCTAATTGTGATGTTTTTGGGGATTTTTATGGTTTTTTTTTTTGGAGGACCTAAAGGTCTTTTTTTCCTTTTTTTCCTTGTTTTTTGAGTTATTGTTTAAAGGGGTTAGCAGTTTGTTTTTGGAAAGTTTTTTTTTTTGATAAAATGTTCCAGTAAACTTTTTTTTTTTTTGGGGGGGTGGGCTGTAAAACCCGCCTGACACAGTCAAAGGGTTTAAAAGTAATTTTTTATTTTTAATAGAGTATGTGGTTTTTTATTTATGTTTATTTATTTTGGTAGCTAGGAAATTTTAAATATTTTGATTGTTATTTTTTTGTTTTCCCTGTTTATTTGGGTTTTTCACTGTTATTTTTCCCTTTTAAATTTTGGGGAACAAAATTTTTTACTTTTCTATGTGGAAGTGAGACAGCAAGTCGGTTTTTGGCAGGGGAACCCAAAAACCCCCGCTAAATCAGGTTTTGTTTAAAAAAACTAGAAAGATTTATGTGTGTGAATAATGTTTTTTTAGTATTGTTTTTTTTTTTTTTTAATGTTTTTTTTTTTACTGCATTTGGGTATGATGGCTTTGATTTGAAGGGTTTCCCTTTATGGTTTTTATTGGGTTTTTCCCTAAGCATGTGCAACTTGTGTTGGTTTGCACAATTTGGGTCAAAAACCCGGGAATTGGTTTTAGGGAGTAGTTTAGTTTGGGATGAAGTAATTTTTGTTTTGAAAAAATTCATGGTAAAAGATACAAAATTTTTTGGGAAAATATCCCGACAATTTTCCCCAGTTTGGGAAATTTTAAATGGTTTATAATTGAATTTTAAAAAAAAAATGGTCAAAACCCCGCTTCTATTTCCGGGGGTTTTCCCCCAATTATTTCCTGTAAATTTTTTTTCTGAAACCCCTAAAAGTTTTTAATTTTTCCCTTTTAAACATTTATCCTATATTTTTTTGTGTGCTTTTTGCTGAATTAAAAGGGTTTCAGGTTAGGAATACAAAAAATTTTCTTTTAAGATATTGTTTGTGAATTCTAGGTTAAAAAATTACTACTGGCATAAGGGACAATTATGGGGAATTTATCATGCAAAAATCATTGAGTGCAAAAAATTTTTAAATTGTTTTAATTTTAAAACAATTTAAACCCCATATTTAAGAATTTTTTTTTGTCATTGAAATAAACGGGGTGGCCTTGATATGAACCCTTGGAAAGGTTTCCCGATGGGCCATGAGTTGAAAAAAATTTTTAAAAATTGATGGTATTAAATTTTATGCTTTGGAAACCCATACCCAATGTTCCTGATGGTTGCTCTTTTGTTCTTTTTATTTCTTGCTATAATTGCTTTTTTTTTATTTCATAAAACTTGAGTAAATTTCCCCTGATTTGAGTTTTTGCATGAAGAAGGATGGGGAAGGGTTAAGTAGTCAGATGGAATGCAAAGTGAACCCACTCCTCGTTAGGTGGGGAGGAATTTTTTTCCCTTTCTGGTCTAGTAAGGAATGTTCGCAAGGTCCCTGCATATGAAGAAATTTAAAAACATTGTGTTTTGTTTTCATTAACCCGGTTTTAGTTAAAAAATTTTAAAAGTTTATAAA
>CM031606.1:17221873-17228634 GCA_018398815.1 Conus ventricosus
CAAGAGGTTATTGATTAGTAATATTATCACAATTGTTTATAACAACTAAATCCTGTATCACTCCCAACTCAAATAGACAAATTCGAAAGTCCAGTGTCTAGGGAGGTAGTAACTTTAACTTCATAGGGATGCGTTTGAATTTTCTTTTTTTTTCGAACAAAACTATAGGCAAATTGTTACATGTGTGTGTGTTGGGGGGGGGGGGGGGGGGGGACTCTTAGTGTAGCTACGTTCACCTATTACTAGATTGTCCAGACGTAATGAACAACACACAACACACACACACACACACACACACACACACACCACAACACTCCATGGAAATCCGTCTGCAAGACTTTAAAAGTGGGAAGGCGTTAATTGATGAACAACAACAACAAAATGAGCGGCTGTTCAAGATGATTGTCACCGTGAGCTTGATAGCTGAACTTGATCAAAGTGGTGGATGAATTTAGTGACGTGTCGTCTTAGTGTTTTCTCTTTGTTTCGTTTCTTCTTCGACCTAGATTTTATCTTCGTTATTCCTCTGCGTATCTTCATCTCGCTTCTTTCTTCTTCTTCTTCTCTCCTCCTCCTCTCCTCCTTCCTCCTCCTCCTTCTTCTTCTTTTCTTATCTCCTTCTTTTCTGCATTCCTAGCTGCCTGAAATAGAAGTCCCCGTGTGTTGGGCGAAGGTCCGCAGTCGCCGCATGGATTCTGCTAACGGCTCGGTTTATGCATCGGGCGGACACGGGTGGTTCTTAAGGTGTGGAGGTGGGAGAGGACTGCAAAGGTGGGATGGGACTGATGGAAGGATTTCATTAGTGGAGGAGGCGTGGATTTGCTGATGATGGCGGAGGAGTGGGCTGTTCGGTTCGAGCTGAAGGCGGGGGTTGTTGTGGTCGGTACCGACAGTGGATGCTGTCCTTCTCCTCCTAGTGAAGGTGCTTCCTCAAGTTGGTTACTGAAGGTTCCGAGGAGGTTGACATCCTTTCTTGTTAATGCAGGGGAGGAAGGAGAGGGGAAAGAGGGGGTGTAGTGCTGTGCGTTCCAGCTGGGGGAGGGAGGTAGAGTGGGCAAAGTAAGGTACGGGGTGTTATTAGGGAAGGAGAATCGGACGGGGAGGAGGGAGGGGAGATAGCAGCAGGGAGGGAAGGGGGTGGGGGTGGGGGGGGGGGGCATATGCTATGAAGAATTGATGAAGTCGCTGGAGTTTAAACTCCGAAAGTACCAATCGAACATAGGTAGAGATCGTTGCACTTATTTGGAATATATTAGCCCAGGACCATACGTTTGTAAACGGGGCACAATACCTGCTGTAAATTGGTAATGTTCTTTGTTTTTTTTTTTCGAAACCACCATGACCACCAGCGGTACTTGTGTACCGGCACGTTATATCCAGGCATTCCAAGCTGTAAATGGGTAAAGGGTTTTTTTTTTAATAAACAACCCCAAACCACCAGCTGACACGTTGGGTACGGGTCTTTTTGAGCACCCACCCAACTATCAGCAGTAAATAGACACCCGGTTCTTGAACACACACCCACGATACCCAGCTGTAAAGGCTTCGTCTTAAACACGCCACCCAAACGATCAAGAGGGTAATGGGCCTGTTTCTTGGACACCACACATCCCAACTGTTATAAACGGTTTCTTGAACGCACCACTTACCATCCTTCTGTAGTGGTATCGTTCTTGAACGCATCATCCAATCGCCCGCTGTCTGAAACACACCACCCGGCCACCAGCTGTAAAGGGCTTTCGGTTCTGAACAATCACCAAAACACTATCGGCAAATTAGATCTTCACTTGCCTTGATGACACTACACAGACCACCAGCTGTAACTAGGTTACGGTCATGAACAATGCCCAAACCACCTACTCGCAACTTGGGAATTGCCTGTAGACACTAGAGACCACCCCAGCTGTACACGGACGCTGGTTTCTTTACACTTATCGCCGGCTATCCACCTGAAAATCTGCACCGGTTCTTCAGCAAGGTTCTTGAATCTACCAACCTAGACCACACTGCTTTTAAGTGGGCACGGTTCTTCATTTCTCACGGGAAGTTTAAGCAGTGAAAAGGCGGATAGATTGGACCATCATCAACATACTGGTCACGTGAAGTTAAGATTCTAAACACTTTGGCTTTCAGCACTGCTTAGATTACGAAATTTGCTTTTATTTTTAACAGGAAACGAAAAATTATGAGAAGAAAAGAAAGAAAATAATGAAAAAAGCTTGGAGGAAGGTGGAAAAGAAAAAGCGCAAACAACCGGCAGACTACAATTGAGAATTCAAAAAAAAAATCAAAGGAATGAATCAGGGGGAAAAATGTACTGGAAACATGGAAAGACAGAAAAAATATAAAGGTAAGTAAAAATAGGGGAACAGGAAAATAGGGGTTGAACGGGAAAGACAAAAAAAAAAGGTGGGGATGTGGGGGTGGGAGAAAAACAGGGAAAGTAGGTAGAGAAGAAATACAAGGAAATCAATGGGAAAAATTAGAAGCGGGTAAAGAACGGCAGAGAATGGAGGAAGGGTAGAAAAAGATGGGGGGAAAAAAGAAGCTATGTTGTTAACGAGGAAAACGAAAACCAGAAAAACGTAGGGAAAAAGAAGCTTTGGTCGTAAAACGTCAAAAAGATGCTGCCAGGGACCTCTGTTTCGATGTCTTCGCCATGTTCTATGCCCTTGCTGAGTTGTGTCAAGGGCGCCATAGCGGTGTGTTCCCGAGGGACAGTGTTGAGGACGTGGTGGGATATCGGTGTGTTCAGAGGGTCAGTCGTTGGACGGCGTGGTGGCGCCATATCGTAGTGTTCACGAGGGACAGTCGTTGGACGGAGTGGTGCGCTTATCGGGTGTTCAGAGGGACAGTCGTTGGACGGACGTGGTGGCGCCATATGGTGTGTTCACGAGGGACAGTCGTTGCCGACTGGGTGGCACATATTCCCCCCGTGTGTATGAGGGCAGTCGTTGGACGGATGTGGTGGCGCCCTTATCGGTGTGTTCACGAGGGACAGTCGCTGGACGGATCGTGGTGGCTGCGGAGGTGGCAGGCTCGCTTAAGCTCCCTCCACGGACTTTGATTACTGTCGTCCGTAGGGAGGTTTAGGCGATGGCGTCCGGCCTAGCTTGCCTCAGAAACAGGCACACTGAACACTAGCGGGGAGAATCGCAGCGGCACTGTGTTCTTCCAGTGGGAAGTCTCATGACAATTGACATTGGACAGTCGTTAGATTGCGGTTCCGGGGCTTCGTGGGACAAGCCAGGGTATTGACTGTGGCAAGGAGACGGAATGCAAGCATGTGTGATATGTGGTTGGAGGTGGAGGTGGATGTTTGGGGGGGTGTGGGGGGGGGGGCTATTGCTACTCGAGTGGTACAGACGATCAGAAGGGAATAAAAGGAAGAAAAGTGGAGGAAAAGTACAAAGGTGTGGATGTAGGAAAAGTGGAGAACAGGAGAAAAGATAGTGGGGGGGGGGGGGGGGGGGGTGGGGGGAAGGAGACAAGATAGGAAAGAGTAGGAAAAAAAGGAGAAGATAGGAAAGAGTGGGGAAAAGGAGGAAAAAGATTGGAAAGAGTGGGGAAAGGGGAAACAAGATAGGAAGAGTGGGGGAACGGGGTGAAAGATAGGAGAGAGTGGGGAAAAGGAGGACAAGATAGGAAAGAGTGGGGGAAAGGGTGCACAAGACAGAAGAGTGGGGAAAGGTGGGTCAAGACAGGAAAGTGTGGGGAAAGGGAGACAAGACAGGAAGAGTGGGGAACGGGAGTCAAGACAGGAAAGCGTGGGGAAAGGGGAGACAAGACGTAGAGAGTACAAAAAGTAGGAACACGTTGGGGATTAAGAAAGAATATAGGATATACAAAAAAGGGAAAATGTAGAATATAGGAAAGATAAGGGGGGGGGGGGGGGGGGGAGTTTGTACGAAAGACAGGAAAAACAGAATAAATTGGAAACAGTAGAAAGGCAGGAAAACTAATAATGATATAGATAAAAAAATATAAAAAAAACACACAGGTGGAAACGCTAGGGGGAAAATCAGAAACAGCAGAAAAAAGTCAGTGCTGACTGAACGCACCTGGCTCTGTTACCCACCGTCAATAGGAGTGTAAAGAGCCGGATGTAGAAGGCGGAGGACACGGGGCATGAGAGGGAGGGGTTGTCTGATGACCTCAGACGTTTCAGGGGCTGCCTGTTGATTACTGTGCGAAGTCTGTGCGAGACAGGCCTTGTTCTGGAGTCGTACAATGTTGTGTTTGCAGCATGTGTTGTTGTGTGTGTGTGTGGGATGTGTGTGTTCAAGGGGTGTGTGTGTTGTGTGTGTGTGTCGCGTGCGTGCGTGCGTTGCGTGCGTGCGATGCGTGTGTGTGTGGTGTGTGTGTGTGTGTGTGTGTGTGTTTGTGCGTGGTGTGGTGCGTGTGTGGGTGTGGGTGTGTGGTGTGTGTGTGTGTGTGTGTGCGTGTGTGTGTGTGTGTGAGTGTGTGGTGTGTGTGTGTGTTGATGTGACAATTTATATTTGTATATCTTGCTTTGCAAGTACATTGTGATGAGTGCCTTGTGGGAGCATTAATTTATGCATGTGTAGGTGCATTGTGTGTATGTGTTTTTATGCGCGCGCACGGTGAGAGAGTGTATGTGTGTGTGTTGTGTGTGTGTGTGTGGATGGGTGTGAGTGTGTGAGTGTGTATGTGTATGTTGTCTGTGCGTGCGTGCGTGGTGCGTGCGTGTGGCGTGGTGCGTGCGTGCCGTGTGCGTGCGTGCGTGTGTGAGTGTGTGTGTGTGTGTGTGTGTGTGTGTGTGTGTGTAGTGTGTGTGTGTGTGTGTGTTCGTGCTGTGTTTTCGATAATAGTGACACGTCTGTTGGGCTGCAATGACCGCCCACCCCCCTCACCCTTCAGCTCTCTCTCTCTCAAGCAGATCCTTTTCTTTCCTCCCACTGCGGGCGTCCCATCACTTGTGTACATTGATTGCAAGAAGTGGGAGGGAAATGTTTCAAATCAAAAACGGACATGCACCCACGAGTGCGCGTGTTATGCTCGTGTGGGATGTGTGTGTGTGTGTGTGTGTGTGGGGGTGTAGTGTGTGTGTGTGTGTGTTTGTGCGCCGCGCGCGCGCGCGCGTGCGTGCGTGGCGTGCGCGCGTGTCTGCGTGTGTGTGAGGACTGATGTGGATAAATGTCAGAAATTAAATGGGAAAAAAATAGCGATGGAATTGAGAAAGTTTTTTTTGTTTAAGGAAAACGAATGAAAATCAAATAGGAGTGCGTATGATGGCATATTAATCCAGCATGGTAATCGCCATGTTTCTTTCAATTTCATCACAGGGATTTGGAAAAATGGTTGTCTCAAAATATTCCTGAGGTCTGCGCTGTTGTGTTTACACAAAAACACACAAATAATCGAAAACGAAGGTGTTAATGTAATAACGTTCATTACAGCTATATGTTATGACAGTATGAATGTCATACGCTTAACTCTCTCTCTCTCTCTCTCTCTTCTCTCTTCTCTCTTCTCTCTCTTCTCTCTCTCTCTCTCTCTGAATTATAAGTAAGAGTCCGTAATGTAGTTTTAACAAATACTCACATGGTATAACGTTGTGTTTGCATGTTGAGGCAAATGAAATGTTTCATGTTTCTGTGCTCGTCTACGGAAATGTTATAGGCCCATGTATATTCCGATAGAATTACAGCTGGGTTCTTATCTCACACACACACTCCACGCACACACACACTCCACAACACACACACACACACACACACACACAAACACACACCACACTGTGCGCGCGCGCGCACGCACGCACGCACACACACTCACACACACACAACACACACACTCAACACACACACACTCTCACCAACACGAAGGGAGAGGGGGGGGGGGGGGGCTAGTGAGGAGATGCGTTCCGTGTGAAGTTTAAATGAACGCGTAAACATCGCCTGAAATTGTGATGGCGTTCCGATTTGCAAGGTGCATTTTCTGTATAAAAGATGCGGTTTTTCTGACATCTAAAACACCTATGGCGCGCCTTTTTGAGTGGCCTTGTTCTTTCCCGGCTGCCTTTGGGAAATTTGCAGGGGGGGGGGGGTGGGGGAACATTTGGGGCACCCTTCTCGATTGTCCACCCCCCACACCACACCCCCCCCTCCTATCCCCCCCTACTTATACCTCCTTTCCTCTCCTTTCCTACCACCCCCCCCCCCCCCCCCCCCCGGGGATCTTGCAATTAGCGAAAAAACGGGGGGGTACCACACTCAGAGAAAGAGCGGGTGGTTGTTTTAAGTAAAGTAAGTGTCACGGGGGGGTGGGGGCGGGGGGTTACACGGGAATCAAACGAAGGGGGGGCCGGAAAGCTCAGTTGGTAGAGCGCCGGCTCGTTTTTCCAAAGGTTGCGGTTCGAATCTCCCGCGGCCGTTTCGGGACAGGGATTTTTTTTTCCCCGGGAGTTAAATTGGTTCTGACTTTCCCTTTCCCCAAAATCCTTCGAATGAGAGAAAACCGAGGTCCGTGTGTGAACCCCCAAACATTTTGGCATATGTAAAATCCATCACCAACTTTCGGAAAGGGGGGCCCGTTTGGTCGTTATATGGATACACTTCACAAGTGAAACCTTCCCCCAAAATAGTAGGTACCTTTAAAGGCGGATAAAAAAAAAAAAAAAGGGCATACACAAAAACTCCCCTTCCCTTTTTTGGGAGATGGGGTTAAAACCCGCCTGTCTATACAGGGGGTCCCCAGGAGTATCAACCCGCGTACGAGAAAAAAGAAAAAAGGGAAAA
>CM031606.1:17228734-17231234 GCA_018398815.1 Conus ventricosus
CATGCGCGGGTCAGCATGACGGATGCTGAGAGTGACTGAAGCAGCAGGCGGCCATGTCAACAGTCGATTCTTTCATTCTTCCTTCTCAGCTAGAACTCCGAGCTTAACAGTGGGTAAGATTTTCGTGTATGCGACTGTATCTAATCCCTCTGAAAGTAGTCAATTCTGACAATTCGGGATGATGTCTAAAAAACAGCACGTGTGTGTGTGTGTGTGTGTGTGTGTGTGTGTGTGTGTTGTGTTGTGTTGTTAGGGTGTAGTGTTGTGTCGGCGGGTCGCTTAGCTGACATACTGTAGCATGCAGCTCTGTGGGTTGAAATAGTGATGAAAATCAAAGAACGATTATCTCTGATTTAGCTTCTTTCGATTTACAATGCACTTCTTGGCACAATGAACGCTGACGTTAAACTGCTGGCGCATTGAAACTGTCGGAATTCTTTTTCTCTATCATCCTCCCCTCCCTCCACCTCCACCAACTGCTTCCTGCTCTCTGTTTCTCCCCTCCTCCACAACAAAATAGACAACTGTGGTGTTGGTTGGCTTGATTTTCCTTTCTCAGTTGTTCTTGTTGTTTGCTTTGATTATGGAGTATACATAGATGACCTCACCCGCCTTAACTCCACCCCCACCCATCCCCATTACCCACCCCTTCCGCCCACCAGCACGCTCTTCTTGTAGACCCTTCAATACAGCAATTTTCTGTACAGTACCAGTGGATGGCTTGTGCAGCGAAGCTGAACTTGTTTGTCGTCATTAACAAAATTTCAGTATTTCACACACCGTTAGAAAACTGACCGAAATGGGAACTCAATGATGGAAGCAGAACCAAATAAGAACACTTCAGATCGTTGGCTTGAGAGGTCTGCACGCCTCTTCAACTACTTTCTCCTAGCTCCCACTTTCTGTAGTCAGATGATCTCTCCTCTCTCTCTCTCTCTCTCTCTCTCTCTCTCTCCCCTCTCTCTCTCTCTCTCTCTCTTCTCTCCCCTCTCTCTCTGTTTCAGTTTTCTCCCACTAATTCTTTTACGTTTCCAAAATATTGATCAATCGAAAACAAACAACTACACATCAAAGTCACAGACATTTTTCTGATGGAACAGACCGGAAATTGGCCACAAGCCCTACTTGGCTGTCGTGGTAATTCTACCCAGATTTTCTGTTTGCTGTGTGCTCAGATGACAAGCTTTGAACAGCTCGGTCGAATTTCGTTCACACACATGGATGCATTGTTTAGACTGTTTCTCAGACTACGTTATTGACGCTACAGATTTATGATTAAAATATATATTTCACGGATGAAACAGCAGGAAATGAAGTGTAGAGAAAAGCCCTGTCATTCAGTCTCAGATCAGAATGGGATCCCATAGCATCCTGATCCTCGTCAATGATGGATGATCATAACAAGTCTCTAATCTTGTGTCATTTCCTGTGGCTTCATCTACGATTTCCTCCCGTATCCCCGCCTCTGATGTGAACGTCACAGCGGTTGGCGTCAGCAGGGTTATGGGGAGTGCCGTGGCGTGGACGGGATGTCGACATCCGGACTGGGACGTTTACCGATCATTTCTGTTGTCCAAGGGGAGCGTAGAATGGGGTGTCCTACGTGTGACGGACCGGACCAGAATCCTCTCAGTACTCACAAAGCGAGCCAGCAGCGCTGCGGTGTCTCCGGACGGTTGCCTGAAATCGAAGCAATGCCACCGAGGGGCCATGGAAACTAAAACAGATTTTTTTTTTCTGTTAATGAAGAAAGTGAAACGAAAAGCTATCCTGCTGCATCAAATTCCCAGGACACTGAATGTAATCCCTTGCTCGTGAAATTCAACGTCCCTTAGTTCGACGCACTGTAATGTTAATAGTTAACTTTTGCATTCTTCGCCAGATATGTCAGAAAATAGTCGTGTGCACTGAGCACTTACACAGCTTTGAATAGACAGCAAGCACTCAAACACAGTTTGGTCACAATAGGTCCACAGACTTACACTTACGGTCAGTCTTGTTTCCACAAACACACACCACACACAAAGGTACTTGGGACTTCTTCTTTCATATTGTTTTTCTGTAGAGAAGAGATGTGTGAAAAGTAATCTTTTTTTTTAAATAATAAATGATCACGCGTATACAATAATATTGTAATCATGACAGTATGTTTGTCAAAACACGATTTTTTCGAAAAAGAAACAAAGGAATCAAGTCATTCAGTTACCTTGCTCTGATACTTAAAGACAATTTTGTAAATTTCTTTATACGTATTTTCAGACAACGAACGTTTTTTTTCCCCATTGCATCGTTTGTTGTTGTTGTTGTTGTTGGTGTTGTTGGGATTTTGTTGTTGTTGTTGTTGTTGTTGTTTTGTTGTTTTTTTTGCCCGCCTTCTTCCTCCTATCACCAGGACGTTAAGTGTAGACTGATTAAAAGTACACCCTTAGACCTTGAACTTTGCGCATCTTACAGCATCATTCAACGTTTCCTCTGTTCTGATTTTCGTGTCTGTAACATA
>CM031606.1:17236234-17261234 GCA_018398815.1 Conus ventricosus
CAACTTAAAAAAGATTCTCGATGTACAAAACAGCACTAAAAAATATTGTTAAAATCAACACCTGACTCAGAAGATTTTAAAAAAAAACTTAATATATTTAAATTTCCAAAAAGACTTTTGTTTTAAAAAGGCAGTATAAATTTTGCATAAAGTTTAACGGGAGTTTCTCCCAAAAAAATAAGCGACACTTCAAAACTAAATCCATAACCAATCATTTTTAGTTTTCCCAGACCCAAAAAATAACTTTATAAAAACTATTTTTTAACTCGGGGGGAAAAAAATTTGGGAAAAAGTTACCCCCCCCGCTTTTAAAAATTAAAAAAGAAAATCCCTTTTAAAAAAAATTTGAAAGGGATCTCATGAATGGTTCATAAAAATATTTTACCAACCCTTTGAAATAAGGTTTTATATTTTTCGCAGTGTATGCATGTTTATGTATACCTATGTACATGCTCGCGCAAAGAGTGTGGGCCCCAAAGGAATGGTTTAGTGTCGACGTTTTCTTGGAAATACCCCGTGCACAATTTGTGAAGCAAAGTACATATTGTACATAAACACACACACTCTCTCCCCCTCTCTCTCTCTTCCCCCTCTCTTCTCCTCTCCTCTCTCTCTCCTCTTTTCTTATTTCGTTACTTTCGGATTTTTCCCCTTCTCATTTTTACACTCCCTACCTCCCCCCCCTTTTTCCCCCCTCCCCCCCCCATATCTTCTCTGGTTTTTTTTTTTTCATTGTCTTTGTTTTTCTAAATTTTCTGGATTTTCGTCGTTTCATCTTTTTTTTTAATGGGGTTGAGTAAAAAAAAAAGAAAAAAAAAAACAGATTTATGCTTTTTTCAATTTCCATCTGAAAATAAATTTTGACTTGACTTTGACACACCACACACACACACACACCGCGCGCGCGCGCGCGGCGCACGCACGCCGCACGCACGTGCACGCACGCACGCACGCACGCCGCACCCCACACACACACACAACACACCCCACTCCACATGATTTTTTTCTTTATTTTATAAAACAAGGGAGAAACAGAAAAAACCCCCTAGAAGATAATTAGAAACAGCAAAAGAACTAATTCCCGAGCCTTTTGTTGTAAGCATATCCCTTTTAAACCCCCCCCTGCGAACCCGGTGAAAGAACAACTCCCGGGTTTTGCACAATGGGACTAAGATGAGAAAGGGACCAGTACAACCCTGTGGGGGGAAGGAACTGTAATTCCCCGAAAAAATTTAATGCCCCGCCCTACCACTCTCGTTGCAGCCCAAGGTGAAAAAGGGTTAAAATGCTTGAAAAAATTGTAAAATGTGTAGAACAATGATGCAAAGTAAAATTTTTACTGTTCTAGAACGGGGGAAAAGTTTACCATAAGAGACAAAATGGACTGGAGGAGCAGTAATTTCATCTATCTGTTATTCTGTGGTAAATGCCAACATGCACAGTACGTGGGGGAAACGAAAAATTCTCTGAAAAACAAGATTCTACTAGCATAGGTCAACTATAAAAAAAAGAACACGGGTACTTTGGTCACATAACATTTTAATCAAAATGACCATTCTATGACAGACATGAAATGTATTGTAATAGAAAGAGTTTGGTATCTTAACCTCACTTCAAGACTTAAAAGAGAACTATTCTGGATCCACAAACTAAAGACTTTATTTCCTTTGGGCCTCAATACTTTGGAGGCATAATTGTTAGTTTCCTTTCCTCTCCCTTCCTCCCCCCCCCCCACCCCACCACACCCCTCAGCTCTCATTTTAATTTATTCTATGTATCTGTTTAATCATCACAGTTTGTGTTTACTAAAAAGTTTTTGTTTTTTTTAATTCACAGGCTCCACGCATACTATTTTAAATTCAGACTTAATCTTTTTACTGAATAAAGTGAGTGAGTGAGTGAGAGTGTGTGTGTGTGAATGTGTGTGTGTGTGTGTGTGTGTGTGTGTGTGTGTGTGTGTGTGTGTGTGTGTGTTGCTGTTGTTGTTGGTATGGGTGTTGTGGGTGCTGGTGTTGTTATTGCTGGTTTTATCCCTCTTGTTGTTGATTTTAATGTACGGGGGTGGGGGTGGAGAGGTGTGAGTGGGACGATTCATTTTTTATTTTATATGTTTATTTTTATTTCTGTATACAATTTTTATGCCATTCCGTCCTATTGGGCATCTCTTATATCGGTGTGGAAGGTATTATCAGACTTATCGTCTTGCAGTGCACTTCTTATCTCTTCTTGCTTTTTTTACATTGCCCTCTAGCCCCCTCCCCCTTTTCCCCCACCGTAACAACCTAACCCCTCCCCTTTCTCACTCACTATTTCACTATTTCACCCCCCCCTCTCTCTCTCTCTCTCTCTCTCTCTCTCTCTCTCTCTCTCTCTCTCTCTCCCCTCTCTCTCTCTCTCTCTCTCTCTCTGTGTCAGGATTTGGCTGCCTGGATCTCAGTCTGTAAACCCCCCTACTTCCCTCTCTCTCTCCTTTTCTTCCTCTCTCTCTTTCTCAATGCCTATTCTTACCCCCCCCCCCCCCCCCCCCGGCTCTCTCTTCCTCCCTCTTTGTCTGTCTGCCCACCTGGTTTTTCTCTTCTCCCCTCTCACTCGGTGCCTCTTTCTCTCTCTTTCCCTCCCCCCCCCCCCCCCCCCCCCGCCTCCCCCCCCCCCCTACTCCTTTCTTTCCCTCTCCATCTCCCCCTCCTTCTCGATATGACCATAGAATTGGAATAGTGGGTAACAGACCATATTCATTTGTGGCCGGATAATGTTCTCGTTTATTTTTTTAACTTTTATACTGTATGTTATTCCTTGTAGACCACAGTGGACAGTTTGTTGGTGACGTTACACTTTTTGAACTTACGACTTAATGGAAAGTATATGATTTTAATTTGGACATTTTTTTACATTTTAAAATATGGTAACGTTTTATGTCGCAAAATGTGTTATCTCTTAGAGATCTTAAAAATGTACTGCTGAGGCACGCTTCTGTCTGGAAATCTGTCTTTCATGGAACTTCTCGTTGTCTTAGACAGAGACTTTTAAAAACAGACAAAATACTTTTCTTGGGATCAATGAAAAAGAAATACTGAGATGTACTCGCGCTCCCACTACCCCTCTCCCCTGCCCCCCCCCCCCCTTTTTTTTTCCTAGCCCTTTCCTTTCAACCCCCCCCCCCCCCCCACTCGCCCTCTCTCTTGTGCGCGCAGGCGTTCTCTCTCTCTCTCTCTCTCTCTCTTTCTACCTTATTTTCTCGTGTTTCCCGTAGCTTACTACCCTGCCACCGTTGTCCTTTCTCTAACCATTGGAACCGTGGTGAACTGTTGTTTTTTTTTAAAGTGTGAACGGAGGCTGCTACATGCAATTAAATCATTAAAGTCCCTTAAGGAAGACCAAAGAGGTCGAAATATTTTTTTTTTAAAAGGAAAGATTCGACATGATTGTTGATGAGTTCTTTGGTGTTTATGTATATAAGAAGACTGAAGTATTGTTAACCTGCACTTGTTTTCCCCACTACTTAATTGTTCAGCATTCTATTGTTTGGTCAATCAGTGGGAGATTGCATCTCTTAGGAGATCCAAGTAAAGGTTGTTCTGTACAATTCTTAGCCACTCACAATGCTTGGGTTATTGAACAGCAGAGCTGACCACTCAGACTGTTCCATATCTTTTGATCCCCCTTGCATCCTTGAATGGATCCTCAAGCATAGGCTCAAAGATTGTCCCCTACATTTTATACTGTTTGAAAAATGTTTTTTAGTTTTTCAGCAATTTCTTTCCTCTTCACACTTTTGTTTTGTTCCCATTACTATCCTTCGCTGGCTGCCTTGGGGGGTGCTGTTGGATTCTTTTTTGAACCCTTGGTGGTGAGAACACCACAGAATTGTGGACTGTGGTGTGTCTCTATTTGACCCCAAGAGCACAAACACAATCAACCGTGTTTTCCTGATGAATCCGATCTAGCGGACGAAAGGTCTAGGAGTAGGCGATACAAATAAATGGGACTACGATGGTTCTCTCAGGCAGCTAGTGAAGGGCTTCTCATATTTTATAATGTATTTCCCCATTTCTTCATCTTAAAAGTTTTTTTAAAGTTCAAATCTTTGCCAAGTCATCACTTATAACGAGTAAAAAATTGTTAACCCGCACTTGTTTTTCCCCCCACTACTTAATTGTTCAGCATTCTCTCTCTCTCTCTCTCTATATATTATATATATAAATAAATAAAAGTCCAAAGATAAAAAAACAACATAAGTGTATTGATTTTGCACCAATATTTGGCTTATTATTACCCTTTCCCTGGGGTAAATGACAAGGTTGACACACACACACAGAGAGAGAGAGAGAGAGAGAGAGAGCTTGCTCTTAGATCGAAGAAATAGGGGGAGATAAGCATTGTCTCCCCTTGGAGAGCATAAGCTTGCAGAAGGCTTATTTTGATAAGCATTTTTTTTCCCTCGAGCACATATGTTAGTTAGGCAGAATAATCTACCACTGCAGATATGAATGTTTATTTCTCCCTATTTCTTCAATCGAAAACATAAGCGCAACCTTTGTTTTATAATTTGGGGCCGCGCCAGAATGACTCCCGGGAATACATCTGGGTGGGTTAAAAAATTAACCCCCCTATTTTCATAAAGTACTCCCAGCAGTCATTCTGGGACGGTCCCAGAACCCCCCCCCCCCCCCCCCCCCCCCCCCCCCCCCCCCCCCCCCGCATGTATATCTGTTGAGGGTTGTTATTTATTGGTTATAAACTCATACATGGACATCTGAATCAACATTGAAATATAGTTTGAATCAACTTAAGGGGGAAGTACTTCTGGGTCGGTCCCAGAAGTACCCCCCTTGCATTTCCTTTGTTAATGTGTAGTACATGGTTGTTTTTTACTTGTTATATAAACTCATACATGGACATTCTGCCTGAATCGACATTGAAATATAGTCTGAATCAACCTTAGGGGAGAGTACTTCTGGGCCGGTCCCAGAAGTATCCCCCTGCATTATCTTCTTTATATTTATGTTAGTAAAACTCATACATGGACATTCTGTCTATATCAAGATTTAAACACTAATCTGAATCAACTTTAGGGGGAGTACTCTGGGCCGGTCCAGGAAGTACCCTCTTGCATATCTCCTTTATTAATGTGTTCAGGGTTGTTACTTAAAGGGCATAAACTCTTAACATGGACCATTCCTCTTGAATCAACATGCTGTTATATAGTCTCAGAAGCAACTTTAGGGGGTGTTCTTATGGGCCGGTAACCAGTAAGTTTCCCCCTTGCTGTCTCCTTTTTAACCGTTGCTTCAGGGTTTGTTATTTACTGGGTAGTAAACGCATTCAATGGACATTCTCACTTGACTCAACATTTGAAACATATAGTCTGTTCAACTTTAGGGGGAGTTGTTCTGGGCCGTGTCCCGGAAGTACCCCCCCCCCCTTGCATATCTCTTCTTATGGGTTCGGGTTGTTAATTTATGGTTATTAACTCTTACAGGAAATTTTCTATCTGGATCTACAATGAATTAGTGTCTGAATAACTTTAGGAGGGGTGCTTCTGGGCCGGTCCCAGGAAAGAAGTAATCCCTCCCGGATATATCCTTTATTAATGTGATCTGGGTTGTTATTTAAAGGTCATAAACTGACCTACATTGGACATTCTGTCTGAATGAACACCAATGGAAAACGAGTCTGATCAACTGTAGGGGGTCTTTCTGGGCGGTTCCCAGAAGTACCACTTGCACATTTCCTTTTTGAATGTGTTCACGGGTTTGTATATACTGGGAGTTATAAACTCATATATTGACATTTTACCTGTCTAGTGAACATTGGAAATCTAGTCTGAATCTAAACTTTAGGGGTAGTACTTCTAGGGCCCGGGTCTCCAGATGTACGTCCTTGCAATCTCTTTCTTAATGTGTTCAGTGGTTATTTACTGGTTATAAACTCATAATAAAGCAGCGAAGGAGAAAGATCATGGTTAGTTAAGAAAGGTCCAAATGAAATACTGAATTTTCAACACAAGTATGAGTCAATCATTGTAAATGTAAGCAATGTACGAAATGGATCAAACAGTCGTTGACAATGCTTTGTGTGGTTTGCAGTTGTATTCACAGCCGGACAGTGCGTGCCATGAAGTTGGTCGTGACTGCATACCAGTGTCACGTCAACATGGGATGTTTAGGAGGAAACAATTCCGGTTTTGTAAAAACCAATAAAGGGAGGATCTTCCCTCTCTCTCTCTCTCTCTCTCTCTTTCTCTTCTTCTCTCTCTCTCCTCTCTCTTCTATCGCTCCTGTCTCTCTCTCTCTCTCTTCTGTGTGTGTGTGTGTGTGTGAGTGTGTGTGAGTGTGTGGTGTATGTGTGTGCGTGTGTGTGCCTGTGTGTGTGTGTGTGTGTTGTTGTGTTGTGTGTGGCGTCGTGTGTGTGGAAAGAGAGAGAGAAGACAAAGTGAGACAAAGGAGAGAGACTCAAAAGACTCAAGAACTCAATAACTTTATTATCAAGGATAGAGATTTTAGGCAGTGCCTATTTTCCAATCTGCTCATGGCTATTCTTACATCATTCAGCTAAACACAACTGCACATATTAATAATGTACAGAAAACCATTGGGAAAAAAAAAAAAAAAAAATTTTATATATATATTATATTTATATTTCCACATTATATATTAACAATATAACAATAGTAATAAGATATAATTATTTTTACAAAAAATAAATAACTAAAAATTAAAAAATAAAAATCATTACAAAATTACACAAACACTCGTCTAAACAATACGCTCGCGCGCTCACCATGCATGCACACCGCCCACACTTACAGCACGCATTGCGCATACCACAGCACCACTCACTCACACAACACAACACACACCACACACACAAAAAAAAACACATCACTACACAAAACGACACACACATTTCATTTAGATAATATAGAGGGCAAAGCATAAAAGTAGGGTAGGGCGTGAGACTGATGTCAAAAGGTTTGATTTATTGGTTCAAGTTAATTGTTTTAGTAATGCTGATTTGGAAGGACGGCTCAGTGATTGGACAGGTTTTTTTGGCTAGACGGAGGAAAGAGGAGTTTCCACACAGATGGACAAAAAATGCCAAAACTTGATTTGAACAAATCAATGCGGACACGTGGTTGAGAATGTAATTATTTGAATCATATCGCGTTGTTGCCATTTGGATAAACTTGCAAGTTATGTTGGTGCCATGTTTGCATGGACTTTAAAACCATATAGTAACTGCCTTATTATAGGTAAGTTGGCTCTGCATGGTTATACATCATTTAGTTTTGACGATCTTTGCGTGGTTGATAGAGGAAGATTGTCGGCCAAGGATTCAGCTTAATTCCCGTCTATGCATAGAGTTGATTCTTTTTGATGTGATTTTTCACCGGCCACACTCCAGACAGTCGACGCCATAGTTGATGTGAGAAAGGCAATGGGCTTCTAAAAATAATTTCGGTTTTGAGGCTTCAACATAAGAAACTGAGTTTATTGAGTAAAAAACAAATTGAGGAGCCAACTGTTGGCAAACTGATTTATAGGTGATTCCATTTAAATCAGTTCTCATCAATGATACGCCTAAGGGACACGGTGTTCGGTAACCCGCTGATCAAGGGTTTCCAACTCATTTTTTAGGTCACATAAGATGCTGTCGTTGATTGTTTCTGTCTCGATGCTCTAGGGACCATACCTTTTGTTTTGTGCGGATTAAGGGACATCGGTTTGGTTTGCGACCTTTTCTAAGCATCAGTGATACTTTGTTGTAACGATTTTTGTACTAGACATGATGTTTGTTATCACTACAGTGAAGTGAACTATCGTCAGCGAAACAGATCACAGTTACATCATTGTGAGATATGTGCATCGGTGGTCATTTATAAAAATACAGAAGAAGAAGAGGGTCCACGGAAGAGCTTGTGGAACGCCACATCTCACTATTCCTTCAGGGATAGTTCGTTTAAGTAACCGCTGGGTCCTGCTTTCAAGATATGACTGAAAAAGTGTGACTACTGCCGGATTTTGATAAATTTGCAGTCATTTTTTTTTAATAATATGTGTGGTTACAAGATCAAACGCTTTCTTAAAATCGAGGAAAACAGTTCCAGTGAGTTTTCTTTCGTTGATGGCTATGATAGGACAATGTATCTCAGAGGCGTGTTAAGGCGTGTGGATGAGTTGATTTTGACGAAAGCCAGATGAAATGGGTGGCAACAGTTTGTGTGTTCCATTGTTTTAGTTAGCGTGTTTGTGAACATGCATCTCTAGAGGTTATCGATACAAACGGATTCTAAGAGATATTGGTCTAAAATTGCTTTTAAATCAGTGAGATCTCTTGATTTGGGTTATCGGGATACACTTTTCGCTGCCTGTAGTCCCATGGGAGAAATTTCTCGAATCAATACACAAATTATAAAATCGTAACACGGGTTATCAACAATGTAAGGTAGAGCAAGCTTAAGTATAGAAGACATTTATGATATCTGGAACCCATTGCTTTTTTATTTTTAAGTTTTGAAAATTAAGGAAACCAACGTCATTAATAGCAAGTAAGGGATGATAAAGGAATCTCTAGTATTTAATCGTGTTTTGAGACTAAACGTTTGATAGAAAACACTGCTGGGTTTCCTTCCCGATTAAAATTGTGGACACTGGCACAGCGTTTGTACTGGTTTAAGTTCCCTAGAAGGAAATGATTGTTGAAAGTGTTAGTCAGTCCACATAGACGCAGTTTATCTGATTTCTTTCTCGACTGTCAGTTATTCATTAACAGCACGCCTAATGATGCTGTATCCATGTTTGGTTTTATCAGTTTCCTAAATATGCTCAGATATTGATTTTTAACGAGTTCGGATACTCTGTTTCTATGTTTTTATATTCAACTACTTTTTTTGCGGTTTTTTTAAGTGCATTCCCTTTGTGCCATTTCTATAATAATGTCTTTTGTCAGCCAGCTGGGAAGTTTACTCGTGTTTTACCCTTTTTCTTCTAAAGGGGGGCATGTTTATCAACGATTGAGAGAAAGATATTATACCAGGTATTATCACGCTTCATTGGGCTCTGTGTAATTGAGTACACTTTTGTAAGGAGCTAAGCTTTAGTCGAGGAAAAAGCGAAGAGTGTACATTGCTTACTGAAATTTTTGAAGCAGCGATATTGAATGGTTGTGTGGCCCTTATTCTGTTGCTTGGAAGTTTAAAGACCAAGTGCACAAAATGAGAACATAACTGGTCGCTTATATGGCTTTTGTTGCCCACTGTTTATGTGAGATACCATGGCTTTGTTGTTCGATGTAGATATGATCCGCAATGTGAGAAGATGTCTTAGCGTTTCTAGTTGGATTATGAATAAGCGGATGCAAGCCAAAGGTGTGGTGGTCGCTTCCTCAGGCAGGCTGCCGTTTTAACGATCAATGTTAAAATCACGAGATGAATGACGAGAGAGTGAAGAGAGACGATGAGCGATGATGAGAGAGAGTAGAGAGAGAGAGGAGAGAAGACAGACAGACGACAGACAGACAGAGGACAGAGACACAGAGAGAGATGCGCTTCTGTGGTTAACAGCAAACTTGAAGGGAAAAAAGCGCAATAAACAATGTACAACACACAATTTTCACACCACTCCACACACACTACACACACACACACACAACACACACACACGATGCACGCACGCACGCACGCACGCACGCACGCCGCACGCACCGCACACACAACACACACTCACACACACACACCACACACACACACACACACACAACGCTCGCACGCACGCACCGAACACACACCACACACACCACCACACACACACAACACACACACACCACACACGCACGGCACACACAACACTCACACACACACACACACACACTACAACACACACACAGAGGCGCGCGCGTTCGCACACGTGGTGTTGTATAATGTACTGCACCCTCGTCATCAGAATACGATCAATTACAAGATACTGCAAATTTTTTCTTTCTTTCTTGTATTCCCAGTTCTTATGAATGGGAAGTAGTACTTTAGAATGGGAAACGAAGAAATTGCGTATGTGTGTCTGTGTGTCCTGTGGGTCTGTGTGTCTCTGTGTGTGTCCGAGGTCAAAATATGTTCCACTCGCTCCAGACAAAACTAACTGGGCCGATCTTTCTGAAAATTTGTAGGTGTGTTCTTTAGGGGCCACGGATGATTCCCGATGTTTTAGTTTACCGCTATAGCCGTTATAACGGCTGTAACGGCCTGTAACGGTTTTTCTTCTTTATGGAATATCTCAGAAAGTACTTGGCCAATTTATAAGCGGTTTGGATGATCTTGTGACAAATCGGAGCCTCTGTCCATATGTAAGTGATGTAATGCTGAAAATGGATTAAACAACAGTTAAAAAGCGTTATTCTGCCGTTATTTCTTATATATAGGTGGATTTTAATTAAATTTTGTATATAGAAAGGTTATCACACACAAATGGCACTTCTATTATAGTGTTTCAAAATTTGACCGTTAAAAACCGTTATTCTTGACAAATTGTCCGACTTGGATGAAATTTGATATGCACACAGGCTTTAGCCCAGTGAGGACTAAAATACCGGTTTCAAAAGTGTACATCGGTTATATAACCGTTAAACCGTTATTTTGCCGTTATTTTTTTTTTATACATTGGTGGGTTTGAATGAAATTTTGTATATAGAAAGGTTATCACACACAAATGGCACTTCCATGTAGTGTTTCAAAATCTGACCGTTAAAGACCGTTATTCTTGACATATTGTCCGATTTGGATGAAATTTGGTATGCACACAGGCTTTAGCCTAGTGAGGACTGAAATACCAGTTTCAAAAGTGTACATCGGTTAAATAACCATTAAAACCGTTATTTTGCCTTTATTTCTTATCTCACAAAGCACTTGGTCGATTTATAAGCTATTTGGAAAACTGGGAGTACGTTTATATGCTTCGCATCTTGGGTTTTTTTTTACCATGACATTCAGTTCGCTGCGCTTGCCGAGGTCACGTGACTGAGATCACGTGTCGGGATCACGTGCGGAGTTAAACCTAGCATGGCACGCGAACTTAATTCGTAATCCTGGCAACGAGCGGAGATGTCGATGCGCTGAGTATTGAGAATCACGCAGCCGTATCGACCTTTCTGTCTTTCTTTCCGTCTGTGTATCTGAAGGCCACCAGCAATTTTTTTTTCTTCCATTTTTGTGTACCTTATAAGTTGGGTTTTTTTTTTTAATTCCTGTCTTGTCTCTCCTGTTCACTATGTGTATGACTTCCTCGCTGCTCATTCCGGATTCACATTATACAGGCACACCCAGCTTGTCCAAACCGCAGCCCGTTACCTACAAACCACATGGAATAATTGTTAACGCCACGAGGCAACTTACCGGACGAGACGCTGCACTGCCGAGTCACTCCGGCGATGTTTGGTGGTGCTCGTTTTGATCCAGCATATGCGGGGCACTACCCACTAGCCCCCTCCCCCCCCCCCCCCCCCCCCCCCCCCCACCACGACTGTAATTGTTTGGTCGTGGACCTAGCGTGTGAGTGTGCGCCTCCTGAGGACGCTATCACGTGCATCCAGCATCTGTCCCCATGACCTTGCCGATGCCGACGACCTCATGAATTCAAGACGAGAACGGACGTGAAGAAAAGTGGAAAGTCGGGTCACCCACCACGAGAGCACAGGGCGCAGAATTTTACACTCTATGTGTGTGTGTGTGTGTGTGTGTGTGTGTGTGTGTGTGTGTGTGTGTGTGTGTGTGTGTGTGTGTGTTTGTTTCTTTCTTTCTCTCTTTTTGCCTTCGTTCTTTCTTTCTTTCTTTTATTTTTCTTAATTTTTGCTTCCTTTCATTCATTCATTCATTCATTCATTTATTCATTCATTCTTTTTCTTTCCCTTTTTGCTCTCGTTTTTGTACTCCCAGTTTTTATAGAACAGGGAGTACTTTAGAACGGGAACGAAGAAATGCTGTCTGTGTGTCTGTCCGTGGGCAAAATGTGTTCCACTCGCTCCAGACATAACGTCTGGGCCGATCTTTCTGAAAATTTGTAGGTATGTTCATTATAGGTCACGGATAATGCTCGATGTTTTATTTTTTACCAGAATAGCTGTTACTAACGGCCATAACAACCCAAACAGTTTTCTTCTTTATGGAATATCTCAGTGACGAAATACATTATGACGCATGTTTGATTGTGACGTCAAATCTTCTCTTCTTCTTCTTCCTAAAATACTGGTTCACTCAAAAACGAGGTCACCAGCGCGCATGTTAAAAAGTAAAATAAAATAACATAAAACAGTGCGACTCAGACAAATACATCATGACGCATGTTTGATTGTGACGTTTTTCAGGAAGAGAAACTGGGAGTATGTTTATATGCTTTGCATCTTGTTTGTTTGTTTGTTTGGTTTTTTTTGCTCAGCTAATTACACATATGCCGATGGGTTTCCTGTCTTTCGTCTGTCGTGCACATACATTATGGTGAAGTCTTTATTCTGTTTGTTTTTACTCACCCCCAACAGAGAGAAGGGATGGTGTAGCTGCCTCCCCTTCAACCCTCCCCCCCCCCCCCCCCCTCTCTCTCCGTCTGTTCCTACAGTATTGTAACCCATACAAATCGTCTTTGCGCGCATGTCAGCGGATTGTCTCCCTTCCTGCGCGCCCAACGCCCACTCTTACCCCCTATTAGGCCCCCGGCCTTTTTCATGTCGTGCAATTTCTGTCTATCAGAGCAGGTCTCACGTGCGGGCTAAACTCGTCATCAACTTAAAATAGTGCAGTTTCACGGGTCTGTGTGGTGCTGCCGCACTGGCTGGGCTTCTCAACCCGGTCTGACTGGCAGGCAGTGTCGTCTGTGACAGCACAGAGGCTCGATCGGCTGTCGTTAGTTCAGGCTCAGTGCTCACTTGGGAGGGTTTTCACGCTTGGATAGCTGGAGTCAGACCTGATCGAGCTGGGGATGACTTACGAGAGCTTTTGCCAAAGACCACGTGTTCGTTACTGCAGACCGACGCAACTGTTCTGCATGATGCTTTGGCAAAAGGTCTCGTAAGTCAACACTACGAAATTGATCACCTTTACACAGACACACATACATACACGTATGCGCACGCGCGCGCGCGCACGCACGCACGCCTCACACATACACACAAATTCTCTCTCTCTCTCTCTCTCTCTCTCTCTCTCTATATATATATATATATATACATATATATATATATATATACATGTGTGTGTGTGCGTGCGTGCGTGTGTGCGTGTGTGTGTGTGTGTGTGTGTGTGTTTGATCGCCCAAGAGAGAGAGAGTAAGCGGTGTGTGTGTGTGTGTGTGTGTGTGTGTGTGTGTGTGTTTGATCGCCCAAGAGAGAGTAAGCGGGGGTGTGTGTGTGTGTGTTGGTGGGGGTGGAGGGCGACGAAATGTAACAACAGGATGGTGTTTTAGACTTTGTATCACTTGGTGACGACATGCCTGTCATGACGCAATTTTTATTTTTGCGTCGACCCAATGATGTCACTCTACTTTTGACGTGACTGTACAATCTGTCGTCCTTGAAAAAGAGCTGCTGCTCGAAATATTGGAATAATTATACGCCTATTTGTTTACATTGCTTGTTTTACCTTTTCACTTCAGTTTCTCTCTCTCTCTCTCTCTCTCTCTCTCTCTCTCTCTCTCTCTCTCTCTAAATATACACATGTATATATATATGGAGAGAGAGAGAGAGAGAGAGAGAGAGAGAGAGAGAGATTTTGTCAGACGAAAGATTGCGTGTCAAACGTTCGATCCTCCTCCTCCATACTCCCTCACCATTCCCATCCCTCCTCCTCCTCCCTCTTGCCTCATCCACACCCACTCCACCCCTCCGCGCTTCACCCCTGTTGGCCTTGTCCGTGTCCTTCTCTCCCATCCCTTGACTGTTCCATAAATGCGGTACATTTGTGCCCTCTGTTTGTCCTGTGCAACCAATGCACGTGCACTAGGACTCACGTGTGCAGCAGAGTAATTCCATTTCCACGTGACCGTCAGTTTCCAGTGCCGACAGCCGCTGTCACTCATCTGCCATAAATATGGCCGTCCGCCCAGTTTCCTCTCAGACATCCAATGTGTGCCTCTCGTGCACGTTTCGGCCGTACCAGTTTCCTTGTGAGCACCCTAAAATATGGAGAAGACTGTGTTCCTAAGTTGTACCTGTATTGTATTGAATAGCCTGGAAAAGTGAAAGAAAGCAACAACAGCAACAACAGCAATTCACTTTCGTTTTGTTTCTATTTACTAACTTTGACCAGATCTCAATGGTGATTTGAGTGGAACAAAATATATCACGTCTTATCATGTCCCACTGCATTCTTGAAGTCACGTATAAAAGGTCGCAGCGATGGACTATGACGGAATGCCCAGCTTGAGATTGCATATAGGTGCACCTGGGGTTCTTGAGTATCGTGTGTAACATGTGACAGCGTCTGCACTGAACAGTGTATAGCGTCATCAGAAGAACCTTCAGCAACAGCTCTAACGAATTTTGTTTATAACCTGAGATGTCCCTACAGAATCCACTGCCGTGGATTTATTTGAAAAAGGCAGAGTCGGCAACAAGGATGATGAAGTACTTGTGATGACTGTGGTCGAATTAGACGGCTGTTCAGGGTGGGTTTCCGTGGACACACTACCAACATGAAGGATCTAGCTGCTGTCAATGTTGCCATTCAGATCCTCTCGCCCCTTTCCGTACTGGTTCTGAACTTTAAGGTATGGTGCCTGGTATAGTAGTATTCTCTGTGTCGAACAATTCGTTGCACAAGGAATGAAGCGCAGTTAAATAATATCACGGTACGTTTAAATGCCCAGGAGAGGAGTGGTGGGGTGACCGAGTTGCATTGGAACAAATAACTGTAAGAGACATTTAATTTTGGTACTGTGTGTGTGGTGTGTGTGTACATTTAATTTTGGTACTGTGTGTGTGTGTGTGTGTGTGTGTGTGTGTGACGAAAATAACCTTAGTTACACACACACACACACACACACACACACACACACACACATATATATATATTATATATATATATATCAGTGTGGTTAAAAAGCCTAGGGTAATTTTATAAGTGCTCGACCCCTTGGGGAGCAACATTAGATAAAACAAGTAAAAAGAGGTATTAAAAATCTACAAATTTGTTTCAAGCCTTGACTATCGTCAGGATGGAGTTTGGGTTGCCCACCGCCGGTGTTATATAGCGTGTGGGGCCCGGTTGCAGCTGTTTTCACGTGCGTGTTGGCTGCACGTGTTTTTTGGGTTTTCAGGTTACTGCACGGGGTGTGTTCACTAACAACGATTTCCATTTGTGCCTGCAGTTGTTTACTATTTCTGTTATAGTGTTAAGAGTTGCTAAGTGAGGTTTACACAGTATTAGCCATTTTTCAGTTAGGCATAGGTTGCACCTTTTTGAAATACTGCTGTATGGTGATGCCCTTTTTATGATTTTCCAGGATATGTTGTAGTTTATTTTTGCGTCTTTAAGTTTCCAGATGTATTTGCTCAATTCAGTTTGGTTTTTGTATTTTTCTTTGTTGAATGACTGTTTGTGGTTTGTATATCTGGTTTTGAAGTGGTTTTCAGTGATCCCTATGTATGTTTCTTTTTCATTTTCTGATGTCACAGTAGCCTGGTATACAATATTGAGCAAATACATAAAAAGGGCATCACCATACAGCAATATTTCAAAAAGGTGCAACCTATGCCTAACTGAAAAATGGCTAATACTGTGTAAACCTCACTTAGCAACTCTTAACACTAAAACAGAAATAGTAAACAACTGCAGGCACAAATGGAAATCGTTGTTAGTGAACACACCCCGTGCAGTAACCTGAAAACCCAAAAAACACGTGCAGCCAACACGCACGTGAAAACAGCTGCAACCGGGCCCCACACGCTATATAACACCGGCGGTGGGCAACCCAAACTCCATCCTGACGATAGTCAAGGCTTGAAACAAATTTGTAGATTTTTAATACCTCTTTTTACTTGTTTTATCTATCTATCTATCTATATATATATATATATATATATATATATATATATATATATATATATATATATAATCAGTATATTTAAAATGCCTAAAACAATTTTTTAAGTGCTCAACCCCTTGGGGAGCAACATTAGTTAAAACAAGTTAAAAGAGGAATCTTGAAACTATCTACAAATTTGTTTCAAGCGTGTTGCGCTGTCATCAGGATGGTTTTTGGTTTGCCCACCGCCGATGTTATATAGCGTGTGGGGTCCCGTTTGCGGTTGTTTGCACGTGTGGGTTGGCTGCACGTGTTTTTTGGGGGCTTTCAGGTTTTTGTTTTGGGTGTGTTCACTAACAACGATTTCCATTTATGCCTGCAGTTGTTTACTATTTCTGTTTTGGTGTTTAAAGTTGCTAAGTGTGGTTTGCATAGTATTAACCATTTTTCAGTTAAACATAGGTTGCACCTTTTTGAAACATTGCTGTATGGCGATGCTCTTTTTATGATTTTCCAGGATATATTGTAGCTTGTTTTTGCGTCTTTAAGTTTCCAGATATATTTGCTCAGTTCTGTTTGGTTTTTATATTTTTCTTTATTAAATGACTGTTTGTGGTTTTGAAGTAGTTTTCAGTGATCCCTATGTATGTTTCTTTTTCATTTTCTGATGTCACAGTAGCCTGGTATACAATGTTGTTGTGAAGACATTTATTGTTTAGTGGGCACTGCTCCTTTCTGGTGCAATTGCAAGATTTCCTTTCTTCACCCTTCTTTGCTGTGTTGATTTTCATTTTGTTGGATGCGTCAATTAGGTTTTTGAGGTTGGGCATACATGAGTATGATAGTTTGACAGTGTTTTTGTTAAATATTTTGGACAGTTTGTGTTCTTTTGGAAATGAAGTTGTTAGGATTTTGAAGAATTCTTTCCCTATGTTTGTTTTGAGTTTCCCGTCGTATGGGGGGTTATACCATATGATTTTTCTTTTCCTATTTTTCTTGCTTATATTTGTGTTGTTGTCTGGGTTGTATTGTAATTTGTAATTGTATCCACTTGTTTGTAGTGCCTCCTGGTATTCTACTGCTGCATTGTTGAACACTCTCTCACTGCATGACAGGTTTGATAGTCTCTTGTTTATGCCATGGGGTATGGTCTTTAATACAGATGGTGGATGGTTACTTTTGGTGTGTACATAAAGAGGTGTATCGTTGGGTTTCTTGTATGGTTTATATATGTGATTGTTGAGATCCAGTGTTATGTCTAAGTAGTTCACTACCTTTTTGTTTGCTTCAATGGTAATCTTTAAGTTGTGGTTTTGGAAGATTTTGCATAGTTCTTTCTTCTTGTTTTCGATGGTTCTTGGATTGTTGGTTAGTGCAGCAAGGCCATCGTCTCTGTATAGTCCGACTTGTTTTCCGAGTTTTTTCTTGATGTTGGACAGCATGAATAGCCCGACCAGTTCACATGTTTCTGCACCATCATATGATCCCATGGTTACGTCGAATGTTGAGTTTCTGTTGGTTTTCCTGATCCAGGTTTCATTTTTGCTGTGTAGTAATGTTTTCTTGGTGTGGAGAATGATTTCCATTTCTGACCCTGTTATGTCTGTGTGGTTACTGGCAATCTTCAGGGCTTTGGTGAGTAGTTCCTCATCTATAGATGGGTGAAAGTCTACTATGTCAAATGTGATGAATACTGTATTACTTTGTTTATTGAGTTTTTTTAACCATTGGATAACTTCGTATGTGTTCTTCCAGAGGTTGTATTCAGAGTTTGATTTTACGTTCTTTATTATTTTTTCCACCTCTTTATGTACACACCAAAAGTAACCATCCACCATCTGTATTAAAGACCATACCCCATGGCATAAACAAGAGACTATCAAACCTGTCATGCAGTGAGAGAGTGTTCAACAATGCAGCAGTAGAATACCAGGAGGCATTACAAACAAGTGGATACAATTACAAATTACAATACAACCCAGACAACAACACAAATAAAAGCAAGAAAATAGGAAAAGAAAAATCATATGGTATAACCCCCCATACGATGGGAAACTCAAAACAAACATAGGGAAAGAATTCTTCAAAATCCTAACAACTTCATTTCCAAAAGAACACAAACTGTCCAAAATATTTAACAAAAACACTGTCAAACTATCGTACTCATGTATGCCCAACCTCAAAAACCTAAGTGACGCATCCAACAAAATGAAAATCAACACAGCAAAGAAGGGTGAAGAAAGGAAATCTTGCAACTGCACCAGAAAGGAGCAGTGCCCACTAAACAACAAATGTCTTCACAACAACATTGTATACCAGGCTACTGTGACATCAGAAAATGAAAAAGAAACATACATAGGGATCACTGAAAACCACTTCAAAACCAGATATGCAAACCACAAACAGTCATTTAATAAAGAAAAATATAAAAACCAAACAGAACTGAGCAAATATATCTGGAAACGTAAAGACGCAAAAACAAGCTACAATATATCCTGGAAAATCATAAAAAGAGCATCACCATACAGTAATGTTTCAAAAAGGTGCAACCTATGTTTAACTGAAAAATGGTTAATACTATGCAAACCACACTTAGCAACTTTAAACACCAAAACAGAAATAGTAAACAACTGCAGGCATAAATGGAAATCGTTGTTAGTGAACACACCCAAAACAAAAACCTGAAAGCCCCCAAAAAACACGTGCAGCCAACCCGCACGTGCAAACAACCGCAAACGGGAGCCCACACGCTATATAACATCGGCGGTGGGCAAACCAAAACCCATCCTGATGACAGCGCAACACGCTTGAAACAAATTTGTAGATAGTTTTAAGATTCCTCTTTTAACTTGTTTTAACTAATGTTGCTCCCCAAGGGGTTGAGCACTTAAAAAATTGTTTTAGGCATTTTAAATATACTGATATATATATATATATATATATATATATATATATATATATATATGATGCTGAACAATTAAGTAGTGGGGGAAAACAAGTGCAGGCTAACAATTCTTCCGATATTATAATAATGACTTTGGCAAAGATTTGAACTTTTAGAGAAAAAAAAAATTTGAAGATGAAAAAAATGGGGGAAATATATTATAAATATCATATCATATCATTCGCATTGCTTACTACGGTAAAAATGAGAGAGGAACTGATATCATATCACATACAATAAGTAGAAGAACAAGGATTCGAAGCAGCAGCATCAGTAGTAATAGAATCAGGACCAGCAGCACCAGCAGCAGTAGTAGTAGTCGTAAGACCATTGGTGATAGTAATGTTATCATTATCATTCGTTCACATTCTGTCTCTGCGGAAGGTTGGACCGGTGTTGTATACAGTGCCTCTGCAGAAGTAAATAACATTACTAATTATAATTCACTTGTTTCAGTCAATGCCAACGTTGCGTGATCGACAGTTCTAGCGTCAAAACACAGTGAAACAGGCCATACTTGATAATATTTGGGGACGTTTGGGTTTCCTGTGTCTTATTCTTTTATTCCCAAATCACCAACATGGAATTTTTCAGCTGCCTCTCTTTTTCAACCGTCTTCTTCTGTGCTGCTTCTCGATCAACGTCATCATCATCATCGTCGTCATCATCAATACTTGTCTTGTTGTTGTTGTTGCTCTTCTTCTTCATCTTCATCTTCTTCTTCGTCTTCTTCTTCTTCTCCTCCTCCTCCCCCTTTTCCACCTTCTCCTTTTCCTCCCCTCCTGTCCTTCTTTTTCTTCCTCCTCCTCCTCCTGTCCTCTGTCTGTCTGTCTGTCTGTCTGTCTGTCTGTCTGCTCTCTCTCTCTCTCTCTCTCTCTCTCTCTCTCTCTCTCTCTCTGTCTCTACCGCCTTTTTCTTCTTCTTCCTCTTCTTTTCGTTTTGTTTTTACCTTTCCGTCGCAGCGTACCGCTCAGTTATCGTGCCACATTTTGCCTGCTGCTTTAGCGACCACCTGTAGTCAGCTCGGATGTAAACAGTTACGATGAATTTCCAGACTGGGGAAATTACTGGGCTGTAGTATTGTTCCCACAATGATAATTCGAGGGGAGAACACTTTCGTGTTTCTGTTGGATAGCATGAGTTGATGGCCATTATCGAAGTGTTTCTGTTGGATAGCATGAGTTGATGGCCATTATCGAAGTGTTTCTGTTGGATAGCATGAGTTGATGGCCATTATCGAAGTGTTTCTGTTGGATAGCATGAGTTGATGGCCATTATCGAAGTGTTTCTGTTGGATAGCATGAGTTGATGGCCATTATCGAAGTGTTTCTGTTGGATAGCATGAGTTGATGGTCATTATCGAAGTGTTTCTGTTGGATAGAATGAGTTGATGACCATTATCGAAGTGTTTCTGTTGGATAGCATGAGTTGATGGTCATTATCGAAGTGTTTCTGTTGGATAGCATGAGTTGATGGCCATTATCGAAGTGTTTCTGTTGGATAGCATGAGTTGATGACCATTATCGAAGTGTTTCTGTTGGATAGCATGAGTTGATGACCATTATCGAAGTGTTTCTGTTGGATAGCATGAGTTGATGGTCATTATCGAAGTGTTTCTGTTGGATAGCATGAGTTGATGGTCGGTCATTATCGAAGTGTTTCTGTTGGATAGCATGAGTTGATGGTCAATATCAAAGCTGCAGTTTCTGAGGAGACCTGTCAGCAGTCGGAGTCAAGCTGTACAACACGCGGTTTTCTCAGCAGGAGAGACTTCCGTGGAATCCCTTACCTGTCATTCACAGATATAATGTCTTTCATTTTCTCAGTTCCTCTCTCATTTTTACCGTAGTAAGCAATGCGAATGAAATTGTATATTACAAATTCAATGGAGAAAAGAAAAGTTCTTTATTGAATAAATAACATACAATTTTATTTAAATCGACCCCACGTCAGATTTTTAACGTTAGAGTTTTCTTAACAAAAGACATTTAATCTCCCAAAGTTTTACACGTCGCTCCATGAAATTTGAGTTACTTCCCTTTCATTACGCAGCTTCATCATGATTGTCTAGCTTGGTTCATTTTTGAGAATTAAGACTGACCTGTAGACTTCTTTCATGCTGATCACAGTCTATTGTCACACATCCAAATGCGCGTAAACAGAAACATTATCATTATCTCAAAAATGGAAACTGATGGTAAATTTCTGGAAAATGAATCACTTTGAAATACCGCAGAGAATTTATGAAATGCTACAGCCCTACTAAAAAAGATATGAATAGTGACGAAAATCTCCATGAGAAGGTAGTGGGAGATGGGAAGGTGTCAAAAAAAAACCGTCAGATTTTTCTCCTTTATTTCCCTGTCGATTTCGTTTGTAATGACAGTAAGGGGCTAACTGGGGAGTACTTTTGAACAAAACATTTTCGCATGAACCTTTGGCTATTTGATCTTATGAGGGTTGTGGCGGCCTACCGAAAATATGTTGATTTAATGTGGTGGCTTTTAGCCGTTAACATACATTGCATACAACAATGTAACCGGTACAGGTATCCTACGATGTTCTATAGTGATTTCTTCGGAATGCTCCGTACTCTGCGGTAAGGGTTACATGGAGCTTTGAAACAAAATGCATTTCGCAATCTTTTGAAATGCTAAACACTAAACAGTATCATGTGAAATCTTCAACCCGATTGGCTAAACTGTTAACTTCTGTGAGCCAAATCACTGCACCTCTTTCAAACCGGAAGGAGAATGGGGATGGCGTATATGACTTGGATGCAGATTTTAACTTTGAATATTTAAGTTGACACTTCTAGAAATTTCTAAAGTGAGCAGCTTGGAAAAGATTTACGATGCATGCATGTAGGCAATCTGTGTAATATCTGTACACGTTGCACATAATATGTGCTCCTGGGGAGTTCACATAATACACTAAATTTGCCTTATACAATGGTGAACTTGTCTTACACAAATTTTAAGCAGTCTAGTCTAAAATCCAGCTTATCTCCGTCTACAATCAGGTTCGACAACACATACCTTATTTTTCTTGAACAGGAAGTAAGTTTTCGAAAGGAAAAAAACTGAATCAGAGACTGGGTTGGAAAACTTTGTCTTTCTCAATTCCACGTATTACGCAAAACTTGGCGTAGTATCTGAATTGTGCAGGAACACGGACTACGCGTAACATATACATACATAAACCAAAAAGAAAATGTTCAAAATAACGCGTATTTTAATACAAAATACAAAACAGACGAGGACATTTTCGACAAGCGTGTCTTCTTCAGACATTACAAACGACAGACATAATAATGCTTGAAAAATATTTGCCGGTCACAATCAGGTTTTCACGCTGACTGTGATCTGTGCATTATTCATGTCTGATGATTTAAACGTCTGAAGAAGAAATATTTGTCAAAAATTTACTTATCTGTTTCACTTTTTTTAAAATTAAAGTAAGCGTTGCTTTTGACCCTGTGTGTGTGTGTGTGTGTGTGCGTGCGTGCGTGCGTGCGTGCGTGCGTGCGTGCGTGCGTGTGTGTGTGTGTGTGTGTGTGTGTGTGTGTGAGAGAGAGAGAGAGAGAGAGAGAGAGAGAGAGAGAGAGTTTGTTTTTAATAACTATGTTTCAGTCACAATCACGCATATGTTTGCGTTTAACTATGGGACCTCGATTTTCAGGGAGAACGGACAGTCGAAGAGAAATTTGAAGGACCGACCGAGAAGCGTGGTGTGCCGAGATGTCATCTTCCTCATCATCTTCATCGCCTTTTTGGGCGGTCTGGTGAGTCCCAAATGGCGATGTGGAAGTGTTGTCTACACAAGAGAGAGAGAGAGAGAGAGAGAGAGAGAGAGAGAGAGAGAGAGAGAGAGAGAGAGAGAGAGAGAGCGTCTCTTTTGTTTGACATTATTATCATCATCTTTATCACATTTATCACCATCTCCTCAGTCGTCTTCCTCATCATCGCCGTCGCTGTCGTCAGCGACATGATATTTTTTTTCTCTGTCTGTTCTAATCGTTGGCGGTGGCGACGTTCTTTTTCTTATTCCTATTGTTGTTGTTGTCCTTGTTTTTATTGTTGTTCTATGAATGCCCATACCTTGATATTGGTGTCGGGGTTGTTCTGTCTTGCAGAGGTTAAGCATAGATTTTCTTTTTATGCTGTTTACGAAGAGGGGAGGAGGAGGAGGAGGAGGAGCATTAGTATAGTAATTTTTGGATGGTTGACGGTAATTTTCTCCGTGATATTTTTTCTGAAATATGAATTAAGATGGTGTGTTTGAGTCCCCATGTGTGTGTGTGTGTGTGTGTGTGTGTGTGTGTGTGTGTGTGTGTGTGTGTGTGTGTGCGTGCGTGTATGTGTGTGTGTGTGTGTGTGGGTGGGTGGGTGCGTGCGCGCGTGCGTGTGTGTGTTTGACAGGGTTGGCTCTTTTATTACGCTATGGAGAAAGGCAACCAAACGCCCTGATCTACGGGACAGACAGTTACGGCAACGTGTGTAACCAACCGAACGATCCCATTCCGGGAGCGAGCAAATCCGGCCGCGACACTTCGGGCTTAAGTGCGTCACTTTCCTTCTTGTTCTTGTTTTTGTTTTTGTTCTCTCTCTTCTCTCTCTCTCTCTCTCTCTCTGTAAGAATACGTTGTTAGTTGTGTTATCAAATTATTACTGATTGGTCATTGTTTACGTTGTAGCGTTTAATTTTTGTAACCTTCCATTGTTTGTTTGATAGTGGGCAGAATTGTAGACAGGCCTCTGATGTTCCTAATTCCTTACCCATTAAAGAGTCAACCAATCAATCAATCTTCTTCTTCTCCTCCTCCTCTTTTTTTTCTTAATCCTGTATACGGGGCCACTGTCAGATGTAATATTTCTGCTCACAAGTGTGCACTTGTGGGTGGTAAGTTGAGTTTCTGGCGTCTGGCATCAAGAGCCTGTACAAAGTCCCTGTCTGAATAATCAGTGTGGATGTCCTTGGCACTGTGGTTGGAATCCTGGCCTCGGTTTTCTGACGTGTTTTCTGCGGGGGCAGTGTGCTGCTGTTCATTCATCACAGTCTTCATGCAGCCCTTTTCGTTCTGTTGATCTTCATGCCGTAGAGAATTTCCTCCACAGACACATGGGAATTCCACTTGTTCACTAACTCATGGTCCGTTGTGCATTTCCGGTCGTGATCAGATTGGCGCCAATGGATTCATCATTCTCTCCCCCTTTCGGTGAACCCATGGGACCATCTTTTGTTTTTCGTATTGGTAGCAAGTTTTTCAAGAGCAAGGTGGGGAGCCAGCCCACAGAGCCCGTGAGTCTTGTCTTTCCCAGTGTTATCTGGTCTTTCCCGGACGTCCTCCGGACTATTCCCGGAAGTCAATGGTCTAACCATGTGTCAGTGGGAAGAAACTCTAGGGAGAGCTTGACAGCAGGAGGTCTTCAGAGAAGAAACCCCCCCCCCCCCCCCCCTCAGACAAGTGTAGCAATAGCATCGGTAATCGCGGCAGTAGCAATAGCATCAGTAATAGTGGCAGCAGAAGCAGCATCATAAGAGAGACGTAGAGAGAGTAAGAGAGAGAGAGAGAGAGAGAGAGAGACAGAGACAGAGATCTGTGATAGACAGACTGACAGACAGAGACAGACAGACAGACACAGACAAACGGACAGAGGCAATTTTAGCTGCAGGAAATTGAACTTCATCAAATATTTGTACACAGCTCATGCAATGAAATATTTCATCCCCAGACCATCCTCTCTGTTTCTGTTTCTGTCTCTATCTCTATCTCTGTCCCTGTCTCTCTGTCTCTGTCTCTATCACTCTCTCTCTCTCTCTCTCTCTCTCTCTCTCTCTCTCTCTCTCTCTTCACAGATACCTATTTTATTTCGACACGGACGCCCTGGAGAAACTCATGCAAGGCGACTACAGCACAGTGGACTCTGTGTTCATCTGCGTCAAGCGTTGTCCAAACGAGACCTTGACAACGGTCTCCGACTTCCAGGACTTCCACGACCGTTACGGGGCGAGTGTCTGCAACTATGACGTGCCGCGGAACAGCTACGTCACA
>CM031606.1:17268734-17281234 GCA_018398815.1 Conus ventricosus
AGATTTGAACTTTTAAACAAGAAAAAGGGAGGAGGGGGTGAAAATGAAGAAAATGGGAACATAAAATTAAGAAAATATATTATAAATATGAAACCCTTCACTAGCTGCATGAGGGAACCATCGTAATCCCTCACGAAAGCAGATCTGTTTATATTGCCTGCTCCTAGGCCTTTCGTCCGCTGGATCGGACTCATCAGGAGACACGGCTGATTGTGTCTGTGCTCTTGGAGTCAAATAGAGACACACCACAGTCCGTAACTCTGTGGTGCCTCACCACCAAGGGTTCAATACAGATGTGTTCTTTACTATGCCTTTCTCTGTGTAAGGCTGGCTTATAAATCAGATAATGCCATCCCCAACTGTGTAGTCATCGATCCCATTGTGTGGTACTTGGTGGGATGGAAGTGTTGAGAGAGGCAGTTGTCCAGAGCGACGGTGCTGTGGGCAGGTACACGTGGAACGAGGAACGGACGGACGCCTGGCTAGGCATCGCCATCAGTGTCTCCGTTGTGGGCGTGAGTGGAATGAAGTGTTGTTGGTGTCTGTGTTGTTGTTGCTGCTCTAAGTTCTTTCTGTTTTCTGACATATGTATTTCCTTGTGGTGTTAGAGATATACATTTATTGTTGGCGGTGAGGGTACTTTTAATTTTTTTTTTTTTTTTTTTGGGGGGGGGGGACGAGTGGGAGGAGTGAGTGTGTGTGGCGTGTATGTTTGTGTGGGAGGAGGTACGGCGTGTTGATCTAGCATGTGTTCACCGAAAATTACAGCAGATGAATATTCGTGTGTGTGTGTGTGTGTGTGTGTGTGTGTGTGTGTGTGTGTGTGTTCTTTTCTTTCACAGGCAATCATTTTGCTCATCTTGATAGTGATGTGGAAGCGAATCCGCCTGGTAAGTATAGAGCCCAAGAAGGAATATAACACATAGTACATGTGAACCCCTTCGTGACAATTTAACACATAGTACATTTGAACCCCTTCGTGACAATTTAACACATAGTACATTTGAACCCTTTCGTGACAATATAACACATAGTACATGTGAACCCCTTCGTGACAATTTAACACATAGTACATTTGAACCCCTTCGTGATAATATAACACATAGTACATTTGAACCCCTTCGTGACAATATAACACATAGTACATGTGAACCCCTTCGTGACAATATAACACATAGTACATGTGAACCCCTTCGTGACAATATAACACATAGTACATGTGAACCCCTTCGTGACAATATAACACATAGTACATTTGAACCCCTTCGTAACAATATAACACATAGTACATGTGAACCCCTTCGTCTCAATATAACACATAGTAGTACATGTGAACCCCTTCATGACAATATAACACATAGTACATGTCAATAATAGTCAACAAGGACGGCTGACCTACAATTTTGAAGATTGAAGAACCGCTTCGTGACAATATAACACATAGTACATGTGAACCCCTTCGTGACAATATAACACATAGTACATGTGAACCCCTTCGTGACAATATAACACATAGTACATGTGAACCCCTTCGTGACAATATAACACATAGTACATGTGAACCCCTTCGTGACAATATAACACATAGTACATGTGAATCCCTTCGTGACAATATAACTCATAGTACATGTGAACCCCTTCGTGACAATATAACACATAGTACATGTGAACCCCTTCGTGACAATGGCCTTATGTTTATGTGATGATTGCTAGTGACCAGTGGGCCATCGTAAATGACTGGAGGTGACCGTGTGCCATAATTAATAACTGATAATGGCCAACTATTGAAGACTGATGTCTTGTGAGGGTGGTCCATCATTGGTGATCGATATCTGCTGACAGCGGTCCGTTATTACTGAGCAATAATAACATTGGATAACCATTGATCTCTGATTGTTATTGTGGGCCATTTGACTGACAGTAATATTGGCCAATCAATGACGACTGATATCTAGTGACCATGCCCCATCATCGGTGACTGACAGCGACAGCCGCCCATCATTGATGACTGACAGCGACAGCCGCCCATCATTGATGACTGACAGCCACAGCCGCCCATCATTGATGACTGACAGCCACAGCCGCCCATCATTGATGACTGACAGCCACAGCCGCGCCATCATTGATGACTGACAGCGACAGCTGCCCATCATTGATGACTGACAGCCACAGCCGCCCATCATTGATGACTGACAGCCACAGCCGCCCATCATTGATGACTGACAGCGACAGCCGCCCATCATTGATGACTGACAGCGACCGCCGCCCATCATTGATGACTGACAGCGACAGCTGCCCATCATTGATGACTGACAGCGACAGCCGCCCATCATTGATGACTGACAGCGACAGCTGCCCATCATTGATGACTGACAGCGACAGCTGCCCATCATTGATGACTGACAGTGACAGCTGCCCATCATTGATGACTGACAGCCACGGCTGCCCATCATTGATGACTGACAGCCACGGCTGCCCATCATTGATGACTGACAGCGACAGCTGCCCATCATTGATGACTGGCGTCTGTGTGTGTACACTTTTGCGTAACATCTTTTCACTAGAAGTGATGTATATCAAATGCTGTCCGTGCCTGCACGAGCACGTTCGTAGGTGCGCGTACGCGTCTCTCACTGTGTGTGTGTGTGTGTGTGTGTGTGTGTGTGTGTGTGTGTGTGTGTGTGTGTGCGTGTTGTGTGCTCTCGACTTTACCAGAAGTGATACTAGATGTGTGTGTGTGTGTGTGTGTTACAGGTAGTCCAGCTGTTCAAGGAAGCAGGCAAAGCCATCGCCAAGATGCCTTCTCTTCTCTTTCAGCCTTTCCTGGTCGGTTGCCTGGATAGCTAGGTTGTAATCATGACGTCTTTAGCTGAATTACGTCATTCTCATATATGTGACGTAGTTGGTGGTCACCATCCTGCACATCATTTCATCTTCAAGATTTACCATTGTCACTTAAAAACGATACCGTAAGTGTGTGTGTGTGTGCGTGTGTGTGTGAGAGAGAGAGAGAGAGAGAGAGAGAGAGAGGCTAACTTGATTCATATAGACAGCGCGTTGTAAGAGAGAGAGAGAAAGAGAGAGAGAGAGAGAGTCCTTCCGTTAATGAAAAAAGATGAAACAGACTGCAACGTCACTGGAACGTACAACACTTTACACTTGTGTGCTTGTTTGTTTGTTGTACTTTTCGTTAATGACTAATAAAAACTAATGTACAGAGAAAGCACCAGGCGATGTCAAAACTTAGAGCTTCCATCACCATGCATCATTAACAGAGTGGGATCACAGAATTTATCGGATATAACGCGATTTGACTGACCTTTAACGATTTCTTCTTGACTCCATTTTTTTCTCCTCCTGGGGGGGAGGATGGGGGGGGGGGGTGGTCTGCGAGTACACGGAGAACCCGGCCCTGCAGTAAACATGGATGATCCAACTCCAAGTATGGTTTCCGGAGGATTTTAGTTGGTATTTCACTTTGAACACTTGATATTCTGGCTTTGTCCATAATCTGTTACTTTGCTGTTCAGCTTTCGGGGGAAAAAAAATCTTGTCATGTATATCTAGCGAACCAATTTTTATTCTCTTTGGGATGTTGAAATTTTCAGAAAATATAACTATCTTATTTCAGTTCAAGAATGGAGGGTATAAGGCATTTTTTGGGAGACGGTTTTACAAGCAGGTGCCTTCTTTGGTCTTCGGATTAGACCTAAATACTCGAATGTTGTGGGAGCCAGATAGCTTTCTATCGGAATTTTAACGCTACGTTTTGGTTGGTTGTGTTTTGTTGAGCCCGGGTCAGCCATGTAGTTGGAGAACTCCGTGAGTAGACAGCGACAAAATGAAATTACTGACAGACGTCTGTAGCGTAGTGAGATCGACATTCTCTGCGATCTCGCATTGAAAGCATGGCCACTAAAACTGACGGGGAATGGCGTTTGTACGGTGTGAGGTGTGAGCTGGATTGTCGGGAAGGACAGGCAGCGTTGTTTTCATGCTGCTTCATGTCGTCTCTGAAATAAAAACACAAGAATCGCTCCCCAAGCCCTCCCTGCTTCTCTCTCTCTCTCTCTCTCTCTCTCTCCCCTCCGGGGGTTGCGACCTTGTCGTGGTCGGAGGGCTTGCGTGGTCCAGTGATCCCTTAGGCCTTGCTGGCGGGGGCATCAATACTTTAAGATAGGCTAGGTTTTTTTTTTTAAACTGCTTCTAGGTCCGAAAAGCCAAGATGCTGTCTGGCCTAAGCATAACGTGGTAAGGAGTTGATGCCCTTGGTAGGGCTTCCCATGTCAGATAGGCTAAGGGTGAGGATCCTGACTAAGAGTACCCGCCTTTCTCCTTTTCTTGTTTTCTGCCTCTCTTATTTGGCCCTTTTCTATCTTCGTCTCCCCTTCAAGTCTTCTTTTCCACACTCCTTTCTCTCTGTGGTCTCCTTAAGATCCGCCGCGTTTGCCGTGCGGTGCGACCTGGGGTCGGAGGGGAATGAATCCTGGTGATTGAGAGGGCCAGCGCTCTCAACACATCACTTTGGCTCGGACCTCTCCTAGACAGGGAGTACACTTTGGCCCGGTGTACTAATCGGCTCCCCTTCTTGGGGCTGGGTCAAAACAGGCATTTCTCCGGCTGGCCAAGGTAACCCCTGCAGTGCTCAGCTCTCTGTTCCCGGGAGTTGGGCATGATCGGGGGGGATAGGGTTGGTAGGTTTTTGTCTGTTGTATGTCTCCCCCGAAGCCTGGAAGGGGTCAAGACATTGGTTTCTTGGCCCTGGCCCTTAGTTGGACTCCAAGGTGGTGGGGTAAGGGAGGGATGAAATATAATAAACTAAACATGGCTTTTTCAAAAAATATCCCCCCCCCCCCCCCCCCCCCCCCCAAAAGGAAGAGGAAGGCAGCATCCCCTATTTCAGGGGATTTTCAAACCGATAGTGATTCAGATACAGAGGTTAGACAGAAGACAGGTTTCTGGCTTCCTGGCTCGTGATGGAAGGGACGGAGCAGGAAAGACCCCTTTCAGCTCTGAGCCCTTTTGCTATCTAGAAGGGCTTTCAAGGTCTAGCAGGTGACCCTCAGTCCGTCAAAAGGTTGAGGAATGGCTCGTTTCTAATTCAATGTCGATCAAAAAAGCAATCTGAACAGCTGTTGAGAGCAACAAAATTAGTAGACAGCGAGATCAGGGTGACTCCTCATAAACAGTTAAATTCGTCAAAAGGTGTGATTCGCTGCAGAGATCTATCAGGAGTCTCAGAGGCGGAGATCAAAACGGAACTGGCGTCCCAGGTGTGACGGAGGTGCGCAGGGTGACAATAAAGAAGGGTGCAGAAAGAGTGGCCACCAACACCCTCTTTCTGACGTTCTGCAACCCTGTGCTGCCTCCGGTCATCAAAGTCGGTTACCTAAATGTTCGTGTTCAGTGTATGTGCCGTCCCCGTTGAGGTGTTTCAGATGCCAGAGGTTTGGCCATGTCAGAGACCGCTGTTCTGGGCAGGAGGTGTGCGTGTTTTGCTGCAAGGCAACCCATGATGGGCCGTGCAAAGATCCGGCACATTGTGCTAACTGCGTTGGCGACCATCCCTCCTCTTCAAGAAACTGCCCTTTTGGATTCAGGAATCTACCATTCAACGAATAAAAACAGAAAAGAAGATCTCCTTTTTTGAAGCCCGCAAGCTGGTTGTGGGCAGTCAGACTCCAACAGCTTTCATATGCTTCGGCCGTAAAGACAGTTCCCACAGTTCACACTCGTCAGTCTGCTGCCAGACTGATGACTTTACGTTTTCCAAGACATTGCAAGTAGAATTGTCAGCTCTGGTGGAAGCGATCCACCACCTTCCAACCCAAAGTGACTGCCCCTGGTGGAGGCAAAAAATCCACCACCCTCAGACTGCCCAGCAGTCTACAACATCTGCTGCTGGGCAGATTAAAAAGCCAGCAATCCGCCTCGAACTCTTCTGCTGTCCAGTGCCCGTGCGGGCAAGGGAGTTCAACCCAGTGTGGAGATGGTGGAGATGAGGAAAAACCTCCACCGTCTCCCAAATCCAGACCTTCTTCACCTGTTGGCAAGTCTGCCAGCAGGTCGGAAGACCAAAACAGTCCAGTACAAACCTCAAATAAATTTACACCTTTAGCAACAGAAGTTGAAGAGGAGATGACCTGATCTCTCTCCTTTTCGCCCTCTGCACCATGGATAGTACAATATTCCATTGGAATATCCGTGGACTAAATTCCAACTTTGAGGAGCTGCAGCTTCTGTGTCAATCTCTAAAACCTTCCGTCGTGGCTCTTCAGGAAACTCAAATTCAAAGCCAGAAGACCTTTACTCTTTCTGGCTTTAATATTCTTTCAAAACCTGCACAACCATCCACGTTGGACTGTCGGGCGGTGTTGCCCTCTCCTACACAAAACTTTGTTGTATAGTCCTGTCGCTCTGTCTACCTCCCTTCAGGCTGTGGCTGCGAGAGTCACTCTCCACAAGACTGTGACAATCTGTTCCCTTTATCTTCCACCTTCTGTCCCGGTTTGTCGTCAGGACCTTGTCAGTCTGATAAGAGAACTTCCTCGACCTTTTTGCTGTTGGGTGACTTTAACGGTCACAATCCTCTTTGGGGTAGTGTCGGTACGTCGTCCAGAGGTCTGCTAATTGAGGATGTCCTTTCGGATTTAGATTTGTGTTGTCTGAACGACGGATCTGCAACTTACCTCCACTCTTCCACAGGTTCACTTTCGTGTTTAGATTTGTCGGTTTGTGCCCCCTCGCTGGTCCTGGACTATGAGTGGTCTGTCCATGACGATCTGCACGGAAGTGACCATTTCCCTGTCCTTCTAAAACCCCGTAATAACTGAACACGTCTCTGTCTCTCAACATCTAAATTATTAAGAAAGCAAACTGGGATCTATTTGCAGCCACTATTTCTGAGGAATTCCAGGACACTGATTTTCTTCAGAGTCCGGACCCAGCAGAATCACTGACTAACACTGTGATCAAGTGTGCTAAAGCTTGTATTCCAGTGTCTTCCGATAAACTTAAAATGCCAAAAACACCCTGGTTTGATTCAGACTGCCAACAAATTTCCAAATTTCCCGAAAACGGGCTCAGCGTCAGGTGTATCAACGACATTCGGGTCCCAACGCTCGAGCCCATCAGAAACTCCGTGCCAAATCGAGACACACTTTTAAAATAAGTAAACGTCGGTCCTGGAGAAGCTTCTGCTCCAGGCTGACATCGAAAACTTCCAAGAAAAAAGTGTGGAACATCATTAAAAAAATCAAAGGGAAGAACACCTGTCCCACTGTGGAACCATCTCAAGTTTGCTGACTCTTTAATAACAGAGAAAAAAGCAGTTGCTAATCTGCTGGCTTCAACCATTGAAAAGAATTCCTCCTCTTCTAACAAATCGGCCACTTTTGTCAAAAAAAAACCCTTAAAGAAAAATCACCCTGCAACTTTTCGTCAGACAACATGGAAGACTACAATCTTCCTTTCACGTTAAACGAGCTGAAATCTGCCTTACTTTCTTGCAGCGATTCCTCTCCCAGGTATGGATGACATTCATTATCAACTGTTGAAACATCTTCCGCAAGAAGGTCTGAACATACTGCTACAGGTATACAACCATGTGTGGACTACAGGTTTCTTTCCACCCTCTTGGCGGAAAGCCCTCATTATTCCCATCCCCAAACCTGGAAAAGATCTTTCTAATCCATCAAACTACCGTCCCATAGCTTTGACCAGCTGTGTTTGTAAATTGATGGAAAAAATGGTCAATGCTAGGCTCATGTGGAAACTCGAAACCAATGGCCTTTTGGCGAAAGAACAGTGTGGTTTTCGCAAACTCGGTCTACAGTTGACCATTTGATTCGTCTGGAATCTACACTTCGGAACGCTTTTTTTTAACAGACAGCATGCATGGCAATTTTTTTCGACTTAGGAAGGCCTACGATACCACCTGGAAGTCGGGATACTTCATGATCTCCACGTTCTGGGTTTTCGAGGTCATCTTCCGCTTTTTATTCAAAATTTTTTTGGCAGAACGACAGTTTCAGGTTCGGGTTGGCACCACTCTCTCTGATGTCCACGAGCAGGAGTTGGGTGTCCACAGGGGAGCATACTGTCTCCTGCCCTCTTTAGTATTAAAATCAACAACATTGTTCAATCAGTTCAGCAGGGCTCAGACTGCTCATTGTTTGTGGTGATTTTGCTGTCTATGCAACTGGAAGCCTGTACCCGAGTGTCCCCCGCGCAGGCTCCAGCTTTGCGTAGATAAAATCCATCGGTGGGCGGATGAAAACGGTTTCACTTTTTCTCCAACAAAGACACAGTGTATTCACTTCCATAATTTCCGTCAGTTTTTTCCAGATCCTGAACTTCAAGTAGGAAATCTCCCATTCCAGCTGTTAAAGAGGCCAAATTTCTGGGAGTCATTTTTGACCAGAAACTTAACTTTCTCAGCCACATCAAACACCTCAAAACTGCTTGCCAGAAAGCACTGAAATTCTGCGGGTCGTAGCGCACACCCGACTGGGGCGCTGACATGATAAAAGAACTTTGCTGCACCTCTACAAGCCTTGGTCCGTTCCAAACTGGACTACGGTTGTGCTGTCTACGGCTCCGCAAGATCGTCTTACCTCAAAATCTTGGACCCTATCCACCATCAAGGGCTTCATCTCTGTCTTGGAGCGTTCCGCACCACCCCTGTGTACAGCCTGTACGCAGAGGCAGGTGAACCTTCACTGTCCAACCGCAGACTGAAACTGTCTTTGAATTATTATATCCGACTGTTCTCAGAACCAGAAAACCCTGCCTATGACTGTGTCTTTGACCCTCCGTTCCAAAGTAAGTTTGAAAACAACCCGAAATGTATTCCGCCGTTTGGTCTTCGTATGCAGCCTCACGTGCGGAATGCAGGTATAGACCTGGGAGTAGTTTCCGATTTTTCCAAGTTTCCGGATCAACCTCCATGGACCTTTTTCACACCAGAGATTCGTTTCGATCTTGCAGCTTTTCGCAAGAGTCTACCAGCTCTCTGGCGTACAAGGCTTTGTATGCTGAGCTCTGTTCCAAATTCCCATCCTATCAAAAAGTTTTCACTGACGGTTCCAAGTCTGAGGATGGAGTGGCCTGTGCAGCCCTACTGCCCTGGGGCTCCTTCTCAGATACTGTTGGAACATATACATTCAGATGCTTCTGTCTATTCTGCTGAACTTACTGCTCTAGTACTGGCTTTGAAGATAATCTCAAAATTCTTCGAAGAGGGACTTTCTGGTTCTGTCGGATTCGCTGTCAGCTTTGGAGGCCATAGCTGGCCGCAACCTTCAGCATCCAGAACTTTTACTTTTTAAAAAAATTTTTAGCAAGTTGAAGGCGGACGGTTACAACATTACTCTTGCTTGGGTTCCTGGCCATGTTGGCATTGGCGGGAACGAAATGGTTGATCGTTTAGCCAAGAACGCCACAAGACAGAACCTGTCCAACACTTATATCCCCTGCTCAGATGTGAAACCCAAAATTAACGATTATGTGAGAGACCTCTGGCAGGAGGATTGGAACACACAGACGAATAACAAACTCTTTCAGATCCGTCCAAACCTTAAGGACTTCCTCCCATCTACGTGGGTGGTCGTAAAGAGGAAAAAGGTTCTGTGCGGCTGCACACCGGCCATTCGTATTTTACCCATTCTTACCTTTTAAAGAGTGAAGAAGCTCCGTGGTGCATTCCATGTCATGCGCCCACTCACAGTGAAACATGTTCTTTTGGAGTGTTGGGACTTGCACGATGTGAGACACAAACATTTTACAGCGGAGTCCATGAAGATCCTGTTCAGGGATGTCCCGCCTGACGTGATCCTTGAGTTTTTGAGAGAGATTAACATTTTTCATCTGATTTGAGATTTTACGGCAGAAAGATTTTAACAAAGTTTCTGGTGCGTTTGTAGACGATGTCATTTAACGAGATGTGTGAAAGTTTTTTTTTTTTTTTTTTTTTTTTTTTTAAATGACTGGTGAGTTGATTTTAACGTGTGACAGCCCTGATGTGGCCCTTTGCGGTCGGCTGGGCTATAAGCAACATTATCTTATCTTATCCTCTCTCTCTCTCTCTCTCTCTCTCTCTCTCCTCTCTCTCTCTCTCTCTCTCTCTCTCTGTGTGTGTGTGTGTGTGTGTGTGTATGTGTGTGTGTGTGCGCGCGGTGACCCTAACTGAGAGGTGCTGTGTGTTCTGTTGCTGTAGGTACTGATCGTCCTGGGCGGAGCGATGGCCTTCTTCGGTTACATGTTCCTCTTTGTCGTAACCACCCGTAAGTCCTGTCTGCTCCCCATCTTATTTGGAACACAGCGCGCAGCTCTGGATAGCATTGGTTTGGGGCCTGTATCTGCTTCTTTCTTTTCTTTTGTTTTAAATTCTTTGTCTCTCAGACCCAAAGGTAATCATAAACAGCTTGGCACCGTCGTGTAATGTTACAGAATCGATTTCATCGTCAGAAACGTGATAGTGATTGATTCTGGAGTTTTCAAAATGTACAGGATGTGACGACAAACCCACAGAAGACTTGTTCCGTTCAGTTGGCAAAAGCTCCGTTGACCTCACTGGGTCTTCTCAAGGCTGTCACAATGCAAAAGTCCAGTCATTAAGAAAAAAAACTACACTTAGCAATGTACACCGATTCATAATATAGCCGCTCAACTGTTGTCATCTGAAAGGTAGATAAGATAAAGTCATGAACCGCGCTTGAGTTTTGCCTCCAGATTACTACAGAAAAACTGCCACACTCACACACACACACACACACACACACACACACACACACACACACACACACACACACACACACACACACACGGTTGTGTGTGTATACAAAACAAAATCAAAGTGTGACAGCAAAGGGGAAAAAAACCATGGGAGGCTTGCCACAGTCAAGCTGATTTTCGCTCTTGAGTATCGAATAGAAGAAGCAATGCCGTGTATGCTTAGGTTTCACCATGAGAGCACGAGGGTGTGTTATCCCCTTTGCAAGCATATATACAAGTGTCCAAGATGGGACGTAATTTTCATTTGTGTTCGGTTCCTGGAGCGTGCAGGGTCTGCGTTCTTCCCTCGGTCACTGAGTTAATTTGTCAGCACTACTTCATATCTCTTCCCTACGTTTTCACACACCTTTCCTACTGTCTCTACCTATCCGTAATTTTTCTCAGCCTTTCCCGGGTTTTTTTTTTTTTCTATCGTTAGTTATCGTTTCTTCTTATCTTTCTCTGCCTTCATCTTATGCTTTCCCGACTATGTCCGTTCACTGAATTTTCCCACCCTTTCCCTAACCTGTCCGTCCACTAGCTTTTCCTTCTTTTTCCGTACACATTCACCCTGTTTTTCTCATGAATTCTTAATTAGTCTTAACTGTCCGTTAGCCCACTTTTCGTTAGCCCACCTTTTCCGTTCCTTTTTCGCAGCCTTTTCTGCCTATCCTATTCATTGACTTTTCCCTCCCTTTCCCTAATCATTTATTTTTGTTCCCACCTTTCCCTTACTTTTCCAGCATCGCTTCCATTCCATAAAAAAATCATCCATTCCCAAACTTTTCAATTTTTTCTACTTTTCCCCATTTCCTAATACTTCTTACATTTTTCTGCCTTTCCTGTTCTTTTCCCTTCATTTTCCATGCTTTACATTCCCACTCTTTTCCTTTCATTTCCTACCATTTCTCATTCCCTTATCTTTGTTACAAAACTTTCTGACAGCAGAAGGAACTAGGGGTCATGACCTAAATGTACCCGGCCCTCTTACAGTGTAAGGAGATAGGGACCGAAACGTTTGACTAAGGGTTTTTTTCTCCTCTTGAGACCTCCTGCTGTCAAGTTTTCCCAAGAGTTTCTTCCCCTTGTTGTTGTCGTACCCTGGCTAAAAGACTCCAGGGATCATCCGAACAGCCCAAGTACTTGAACACTATGGTACAAATGCATCAGCTGGGGATGAGAACATTACGTGTGTCACTGTTTTTGATTACCCCGCCACGTGGGCAGCCACACTCCAACTTTGGGGGATTTTGGAGACTGATAATGTTATGCTAGGAGCTGGTCACAACTGAAGACAATCCCCGCATAACCATGCAGAGCATAACAACATTTTGATGTAGCCTTGGTGTTCTGGCCTATGTCAGTTGGCCTGACACAGTCTTAAGTCAAGGCGGGTTTCTTCCCATTGACACAGGGCTAGTCCATGACAGGAAAAGATGGATGACAAAAGGAAAACCCACATTGACGAACTTTTGGGGTGGCTGTCCACTTTGGTCTTTCTCCAACTTGCCATTAGTACAGAAAACGAAAACTGCTCCCAGGATTTACCGAAAGGAATAAAAACAATGTGAATCTCTTGGCGCCAATCCAATCATGACAGGAAATCCACTTCGGACGAGAAACAAACAGCTGGAATTTTCATACATCTGCGAGGGGAAATTCACCACTAAGCGCGTCATAAAGATTCACAGATCGAAAAAGGGCTGTATGAAGACTCTGATAAATGG